>CP149062.1:8638645-9878003 GCA_038024825.1 Polylopha cassiicola
GAGACCTAGATCTGTTACAAATCTTTTATTTAAATGTGTCGCCTCTAAGGCATCAGATAATATCAAAACAAGCGTTAATCCGTAATAGTTGTTTCATTCCAATGTGTAATAACCGTTCAACCATCAGAAATCATGTCTCCGGAATCTGGATTATTCTCTAAACCTTATTGGTTTGCGGATTAGTCGGCCAACTGGTAGACCAACCGATTGGCCATCGTGTTATGTACAACGTACATATTGACATTTATGTCTAGCTGAGCTAAGTCTTGGCGATTTATGGCAGAGTAGTTAAAGGATTAAGCTGGATTAAATTCTGTTTGGCTCCGTTGACTGCGAGGCGTCCATTGTTTATAGCACAATCTGATCAATATATGGAGTGCCTACTCTCGTGCCTGCACGCGCCTGATGTGACTGATAGACAATTCTTTTCTTAGTATAAAAACACTAATTGGAAGAGTTGTCTCTTACAGAAAATCGGCCTTTGAGCAATAGTTTTCTTATGACTTTGTGTAAATACTTCAGTGTACAGTAATGAGTTATACATAATTTATTACACTCGCGAACGGCTTTACCTATTTGGCTAACTTTGGTCTTGAAATATTTGGGAAGGCTCAGGGAAGGTGTATACGGTGAGAAAGTATGACAGGTTAATTATGTAATATAATAAAAAACGAAGGTAAATGAGCAAAATAGGTACTTTATATTATTCCAGCACCCCTAAAATCGTGGTTTCTGGAAATGGGCCAGATTCCATTCATTTTTAAGGGATCCGTGCGAAGCCGGGGCGGAGAGCTCGTATATCATAATATAGGAGCAGTGAATAAAAGTAAATTCACCGAGAACTGATCGTGTACACTTGGAATAACGACCTTATTTCGATTACCTGTAGTAATCTAAATTAGGTGTTACCTACACCATTACTAAAATTATCAAATGGGTTAAAAAGGGTGGGGGGTGCCCAGGAATATCTATCAGATAAGGTTAATATAAGGCTTATCAGTATGTTGATTTTTAACAAATATGTCTACATATCGCACACCTAGATCTAAAGGGATCTAACTCAAAAACCGGAAGATTTGAGTTATGCACGCCATCGGATTCCAGCAAAACCCACCTACACTAAAACAGATTGCAGCTAATATAACTCTGCTAGCTTTATTATAAAAACTATAAATTTATACAGAAAACTCATGCGTGCATATGGACTTATTAAACAGTTTCTCGCCTCTCCTGAAAAAGTACCTTTTTTGAGTTAGTTCTCTTTAGATCTAGGTGTGCGATATATCCGCCTAAATTGGTCAAATCTACGACTCTTTTTTAAAATTAACGACTCATTCCCATACGGACCAAATAAACATATATATTATATTGAAAATCCGTAGAGCCCTTTCGGAGTGTGTATTTTTAAATATAAGAAGATTAGATAGGTACTTACTTTTAACTATAACGATGAGGTCCAAAACACAACCAAATGCACAACTCTATATTAATCACAACAAGCACCTAATCTAACACGGAAGACTAATGTCCAACAACAATCTAAGAAACAACAACAATTTATTTTAAACAACAATTCACTTATTCCAAACAACAATTCATATATTTCTGTCAGTCCTCAGAACTATTCGTTACACTTAATTTAACGTGTGTAAATCATTTTTTAATTAAACTTGTATTAAAATTAGCCGATTTTAATTTAGAATAATCGCGTTTCCATTCATAAATGGATGTAATTACGAAATCTTTCACTTGGATATTGTTCGCTCCATATTTCGCGAATTTGACATCTTGATAACAGTGTTGCCAGTATATAGCGAGAAACTGGTTTTTAGTATTTTCTTCACAAATTCGTTTCAGAACTATAATCTTAGGGGTTGTAATTAAAAATGAAATACCTAATAAGATTATGAAGAGTAAAGTATTTTAATTAAAATATTATTCTGATTAAAATATATTTTTTGTACTTAAAATTACATAATATAACATATAACAATTTATAGTCACGGTCTCAGTGCTTTCTCTCTAAAACTGCTAGACCAATATTCATATATATTTTTTTAATAAGAACGTTTGTTGGGTCAGCTAATAATTATTATAAAATGCTTACTTACTTTAGCGTTAGACTTTTGTCAGCTCAGTCATGCTATGATTATGGAAACTGTAAAGAATCCGAAACGTCAGCAAATAAAATAAAATAAAAATACGCGAGTTAAATCCGTTAATAGTTGTTTCATTCCAATGTGTAATAACCGCGAAGGCATCAGAAATTATTATATTATAAAATGTTCCATTTCTCTGTTAACTTATAAAGATCACTAATTTAACCAATTTAATTTATAATTTCTGATGCCTTCGCGGTTATTATACATTGGAATGAAACAACTTTAAAGGGATTTAACTCGCGTATTTTATTTTTATTGGTTGACGTTCCGGAACTTACAGATTACATAATCATAGCACGACTTTGTCAGCTCAGTCGTTTTAGAATTCAGACGATTATTGGAATCTGTGAAAGCTCCGAAACGTCAGCCAATAAAATAAAATACGCGAGTTAAATCAATTTAATTTATTTTAAGTTCCTAGCACGGTTTATTTAGTTTTTTTTAAAGTGAGGTGGCAACACCTCGCCACGCATGCGCACTCCAGCCCGGGACCTCACCAGCTGTTCAGTTTTGGCAGTTTTATTGATCTGGGACGCGACCCTAATGACAGCTGGACCTCACTACATAAATTATTTTTAGATTTTAAGGTCAAGGTTCGACTAGGGATTTAATTAGTTTTATAGGTAGGTACTTAGTGTTTGATAGGTTACCTGTATGTTTATTTTATTCTTGCCGTCTCTTCTCAAGTAAGGTTTTTTCGGAAACGGTATCTTCTGACTTTTAAAAGAGCTTGTAATTTTTTTTATAAATATAATATTTCTGATGCTTTCGCTGTTATTGCACATAGGAATGAAACAATTTTGAACGGATTTAGGTAACTCGCGTATTTTATTTTATCTTATTTGCTGAGTTTTCGGATTTTTTACAGTTTCTATAGTAGTACTTACCTAGCAAGTTAAATCCGTTCAAAGTTTTTCATTCCAATAAATATATTTTTCATTACAATTTTGATATCTAGACTAGCTTCTACCAGCTTCTTCTGCGCATGATAAGCACCCCCTTTTACCTTCCTTTCTTAGTGCTCCCCTACGTTCTTTCCTGTAACAGGAAACAATAAATAAATATAAATATTCCTAGAGAGAGGACAGTACGAGGCGAACTTAAAAAATATAATATCAAAGAACAGTCCCAAAATAATCAAAACGAAACATTTGACAAGGAAACCTTTATATTTGACAAAACAGGGGACTGATAGAAAAATGTCGTAAAAATATCGTAAAAGGACAAATGGACAGTCACAGAACGAATAAAAGTAGACATGACAACCATCTATTGGGTACTAGCTTCGGCCCGCGACTTCGTCTGTATACGATGAATACCTACCTACTTTACATAATATCGTTATAAAATAATACCTACAGCCTATATAATTCTGATGTATAATCTATATTATTGTCATCAAAATCAACAAGTAGTTTTATTTTTAAAGAGTTGTTACTTAATAAAATACGCGAGTTAAATTCGTCTATAGTTGTTTCATTACAATGTCTTGTATTATAACCGCGAAGGCATCAGAAATTAGGTTCTTACGTATATATTTGTATTCAGAACGTACAACGAATTTGATGTGAATTAGCGAATGGAAGTACTTACTTAACCTTTTCAAAAATATTTTTTTACCTCATCCATTTTTATATAATCTGTGTGATCATATTTCTCCAAGTATAATATAAAAAATGAAGAATCGCCGTTTCCGAACGACGTGAATCATAAATTCTAATAACGTTGATGAAACAAAACATATTTTTGTGAAAGAAAGTCTTTTTATAGATTTTTCTTCATTTAAGAATTATAACGAGTTTCTTGCGTTTCTTTTTGTAGTGCCATTATTTTTTAAAGCGCTACTGAATGTACTAAATAAATATTTTCCTTACATGTAAGAATTACCTACCTAAATTATAATAATTTCTGATGCCTTCGCGATTCTTATACATTGGAATAAAAAAACTTTAAACGGGTTTATCTCGCGTATTTTATTTTATTGGCTGACGTTTCGGAGCCTTTACAGATTCCATAATCGTAGCACGACTGAGCTGACAATGGACAAAAAAAACTAGAAGAAGAAGAAAGCTGTTTCATTCCATTGTGTAATAACAACGAAGGCTTCAGAAATTATTATAGAATCTATAAGTGCTAATATTATAAAGCTAGGCTGAAGAGTTTGTTTGTTTGAACGCTAGCGCGAAGAGGAACTACTGGTTCGAACTGAAAAAATATTTTTTGTTGGATATACCATTTATCGAGGAAGGTTTTAGGCTATATAACATCACCAATAGGAGCGAAGAAACAGTGGAAAATGTGTAAAAAAACTATTTCACGCGGACGAAGTCGCGGGAACAGCTAGTCCCTACTATCCCTACTAATATTATAAATGCGAAAGTAACTCTGTCTGTCTGTCTGTTACGCTTTCACGCTAAAACTACTGGACCGATTTTAATGAAATTTGGTACAAAGAAAGTCTGGAGCCTGAGAAAGGACATAGGCTACTTTTTAACCGACTGCAAAAAAGGAGGAGTTTCATGCGGACGAAGTCGCGGGCAGAAGCTAGTATTTTATAAAACCCATTATTAACCAGTATTCTCTTAATTTTGAAAAATTAAGACAGTTTCACACAGTATATATAGGTATAATGTTGTGAACACAACAAATGCTAACAGGCCGAATCAAAACATAACCTTAAGAACAGTCAATCTCGTAGGTTCAAGGTTTTTACAATCTCGAATGAGTCAGTACTCAGTATACCGTCGCCTGCGCAGCTGGCGGCGCGCACGGTATGTCGCTTACGTTGTATTTTGTAAAAGGAACAAGTCTTCGATCGTATTTTGTTAATTGATCTATTGACGAAGATTGCGTCGTGTTTTGTTAAAATAAAATTGGGTAGTCGTGTTTTGTTAAGATGACAAAATTCGGTTGTCGTGTTTTGTTTTTTTGGATGCATGCTGTGTGGGTTTTTGTTTATCCGGTGATGTATTCCTTTTTTCGGAGTCTTTATAACTTCATATTTTCCTAGGTGTCATTGTTTGGTTTGTTTTAATAGCCTATTGCCATCTATTGTGATTTGTAATTATACTAAATTGGAATTAGTTCTTTGTGATATTTTTGTAATAATTTTTTTATTTAATTATACCTACTTAAGCTTAATTTGGCACCTACTTTTATTAATACAAACACATTTAAATACAGATTTGTTCCTTTTATAAAACAAGTATTTATTATGGTTGTGGTCATTATATTGTGCTATTAAAATAACAGGTTAATTATAATGATGTTGTGTATTGAATATTCCTCATGTATTAAAAGAAAATATAGTGCGATAATTATAACATAATTGAATACTTACATACCTACATATAATTATTATATAGAAAGGACGAAACCTACCTTGTGGGAATAATTTGATTTAGCAAATGCTATAGGTGTAAAATATTTCTTAATCGAAATTAATGATAATTCAGAACCGCTTCCTTCAATAAAAATAAATAAACAAATCAATGAATTATTATATACGAGTCCGTATCGTATTTTTTTATTGTGGCCATAACCTACTATAATATGCTATTAGATTATAAATAAAATAATGTAACCAGGAAATGATCGAAGTGGGAAAACCCAACATCTACCACGACCGAACACTAAAGAGATCTTATATCCTGTATACCTATTATAAGTTTTTACATAACAAACATCAAATTCAATTTATAATTTACTGCTGCCTGCGACTTCGTCTGCACGCGATAAGCAAAATCGATCAGTAGTTATTTTTTTAACAATTAAATTGGGTGAAAGAGGGGATGAAAAAATAAATGTCTACAAACATGCTCGAGTGGGGTATCAAATGAAATAAGATCACTTGTACATTACTGAAAATCAGTTGAGTCGTTCATAAATTATAAAGATTTAACCATACATAGGGACGGACAGCGACAGTGACTTTGTTTTATACTATGTAGTGATTAGTGACGTTATAAGTATGTATTAGTACATTACGCACCGAGGCCAGTAAAATAAAAAATGTCTCAGGTCACATGTAATTGTCGTCCGAGGCGAAGCCGAGGTTGACAAAAATGTGATCTGAGGCTTTTTTATTTACTGGCCGAGGTCAGTATACTATTTTTCTGTTCGACGAAGCCAGAAAGCGGCAATTTCATTTAGCGCAGCGGCCAGCAAGTAGGCGCTTTCCGGCCGGAGGACAGAAAATATAATTATCACCCAATTCATAGTGGCTTGTTCTAACACAATTTGTTAATTAGCATTTAAAATTAGCAACAATAAAACCATTGATCGTTTATGGAAACACCTTGAGAATATTATTATGTTCTGTTTGTTTTAATTGACACCTAATTTGGTTTTTGCAAGGTCAACTTTGTTTGTTTTGTTAATTAACATAGTTATGTCATTGGAATGAAGCGACTGATTTAATAACTTTACAGTCCCTATATTCGTTACCGACTGAGCTGCTGACGATAGTACCTACTTAAATTTTGTTATAAAATAAGGTAGTTTGCATAATTGATTTTAATAATAATTTTAAAAATGTACTTAAAATAAGTTTAGCATTAAAATTTGACTATCGTCAGCTCAGTTGTGCTGTGACAGAGTGGATTTTTGGTTTGGTTTACTACTCTGTCACGGAATTCATAAACGTATAAAAAAATGCTAGTTCGAGAAAGTGAAAGATTATAGGTAAGTACATAATATAATAAATACTACTAGGTACATAGTCTGTAGCGTTGCTGTAATTTAAAGAATAGTTTCCGATACTTTCGCGGTTATTACACCTTGGAATTAACAACTATAGACGGATTTAACTCGCGTATTTTATTTTATTGGCTGACGTTTTGGAGCCCTTACAGATTCCATAATCGTAGTACGACTGAGCTGTTAACTTCTATATGTACTTATGTTATTCTCTTGTACAGGAAATCACCTCGAATCGACCTTACTAAGAAGTCGTAAGACTAGTTTTGCGTCAGCGGTCGATTTTTATTAACACTCACTGATAAACATTAAAATAACAATAATAAGATATTAATTGCCTTATCTAACTATTACTTATTTAATTATTGTTGTAAACTGGAAACATTAGGAATTGCGACGTTATTTGAAATGGTTTAAGGTTTAAACTTGCAATGGCAGTAGGTATGTACGATATTTGAAAAATTATTTAATAAATTTAACTCGCTTATTTTTCGCTGACGTTCCGAAAACTTTCCAGTTCCCGTATTCTGAAAATGACTTTCTACTAAGTTTCTTGCGGCGTTTCTACTGAGTAATGGTCTTTCCTACGCGCTAGTAACGCTCCCTATTTGTTTTATTTGTATTGTAAAATTGACAATTTATGCGTAGAATGTAATATAAATATTTAATACTAGCTTCTGCCTGCAACTTCGTCCGTGGAATAGTTATTTTCCCCGTTTTTTCACATTTTGCAGTGTTTCTTCGCTCCTATTGGTCGCAACGTGATGTTATATAGCCTAAAGCCTTCTTCGATATGGTCTATCCAACAAAAAAAGTATTTTTCAATTCGAACCAGTAGTTCCTGAGATTAGCGCGTTCAAACAAACAAACAAACTCTTCAGCTTTATAATATTAGTATAGATTTTAAAACAGGGTGATAGTTAAATTTTGTAATTATAAATAAGGAGGTTTGATCAATGTAAGCATAAATAATATAAAAATCATTTCTAGTATATAGTTTATTTATTAGAGGACACAAAAAAAATTACAAATTATTCTCAATCACATTATGAATCCAATTTAAATATTTTGATACTTTTATATACCTAGTTGTTGCAGAAAAAAGTGTTTCAGGATGAGCATTGTGACTAATTTCTGAATGAGACACAATACCGATTTGGACTCCGTTGAGGACTAAAGGACCTCCGCTGTCACCCTGAAAAACGTCATAATAATAAAAATAAAAACAAATAGCGGAAGTAATTAATCGATTAATTACTTGACACATACAATTAATTATTATAAAATATAGCTTATAATTTCTAGAAACTATTTTTTTTTTCTGACTGAATACTGAAGCGCAGTTGGCCAGCTAATGGGCCTTCACTGCAAAGTTAAGAAACTCCTGAAAGGAGACTCTTAAGCCTTTTAAACTAAATACATTTCATTTAAAATTGGTCTAGTGGTCAGATGCCCTGACTAAGAAACCGGAGGTTGCGGGTTCGAATCCTGCTAGGGGCAGATATCAATGTGATGAGCACTGGTATCTGTACCTGAGTCTTGGATGACTATATCAATTGGTGTGAATTGTCCAAAGATATTATTATTATAATAATTTAATAACCTCAAGATTTCTATCTGTGACTTGAATGACGACGCCATGTTGCTAGTGACGTCATACCACTATAAACAGTTGCTGTCATAATTGACACTATAATGGGTTATCTTTACCAGAGTCATCGACATAGCCCACCGGATTAGCAAGCTAAGTGGCAGTGGGCTGGCCATATTAGCCGAAGAACCGATAACCGTTGGAGTAAACGTGTTCTAGAGTGGAGACCGCGTCTCGGCAAGCGTAGTGTAGGACGTCCTCAGGCAAGGTGGAGTGACGATTTGCGTAAGATGGCTGACAGGAGCTGGATGCAAGCAGCCCAAGATAGAGCAAAGTGGCGTGCAATTGGAGAGGCCTATGTCCAGCAGTGGACTGCGACGGGCTGATGATGATGATGATGATGATGGGTTATCTTTAGCTGGATTAAAATGACAAACTCTTTAAGTCTAAGTTTGTTCATAGCATGCAATTCTGTGACGTCACACAACCGAAAATCATGACGATGAAGCTGACAACTAATAATAAAAGATAAGTGCTTCTAAAGTTCGGAAGTAGGGGCTAGTGACGTCACGTTCTGGTACAATTTATACTACCTTGCAAGAGTCCTTTAATCCATATATACCAGCGCAAATAAATATATCAGGCACCCGTCGCTCTTGGTCCACTCGACAATCTTCATTAGATATTATATTAACCTTTACTTGACGTAGAACTGATGACATTTTTGTGCTATGTTCCTATTGATAAAAATAATTAATAATAAAAAAACTGATGCCTTGGCGGTTATTACACATTGGAATGAAACAACTATAACGGATTTAACTCGCGTATTTTATTTTATTTGCTGAAGTAATCTAACCGGAATGCTTCGCACGGATACTTTTTTTTTTCTAAATATTCCATAGCCTATGTCCCTCGGGAATAGCGTAGCTTCCCAACAGTGAAAGAATTTTTCAAATAGGTCTAGTCGTTTTGGAGCCTATTCAATTCAAACAAACAAACAAACAAACCTTTCCTCATTATTATATTAATAGCGGCCCGCCCCGGCTTCGCCCGGATCCCTTTTTTTTATAACCTACTAGCTTCTGCCCGCGACTTTGTCCGCGTAAAACTCCTCCTTTTTTGCAGTCGGTTAAAAAGTAGGTAGCCTATGTTCTTTCTCGGGCTCCAGGCTTTCTTTGTACTAAATTTTATTTAAATCGGTCCAGTAGTTTTAGCATGAAAGCATAACATACAGACAGACAGATAGACAGAGTTACTTTCGCATTTATACCTAATATTAGTAGGGATGTCACTCGGGAATAGTGTAGCTTCCCAACAGTGAAAGAATATTTAAATTCCTATTCAATCCAAACAAAAAAACCTTTCCACTTTATAATATTAGTAGGTATAGGTAGATAGTACAGATACTTAGTGATAGTGACTAGTAAAGGGACGGACAGACAATGACAGCGACTTTGTTTTATACTATGTAGTGATAAGTGAAAATAACATATAGTAGGTAGGTATATAGATAAACCTACCTTTACGCATCCCCAACCGTTGACATTTGCCAAATCATCTTCAGTGACTGCAAAGTTCTCTTTAGGTAGTTCTATTTTACGTACTTTGCTATCAAAGGGCAAAGGGCCATACAACTTCAAAATGCAGATGTCGTTTTCTAGAGTATCGTCATTGTAGTCTTCGTGGCAGAATATTTTGTTTGCGATTGCCGATAAGTGCTGAAAATATTCCGGTTTACTTGAACCCACGATGACTAGAGCTTCGTGTATATTTCTAAAAAAAAATACTTATTGTATGTAATACAATAATTTCTTCCGGCCTCGTCTTCTACTATTTTCATCTAGATACGATTACAAGAATAAAAATAAGATTTATAATTTTACAATGTACACTCAGAGGCATAATTAACCGCCCACATACATTTTACGAAAACGAAACGAAAATACTAAAAAGTGTATAATTTGTCACAATTAAAACTGTTAAGTGTTCATACTCGTTTTACTCATTTAGTTAACATAAACATGTACTATTGAATAATCAAGTTGAAATAACAAATTTCAGAAGAAATTATAAGAAAATTCAGAAAATGTATATGGGCGATTAATTGTGCCTATGAGTAAGTATATATATATATATATATATATATGTGATCCTCTTTCATTTGATACTCCACTCAGATATATTTGTAGTTATTCAGTCCCCCTTCTTGTATCCCTCTTAATTTGGTTTTAAAATGACGTCAAATAGTTAACCATGCATTGTCATCCAAACTGAACGTGTTTACAAAATCTCAGCTTAATCCGTTAAAGTTATCTGCTTCAAAATTAAATTGATAGATTTCACCCTTACATACTTACATACATACTTGCATTGCAAATAAGATTAAAGCTTTTATAAAGAACTAGTTGTCCCGGCAGACTTCGTCCCGCCCGGCAATGTCGATTTGACAGTTGTCATTGTTGCGTTTTGTTATAAGTACTATTTTTAACAAATCAGCTTAATATTTTTTTCTTTTTTTTCCTTCTCCTGGCTCTGAGCTACATCCCCAGCAATTTTCAGCCAAATCGGTTCAGCCGTTCTCGAGTTTTAAACGGAGTAACTAACACGACTTTCTTTTATATATATATAGATAGAAGATAGGTACTTCATAATTTCTGATGCCTTTGCGGTAATTACACATTGGAATGAAACAACTATTTAATTAACGGATACGCGAGTTAACGCGTATTTTTATTTTATTTTATTTGTTGACGTTTCGGATTCTTTACAGTATAAATAATCGTAGCACGACTGAGCTGACAATCCGAAACGTCAACAAATAAAATAAAATAAAAATACGCAAGTTAAATCCGTTAATAGTTGTTTCATTCCAAAGAAGAGTACTTAATAATTTCTGATGCCTTCGCGGTTATTACATTTACAATGAAACAACTATAATCGGATTTAACTCGCGTATTTTATTTCATTTCGAAAACTTTACAGTTTCCATATTCGCAGCACTACTGAGCTGATGATAATACTTACTTTGGCACACAATGGGCTGCAGTTAAAATAAATCTTTCATGAATAATGGAACCTCCACACCTGTATTGCGCGGTGTGTGTGTTATTATGTCGAAACATCTTAATATATGCCATATAAGGTGCATCTTCAATTGAAATTTCACGCCCTCCTATAATACCTAAACTATCTTGAAGTTTCAATTCTGAAATAATAATAATTGAAATAAAATATAATAATTTATGATGCCTTCACGGTTATTAGGTACACATTGGAATGAAACAATTATATTGGCTTTAACCAGCGTATTTAGAATTTAAATAATAATTTCTAAAACGCAAAAGCATCAGAAATTTCAAGAACAATTTCTGATGCCTTCACGGTTATTACTTAGGTATAGAAATTAAACAACTATAATAATATTAACTCGCGTGTTTGTAAATTTAAAACATAATTTCTAATGCCGCAAAAGCATCAGAAATTTAAAGAACAATGTCTGATACCTTCGCGGTTATTACACATTGGAATGAAACAACTATGTACTTACCTATAACGGTTTTAACTAAGTAGCGTATCTAGAATTCAAAAAATAATTTCTGATGCCTTCGCGGTTATTACACATTGGAATGAAACAACTATGTATAACGATTTTAACTAAGTAGCTTAGCTGGAATTTAAAGAATAATTTCCGATACCTTCACGGTTATTACACGTTGGAATGAAACAAGTATATTAGTAGTAGAATTAACTTGCGTATTTTACTTGCTGACATTTCGAAAACTTTACAGTTCCCATATTTGCACGACTAAGATGACAATAGTCTAACGTTAAATAAAAAAATATTAAAATCCTTCACTTACCATGACTTTGAGCAGTTGTGATCACTATTATCAGAATAAAAAATAATATTTTTCTATACATTATTGTCACTTCAGTAAAGGCTTTAGATGTCTCAATTAATTCAATTCAATTGGTTTTTGTACGAATTGGTTTGGACCAATTCTTATTCGAACAATCTAGTTGCAGTACTTGGTTGTTTTAGCTCAGAGATTAAGATCTTATTGCTTAGGTAATAAAGTTCTAAAGAGTAGAAATAATTAATGAAACGAATTTAGCGAACTCGCATTGACTCCCTAGTACTTCCACAAAATGCCCGAAACGGAATAATTTAATGAGTTAAATTTTAAAACTAAAATTTAAACACTAACTTTATTGCAATTAATTATTTATATTAGTGCCTACTTAATTTAGATAAAGTTTTAAATGATAAACTAATCTCAAAAATAATAATGATTTTGGGAGTAGGTATAGTAGGTAGGTACAAAAATATAAAATAAATATTTGTAATTTGAATTAAGACATATTTAATATTATAAATGAGAAAGTAACTCTGTCTGTCCGTCTGTCCGCTTTCACGTTAAAACTACGCAGGCGATTTAAATGAAATTCGGTACACAGATAGTCTAAAGCCTGAGAAAGAACATAGGCTATTTTTAATTGCGAAAAAAGGGTCGAAAGAGGTTAAACGGGGGGTTGAAATGCTGTATGAAATTCTACGCGGTGGAAGTCGCGGGCAAAAGCTAGTTCTATAATAAAATGACCAAGAGTGTGTCGTTGCTACCAATCAACACCCATTTCTATTCTAAATACCTAATATTCATTAGAACATTTTATATTTTATTAATATTTTTATGCGTTCGCGACTATTATGTAGGTACCTACTCATTATGCAGTAATATAATTATAATAGGTAAATAAATTATTAAATGTAAGAAATAATATTAATTTAAGAGTGCGTCGTAACCCTATTCAGAACGTCTGACAAGGTACGGAATAATGTCGACCTTCGCGCGGCGCTAGAGAGCTCAATGTCGGCTGCTCGCTTGCGGTCCGTTTGCTAATAATAATTATGTAGGCACATAAAAAGGCGGCATTTGTGAACATCAAAGCAGTGAACCTTCTGTACTTGTACTATTATCTATTCTGTGACATTGGACTGATACAACTACTAACGGATTTAACTCGCGTAAGTATTTTCTTTATTTTAATTGCTGACTTTGGCGTTAGACAAATTAGTTAAATCCGTATAAATATTTGTTTGATTCCAATGTGTAATAACTGCAAAAACATCAGAAATTAAAGTAAGTATATAAGTTATGGTTATGGTTATAAGTTACAACATATTGGAATAGAATAACGGATTTAACTCGCGTATATTGAAGCGGTTTCATGTAAGACTATCGTCATCTCTACGAATGTGGGAACTGTAAAGTTTTCGAAACGCCAGCATAAAAATGATATACCTACTCGAGTGTTATCCGTTATAGTTGATTAATTCCAATGTCACTTTTCTAAGGAGTCTGATTCTCTTGTATTTGGATTTTTTAAATCTGGTTTGGGACTAGTCGTTACATCGTCTACTTACCAGATGGTTTTTTTTAAGGGTTCTTTAAAAAAACGTCTTTTTTATATGCTCATTTTTTATTTGAAAAATATAGTTAATACGCCGTTTAAATACATCATTGACAAAACATAGACTTGTACCTTCTTTATGCTATTAGGAAAACTTTTGCGATTTTTTTAAGAAAAATCAGAATTACGGCTAGTTATAGCCGTTGTATTCAATCTAGACTTTTCACTATTATTTCGCAATAGAAACTGCTATTGTACATTTTTATATTATTATAGGTAGGTAGTTAAAAATTGGAAAAATACATTTAACTTTAAAGTGAAAATCAACGACAAACGGGTGATTCCACGGGAGTTTCAACGCGTCCTGAATATTGAAGAAATGAGCTACAACAAGAATTATGTTTTGATGCGACGACAAACTGCGCTCGCACTTGTCATCAAAATTAATAGAGTTTAAATCTTATTGTAGCTTAATCTTCTTATATATAAAAATGAATCGCAAAATGTGTTGGTAAGCGCATAACTCGACAACGCCTGGACCAATTTGGCCAATTTTTTTTTTTTAATGTTCTTTGAAGTCCAAGCACGAGAAAAAATCGAATAATTGCCGGGAAAACCCTAAAAACAGCCCTTTTCTTTTCCCATACAAACGTTGTCTAACTAAAGTTACCTATTTGAATTTCGAACGGGCAGGATGACGTCTGCCGGGACCGCTAGTTATTCAATATTTATGGCAAAGGACTGTCGGCAGTTGAAACGGCCGTGGAATCACCCAAACATAGCTAGTGCTAACACATAGCTAGTCCCTAAATGAGTAGAAATAAGTATATTTAAGAGTTCTCTTCAATAACATTTTGGATCCAGTCAGTATATTTTGAAACCTTTGTGTATCTGCTTATAGCCACCCTCGGGTATATTGGGTTTACAGCTTTATATGAAACTATTCCAATTTGAACATTATTTTCGACCACGGGTCCACCATCGTCACCCTGAAACAAAAAAAAAAGCTTATTTAATACAATACAGATGAAACGTTTGTTTGTTTGTTTTCGCACGGATTCCTATTTTTTATAGCCTACTAGCTTCTGCCCGCGACTTCGTCCGCGTGGAACACCTCCTTTTTTGCAGTCGGTTAAAAAGTAGCCTATGTCCTTTCTCAGGCTTCAGACTTTCTTTGTACCAAATTTCATTTAAATCGGTCCGGTAGTTTTAGCGTGAAAGCGTAACAGACAGACAGACAGACAGAGTTACTTTCGCATTTATAATATTAGTAGGGATGTCACTTGGGAATAGTGTAGCTTCCCAACAGTGAATTTTTCAAATTGGTCCAGTAGTTTAGGAGCCTATTCAATCCAAACAAACAAAACTTTCCTCTTTATAATATTACTAGCTGTCCGCCCCGGTTTCGCACGGATCCCTTTTTTTATAGCCTATGTCACTCGGGAATAGTGTAGCTTCCCAACAGTGAATGAATTACGAGCCTATTCAATCCAAACAAACATATAAACCTTTCCTCTTTATCATATTGGTACCTATTGAAGTATAGATAGATTATATTCAAATATATTTTGAAACTAGCTCTCCGCCCCGGCTTCGCACGGATCATCTTTTTTTATAGCCTATGTCACTCGGAAATAGTGTATCTTCCCAATAGACAAAGAATTTTTGAAATTGGTCCAGTCGTTTCGGAGTCTATTCAATTCAAACAAACAAACCTTTCCTATTTGTCATATTAGTATAGAAGTATATATAGATTGTATTCCAATATATTTTTGAATAAAAACAATGATATATTAGAATGAAACAACTTTAACGGATTTAACTCGCGTATTTTATTAACAACTAGCGGACCCGGCAGACGTCATCCTGCCCGTTCGAAATTCAAATTAGGTAACTTTAGTTAGACAACGTTTGTATGGGAAAAGAAAAGGGCTGTTTTTAGGGTTTTCCCGGCAATTATTCTATTTTTTCTCGCCGTAAGAACCATCCGTGGACTTCGGCGTACATTTAAAAAAAAAATTGGCCAAATTGGTCCAGGCGTTGTCGAGTTATGCGCTTACCAACACATTTTGCGATTCATTTTTATATATAAGATAAGAAGATGATATAATTACCGTGCAAGTATCCACCCATCCATTAACTCCACCGCAAAGCATAGTGTCGGGTACTATTTCCCTGCTGTCTACGGAACAGGCTTCACTTGCCGTCACGGGGACTAACACCTGATGTAGTGCTGAGTTCATACTACCCACAATTGAATTTTCCTGAAAAAAAAATGCATATATTGATAAAGAATTTGATTCAATTTTTCAAATTTGGAAGTTACCAAAAAAAATTACTTAGGTAGGTACTAAAACAATCGTAACGGATTGGAATGAAACAACTATAAACGGATTTGACTCGTGTATTCAATATTCTATTTTATTAGCTGACGTTTAGGAAACTGTAGTTTCCATAATCGTAGCACGACTGAGCTGACAATAGTCTTATGCTTAGGTTGTTTCATTCCAATGTAAAATAACCCCGAAGGCATTAGAAATTATTCCATTTTTTATATTATTTAGAAGTTACCAAAAAAATGTACTAAAACAATCGGAACGGATTGGAATAAAACAACTATAAACTAAATTGACTCGCTTATTTTATTTTATTGGCTGACTTTTCCATAATACGATTATGGCATGACTAAGCTAATGATAGTCTAACGCTAGAGTGATTTATACAATTATGCAAAACACCTTATTTTTTAAATTACAAAATAACCGCGAATGCATCAGAAATTAATCGTTCTCAGATAGGTCCAGTCATTTTGGAGGCTATTCAATCCAAACAAACAAACCTTTCGTCTTTAATATATTAGTACCTACCTATATATTTAGATGTACTTACTTTTTCGCAACCCCACCCTGTTACATTGGCTAGGGTTGTTTTAGAATACTCAGTGTTCTGTATGGGGAGCCCGACTTTTTGTACTCGAGCATCAAAAGACAAGGGTCCGTACAATTTCAAAATGCAAATGTCATTCAATTTTGAAGTAGAATTGTAGTTTTCGTGACATATAAACTTTATTGCGAGAGCCGATGTGTGTTGGTAGTCGTTTGGTTTCTTCGATCCAAAGATTACTAGAGCTTCTTCCGTAGCCCTGTGAAATAAATATAATTATATTTTATAAAAAAAAAGTACCATTGTAATGAAACAACTATTAACTAATCATTTCTGATGCCTTCGCGGTTATACATCGGAATGAAACAACTTTAACGGATTTAACTCGCGTATTTTTATTTTATTTTATTAGCTGATGTTTCGGATTCTTTACAGTTTCCATAATCGTAGCACGACTGAGCTGACAATAGTCTAACGCTGACAATAGTTTAGCGTTAGACTTTGACTTTTCTGTTGTTTCATTCCAACAATTAATGAATTTAACTCGCGATTTTTTTTTAATTTGCTGACAATGAACTTACTCTGGAATACAGTGAGCTGCTGTCAAAACAAATTTTTCATTAATAATGGAACCGCCGCACGTCTGCACTTTGTCTTCATTATATATCTTGATATAAGCCATGTAGGGGGCATCTTCAGGCTCTATTTCCTTTCCACCTATCACTCCTAGACCTGAAAAAATATAATTATAATCAAATTGAATAAAATTAAATACACCTTAAAAGGATTATTATACGTCAGATAAATCTACTAGCGCTTCTGAAAGACCATCATTGCTG
Organism: Polylopha cassiicola; assembly: GCA_038024825.1. Classification (NCBI taxonomy): domain Eukaryota; kingdom Metazoa; phylum Arthropoda; class Insecta; order Lepidoptera; family Tortricidae; genus Polylopha; species Polylopha cassiicola. Next base: position 8,656,234 of record CP149062.1, read on the forward strand.
AGAAGAAACGCAGCAAAAAACTCAACAGAAAGTTTTTTAATTTCTGATGCCTTCGCGGTTATTATACATTGGAATGAAACAACTTTAAAGTCTTTAGCATAGGAGTATTGTCAGCTCAGTCGTGCTACGATTATGGAATCTGTAAAGACTCTGAAACGTCCGTCAATAAAATAAAATACGCGAGTTAAATTGATTTAAAGAAAGTATTTTAAAAGAGTCAATTTATAAATTTAGTATTTTTATTTTATAAACATAAGATAAAAATACTTATTCATATACCTACTACAAGTATACCTACAATACAAACAAAACAAAGAATGTAACGTAAGACACTATGATGTCTCCAGTCGGATTTCGTCCCAAAACACAAAGTGTCGCTCGCAGTAATAATATTTCGACTATACCTCTTCCACCTATTATTACCTACTACTTGATCTAAATAAATATCTAGATAGTTTGTTAGACTATTTTATACACAAAATTTTATAAAAATCGTTCCAGCCGTTTCGAAGGAGTTGGGCAACCCACACGACTGACGAGTGTTGCTGTCTGTCTGTGGCAGGTGCTGAACTCTGAAGCGATATTGATTTTTTTTAAAAAAGAAATATGCTTACCATTATTAGCCAAAGTGGTGTCAATTAAGCCCACTGCAAAAACGAAAATTATCCCTTGTACAGCAAACATTTTTAACAGAATAAATCCAAAAATGATTTTATCTTTAAATTTCAAGTCGTTTTATACAAATACTTCCTCATTAAACTTATTATAATTATAATAACTAATTAATGAGTCTATTTTTGAAAATATAAAAGTAATCATTAGGGTTTTGATAAAATTAATAAATTGATAAGTACTTATATAATTATATACATAAAAATGTGCCAAAAAATAATTTAATTAAATAATAAAACACGCGTACTTACTTATAATATTTAAAAACAGAAATAATACGTAAAAAAATCCTGGTACTGCTAGAATTACAGTTTCAATTACGTTTCGAAAACTTTATATTCGTAGACTTTAGCGTTAGAATATCATGAACTAGCGGCCCCGGCAGACGTCGTCCTGCCCGTCCGATTGTTTCGTCAAAGATCTGTCAAAGTCTTCTGTCACTTCTTCATAAGGCTTTATATTTTCCCCGTTTTTTACACATTTTCCACTGTTTCTTCGCTCCTATTAGTCGCAGCATGATGTTATATAGCCTAAAGCCTTCCTCGATAAATGGTCTATCCAACAAAAAAAAAAATTTTGAATTCGAGCCAGTAGTTCCTGAGATTAGCGTGTTCAAACAAACAAACAAACAAACATACAAACAAACAAACTCTTCAGCTTTATAATATTAGTATAGATATGTAAAGTTTTAGAAACGGCAGCATAAAAAACAATATACTCGACTTAATTCCGTCATAGTTTTTTTTTCCAATTGGGACATAATTTTTGTGTAACAACCGCGAAAATAATAATATGAGAAAATATATCTCTTATTTTCATGTTTTAATAAGCGTATTAATTATAATTTTAATTCGATACCTACTATTAATGCCAAAGAAATAACCATATACTTATAATTAATTAAATTGACTAATGAACTTTGTAGTAGGTAGTTTTTATCTGCTATTAATTATTATGAGAAAATCAAAATTCAAAATTCTTTTTTTTTTAACTGAATACAGTTCAGGGTGAGCGCACCTCGGAGCGCTCCCCTTTCATCCGGTGGAGCAGTAACGGCCCACCCGAAAGATCACACCCGAAAAAAAAAAAAAAAAAATTAATACAGTTGGCCAGCTAATGGGCCTTTACTGCAAAACCTGACGGGTGGCGACTGACGAGCCTCCTGAGAGGAGGCTTTCAGGCCTTTAATCAAAGTCAACGGTTATCTTGTTTTTTATGAGGTTTTGGTTTTCACTCTATGATGTTTTATGTTGACAGGGAACTAGTATGATGTCAACCTACCCATTGCTAATCGTTGAACTGCCGTATTTCTATAATAATAATAAATAATAAATATCTTTGGACAATTCACACCAATTATCTAGTCCCATTTTAAGCAAAGCTTTGCTTGTGTTATGGGTACTAGACAACGGATAAATATACATAAATACATACAAGACATCCAAGACTCAGGTACAGATGCCAGTGCTCATCACATTGACATCTGCCCCTAGCGGGATTCGAACCCGCAACCTCCGGTTTCGTAGTCAGGGCCTCTAACCACTAGACCAACAGGCCGTCATTTCAAAACTGCCCTGTTTTGTTGAAAAGGGCCCATTATACTATTATCTGCCACACTCTTTCTCTAAATCTTTATAATAGTGTAATATCCCATAGGGTAAGGTTTACCTGGTACCAGGGGCGTGCATTCCATATAGGCACATGCCCTGACGTCATACTTATATACTCCCCTCACTGCACGCGTGGGTCCCAGAAATGGGCTCAGGACCCAGAAATATGTTAGTTTGTATATCCTTACTAATATTATAAATGCGATAGTTACTCTGTCTGTCTGTCTGTCTGTCTGTCTGTTACGCTTTCACGCTAAAACTACTGGACCGATTTAAATGAAATTTGGTACAAAGAAAGTCTGGAGACTAGGAAAGGACATAGGCTACTTTTTAACCGACTGCAAAAAAGGAGGAGTTTCACGCGGACGAAGTCGCGGGCAGAAGCTAGTACTTTATAATTATTTTTTCAATTACAATATCGCACACCTAGATCTAAAGGAAGCTAACTCAAAAATCTGAAGATTTTAATTAAACACATGCTAAAAAAAAGGATCCGATTCCTTACAACAATTTCGCCTCTCCCGAAAAAGTTACTTTTTTTGAGTTAGCTCCCTTTAGATCTAGGGGTGCGATATAATCTTGGCTTGTGGTTTGACCACCTAAATAAGTCCTAAAAAACTAATTCATGTAAAGAAAACAAATTAATTTCAAATATGCTCTTTATTTAAACATTTATTCTCTCAAAGAAAGTCGTCTGTAAATAATTATTACGCAATAAAGAACTACTTAAGAATTTTCCTCAATCACATTCAGGATCCAGGACAGATATCTCGAAACCTTGGTGAATCTGGTGATGGCAATAGTGTTCGGCAAGTAATGATGTCTTGCTGTATGTGACACGATGCCTACTTGTGTTTCCTTGTATACTAATGGCCCGCCATCATCACCCTGAAAACAAACAAGACATTTTAAAATCTAATGGCCTGTTGGTGTAGTGGTTTACGAAACCGGAGGTTGCGGGTTCGAATCCTGCTAGGGGCAGTCGATGTGATGAGCACTAGCATCTGTACCTGAGTCTTGGATGTCTTATAATATGTATTTTGACGGCCTGCTGGTCCAGTGGTCAGAGCCCCTGACTACGAAACCGGAGGTTGCGGGTTCGAATCCTGCTAGGGGCAGATGTCAGTGTGATGAACACTGGCATCTGTACCTGAGTCTTGGATGTCTTATATGTATTTATGTATGTTTATCCGTTGTCTAGTACCCATAGTACAAGCTTTGCTTAGTTTGGGACTAGATCAATTGGTGTGAATTGTCTAAAGATATTATTATTATTCATTATTATTATTTATGTATGTTTATCCGTTGTCTAGTACCTATAGTACAAGATTTGTTTAGTTTGGGACTAGATCAATTGGTGTGAATTGTCCAAAGATATTTATTTATCATTTTATTATTATTTAATGTGTTGTCACGTAGGTAGTGTACAAATGGAAGCACGCTATAGAATAATAATATACTCTGGGGCCCACTTCAGAATTATCTGGGACCAAACTCAAAAGCATGATTTGGGACCCAATTAAAAATGCTCTGGGGCCCAACGCAGAATATTTTGGGACCCAGTTCAGCATGTTCCGAGGTCGCCAGGGTAGGCACTCCATACATTAGTGACACTGTGTCTGTATGGCATGCCCTTGGTACAGTGGCTGGTTTTATTTACCTGGCATGAGTCCTTAATACCATGTATTCCACCGCAGATCATTGTGTCAGGTACGATGTCTTGTTCATCCAAGGAACACGATTCGTATGATAATATAGGGATCACAACTTGGCGCATTGAAGGTGACATAACTGTAGTGGCATCTTCCTGTAAATAAAATGTATTTATTGAATTCAATGAGATATTTAAAGAACAATTCTAATATTTGTATAAAAAAGGTTACATGGAATTGTGACTTCTTCAAAAAAAATACTGGTCAGTAATATTTTTAGACGAGTTTCGTCACGACGCCATTTTGCAATGTTTAGTAAATTACAAGATGGCGGCGTATCAAGAGATTTACTCGTAAATACGTCACATGGTTAGTTTTTGATCAGTACCTAAGTCAATTTCATACAATTTTAAAATTTCATTATTGTTGTGTACTTATTCGCTATTTTAGATTGTCACATGTCTAGGAAGCTGTAGTATTAAAGTAAATATATATGCTTTTTATTTTACTAAATACCTCCAATGTTTCGGATGCGACGTAGCAACCATGGTCGAGGCGAATGAGTCACAGGATTTCGTTTTCATGAATACTATGTTAATATCAATTAAATGAAACAACTATAATTTAACTCGCGTCTTTTCTATAATTTGCTGTGCTTTTGAAAACTTCGCAGTTCATTCTTTCGTCACCACAGCAAATAAAATAAAATACGCGAGTTAAATCCGTTATAGTCATTTCATTCTAACTTACGTATTCGCAGCCCCATCCAGTGACATTTCCAAAATAGGTTCCCGAAAACTCAACATCTTCCTTAGGAAGTTCCACTTTTTGGACTCTAGAGTCAAAAGGCAGAGGTCCGTACAGTTTCAAAATGCAGATATCGTTCTGTTTGGTCACAGGGTCATAGTCTTCGTGGCAGATAAATTTCTCTGCAATCACTGATAAGTGTTGGTAGACGTTTGGTTTCTCTGATCCCACAATCGCCAGGGCTACTGTTGCATTGCTGAAAATAATATCGCACACCTAGATCTAAAGGGAGCTAACTCAAAAAACTGAAGATTTGAGTTATGCAGACCATCGGATTCCTTAGAGCAAAACCCACCTACCACTATAACGGATTTAAGCTAACTCTGCTAGCTTCATTATAAGAAGCATAAATCTATACAGAAAAGTCATGCGTGCATGTGGACATAATTAATCAGTTTTTCTTCTCTCCTGAAAAAGTAACTTTTTTGGGTTGGCTCCCTTTAGATCTAGGTGTGTGATATGGTTATTTAACATAAGACTATTGTCAGCTCAGTCGTGCGATTATGGAATCTGTAAAAGTCAGTTGACAAATAAAATACGCGAGTTAAGAGAAGAAGTTTGAGTTTAAAGTTTCATTCCAATGTATAATAACCGTGAAGGCATCAGAAATTATTAGAATACGCGAGTCGAAACCGTTATAGTTGTTTCCTTACAATAACTCCAAATTATTGTCATGTATTGGCTGATGGTTCGGATTCTTTACAATTTCCATAATCGTAGCATGACTGAGCTGACAATAGTCTAAAGCTAAAGTCAAGTTTAGTGTTGTTTCGTCAGCTCAGTCGGCTACGTTTTTGAAACGTCAGCAAATGAAATAAAATACACAAGCTAAGTTATATTTCCTGCATCAAAAAAATTCAACTTACTCTGGGATACAGTGTGCTGCAGTTAATATAAATTTTTCATGGATAATTGAACCTCCACAAGACAATAGTTCAGAAGTTTCGTTGAATATCTTGATATATGCCATGTATGGCGCATCTACAGCTGATACGTCACGGCCCCCCACTATTTTCAAGCCTTTCTGGTGGTTGAAATCTGAAAAAAAATTACAAAGTGCAAAACTCAGTAAAAAAATGTACCTACACAGGCGATCTTAATGCTCAAAGATAGCAGGTGCGTGCAGTAGATGGCATAACAGGGTAGGCACTCAATACGCTTGTCTTCTTTTTCCTTAATTAAATGCACTACATAGATAGTGTTGTAGAATGAGGTCCAGTGGTATCATGACAGCTGGACCTCATCTTACACGACGAGAAGTCCAAAATTATAAAAATTATATCTACTCACCATGGCTAAGAACTGAGTCAAAAATCGCAATTATGACAAAAAATAAAATCTGGAAAATAGACATTTTGATCGAGAAAATTAAACATAATGATGTATTTTCATTTCATCGCCCTTTTATACATAATATAATCTATCAAAAACTAAATTAATAATGCAATTATATAGTTTTTTTGATAAAATTGCATTTATCGTTATTAAAAATAATATAATTAACGAGTTTAGTATCAGAAATACCTAATGAATAGGTAATTCAAATTAAAAATGTAATAGATTAGATTAGATTCATTTATTTCCCAAAATTTATACAATATAATTAAGTACATTATTATGTCAAATTACATGTACTCATACTGAGATCGTCAAAAACAAAAACAAAGAACAATAATTAATATCAAAATTACAATTTCATTACAATAAGATTTTGTCATACATAATATAATGTCAAATATATAAGTAACTATTAGGTATAGATTTTTCTCATTAGTCGTCAATACAGTTTGTCAGAGGGAATAATTTATATAAAATAATAATTTATAGGTTATATGATTATTATACATTGAACTAAAACAAATAAAACAGATTTAACTAGCTACGAGTAATATTAATTTTCTGATGATTATTCATGACAAAAGCACAGTTACATCAGTCTGCTATGAAAATGGGAACTGTAAAGTTTTAAGCCATAGTACTACTGAGCTGACGATAGACTAACGCTAAAGTGATTTGTCAGCTCAGTCGTATGAATAAGGGAACTGTACAGTTTTCGAAACATCACCATAAAGTAACGCGAGTAAATCCGTTATAGTTGTTTCATTCCAAGGGCATGAATCTTAAGTTATATCGAAATCGTTAACCCTAACTACTAATAAAGGGTTAATTTACATTTTTTTTCAATAAGGCCTTATTGCTAAAAAAAAATGTAGAATTATTATTTTTTATTGTAACAAACAATATTTTCAAATTATAGTTAACTAGCGGTTCGCCCCGGCTTCGCACGGATCCCTATTTTTTTTCAAATATTCTATAGCCTATGTTACTCAGGGTGAACGTAGCTTCGCAACAGTGAAAGAATTATTAAAATCGGTCCAGTACTTTTTGAGTTAGGTAATTCGTTACATACAAAAATACACATTTTTCCTCTTTATAATATTAGTATACCTACATGATTTCGTATAGGTATTTCATTATCAATATTGGGTATAAATCATTATATAATAATATAATCTTATTATATAAAAGAAAGTCGTGTTAGTTACTCCGTTTATAACTCAAGAACGGCTGAACCGATTTGGCTGAAAATTGCTGGGGATGTAGCTCAAAATCAGGAAAAGGACATAGGATACTTTTTATTACGTCAAATCGATTCTTTGCGGGCGGGACGAAGTCTGCCGGGACCGCTAGTATATTATATATGTAACTACCTTGCCCGGGAGATTATATAGTATGTGTTGTTCTTGAGATTGAATCCTCTAGCATGCATACTTACACATAAATATAAGGGGATAAGGAAAATATACGGTCAAATTACTCAAAACTTTGTGTTTGCAATATATAATATTTATTTACCGATAAAAAAAACATAAATTGAAATGAACCAACAGAAATAAAGCAACAAAACATAAAAAAAATCATACAAACAAAAAATTTAATAAAAAATACATTATATCTTTATATCAATAAACATTTAAAAAAAAAAAAAAAAAATTAAACAAATAAAAAAAAATAAAAAACATGTGAGAAACGACGACATTTCAAAAAACAAAAACAGAAGATAGGTACCTAGTGAAAAACGACGAACGGGTAAATCTCCTGTTTTGATATTATGTTTTTAATATTGAATTATTGAAATTTTGGATATATATATAGGTATTGTGTTTTCTATCAGTTACAATTACGCTAGAAAACATGTCGCACACCAAGATCTAAAGGGAGCTAACTCAAAAATCTGAACATTTAAATTAAACACACGCTAAAAAAGGATCCGATTCCTTACAACAATTTCGCCTCTCCCGAAAAAGTTACTTTTTTTGAGTTAGCTCCCTTTAGATCTAGGGGTGCGATGTATGAAGTAATATCAATGAAAAATTAACACAGTTCGCCATTACAGCAGGTTCTACTTGCATCGTTAACACTATCAGTTACTGCTCATAGTATCTTGTATCCAGTCGTAATATTTGGAGACCCTCATGAAGAGATCAGGTCTGTCCCCGCAGGGGTAAGGGTAGTGGGCTGCTACCCCGATCAGCTTCCCGTCAAACACCAAGGGAGCACCCATGTCACTCTAGAAAAAAACATAATTATATACGGTTGGATATGAAACAATTATAACGAATTTAACTCGCGTATTTTATTTTATATGCTGATCATTCGGAAACCTGTCCTTATAGACGATAGTCTGATAGGCTACGAATATGGGGACTGTAAAGTTTTCAAAATGTATAATATAGTTGCTTAATATCAAATGTAAAGGATTTAGCTTGGGTATATTATTTTTTAAAGCTAACTTTTTGAAAACTATAACCATATTTGAAGATCACCGAGCTGACATTAGGCTAAAACTGAGCGTTGTTCTTAAATATATATAATAATAAAATTGATTGGGACAGACGGACAGACACTGCTAGACACACTAGTGGTTCTCTAAACATTAGGGGGGCTAGACAAGTGCCCAACGTTCAACGTTAACGTTAAACGTTAGCACCAAAATGTATGGGATTTGACATTTGTGACGTACGTGACAGTCGTTCGCGGGTGTCAAATCCATTTACATACATTTCGGTCTTAACGTGTTAACGTTAAACGTTACGTTACGTTGAACGTTGGGCACTTGTCTAGGGCCCTAGGTCATTTATTAGAAAATTACGACAACACAAAGGCCAAAACTTAATAATAAAAAAACGAACGTGGCGCCAAATTTTTGTCATACCACTGTAGATACAGTCAGGCGCTTGCAGTGAGGGTCGGCGTCGCGCATGTACCACGTCAGAGTAGGCACTCCATACATACATTTATACCATTGTGCGTATATGGAATGCACGCCCTTGGATACAGTTAGTTTAATAATTAAAAAAAAATCTTTTGAAATAACCAAATTTCTCACCATACAAATGCCATGTCCTAATGAGCCAGCGCAAATAAACGTTTCAGGCAGTTTGATGTCCACACTTTCCGAACAGTGTTGCAGCGAAACGATGGGCAACGAGACCTGGTGCAGGGCCTGGGAGACCCGGCCATTCTGTAAAAAAGATACAAGTCATTTTATCAAGAATTTAACAGTCTTAACTGATCCTAAGTAAAGTCGTCCTTCATTGTTACGTCAACCAGAGAGCCTATGATGAATTGGAATGAGACAACTATTAACGGATTTAACTCGCGTATTTTTATTTTATTTTATTTGCTGATGTTTCGGATACTTCACAGTTCCATAATCGTAGCACGACTGAGCTGACAGTAGTCTAACGCTAAAATAAAATAAAAATACGCTAGTTAAATCCGTTAATAGTCGTTTCATTCCAATGTGTAATAACCGCGAAGGCATCAGAAAAAATTGTCAAGTCGACTTTTTGTCATGTCGATGTTGTCTTATTCTCGCAGTGATCTGTCAAAAATCGGTAACGTTGACAACGAGAAAGAGAAATCTTGTCATGTCAACGTCGTCCCTTATTTCTCCATGTCGACAACGAAACAATATCGACACGACAAAGTTTTCAATATGTTATTGTTGACTTTACAGTTCATCATAGAATCGCTAATGCCACCTAATTAATACCTATATTATCGAATGTAGGTAATAAGTATCTCTATATAATTTGATATGGCTACAGGTATATTATATAAAGTACTTGATCTGATGAAGTCGCGAACATAAGCAAAACACCAAACAAAACAAACTCCAGTAAAAGTTTATAATAAACATACGTATACCAGCTATTGTTATCGATGCTGTCATTGTGCACAATTAAACTTTAGAATGCCGCCGTAAAGAATATTGGTATAGTACTTATAAAATACTAATTTTCGGGCAGAAAGCGCCAACTTTGTGGCCGCTGCGCTAAATGAAGTTTCCGCTTTATGGCCACGAACAGAAAAATAGTATAAGTACTGACCTCGGCCAGTAAAATAAAAAAGTCTAAGATCACATTTTTGTCAATTACATGTGATCTGAGACATTTTTTATTTTACTGGCCTCGGTGCGTAATGTACTATTAAACATACCTCTGTAACACCCCAACCAGTAACGTTAGCCACATCGTGTTCATACAAATTATCTTCCTTAGAAAGTCTTATAGCGCTTACTTTGCGACTAAACGCTAAAGGTTTCTTAACCCTAACGAGACAAATGTTATTGTCTTCTGGGAAATCATTGTACTTCTCATGACATATGACTTTGTCAGCGTAACGCCACTGAGCAGTTTCTCCCAAACGATCAGTTTCTGTGTTCACAATTACGACGGAATAAGGTCTGAAATTGAATTGATTAATTAATTTGAGGTTTAAGACATTTTGTTAATCGGAATGGTTCTGTAAAGAACTAGCTTCGATTTTCTGTATGTGCATAATCCCTACTAATATTATAAATGCGGAAGTAACTCTGTCTGTCTGTCTGTCTGTTACGCTTTCACGCTAAAACTACTGAACCGATTTAAATGAAACTTGGTACAAAGAAAGTCTAGAGCCTGAGAAAGGACATAGGCTACTTTTTAACCGAAAGCAAAAAAGGAGGAGTTCCTCGCGGATGAAGTCGCGGGCAGAAGCTAGTATTGTTATAAAATATAGATATATATTATTCTGATGTATAAGCTATATTATAGTAAAGTTTCATCAAAATCATTTTAGTAGTTTTTGCTTGAAAGAGTAACAAACATACAGCCATACATTTTTAAAAACTTTCGTATTTATAATATTAGTAAGGCTTTTTTTAACTTGTTATAAATATGTCTGAAATAAGTTTGCATAATGTAAAATTAGGCTCTATTAGTATTAGACTATCGTCAGCTATAATAACACGGGAATTGTAAAGTTTTCGAAATGTTAGCAAATAAAATAAAATTTGAATTTGTATCCGTTATAGTTGTTTCATTCCAATGTGTAATAACCGCGAAGGCATCGACAATTAATCTTAAACCAATTTAAATAATATTAATTTATAACCATTTTCATAATAACGTACTTAACTAATTTTGTTTTAAGAATTGTCAAACATCATTGTTGGCAATTTAAATGGCCAATAGTGATTATAATGAAATAGTACTTTGAAATGAAACAAATATAAACGGATTTCACTCCCATATTTCATTTCAGTACTTACTTGTCAAAGCAGTTGGCAGCTGTCAGAATGAAGTTCTTGTTCAGGACAGTCCCAGTACAGACCCTGTCTAGTCTGTCTATATTGATCCGGGCTACATACGGAACCTCTTCAATTTTTATTTCATGGCCACCCACAATCGAAAGACCTTTAGTAGGTTTTCTACCTTTGAACCCTAAAAATATACGTAATTAAAAAACAAATTAAGAAGTTACAGAATCTAGATAAATAATAGTTTTTTCGACGATTTTTCTTTGTCCTTTAATAATTAAATTACCAAAAATTATTTGGCAATTGTTTTTTCTTAAACAAAAAATAACAAAGATAAGTCTAAAGTTGGGAGTGAAGCTCGTGATGTCACGTTAAGACAGTTTATACCATAACGTGACGTCATTCTATCTTCTTCTTCTTCTTCTTCTTCTTCTCTTATATATAAAAATGAATCGCAAAATGTGTTGGTAAGCGCATAACTCGACAACGCCTGGACCAATTTGGCCAATTTTTTTTTAAATGTTCGTTGAAGTCCAAGGATGGTTCTTACGGCGAGAAAAAATCGAATAATTGCCGGGAAAACCCTAAAACCAGCCCTTTTCTTTTCCCATAAAAACGTTGTCTAACTAAAGTTAGGTACCTAATTTGAATTTCGAACGGGCAGGATGACGTCTGCCGGGACCGCTAGTTTTTTAATAATAATCAATTAAGTAGTACCTATGTAGAATTTCGTTTTCCTTATCCAATCGTCATTTATATTACATCAATGACATGTTTCGAAGCATTTTGCAGGTTGATACATATTAAATAAATAAATAATATCTTTGGACAATTCACACCAATTGACCTAGACCCAAACTAAGCCAACCTTGTAGGTACTATGGCTACTGGACAACGGATAAATGTACATAAAAACATATAAGACATGCAAGACTCAGGTGGAGATGCCAGTGCTCATCACATTAACATCTGCCCCTAACAGGATTCGAACCCGCAACCTCCGGTTTCGTAGTCAGGGCCTCTGACCACTAGACCAACAGGCCGTATAAATGTTTAATATAAAAAACTAAAGTTCTATAGTGGAGGTCAATTGAAGATGATAGTGGTGGTGGTGATGATGATGATGGTGATGAAGCTTACCACGACATTTGGTAGAGGCAATCAACGCCAAACAAACTAACAACGTAACTTGTAGAGGTGACATTGTGACCAAAATGATTATATTTTTTACCATTTTTCGGCTTTTTATTCATACAAACAATCAATTATTATAATCAATAATCCTGATAAAACTATAAATCAATAATTTTTGCAAATTTATAGATAAGAATGTTTTCAGTATTTAATGAACCTAAAGTTTTAATGTGATATTAGTATGTTTTGTGAGTAGGTACATTATTAAATTTAACTTAATGATGATAGTCAAATACCTATATTAAAATATATAACATAATTATTATTATATCCAGTTAACAACAGCCTATAATTATTGACTATTACCAAGTAGGTTACCTATATTTAAATATATATATATACCTACATAATTATAATAATCAGATAATATAAAATTGTTTTACTAGTCATTAGGCATAGTAATATTTATTTCAGCCGTTTTGGAGCCTATTCAATATATATCCAAACAAACAAACAAACCTTTCCTCTTTATTATATTAGTATAGATATAAGTAGATAAACATTTCAATTTAGAATTTTTTACATTACATAATATTTGCTTAAAAAGAACCTTAACACGATTTTTATATTATAAATAAGATTCAATTGAAATAGTACATTACGCACCAAGGCCAGTAAAATAGAAAATATCTCAGATCACATATATATGTGTCCGAGGCGAAGCCGAGGTTGACAAAAATGTGATCTGAGGCTTTTTTATTTTACTGGCCGAGGTCAGTATACTATTTTTCTGTTCGACGAAGCCAGAAAGCGGCAATTTCATTTAGCGAAGCGGCCGCAAAGTTGTCGCTTTCTGGCCGGAGGACGGAAAACTATATTATTATCTAGAAATAGGCCATATAAACCATCTCTGATTATTACGATTTCAAAAAGACAATATTTCAAAAATTTTTAATTTTGACCTTTATATGAACTTCAAGGAATTTCATTGAAAATACATCAACGAGAATAAAATAAACTCGGTGTTAGCATTATTGAAATTAGTAACATAATATTATGTATGTATAGGATTTTCCCCAAAGCTCCTTAAATTCTTTGCCGACTATCTACGGGATCGACAGCAATACGTTCAGCATGGTTGCTACATCTCGGCCCCATATCATACTAGGTCTGGAGTAAGCCAGGGCTCTATTTTGGGTCCCCTTTTGTTTGGCATAATGGTGAATGACTTACAGTCGGTTCTCAAGAACGCTCGTTGTCTTCTTTATGCTGATGACCTTAAATTAATATATGGCGTACAGAGGAGAGCTGATTGTGAGTCTTTACAAGAGGATATCAATTCCGTATTTCATTGGAGTGTAAACAACAATCTCCTCTTTAATCCAGAGAAATGTTTTGTCTGCACCTTTACTAAGTCCAGAGGCCCTTTACACTACCAGTACATGATTGGAAACAAGCCTATCAGTAGAGTTTTCTCAATAAAAGATCTTGGGGTCCTATTTGATACTCGTCTCACTTTCCATGATCATCTCTTCAAACTTGCAGCCAGCTGCTTTCAGAGACTTGGCTTTATCATCCGCAATGTTAGAGACTTTTCCGATCCGCGAACTTTGCGTATTCTCTACAATGCTCTCGTCAGAAGCAAGCTGGAGACATCCTCAATTATATGGCATCCACACGAGGCTTCGTACGCTTTGCTTCTTGAGAAAGTCCAAAAGTCCTTTCTCAGGTTTTTATATAAAAAGGTATTTGGATATTATCCTTTTATGTATCCTACAAAATTTTTGCTAGGAACCCTGGGCTTTAATTCTCTGGAAGTAAGGCGTAACTATAGTTTGCTTGTAAATGTCTGTAGGGTATTACGCGGCGAGTCGGATTGCCCTGAATTAGTTGGTCAGATCGTTAGGTTGTTCGCTCCAGAGATCCCTAGAATTTTACTTAGGCCGAGGCGTCGAGACTTGTTAGCGGTGCCTGCCGCGCGCACCGTATCACACAACAACTCGCCGCTGCTCCGCGCTCTCACAATGCTCAACGCTATCTTGGCATCGACCCCCGAGTGCGACCTGTTTGTATGGCGATGGATGACTGTGTGCAGAGAATGCTTGAGGTTCAGTGAGGCGATGGATACCAGGGAGTCTAGTGTTTATGTTTCATTCTGTAATGTGATTTCACTTTTAATTAAATTTAATGTAGTTTCATAGCGCATTAGTTTACACTGTAATGCTATGTTATTAAACTTAAATAAATAAATAAATAAATAAATAAATATAAAAAATCTTAAGAAACAACGGTAGTTCCCAAATATATAAAAGTCTATAAAATATTTTTAACAAAGATTCCAAATTGGAATGAAACAACTATGAACGGATTGAACTCGCGTAATTTATTTGCTGACGTTTCGGATTCTTTACAGTTCATAGTTGTTTCATTCCAATGTGTAATAACCGCGAAGGCCTCAGAAATTCTTAAAATATGCGAGTTAAATCCGTCAATAGTCATTTTATTCCAATATGTAATAACCGCGAAGGCATCAGAAATTATAAACATTTCAAAATTTAGTCTAATTATATTTATATTAAGACAATCGTGCATATCTTTGATCACAATGAAAATGTCAGTGAATCACAGACGTCGTGACGTACTTGTGACCTTTTAGTTATTGTGTCAGAGCGTATCCAAAATACCTAATACGTGTAATGTCAAGGGAATTCCGTGATAGGTACCAAAGGATTAGAGTATTAAAATATTTAATTCGCATTATTTTGACCTTTTTATTAAGAAGAATTTAACTTTTATATGTTCTTATATTAATATGAACAATTCTTATAAACGTATGTAAATTTTAGCAAGTGCGTGCAGTGAGCAATACTACAGGGTATGCACTTCATACTGTTACGGAACGCACTCATTACTACTTTTAAAAAAAAAAGTCACTTGTCACTTCAATCCCTCTCTTACTCTCTGCATCTCATAGCGGATAGTCGATAACTCCATATTAATATTCTAAGTAACTTTTTTAAATATAACTAATAAGAAATAAACCATCATAAACTTCATAAACATCTTTTAATTAAATCGTCGACCGTAGGTTCAATTACGGTAAGGGACAAAATACGGTTTTTCAGGAGAGGCCGACAAAGTTTTTTTTCGAACTCAATCGCTTGTAACTTTTTTTGTAATTATCCTTTTTTGGATCTGATTTCACAAAAAACCTTATATTGTAGTGCTCTATCAGTTCTTGTAACGTTTATTTCAATATTCCAGCTATTTTAGAAAATAGATGTCCCTTACACTAGCGTTTTTCAAAAATTACGTCCCTTACATTGCAAGTATTTCGTAGTCACGCCCCTTACATTAAATTGACTTCTAAGTTAAAATCAAAATATTTATTACAAATAGTGTAAAAGACGTATTAAAAATAAAAATTAAAGATAAAATACTGTAAGACAGTTGTTGCAAAAGAAATTAATGGAAAATTTTATCGTAAGGCTAATTTTAAATCGCAAACAGGTTTTAAAAAAAAATAAGGGACATGAAAATGTATAGAAAGTGCATGCTGAGTGTTTTTATATTATTATGCAATATTAAAATATACCAATATTTCTTTGCTGAAAGGAAAATTGACTAAATCATAACAATTTTACATATATATAAAGCTATTATGAAAGTGCGTAAAATAAACACAGGACAGGATTTTATATAGGTACTGCCTTGTAGATTTTAGCTGCGACATTGAGAAGCACCTAGATTCTGTACCTAATAACAACAGTCCAAGACTTGACTGTTATTGGTTAATTGTAGAAGATGCTTCAATCACA
Organism: Polylopha cassiicola; assembly: GCA_038024825.1. Lineage (NCBI taxonomy): Eukaryota > Metazoa > Arthropoda > Insecta > Lepidoptera > Tortricidae > Polylopha > Polylopha cassiicola. Next base: position 8,672,513 of record CP149062.1, read on the forward strand.
ATTTTTGTTCTTGGAGGTCTACTCCTCAGTTAGATCTACTAGTTATGGCTCTGGAGAACTCCATTAAAATAAAGCTATTGAATTAATCGAACCAGTCTAATTCAAATACTGCTTTACAAATTAGATGCCATCACACGAATAGACCGTTTTGTTCAAAATCAAAGAATATTCAGTGATGTTTATTACGATTGTAAAGAAACATCACTAAATATTAATGCAAAAGTAGACAACAATAAGCGGTATGTCGATTTTAATGTTTTTGGCCATATATTATAATTAATAATCACGAATTGATTGAATGAAAGACTTCAGAAAAGATAATACCGGAAAAGTTACAGTTTCCAATAATGATGAATTGTCTTGTGAAGGTGGTTTGAAATCTTTGAGACAATAGAAAAGAAGATAAGACGATTAAAATTAGTTTCAAACCTTAATCCTGTAAAGAAAGCAGTAGGTTTTACTGTTGTTTTTGATAATTCTGGTCGTATTTTTTATGTATTACAATACTTATGGTATTAATAAATATTACTTGCATGAATTCGAATGAATATAAACAATAGAGTACCTGCAAGCTGGAAAGAATTATCCTAAAGCATCCTAAACATTACTCCTTCTTCTTTCAATGCTATTTTTTTTACTCTAATCTTGCATTTTGCAGCATATCTTATATAAGTACATGCCTGTATCTTGTATTATGAAGTTAAAAAACTTGTAAAATGAAGATATTTATATCGCACCTTTATTAGAAAAGTGTGTCATCTTGAAATATTTTGTTACTCCATTTTAGACTCTATGTCTTAGTTATTTAAATTTGAATTCATGTGGTGACACATCCCGAGTTGTTATGATAAAATTAGTGTAACGGTAACATCTCCTTCGGTACGCTAATGTAAATTAAGGTAAGGGACAAATATTTTAAAACTTGTGCAATATTTTTAAGGTATGGGTGATATTTTTTATTTTCTCTTTATGAAAAACAATGTACATGTAATTAATAGAATGCGAAGACCCTTACCTTATTTAATTTGAGTTCACAGCGGTAATTACACTATTCCAAGATGCTATTGTTCAAAAAATATCAGATACATTATTGGCCGAGGGATAATTTGACTTGTGACCCCTAAAAATCACTATGGTAAGGAGCATTTTTTTTGAGCTAGAATTTTTTCGAATACACCATTCGAAAGAGCGCAAAATTCTGAACAAAACTGTATACTTAACTCATTTTCGGCATTTTGTCCCTTACCATAATTGAACCTACGGTCGACGAAATATAATATTTATAACAATGTGCTAATATGGAATGTATGTTTATCAGAGGATTTGAAGTCCCAAGAAGAACACAACAAATTTCTTACTAAATTCAGGAAAGATACACGATATCAAGATTAAAATTCAATAGGTCTAATATAAATAATAAAATATTAATTGAAAATATAATTATGTCGTTTATACAACAAAATGGCACCGTAATAAAACGTTTATATCCTTAAATTATAATCGCTATATTTTTTTCTTTTTTTTATATAATGTTGCTAACAACTTGACGCAACTTTTTTTAAAACAAAAAAATATTTACAAGCATGATTCGGCTTGCAGCTAGTTCCATTAACCGAATCCAGATTTGAGATTTTACTTTGGCAGGCAAGGCATTTTTAATGTGTTTACCGCACTGGCAGGTACTTTTCACACGCCGTACAAAAACTAAAAATCCGCTTATTTCTTTCACTGTATGAAAACACAGCAGCTGCCAATTATATTATAAGTATCTGTCAAAACTTGAGCAATATAGGCCTATTTTAAATGACACTTGTCCGAATTTAAAACATAATAATATCTTGTTTCTTAACAAATTGTAACACGTCGATTTATCAGGTGCGTGCAGTGTCAGGTTCGCATAGGTAGGCACCATACACATTGTGCCTTTATATAATGCACGCCGTTGGTACCAATCTTTACGCTTCTTGCCAAAACACGCCATCTTAAGCAGTCGGTGGTTGACAGTTGCAAGGCTAAGTACGTATACGCGCCTGCGCAGTGTCTCTATGCGAGTATACTTAATCCAGATTGCTTTCATTGTGTAGAACTTTATGTTCAAGACGTTAATGGTGATTATTTAGTATCGATTAACTCGAATAGTTGTGTGATTGTATCATTTGAAATTAGTGCTTTTATTAAGATCAGTGACTTAAATGTGTGTATAAATAACGCAAGAGGTAAAAAATATTTTAATTTTGTTTAAGTTCTGAGTAAGATCTTTTACAGCTGATTAAGCGGATAAAGGGCACATTCTACTTTTAAATGCAGGTTTTTTGTCCCCCACAAAAAAACATGTATAAACTAGGTATAGTAATATGGAAAAATATAAGAAAAATTCACAGTACGTGAAACTGCCGCATTATTTTTTTAACTTCTGTTAACATTTCAATATAAATATTGTAGGTATATAATTCAAAATATGAACGGTATCAAAGTGGAATTTTAGGGTAACATAGTTATTTTTTCTCTTAAACAAAAACCTGCACTAAAAAGTAGAATGACCCTAAAGCCAAAATTAAAAACCAAAAATATATTTATTCAGTTTAGACCATTTCCGAAAAACCTAAATTGAGAATAAACGGCAAGAAACTCAATACCAAACATCAATTTTTTTAAACAGGTAGGTACCTACATATTACAATTAATCCTTTGTTTGCTACGATTATAGCTTAGTCGGGCTACGACTATGGAAACTTTAGAATTCGAAACATCAGAAAATTAAATAAAACAAAATTCGTTAATATAGTTATTTCATTCCAATGTGTAATAACCGCGAAGGCAGCAGAAATTATTAAAATTCATTTAAATCAAAATACACTTGTATTTCTATATTCAGTATGATAGAATTGAAATTTAAGTGACCCAAAGAGAAAAAACCATCATTATCATTGTAGTAATTTACAAACTGACGTTTCCCATGATTCACAGGTCATCGTGCTCGAAGTCAATTATTGTCATTTTGTCATGTAAATGTAGATAAAGAAGGTTAAGCAGAAAGCACCGTTATAGTTGTGTTAAAACTTAAGTATAACATAATGAAAATCATTGTTTTTTCAACACATTTGTTTGTAACGGGGATCTTATAACTTAGTCGTTAAATTGGAATAAAACACCTTTACAGGATTTAACTCGCGTATTTTATTTTATTGGCTGACGTTTCGGACCCTATACAGATTCCATAATCGTAGCACGAGTGAGCTGACAATAGTTTTATGCTAAGGTCAGCCAATAAAATAAAATACGCGAGTTAAATCCGTTAAAGTGTTTCATTCCAATGTATAATAACCGCGAAGGCATCAGAAATATCAGTCGTTAAACTCAATCCGAAACATTAAACACATAGGCTTTACCGCACCAGTGCTGTAATGTAAAACCCTAATAATTTTATTAAGTACCATACCTACTACCACTACTAATTTAGTACCAACTATGTGTGTGTCTACAACGCATTTGAAAAACCCGCTAAGGGTATAAAATGCAGGCGCGTGCAGTGACAGTCGCGCATGTACAGCGTCAGGGTAGGCACCCCATACCATTGTGCCTATATGGAATGCACGCCTTTGAAAAAGGGGTGCTCATCGTGCGCAGACGAAGTCGCGGGCAGAAGTAGTAAATAAATAAATACCTACTTAATGAGTTGTACTTTTGACCCTCAAAAGTACCTGTTAAGTCATTCGCTAACAAAAAACAGATTAGAGCAAAAAGTACATAAATGGATTTATTTCCTTCACAAAAAGCGATCACGACCTATTGTCTACAAATAACAAGAGTCTTTTTTAGAATAGGTAGAAAAAAATCAAGAAAATAAAACAAAATACATTTAACTAATATACCTGGGTATCGTAATATGGGCGTTATTAAGTAACGATTGAAATAGTATTTGTAACAGTACCGGGGGATAATATCACTCAAATTTTTGTTACTTATCGACTCTGTTCTTAAATATAGATATAGAGGACAATGACGGCGTCTCAAACGCTCGAAGATCCACCCACCTACGATAGTAAAAACCCATTATTTTATATTCCATAATCATTTCTGATACATTCTCGATTTACACACTAGCTTCTGTCCGCGATTTCATCTGTCCACGATAAGCACCCTCGATTACCCTTAGGGGGTGAATTTTCAAAAATCCTTAGTGCTCCCCTACGTTATAAAGGGAACCCCTGTAAAATTTAAAGATTTAAACACTTATAGTTTATGTCTTGCGTTCATATGTCAGTCATTGAGTCATTTTCTCCTTTTATATACATACTAGCTTCTACCCGCGACTTCATCCGCGTGGAACTCCTCCTTTTTTGCAGTCGGTTAAAAAGTAGCCTATGTCCTTTCTCAGGCTCCAGACTTTCTTTGTACCAAATTTCATTTAAATCGGTCCAGTAGTTTTAGCGTGAAAGCGTAACAGACAGACAGACAGACAGACAGAGTTACTTTCGCATTTATAATATTAGTAGGGATAACGGATTTAGAGCATTGAGTTTTTTTTTTGTGACGTTTCGAAAACTATAGTTTTATTCGTAGACTGCGCTGACGATAGTCTTACATTAAATATAAATTATGCAAAGTTTTGGAAGCGTCATCGCGTCAGTAAATAAAGTGATGAGTTAAATCCGTTACAGTTGTATCACTCCAAAGAACTTCATAATTATAAATATTGATAAATTAGATGTAGACATATTAAATCCTTGACCATCAAACCGTTCCACAGCTCAAGGCGATAAAACAGTCTGCCGTGAAATATAGTATATTGGAAAAAATATATCCAAGTCATAAGATTAACATTGAGAGTTTTTTGTCCCATCATTGTGGTTTTTACACCACTGTGCCAACTTTTTTTAGCATGCTTTACTCAATAATCGTGACTTTTAATATGCTTATCTATATTATGTTATCTTATCTACACTAATAATAATATAGCCTAATAAAGAGGAAAGGTTTGTTTGTTTGTTTGTATTGAATAAGCTCCAAAACGGCAGGAATAAATCTTTCACTGTTGGGAAGCTTAATTCCTAACGGACAAAGACAGGACAAAGTTATAGAATACCTATTTTAAAAAAAATTAGGGATCCGTGGGAAACCGGGGCGGATCTCCAGTAGATATACTTAGGTAGGTAGGTATGGTAGATCTCAAAACCTGAAGATTTGAAAATTTGAAATTTGAATTATGAACACCATCGGATTCCTAACAGCAAAATCTACCTACCACTCAAGGGCGTGTATTCAATATAGGCACAGTGTCACTAATGTATGGAATGCCTACCCTGGCGCCATACCTACGATCTCCCCACTGCACGCACCTGCTACCACTAAAACAGATTTAAGCTAACTCTTCTAGCTTCATATAAAAAGCATAAATCTGTACAGAACAATAATTAGATTACATAATATTGTAATTTGTACATAATTTATACTTAAGTGAAATTGTAATATTATTATAATAATATTGAAAAAATTATACCTCATTGAGTTTCTTCTCGATTCTTCTCAAGAGGTTTTTTTTTTGCTGAATCGAAAAAGAATATTAATTTTAACGTTGACATTGACCTGACTACGAAACCGGAGGTTGCGGGTTCGAATCCCGCTGGGGGCTGATGTCAGTGTGATGAGCACTGGCATCTGTACCTGAGTCTTGGATGTCTTATATGTATTTATGTATATTTATCCGTTGTCTAGTACCCATAACACAAGCTTTGCTTAAGATGGGACTAGATAATTGGTGTGAATTGTCCAAAGATATTAAATATATTATTACATTCACAAGTGCCTGGAAGAGCCTAGACTGAATAAATGATTGTTTGAGTTTGAGAAATCTCCGCCGGTTAATATGAATATGTTCTTTTTCGTATCCCTTTAGATAGACGTGCGATATCAAGGTTTAAGAGTCAAAATAGAAATACGAGTTTCTCGCAAAAAATGTACAAATACTCTGAGAGCGTAAATATTCCATACCAATATTTAAACAGGTAGCGAACGAAGGAACTGTATGCACGAAGTCAACAATTTTATCGACATTTCATATTATAATTTGTTTTCTGGTACATACTAGCTTTTGGCCGCGAACTCGTCTGCGTAGAAGTAATTTGGAAAGCTTAGCTTGAGATACCATAAAAACTTTTATACCAAATTACTTACATCTAAATTGGTTCATCAATTAGAAAAGTAATACAATAATAATAATCACATTATTATGATTCAACTGGCGTATTTTATTTTATTGCTTATTTTTCGAAAATTTTCAGTAAGTAGGTACCCATATATACATATTCGTAGTACGGCTGAGCAGACGATAGTCTAAAGCTAAAGTCACTTCAGAAACGTCAGCCAATAAAATTAAATACGCGAAATACATCCGTTATAGTTGTTTCATTCCAATTTGTAATAACCGCGAAAACATCAGATAGGTATTTAAAAAAAAAGTCTTGTATATATCGCACACCTAGATCTAAAGGGAGCTAACTCAAAAATCTGAAGATTTAAATTAAACACACGCTAAAAAAAAGGATCCGATTCCTTATAACAATTTCGCCTCTCCCGAAAAAGTTACTTTTTTGAGTTAGCTCCCTTTAGATCTAGGGGTGCGATATGTGTTTGTGTGTTAGTTAATTTAGCATCAGATAACTATTATTAAAAAAAGTGTAATATAATATGCCTGTGTATGTATGTGTGTTTATTATTCTGACGTCATCATCACCTCACTTTTTTTCAGACCATGTCCCCGGCAGCTTCGTTTGCTGAACGATGGGCCAGAGACAACCTCACCCGCAAACCATCACCTGATGAGCTGCAGGTCCTGGGGCTGTTTCTCATCACCTCCAGCGGTGATGAAGCAGAAGCCTCCAAGAGGGCGAGGAAGTACTACACTGCTCGAGGACCTGGGGGGTTGGAGATCTGGCACAAGAGACACCCTGATGATGAAGACATCTTGTCCAGCTGTCAAGATGCGTCAGTAATATTTTCACTACTATCTCTAACATTACTAACACTAATAATCCTACTAGTCCTACTAATTCCTACTTTCCTACTAATATTATAAATGCGAAAGTAACTCTGTCTGTCTGTCTGTCTGTCTGTTACGCTTTCACGCTAAAACTACTGCACCGATTTAAATGAAATTTGGTACAAAGATAGTCTGGAGCCTGAGAAAGGACATAGGCTACTTTTTAACCGACTGCAAAAATGGAGGAGTTCCACGCGGACGAAGTCGCGGGCAGAAACTAGTAATAATATAAGGACAAACCTATTGCACTGAAGCACTAATAAACATAAGACTATTGTCAGCTCAGTCGTGCTACGATTATGGAATCTATAAAAGCTCCGAAACGTCAGCCAATAAAATAAAATACGCGAGTTAAATCCGTTTAAAGTTGTTTCGTTCCAACTAATAATCTACTAGGTCTAAAATAAATGTTTTTTTTTTTCGTTGCTTCAATAGACATGACATGATTTTTTTTCTTTGTCCATCAAGTTACAAAAAAATACTAGACACGTGTTTATTTTCTTAATGGAACAATAAATGACAATGATAAGCGCTTCGGAAGCTCGTTACGTCACGGCATGGTATAAGTTTTACTATAACGTGACGTCACGAGAGTGGGGATTCTCGCAATTTATATCCAACTAGCGGTCCCGGCAGACGTCATCCTGCCCGTTCGAAATTCAAATTAGGTAACTTTAGTTAGACAACGTTTGTATGGGAAAAGAAAAGGGCTGTTTTTAGGGTTTTCCCGGCAATTATTCGATTTTTTCTCGCCGTAAGAACCATCCTTGGACTTCAACGAACATTTAAAAAAAAGATTGACCAAATTGGTCCAGGCGTTGTCGAGTTATGCGCTTACCAACACATTTTGCGATTCATTTTTATATATAAGATTTAGTGCAGTTCATCGGAAGCATACATACATTTTGGTCATTCATCTTTGTAAGTACTTATATACATATTTAGCCTTGCACTTAGCCAATTTATTCTAAAAATAATTTTATACACAAAACAAACGAATTCGATACCTTACTAACAGATAGCAGTATAAATTCCAGGGAAACAGAGAAATGTGCCATTTCCCATACAATAAATGAAGTGGAATGCGAAGTGTAACGATACAAAGGAAAAACTTTAAATGAAAATATATTGGGTCGACTTTTATGTCTATCTCGAACACGATTTTACTTTTCGCTACGGTAAAGGTGCGAAGTTTATATAACAACTTGATAAGATTCTTCCCAAGTAAACTTTGCTTTAGTCATTTTTCCCACGTAAGAAATAAACAGTTGATAAACTTAGTAATTTCTCATGCTTTCGCGGTTATTACACATTTTTGAATTTTTTCATTTCTTCGCGGTTATTAGGTAAGTATACATTGGAACTTTAGCGTTAGATTATGGTTAGCTCAGTCGTGCTACGATTATGGAAACTGCAAAGATTCCGAAACGTCAGCCAATAAAATAAAATACTAGAACACGTCAGAAAATGCTTGAACACGTCAGAACATGCTAAAACACATTAGAACATACTAGAACACGTCAGAACATACTAGAACACGTCAGAACATACTAGAACACGTCAGAACATGCTAGAACACGTCAGAACATACTAGAACACGTCAGAACATACTAGAACACGTCAGAACATACTAGAACACGTCAGAACATACTAGAACACGTCAGAACAAACTAGAACACGTCAGAACATGCTAAAACACATTAGAACATGCTAGAACACGCCAGAACATGCTAAAACACATTAGAACATGCTAGAACACGTCAGAACAAACTAGAACACGTCAGAACATGCTAAAACACATTAGAACATGCTAGAACACGTCAGAACATGCTAAAACACATTAGAACATGCTAGAACACGCCAGAACATGCTAAAACACATTAGAACATGCTAGAACACGTCAGAACATACTAGAACACGTCAGAACATGCTAAAACACATTAGAACATGCTAGAACACGTCAGAACATGCTAAAACACATTAGAACATGCTAGAACACGTCAGGACATGCTAAAACACATTAGAACATGCTAGAACACGTCAGGACATGCTAAAACACATTAGAACATGCTAGAACACGTCAGAACATACTAGAACACGTCAGAACATGCTAGAAGTGATACATCGTAGCTAATTATTATTTGGTACAAATATTCTTATGTTTATTTTTCTATTTTCCAGGTACATAGTATCGCTGAAGGCTCGCAGCGTGGGCGGTCGGCGGGTGACCCTGGTTCGACTCCCGGCGCCGACCGCGCTGGATCGCCCGCTGTCTGCGCGCGCGCTTCTTGCCCGCTGGCTTATGATCCTAGACATACGGTATTTTATTATTTTTTAATTTTATTTTTACCGAACTAGCTTCTAGCCGAGACTTTTTCTGCGCATGATGAGTACTTTACACAATATCGTTATAAGATATAGCCTATACGTTATTTTGATGTATCCCTACTAATATTATAAATGCGAAAGTAACTCTGTCTGTCTGTCTGTCTGTTACGCTTTCACGCTAAAACTACTGGACCGATTTAATTGAAATTTGGTACAAATAAAGTCTGGAGCCTGAGAAAGGACATAGGCTACTTTTTAACCGACTGCAAAAAAGGAGGAGTTCCACGCGGACGAAGTCGCGGGCAGGAGCTTGTAGGCTATATTATTGTAAAGTTCATCAAAATAAATTTATTTTTGCGTACAAGAACGTACAGTGTACACACCCACAAACTTTTGAATATTAGTTTAATTTTGTACCTATCTACTGTATACTTTTATATTATTTATTAATAAATATAATTGTTTGTCTTAAATTTTATGGACTATGGCTTATATTTTCTTATTTACGATTCTACGACTAAAGGTTACTTGGCAAAAATTGTAGATAACTATTTTTTGTGAGACTTATGGTTTGTTCGATAGACCAAAAAACCATTTGGACCCTTTTTTCAAGATGGTGACCGTGGGACTAGCTTTGCAACCCCACAAACTTGGATTTAACTTTACTCTAACCCCCACGTGATATCTAAAAAACAAAATGCCGTGCTCTAACAAACGCAATCCCAAATGTCAATGGGGTAAATTCTATTTTCAATTAGTGTTCAAATAATGCAGTGTTCTGTGGTTTTTAAGCATACTGTTCTAGAACAAAACTCCTTTTGTTATTTTACTAAACTGTTTAATTTAGGCTTCAGTCAATTTAAAATAACAATGTTTCAGAATACCCCTTAATATTCTATTCTATGTAAACCTATTGTTATTCTATCTTACAATTTGCTTTCACTAAATTTATTTTACGAATAAATTTTCTTGCTATAAGTATTTATGTTGAAATTATTTTATCAGCTTTATTATTGAAAGGTTTTTAAGTGTCCAAATATTAGTTTAGGACATAAACAGTAAGTAAAATTAAATTTATGAGTTTCTTGCCAGTATTTCATAAATTAATAATACCTACTAGCTGTCCGCCCCGGCTTCGCACGGATCATCTCTTATTATAGCGAATGTCACTCGGGAATAGTATAGCTTTCCAACAGTGAAAGAATTTTTGAAATCCAGCAGTTCTGGAGCCTATTCAATCCAAATAAACAAACCTTTCCTCGTTATAATATTTGTAAAGAAAACAGTATTATGTTCTGTATTACCAGGTTGCGAGAGGATCCAACTCCTGGAGAAGAAGTGGTGTTCATAGACGTAAGCGATCTGCAGCCAGCTCACATCAAGAACCACTTCAAAGGTTCCTACTGGAAGGACTTCGTCTGGTGCATGAGGGTACGTTTACAATTCGACTGGTGTAGTAGTCAGAGCTGACTACCGGAGGTTATGGATTCGAATACTGCTGGGGGCAAATGTTAGTGTGATGATGAGGGTCGGTACCTGAGTCTTATTTGTATCTATGTGGGTATGTCTATTGTTTAGAACAAGCTTGCTAAATTTGAACTAGATCAATTTGTATGGATTGTCCAAAAATTGAGACTAAGTTTGATTTTTTTTTCGTAATTTTAGAATCAAAATATTGTTTTTTACCTACAAAATTCATTTCTAAAATAATATAGGTGCGTCAGTTGAATCCGTTATAATTGTTTGATTCCAATGAACAATTTTATCAAAACACTTTTCCGTCTCAAAGTTCACCACCTAGAAACCATTTTCTTCATCTTCCAGTCAGCATACCCCCACCGTTTCGCTGAGGTCCACGTCATCAACACCCACCGGCTGAAGACCATGTCTCTCCTACTCCTCCACCTGGGCCTCTATCCCTGGAGGCGCAACGTGGTGCAGATCCACTCTGATGACAAACACATCAACTTGGCGATGGGAGTGGACTACTTCCCAGTGGAAGGCCTGCCTCATGAATATGGGGGAAAAGCTGGTGCTATGAAAGATTTAAATGGTGTGTATTATCTATACCTTCAGTAATCTATTATAAAGAGGAAAGGTTTGTTTGGATTGAATAGGCTCCAGAACGGCTGGACCGATTTGAAAAATTATTTCACTGTTGGGAAGCTACACTATTCCCGAGTGGCATAGGCTATAAAAAAAGATGACCCGTACGGAGCCGAGGCGGACAGCTATTTTTTTTTAAATATTTCCATTTGAATTATTGGAGTGATTTCGGGGCCAGAGGTATTCTTCAATTCTACCAAGGGCGGATCCAGTGGGCGTCCGTAAATTCCTTTCAAATTGAAATAAATCTGTTTGTATACATAAAAACTTTAGCACGCCTATTAAAATTCTTAATTATTTTTATTCACGATAAAATGACATACATTACAAAAAAATATAAAAAAACGTATTGATCTTAAACGACCGAAATAAAATTTCAGATGAATGGACAAAAAAGTTGCTATCAAATTCAAAATGGCTGCAGTCTGAGGAGCGTAAGTACTACGGGACAGAGCTGAAGCCCGAACTGCGCACACGCACCCGCCACAAGAGCGCAGTGCGCAATCTGCGCAACAACGGCTCATATGACATGATCACGCGCACCCACTCGTGTAGATCATTGAACAAGCATGAAGATCTTGATGAAGGGATCTATGGGAATTATAGGACGTTAAGGATCAAGACCGATAATGATTTTTTTGTGTGATCTATATTTTAATAAGATTTGGAAGTCTGTGATAATGTTTGCTGATTTTTTATATTATATGTTTGCGTCGATTTGGAAGCATGAAGGAGAAACTATAATATATAATAAGTTTTTTGCATAGGTACATCTCTTGACCAAATATTACTACCTACACATATTTGTATTTATATGTGTTTGAATATAAAACATTCCTGGAATTCAAAGTACATAACATTATTTTTTTATTTTGAAATAAAAAGTACAAATTTTGATTTCTAATTAAATTTTAGTTTTATTCAGTAAAATATAGAGTTTTTTAAATCTTTTTTATCTGTCCTATTTGTACTCATTATATGTATATAAAGTACCTAATTAAAACTTTTATAAAAAACTGCTAAATTTAATTAACCATTATCGTCAGCCATCATTGTATACATATGTAATATATATCAAATGTATGTATAGCAACGGTTATGTGAGAAACAGTTGCTAAATTTAATATTTTTCATTCGCCAATTTTATGCTCACATTCTGAGAAACACAAACCTCAGATGATTTGCTTATTATTAATAAGTATATTTCAATGTGTAATAACCGCTAAAGTACCAGAAAATAGCGCTTCGTCCCGGCTTCGCGTGGATCCCTATTTTTTTCAAAATATTCTATAGCTTATGTTACTCAGGGTGAACGTATCTTCCTAACAGTGAAAGAATTTTTAAATCGGTCCAGTTGTTTTGGAGCCTATTTAATCCAAACAAACAAACATTTTCTCTTTATTATATTAGTATAGATATTAATTATAAGACTCACTCAATTAAATTCAAAGATAGACAAAACAAGAAAACTTATTTTCTATCTTTCTTACCAAAAACATCCATCTGTTATCCAATGTTTTCTCAACAATTATTTTTAATCTACGTGAATGACGTCCCTAACATCGTGAACGATTTATGTGTAATGTTCGCTGATGATGCAACTATTCTCTTTTCGGGGGATGCTTTTGATGATAGTTTCACGAGTAACATTAATAATAATTTAAAAGAAATCGTTCAATTCTTAAAATCATTAAACCTTAAAGTTAATTTATCCAAAACTAAACTAATGCAGTTTCGAAACTATAGAGCTACTCCGATTAAGCTAAATATCACTGAATCAGGTACCTTAATAGAAGAAATAGATCACATAAATTTCTTAGGAGTAAGTATCGATCCTCATTTGAACTGGAAATCTCATATAGAAAAGATTAACAATAAGATATCTAGCCATTGCTATGCACTATCAGTCCTATCTGGTTGTTGCTCCGAGAATATTGTAAAAAACGCTTACTATGGAACTGTTTACCCATTATTGTGTTATGGTGTTATTTACTGGGGAAATTCAGTAGACATCAAATCCACCTTTACCTTACAAAAAAGATGTATTAGAACTATCTATCGCATGGCTAGTGATGAAACATTAAGAAATGTATTTAAAGGAAAACAATTCCAAACTTTAACTGGACTATATATTTTGGAGCTATGTTTATTTGTAAAAAATAATAGTAATTATTTTAAAAAACAGTCCTTATCTCAAAAAAATACTGTCCGCTCACAATATAAATATAACCTGTTTCTACCTGGAGTTAAAACTCAGACATATGCAAAAAGTACCTATATAATGGCAATAAAAGTGTTTAACCACCTTCCTCAACGAATAAAAATGTTAGACATTACCCAGTTTAAAAAGAAATTGAGGTCATGGTTGATGGAATGTGTCTTCTATAATTTAAATGAATATTTTGATGTTAACTGGCAAAATGCATAAAATGTAAACTTATTTGTAAATAATTTTAAAATATTGTTTAAGTAGCTTTAAGTGAATATTGTATGCCCGGAAAGGGTTGCCGTTGTAACTAACTTATACTATGTATATCTACCATCTTTATAACACGGTTATGCAATAAATATATTCTTATTCTTATTCTTATTCTTATTCAATCATTATTTATCAAATTGCGAGTAGAGTAGTAAATTTGGCAGGTGTGGGCGATTTGTCTACGTCACTGAGCGGGCGGAGGCTGTGTGCAGGACCACTCTGTTTTATTTGTAGCTATTTGTTAACGTAGTGGTCAGATAACTCAGTGGTTACATGTCTGACTAACGTTACCTCACGTTACCTTTTGAAATAAATGTAAAATGTGTGAAAAATTACGTTTCTGTCACTATAATTTCTGATGCCTTCGCGGTTATTACACATTGGAATGAAACAACTATTAACGGAAAAGTCTAACGCTAAAGTGTCTTTAGCGTTAGACTTTTGTCAGCTCAGTCATGCTACGATTATGGAAACTGTAAAGAATCCGAAACGTCAGCAAATAAAATAAAATAAAAATACGCGAGTTAAATCCGTTAATAGTTGTTTCATTCCAATACGTTTCTGTCACTTTTAGCTAACTTTGAGGGTTAGCTAAAGCTGGCTCCTTAACTAAAGCTGGTTACAAGTTTGAATCCTACTATTGGCAGTTATTTGGAAATTATAGTTTAACTAGCGACAAAGGGGGCTTTAAACTTTCATGAATCACTATCTATTAAAAAAACCGCTTAAAATCAGGTGCATAGTTTTAAAGATTTAGGCATACATAGGGACGGACAGACAGCGACTTTTTTTTATACTATGTAGTGATAAAATATTTCAAACTTCCTTTAATTAGCTGTTATTGCTTAAAAATCTAACAAACATACACTAACCCAACTAAACAAACTTTCGATTTTACAATACAGAAATTAGCTTTTGTAAATTTTAATGATTATAATTGTAAAGCAAACAGTAAAGCCACGTAATCCATTAGGCTATCAATAAAATTAACCACTAATTAGGTCCGTTGCATTCGATGCACTATCGGCTATGCTGCAAAAGTGCACGTAAGTGCACTCGAAACGAGTGAAAGGCCGGAGCGAGCACTTGCTTATTCACTGCGTTTTTATAATATACGATGTTAAATTAAAATAAAGTCTTCTGTTTACTCAATAAATAAAGTAATTTGTGATTTGTAATATAAGTACCTACATGAAAAAAAAAAACGATATTCTTCTTATAGTGCGATGAATTAAATACCAAATACAACTTGATTACTTTATTCCGTTCTTGAGAATCACAACTTCTAACATGTAGTAGTAAATTCCTTTTACTTAACAACTTCTAGTTATCAATTGTAATAGCGTATAAGTCTTGACAGGCCGTTAACCTTCAACCTCCAAACATTACGAATCTATTTTCCAATCTTTGTCCAAAAACCGCCATCTCCATTCTCGTTCCCGCGTCTTCTACCATGACAGCCCGAGGCTCGCCGCTGATTGGCCACGCTCGCTGGTCAGCCATTGGTCAAAATATACAATAGCCAATCATAGATCAGCGCGAATGTTGCCATTCGTAACTTAAATTTACAACTAAGACTAAACAAATAACAATACTTTTTAAAAATCATGACAATAGTATACTAGATCCGCCCTGACCCGCTCTTTTACACGTAGGTAGGTACCTACTATAAACCTTTCTCTTGAATCACTCTTTTTAAAAAAAACCGCTTCAAAGCATAGGTACATAGGGACGGACAGCGACAGCGACTTTGTTTTATACGATGTAGTGATTTTTAGTACCTATAATGCCTATAAGTATAATATATAATTTTAATATAATAACATTAAAACACCCATGTACAATAGCATGAAAGTAAAGATACTTGTTGGGTTTAAATTTTTTTATATTCTTGTCGGTACAATAAAATAATTTGTACTTACCAAGGACGGTCGATAATCGATAATAATATATTTAGCTGGTCCGTTAATTGATTATATGAATTACTTACGTAGGTATTTCATTTGATTCTTATCGAATTCGTTTCAGTTTCGATTTTGTATGTACCTAGGATATTAATTATAACTCATAATCGTATACTGAAAAATGAAGATACTAACGCCTGCCTGTTATCAATAGCAAATATGTGGTCGAAATGAATACGTAGAAGTAAGTAGGCAATACAATTTTCAATAGGCGCTATAATTTTATTAAGTAGGTTCTGTAATTTTTGACGTCTTAAGAAAGTAGCAAAGTTACAGTTTTAAATGTCAGTCGCTCATAGGATCAATTTTTCATACACAACATAATAATATTTCCTATACATTTATATAAGTTCTTACATAAAAATGATAAAAGGAGAAGCTGACTTAACTAAACTAACCCGACTGTCATACAGTCATATCAACGCAGAGTCTAGACTATAAAGGTTAGAAACTTGAAAAATTGCACAGGGGTTCCTTTTAAAACGCAGGGGAGCACTTATAAAAGATTTTTGAAAATTCGTCCCTAAGTGGGTAAAACGGAGACGCTTATCGTGCACAGACAAATTCGTGGGCAGAAGATAGTGCCTTATAAACATTATAGCCGTTGAAATATAAGTTACTAGCTTCTGCCCGCGACGTCGTCCGCGTGGAACTCCTCCTTTTTTGCAGTCGGTTAAAAAGTAGCCTATGTCCTTTCTCAGGCTCCAGACTTTCTTTGTACCAAATTTCATTTAAATCGGTCCAGTAGTTTTAGCGTGAAAGCGTAAAAGACAGACAGACAGACAGTCAGGTCGCCCTTTTGTTACGGTCATAATATTCACATCTCTCGCAATGTCTACAGTTTTTACGTTTTTCTCTGTATCTGTATTATGAAAGATGTACCTCTTATATTTGTTGTAACTATATATTAATATAGCGGCCCGTCCCGGCTTCGCACGGGGGGACTTAAGATTTTTTTAAGGCCTCAGAAACGATACTTTTCCCCCGTTTTTAAAACATTTTCGGTTACTGCTCCGCAACTATAAGACCTAGCGTGATATTATATAGCCTATGTTACTCGGGGATAATGTAGCTTTCCAAAGGTGAAAGAATTTTTGAAATCGGTCCAGTAGTTTCGGAGCCTATTCATTACAAACATACAAAAATACAAAAATACAAAAATACAAAAATACAAATCTTTCCTCTTTATAATATTAGTATAGATAGATATAGATGGCACTAAATTAATGTTTCATATTCTCATCTGAAAGTGTAAAAGCGGCTGCAAAACGAAGCTGGCTAGCGATCGAGATAACGAGACTATGATCTGACGTGCGCCTGACTGCAGGCTTTCTAATCTAGCTGAAAATTGCATAGATAAATGAACAAAACTATTAAAAAATATAATGATATTTTTGTACAAAGACAAGAGTAGAAAATTTTAGACCTCCAGTGGGATTCGAAGGTGATTCGGTGCTAAGGCGAAAAATTCGAATTTAAACAATAAATTACATGACCGAATTGAATAGGGTAGATAAATTTGTCGACTCATCAGTGGTCCCTATGGTGTAAGGGTCAGCACGCTGCCGCTAGTAAAGGCATAGGCGTGGGTTCGAATCCCACAGGGCGGTCTAAATTTTTTTGGCTAGGTACCTACAATATAACATATTTATGTAGAACCTGCCGTCATTACTGAATGAATTTTAAGAAATAAATCAATCTAATGTAATCTAATCTAATCTAATAATTTAATGAAAAGTTTTTCAGATGATGTGTGGATTCATACAATACAGAAAGCATATAAATAAACAGTTATAACAAAGAAGTCTCATACAAATCGAGTCGAGTGACCACACGCAATGCGTCGCGCACTAGTAACGGCAGTAGGGTCACCCAGAAACAAATTGAAGTAGGACTGTCTTCGAGATTAATAAAAAACAAGTAGGTAGATAGGATTATTGGTATGATACAACAATAGCGGATTTAACTATCTGTCGCATATGACATAGGTACCATCGATAATTTTTTGTATTACACATAGGTAGTAAAAATATTTTTTAATCAAATCTATATACTTACTTAATTATTCATTTTAAATTTATTTATAAGTAGGTGTATACAAACCTTGACTTGACAATTAGGAACACATAAAAAAGAGCATACCTAAGTTACCTATGGTATTTTATACCTACAAAAAAAGAAAGGTATTTTTACTGAGTAAAGAGTAACTCATGACGTCACGGCTAGGTACCTTTGGAAGCACTTATTATTAGCATTAAATTTATTTTCCGATTGAGAACCGAATAAATACAACATTTTTTGAAAGTCTACTTGATGGGCAAAGAAAAAAATCATTCGTTATGCACATTGTAAAAGATGCCTATTTATTTATTTTTGAAAGCATGGTCACCCTAACCCTTAATACAAATACGAATTTATAGTGGTCAGTAGTACATTTAGCAATTCCGCCAAACATACTCAAGATCCTAATTGCGTCATAAGAAACGATTTAGCATTAATAACTACAAAGAACCTTGCGCCAATGCGTTAAGGTTGGAAATGCAATAAATAAATTATATGTTACAATAGTGAATTAAACCAAAATTGGACGTTAGTGAATATCTTGATAGGAGTAATTTGACTAATTATTGCTTTGGAAATTAATTCTTGAAGGTTGGTAGAGAACATAATGCTTATAGATTTTGAAAATTAATCATATTAGGTATCTACACATTGGAATGAAACAATTATAAACGAATTACCTCGCGTATTTTATTTTCTAACGATTCGGAACCTTTACAGTTTCCATTATCGTAGTACGACTGAGCTGACAATATTCTAACGCTAAAGTAGGTACCTGCCTAACTTAGCGTTAAAATGCGCGAGTTAAATCCGTTTATAGTTGTTTCATTCCAATGTATAATAACCGCGAAGGCATCAGAAATTATTAGGTATCTACAGTTTTCTATGTCGATTTTTTTATGTATGGAAAAGTAGTTTAACATTGTTTAACATGATTTTACTATTGGAATAAGATAATTATTAATATAACGGATTATACTCGCGTAAATTAACACGTTAAAATCATCTTTATTTGTCAGAAAACTATTAATATCTGGTGTAATTTTGCGGAAACAAAATGAAAATTTAATGACGGGTGAATGATGAATGACTTTTTGCTTCAATAAATCAATTTAGCGGGAATAATCATGATGACTGTACATTTTCTTTGCCCATCAAGTAGGTAATCGAAAAGTATTCGACACATATATATTTTTTACTCAATCGAACAAAAAGTGCCAAAAGGGTTTGTGACGTCACATCTCGAAACAATTTATATTCTGACGTGACGTCACGCGAGCCCCTACTCCCGAACTGTTGAATTGCTAATCTAAAGTATTTCATATAAGTATGTAATACTTTATTGAGAAGTTACATTTGGTGTTGCGTTTGTCAGAGGACGCCATTTTGTTTTTTAGATAGAGGGGGGGTTAATGTAAAGTTAGATATAAGCTTGGGGGTTGCAGCTTGTTCCACCATCTTGGAAAAAGAGTTTCGAATGGTTTTTGTGGTTTATTTGATAAACTCTCACAAAAAAATAATTAGATAGATACCTACTTAATCATTTCCGTTGCTTATAAAATTATCTACAACTTTTGTCTGACAAACTGCACGCTAAGAAAAAAAAAAAAATAGAGTATAGTAGGAAGAACTCGTGGTATTTTTTGGTTGAATAACCAAAATATTTTTAAAGATATCATTTTTGTTTTCAAGTAAGTAATTCTTTGCATGTACGAACTGTTTTTCTCTGTATGTCTCTAAGGTCATCTGCGTAAGGAATGCATCAAGGCATTAAGACCTTTTGTTTCTGTTAAGTTTTATACATAAAGCTATAAATAAATAAAGGATAATAATTTCTGATGCCTTCGCGGTTATTACATATTGGAATGAAACAACTAGTAACGGATTAGCTGACGTTTCGGATTATTTACAGTTTCCATAATCGTAGCACGACTGAGCTGACAATAGTCAATAAATATAAATATAATAAAGGATAATATTGTTTTACTTATTAGTAAAGTTAAGTGGTAATACAGTTACGAAAGTAGAAAGTACCGAAATTAAGAGCGGTTAACTTTTTTAATTGTGCAAAGAAAGACATGCGATTTACAAATTATTTTACTAATTAGTTACGTTGCATTATTTAATTAATGTTATATTATCTATACGGACATCTGCAGTATTTCTACACTGTTTTATTACAAAACCTTAAGTAACTAGGTAGACCTAATTGTATTTTATCTATACTTCTATACTGATATTATAAAGAGGAAATGTTTATTTGTTTGTGTGTTTGTTTATTTGGATTGAATAGGCTCCAAAACAACTGGACCGATTTGGAAAGTTCTTTCACTTTAGGGAAGCTACACTATTCCCGAGTGACATAGGCTATAAATAAGGGATCCGTGCGAAGCCGGGGCGGATAGCTAGTAGATATATATGGATAATTTTCAAATGTCTCGTCGAATTTTGAGAGAATATAACATGTTAAGGATCTTTGTATTTTTTTAATTGACAAAAGAAATAAACGTACCCAATATTTTTTTAAAACCTAACTAACGGACTGTGTAAAATTCTTTAGTAGGTACACAAATCTACTACTATAAATACTATCTAATCATAAACTAAGTAATAGTTAGGTAGATATTAGCAGGTGCGTGCAGTGAGAGATACATACACCGCGCCGAGGTAGGCACACCACACATTTACAGGATTTTTCTAATTCTAGAACAATAATGTTTTTTTGCAAATTTCATAGTCATTATAGAATTTTACATAAATATCCTAATAGATAAAAAAAAACAATCCCTTTTAGTCCCACAATCCTTGGCTATGACCGCGGCTCGCCACGGAATGACCTTTCAAAATATGTTTGATGATGGTGAATGATGTCTAATGATCCAGTAAGTGTTCTACTTGCCTAACCGTCATCGTCAACCTTGGCTTGATGACGCATACGCACTTTTCTCGGTCCACTGGGCATGTTCCTTTCTAAGCTATGAAAGTTAGAAATTGACGGGAAAAAAGATGGATCACAAAAGCAATAGGAAGCAATAAAAAAATGTGTAGGTATAAAAAAGATTTTATTTTGTTTTGATATTTAGATTATTACACAGGTTTGAAATCAAAAAAGTTTTCGAAACGTCAGCAGATTTGTAAAAATACGCGAGTTAAATCCGTTATAATTGTTTCATTCCAATGTGTAATAACCGTGAAGGTATCAAAACTTATTTTGTATCAATTAATTAAATCATTTATTATTATAATTATATAAGTACTATGACATATAAAAGAGCTATTAGCTCGCTTTGGAAAGACTATTATGAAAAGAAACGCCTCCAGAAAATTTAGCAAAAAGTATTTTTTAAGTGCAGTGGTACATTTTGCACCTCAGGTTAGGCATTCTACACATAATTATATAAATTATACCTGCATAGGCTGATGATGATGATGATGATGATGATACCTGCATAGAATGTACGCAAACACACCTTGGGGCGTAGACAAGGTGCCATCGTTCAAAGTTAACGTTAAACGAAACAACCAAATCATATGGGATTTGATCATTTGACATCCGCAAACGTTTGTGACGTACGTGACAGTCGTCGGGTGTCAAATCCCATAAATTTTGGTGCCAATGTTCAACGTTAACGTTGAATGTTGGCACCTTGTCTACGCCTCCTGGTTCTTGTAAACATACCAGCTATGGTTAAGTATTTTAATGCTAAAGGTTTGAAGAAACTTTTAATAAAAATTTAGCATCCGTGGTTTCTAAATGCATAGATCATAAATTACAATAGCTACTAGATAATTCTTCTAGGAAATTAATATCCGTTTTTATATGAACAATTATGATTCGTACTCGTAATCGATGGTTACGTGGTTTAGTAAAATAATTTCGTAGGAAATATAAATGTTGTTGTAAAAACTTGTTATTGAAAAAAATACTGTCTGTTGCGGCATTTCTTCTTAGTTCATTTATATAGACATTAACAATAGTGGACCTACGTTCAACGTTCACGTTAAACGAAACGACCAAAATGTATGGGTTTTAACGTTGGCACCTTGTCTAGGCCCCTAGGTTTTAAGTACAAGTATTTACTAACAAATGATTACCCAAGTTGGTTAATTAATAAATGAAATAATAATAATTAGTACCTAATGTAAATTATGTGCGGGGACGCTTTTTGAATTGCAGTGCAGGAATATAGGCATATACGGCTTCACATTCACCGCGTATCAAAAATTACACACCAGTAGCTTGTCTAGAAGCTTGTCTCTCATCACAGGCCAGTAGGTTGTTTCTCATCACAAGCCAGTACCTTAGCGTCTTTCATTAACAGCTCTATAAGTGAGGGTATTTATATGGAACGTAATTATATCAGTGTTTCCAAAGATAACAGCATAGCTTCAAGCTACAGATAACAAAATTTCTGATTCTTCACTGGAATAAACTTAACCACAGAGCATCAAACAGTGTCATCCACCCCCAAATGCAGTCGCAACCGCGCTCAGACCGTGACGAAATGATATAAACCTCTCGCCGGCGAAACCGCCCGCATTCGGAAGAGCGCGGGACCGCGCGACGTTTCGAAAAAAAAAACATTTCTTTTTTTTAAAAGTGCTTGAAAAATTTCAAACATTTTACGTTCGAGTGCCAGTGTTTTCATCGTAGAGACTTTGGCGTGTGATCTCGTTTTTAATTTCAAAGGTGATTTTTTGGTTCTATGTTTGAAATTGGTGTGTGTTGGGTTTCTTTATGGCTGATTTACACGTTGTTAAGTATTAAGTGGTAGTAATAAGTGTATTTTTCAATTTATCTGTAAATTATAAAATTTCAGTAAGACTAAGGGTCAATTTAACATAGGTACGTGAATGGATTAAAAACGTTTTATAATTATTTAAACCATCAAGTAAATTTTACGCTCGCAATTATTTTCCTTACCTATCTATTTATTTCTACCATATTTTTGACCATCTTTAATTAGCTTTTTGCGACGTTTCTTTGCAGTACACTTTCTGAACTCTAAACTTGCAAACACGTATCGTAATCATAACTCATTTTACATATAAATAATTAGACTAGATTTAGATAAGTACAAATAAATCTGAAGCCATCACTTTTAATCCATGAAAGTAAGTAAACTAATTACTTATCAAGTGTAAAACAGCCATTATGACTTAGCTTAGTGTTGTGTAAATGCATTGAATGAGTCACGCGGGCATTGGCCTTAGAGAAATTGCACGAGCTCCATTAGACAGCCACCGCGTTAGAGATTTAACAGAAAATGGAGCGAAAATGGCTTGAGAAATCGAATTTAGAACATGACGTGGCAGTTTGCAAATTGATTTAGCGTTTAGGCAAGTGGTGGAGTACTTGACTTGCTTAGTTGTAAAGTAGGGTGTGTAAAGTATGGTAAATTTCCAAATAAAATAAATAGGTATTATTGTAATAATGGTAGGTACTTAATTGTATTTTTTTGTGATTTGTTAAAAAATTAAAATGTAGGTATCTATTGGATAATAACATAAGTACGTACCTAATTAATAAATATGATTTCGTTTATTATTTCTGTTTAAAAAATAAGGTTTTGCTAATTTACCAACAACGTATATTATACATAGGTAAAATTTATTGGTAACTTTGACAGTTTGACCTAAGTACTTATTTTTTTATGTAAAATTTTAAATTTAATTATTTAAAATGTAGGATTTGAAACCCAAGCAATATTTCGTTTTTGTCTTTTTTGAAGTAGATTAAAAAACTATCGATAAAAATAATATCAATAAAATATCGATAAAAACAGAATAGATAAAAAAAAATCGATAAAAATGTTACAGTTACAGCGTCACGTTATTTTCTTTAACACTTTCTATAAGAAGAATCGCTTTCCAATCGATCTTACAACATAATGAAGCAAAACCTATTACAACGAAACGTGACTTCCGGCCACTACCAACATACAAATAAAGCAAGAAAATATATTAGAAAACTTTAATGTATGAATTATGAACATTGCATATTAAAAAGATGGTAGTCAAATTATAACGTACTGGCTGTCTATCCCGGTTTCGCATGGATCATCTTTTTTTTATAGCCTATGTCACTCGGGAATAGTGTAGCTTCCCAACAGTGAATGGATTTTTGAAATCGGCCCAGCCGTTCTGGAGCCTATTCAATCCAAACAAACAAACAAACCTTTCCTCTTTATAATATTAGTATAGACTTGATGAACGGATATACAGACAGACATATAAGTGATTGTATATGATTTCCCATGTTCACTTAACCCCTACATATATGCGTGTCATTTTTTTATTCTACTGACAATAACGTGTCAATGTTTTTTTGGTTTATTGTTTATTGTGGTTTCGGTGTACGGTTTAAAACAATGCATTTCCTTTCTTAAGGACATACTAAAGTTTAATTTTCGACAAATATTGTTTTTTTGTCGTGTTTTTTCCTGAATAGGTACCTAATGTAACAGAGTCGACTTTTTCGTTTACTACTTTGTCACGGCATTTTACAAAAAACAAACGTATAAAAAAATGTGGACTTTAATCGAATATTATAAAACCATCAATATCAATACTTAACTAATAAGATTCTTTAATCGGAAGGACAAGCTAATAATAGGTATAATATTTAAAAAAGAACGAATGAATGATATACTTAAAAGAAAACTAGGAAGTTAAGACTTAATCACAAAACCTAATTAAAACGCAGATTAATTTATAATTGCTGGTGAAAAGATAACATCAACACGAAATTTTTACAGAAAGAAATTTTAAATTTAAAGTGACCGCCGTTAGCTTAAGAAAATCTTAGCGGTATTTTTGAAAAAAAAAACTGAGCTACGCTTAGAATTGACTTAGAGCGTTGACCCAAAATGAGATCGATCAAGTGCGAGTTGAAGATAAAATCTGTGTTCCGGATTAATAAATAATTATTTTCATCGATATCGATAAATTTCGGTGATTTAGTGCATCCCTCCGATCGCTTAAATAAATCGTAATAATAAACTTGACTAACGGAAATTTTGACAATTTGAAGTTTACTTTTTTTGGGCTAGTCTTGCTAAGAATATGGGAACTGTAAAGTTTTTGAAACGTCAGCAAATTTCAATTTAAACGGAAGTTTATCCTCCTTTGTTCAAAGTTACCCTTAGTTAGGTTATCCATTTGGAACTAGGCTAAATATTTCTACTTTGACGATCTCAACAAGATTGCATGTGAATTAACATAATAATGTGATTATATACTATGACTTAGAAATAAATAAATCTGATCTAATTTAACCTAAATGCCTAAAAATTTCACAAATAACAGGATTCTCTAGCCCCTGAAAGAAAAATGCTGACGATACTATATTAATATAATCTTTTAAGTATATTTATTTCCAATGAATCCCAAATCCCTTGGTGCTACGATTATGGAAACTGTAAAGAATCCGAAACGCCAGCAATAAAAATAAAAATGCGCGAGTTAAATCCGTTCATAGTTGTTTCATGCTAATGTGTAATAACCGCGAAGGCATCAGAAATACATAATAATATGACAAATACAGATAAAATAAAACGCAAATAAAAATACTGCACAGATTAAAAACACATACAGATATTAGGTTTAGTCGGTTGGCAACACTCCCGCCATATTTAACGGAATTCTAAACAAAACGTCTCAAACACGAACGCAAGATACTTACTCTATCATTATAAAGGAATGGCAATTATAACGAAAGCTACAGACGATAATGATAACTCAGTGGGTACGGAATTTGTTTTTTTTTGAGGTTCATTTTGACTCCGTTACTTGAGTGTTATCTTTTTGGAATGAAACTACTTTAGATGGATTTAACTCGCGTATTTTATTTCATTAGCTTATTGTCAGCTCAGTCGTGCTACGATTTTGGAATCTGTAAAAGTTTCGAAACGTCTGGTAATATTATAATATACTTACGCGAGTTTCAATGTTCTATACCTACTTGTTTCATTCCATTGTATAACAAGTAAAGGCATCAGAATTTTGTTTTAGGTTCACTTTGACTCTGTTACTTGAGTTATCTTTTTTTTAACTAAATTAAGTAGATGTAAGTAGGTAGGTACGTAATGGAATTTCAATTTGACACAAAGCTTAATGTCACTATTTTCAATCTAGTGCCCCAAGTCAAGAGAAATCCATTTTAATGTGACTTCGGCCAGACGACTGGTTTTTTGTTTGTCCATGAATTAGGTACTTACCAAAAAATATTTTACACATAATTATTTTCTTAATCAAACAATAAATGACAATAAGTGCTTCTAAGTTCAAAAGTGACGTCACGCGCCCCCACTCTCGAACTTTAGAAGCACTTGTCTCTATCGTTCTTTGTTTGTTCGTGAAAAGAAAAAATACGGCAGAGTTCCCACTCCGCCGGACCGGCAGATCTGCCGCGCCGGTAAATCTGC
Organism: Polylopha cassiicola; assembly: GCA_038024825.1. Classification (NCBI taxonomy): domain Eukaryota; kingdom Metazoa; phylum Arthropoda; class Insecta; order Lepidoptera; family Tortricidae; genus Polylopha; species Polylopha cassiicola. The sequence continues at coordinate 8,698,916 of CP149062.1, forward strand.
CGGAAGGGCTAGTGGCTGTACAATTTATATGAAGCTGTTCACATTATGCCGGACCGGCAGATCTGCCGCGCCGGTAAATCTGCCGGAAGGGCTAGTGGCTGTACAATTTATATGAAGCTGTTCACATTATGCCGGACCGGCAGATCTGCCGCGCCGGTAAATCTGCCGGAAGGGCTAGTGGCTGTACAATTTATATGAAGCTGTTCACATTATGCCGGACCGGCAGATCTGCCGCGCCGGTAAATCTGCCCTTTTAATAATATAACTGACTCAATTAATACAAATTCTTTACCCAGTCAAAATAAAATAAAATTTGTCTATGTAAGATGATTCGTTGCAATAAATAATATAGGTAAGTAGGTACATATTTTTATTAATACTAAATTCGTTTTTTCACGAATTTCTCTTCTCCAAGGGGTGTGAAACGATAGACTCTAGTCAAAGATATAAATAACAAATATATTAGCTGATATATGATTATAAGAAAAATAGAAAGTTTATAAGAGAGCGTGTGGAAAAATTGCGTGCTCCTTAAAATTCGTGTGGTTTCGCAATGATTAAAAAAAATGTGAGATCACGCCAAAGCACGATTACCTCACGACAAACGATATTTCTACTAAATGCAATCTTCACTACATAATTAAAACAAAGTCGCTTTTCTGTCCCTATATCCGTATGTACGCTTAAATCTTTAAACTACGCAACGGATAATGATGCGGTTATTTTAATAGATAGAGTGATTCAAGAGGAAGGTTTATAGCACCCGTGTGAAGCCGGGGCGGATCGCTAGTTACATATAAAACAAAGTTGCTTTCCGCTGTCTGTCCCTCTGTATGCTTAGATCTTTAAAACTACGCAACGGATTTTGATGCGGTTTTTCAATACCTACATAAAGTGATTCAAGAAGGTTATATGTATAACTAGCTCCTTTCCGTGACCTAGAGCAAAAAAAGAAGACCTGTGAAACGTTCCGTTTAGTATTTTTATTGATACGTAATCTTCTAATATATAAAATTTCCATGTCACAATGTTAGTTACCGTACTCCTCCGAAACGGCTTGACCGATTCTCATGAAATTTTGTGAGCGTATTGAGTAGGTCTGAGAATCGGCCAACATCTATTTTTCATACCCCTTAGTGATAAGGGTTGTCCACCCTTAACATTTTTTTGCCGGGCTGGACGAAGTTTGCCGGGACCGCTAGTATTTTTATAATAATACTATTATTTTAAAGGAACGTAACACGCGTAATAATAATATGAAATAATATAAGACATATTTTTAATGCACGTATGTAATCACATTCTTAGGTACCCAATTAAATTTTTATTTATTTCCTAATTAATTACATAATTATATTTATTACAAGTTGTTTAACATTAATTATGAAAAATAAACAGACCGGCAATCTTAAGGGAGCGGACTTAAAAAACCTGAAGGTTTGAGATTTTCACACAACTGAATTCCTTACAGTAAAACCTACCTAATGAAACTGTAAACTAACTCTTCTAACGTCATTATTGAAAACATAAATCTATATAGACATATTATACAGTACATATTTTATATTTAGCCTCTTCTGAAAAAGTTTAGTGTTAGACTACCTTCAGTCGTGCTACGAATATAATATTATGTGAACTGAACTAAACGAAAATGTGTTTCAAAATGTATAAAATAAAATATGCATTAGTAGCAATTGTTTAAATCCAACGTGTAACCGCGAAGACATCAATTATGAAATCTTAAAAACGCCTAACATTATTTGACGAGCAATTATTTTCCTTGATCAGATAGCGGTGAGTTGGTCAAGCGCAGTCTGGCGCATCTCAGCTTACGTCACAGTGAAAGTGCCGAAAAAGATTTTTTGTAAGAGTTACGGTACATAAACCTCGCGAAATCGTAAAAAAACTTTCGTAATAACTTAAAAACCTTTCGAGCGAATTACCTTTTTACCGGTATGCTTTTAAAACGGGTCATTTGTAAAAGTGGATTGGTGATAAAAAGAAAATAAAATTATTTCGGTTGACTACTATGCTGTGCATAATCTTATAAAGTAACCGGAAGACAATAAGTAAGAAAGTCTATTAATTCTTTGGATAAAAGGAATAAAACTTTTATAATGAATACTTACTTACCTAGGTACTTTACAACCATAAAATAAAATCACTGTAATGGTACTATAAGTGCAAATTTATAAGAGTTATAGGGAATATTGAGAAGTTTCAACAACTGTACACCCCTAACAAGTAATATCGGTACTTACAGCACACTTACACTAGTAAAATACTTAAAACGCGCTTTAAACAAGGATTTGGGCGCTGTTACCTATAGGATAAATTACTCCTATATCTAACTTATAATCAACTTGTACATTTTAATAATCCTTATAAGCTACTTGAGGAAGCGGAAGAACGTTATTAGTAATTCCAGACTTTTTATATAGGACTAGCTTCTGCCCGCGACTTCGTCCGCGTGGAACTCCTCCTTTTTTGCAGTCGGTTAAAAAGTAGCCTATGTCCTTTCTCGGGCTCCAGACTTTCTTTGTACCAAATTTCATTTAAATCGGTCCAGTAGTTTTAGCGTGAAAGCGTAACAGACAGACAGACAGACAGAGTTACTTTCGCATTTTTAATATTAGTAGGGATTATTTATTGGTTTATGAAGAAGTCTTTTTTTGAGTGATCTTAGCTCCGAGGTGCGCTTACCCCAAAATAATAAGAAAAGTCTTAAACATCTCACTCGCTTATAGTTCAGGACTCAAACATTACAAATGCTTCCTTTCACGGTTCAAATAGCATTACAACACGCAGGCGCAAAGAAACTACGATTTCTTAATCACACACAAATTACCGCGCATGCGCGCATGTTGGCCAACGTACAGAGCATTTTGTAACGTCAAATTGGTATTATAATGTTGGTTGGATGACTAATTTGCAATAATGGCGACGGAGTGGTGGACTTCTTTTTTTACTAACGGTCGTTAGGTTTTTGAGAAATTTGGTTTAAGTAATAAATAAAATTGCTTCCTACTAAGTAAGAACTTCCTTATTGTTTGGGATTTCATCATCGTTTTAAACAAGTGAAAATCCACCCCTTATACTGCCTACACCCTGTAAATCGTAAAAAAAACAAAGACAATAAATATAATAAAGAACCAACAACAAATAGGAAAACAGGAACTAACATTGCACCTCTATAGAATGATTATAAGTATATATTTGCACCAAGGCAAGAATAGAAAAAATCGAGACCTCTAATGAGATTCGAACCCACGCTTATGCCTTTACACGCGGCACCGTGCTGACCTATACTATTGGGACCACTAATAATTTCTGATGCTTTCGTGGTTATTACACATTAGATTGAAACAAATTAAACTATTATTTCTTTAGCGTTAGACTATTGTCAGCTCAGTCGTGCTACGATTTTGGTAACTGTAAACAATCCGAAAAATCAGCAAATAAAATAAAAATGGGCGAGTTAAATCCGTTAATAGTTGTTTCATTCCAATGTTTTATCTTTGTTTCAGGTCCATCAAAAGCCAAGATGACTCTCGAACAGCCAGCTGGTGAGATGTGGCAGAAGATTCGCGAGGAGTTGAACGAGAAGCCAGAAGGCAAGGAACAAGATCTGGCGCACATCAAGGAGTGGCTGAAGAAGGAACCGCATCTACCTGACGAGTTCGGTAAGTTCTAGAAATATATAGAGAACTAGCGGACACGACAGACGTTGTCCTGTCCCAAAAAATTTCATCAAAATCTGTCCAGCATTGTGAATGTAAACCATCCTCAAACGCCCTGGAATACACACAAAAAAAATCATCAAAATCGGTCCAGCCGTTTAGGAGGAGTTCAATGACTAACACACGTACAGAAGATTTATCTACATCTACACTATTATTATAAAGAGGAAAGATTTGTACCTATTTTTGTACGTTTGTAATGAATAGGCTCAAAAACTACTGGACCGATTTTAATAATTCTTTCACTGTTGGGAAGCTACGTTCACCCTGAGTAACAAAGGCTATAGAATATTTTGAAAAATAATAGGGATCCGTGCGAAGCCGGGGTGAACCGCTAGTATAATTATATAAAGATATTCATGACGAATGATTTTTTTTATTTGTCCGTTAAGTAAATTGCCAAAAAATATTGGCCACGTATTTTTTCATTTTTCAATCGAACAAATACCAAAAATAAGCGCTTTCAAATTTCGGGAGTGGGGTCTTGTGACGTCATGGCTAGGTAAAATTTATACCTACGTGACGTCACATCGCTTGTACCTATGCTTAGATCTTAAAACTAAGCAACGGATTTTGATGCAGTTTTTTTAATAGTGAATCAGAGGAAGGTTTATACTACACGCATAATAATTTATACTAGAGAAACAATGATAATTAGTATCATCATAGCATCCAGGCCAAGCCGGGACAGGTCGCTAGTTTAAAACTTTTATAAAAAAATCTCCAAGGTCTAAAGAGTTTTCTCTTCATAGATGACCAGCGCATCATGACCTTCCTCCGAGGTTGCAAGTTCTCCCTGGAGAAGACCAAGCGTAAGCTGGACATGTACTTCACCATGAGGGCAGCTGTTCCAGAGTTCTTCAACGACAGAGACGTCAACCGTCCTGAACTCCAGGAGATCCTCAATATGGTGTAAGTGTGGCATTTTATAATCCACCAAACCTATTAAAATATGGCTAGCCGTTTTGTAAAACGGCGGTTCAATGCGGTAAAGATTATGCGTGTCAATAATTTCTGATGCCTTCGCGGTTATTACGCATTAGAATACAACTATAAACGGATTTAACGCGTATTTTATTTTATTGGCTGACGTTTTGGATTCTTTACAGTTTCCATAATCGTAGCACGACTGAGCTGACAATAGTCTGGCGCTAAAGCACTTTAGTGTAGTAAAATATGCGAGTTAAATCCGTTTATAGTTGTTTCATTCCAATTAACCGTAATGCCTAAATTGTGACGGCCTATTGGTCTAGTAGTCAGAGACCCTGACTACGGAGATTGCGGGTTCGAATCCTGCTAGAGGTAGATGTTAGTGTGATGAGCACTGTTATCTGTACCTGAGTCTTGGATGTCTTGTATTTATGTATGTTTATCCGTAGTTTACCCATCTATTATTACTTAACAGTATTCCTCGTCAATAATACTTTTAAAAATACAGTAAGTAATTGGAAAGTAATTATTTTCTTTCTATTTTTGCAGTCAAATGCCGCCCTTACCAGGTCTCACCCCTGAGGGACGCCGTGTTGTTCTTATGAGAGGTATATAAATATAAAATTTTGTTTTTAAAAAATAATAGTTTACTCTGAACTCAAAGACTCAGTCATAAATAAATATTAGGTAAGTACTTAAAATTTTATATTTCAGCAAAATCACTAATGAAAACAAAAAACATTTTTTATTGTTATAAGCTTAAGAAAAAATAAGGAAAATTACTATCAGCATCTCGACCTATGATAAACACAGACGTAATCGCACAGATTGACAATCTACGCACAATGAAAATAGACATTGTGACAAAATTGTGACGCAATACTTGGTTAGAAATATTAAACAATAACATCGTAATAGAGTTAAATACTCGAAACATAAAAAAAAAAAATTAAAATGTAACAATTACAAACTCAAACTGAGAAAAGTTTTGGTACTACAAAACAGAATGGTCGGTACCGGATCCAATTGTATTTTCGAACCTTCCAGAAACCCATTGAAGCACAGCAGGAAATTTCATCCAAATCGGTATTTTTAGAGCTGTTTAGAGGGACTTAGGTGACAAACACACGAACACAAAAATTGAGTTGACAACTGGGTAAAGAAAACGGAATTCTATTCAGTCCTTAATGTATTGCATTTCAGTCTTAAAATATTCATATATTTATCCCAGGTGTGGACAAAGAAGCCCAGACTCCCAACGTAGCTGATGCCTTCAAACTGGCGCTCATGCTGGGAGATGTCAGGCTGAACGAGGAGAAGGAAGGTGTAGCTGGGGACGTCTACATCCTGGACGCTTCTGTGGCCACCCCAACCCACTTCGCCAAGTTCACGCCTACCCTAGTGAAGAAGTTTTTAGTCTGCGTTCAGGTAAGTGTCAAGAGTAGAAATATCGAGACCCCAGTGGGAATTGAACCGATACTCGAAGCATTGTGTTTCCAAAATATTACTAAAATATTATTACCTATTTTAGTTAATGAAAAGGCCTTTTTATATTTACGTTATTTTAGGAAAGATAAAATTTTTAGCTTAGAACCAGGAGACGAATTTTTTTATCCCGTTCCCGTGGGATAAAAAGTTACTTGGCATTATTTTTGAGTCGTTTTAAAACTTCTCCGTAAATTTTCAATTTCAAGGTTTTTTCTAGTTTGCTGTTTTAACAAAATACCTACCTAGTAATACAACTCAAAATGTTTCCCCATTTGAATTGCAGTTCAAAGGTCACGTCTTAGAATCTTAAATGCCGTAACAAAATATTTACATTTGTGTCATTTTTCCATTAAAGCAGCGATGTATTCACCGTTTTAACTTCATAACAAATAACTTTTGTTACTAACACGATAATTGAAATCTAAAATTAAAAATCAAAAACGCAATATTTTTACAGTTGCATGCATACCAAATGCTTATTATATATGCTTAAAGGTTATCTCGTTATTTTTATCTAGAATGTTTGGTGGAATCATTGATGATTTCTTAATTTAATCATCATTTTAAAGGAAGCCTACCCCGTCAAACTGAAGGAAGTCCACGTCATCAACGTGTCCCCCCTCGTTGACAAGATCATCAATTTCGTCAAGCCCTTCATCAAGGACAAGATCAAAGAAAGGGTAAAAGATTTCTATACTAATATTATAAAGAGGAAAGGTTTGTTTGTTTGTATTGAATAGGCTCCAAAACGACTGGCCCGATTTGAAAAATTCTTTCATTGGAAAGCTACACTATTCCCGAGTGACATAGGCTATAAAAAAATGGATCCGGGCCAAGCCAGAGAGGGCCACTAGTTTTATATAAATCAACAATTTGCTGTATCAATTGGAATGAGACAACTATAGACGGATTAACACAAGTAGGTATTTTATTTTATTGGCTGACGTTCTGGAGCTTTTAGAGATTCCATAATGGTAGCACGACTGAGCTGACAATAGTCTTATGCTAAAGTACCTAGTTGTTTCATTCCAATGTTATAATAACCGCGAAGACATCAGAAATTATTATTGATGTATCAATGTTTTTATTTTACACGAGTAAGTAGTACCTGCTCAACTACGTAATGTTTGTTAACCTCGTCGTTTTGCCATGAAATTTCTGATTTGCATGTGAATTTAAATTAAGTGTTAAACCTAGAATTTTCCATTGTTTCACAGATCTTCCTACATACTGACATTAATGAACTTTACAAATACGTTCCAAAGGAAATGCTACCTTCTGAATATGGTGGTAACGCTGGAGCTATGAATGATCTACACAGTAAGTTGTAAATTAATGATAATATATAAAATTAATACCAAAATAAACTCAGAAAAATCGAGACCTCAGCAGCATGCCTACATTATAATTCTGTCTAATTCTCGCGGTGATCTGTCAAAAATAAGGTTGTTGACATCGAGAAATCTTGTCATATTATTATGTCGTCTTTTATTTCTTCATATCAACAGCGAAACATCGACTCGATAAACCTCCTTGTCGACAACGTTCTGAATATTATGTCGACTCGACAGTTGATTATAAGCTCGTAGGAATTTAATCCACATCTACTTATACCTTATTACGGGTAGGTTTAACTAATGACATCGTAAGCATCTGAAATCGAATCGTCAAGTTCTTCCTCTGCTTGTAATGACGAATAATTAAACTAAGAATACCTAAGAATGAGGTTATTAATTATTAGAAAGATGATTATAATTATTACAGTTATACGAGTAGATGAGCTCTTAAGAGTTAATTCGTGAAGTTTAACATTCGAAAACTTGTAAGGTTAAATGTACCTAACCGAAAATACTATTCAAAAAATATATTAAGAAAATAGAAATTTTGAAAAGTTAAACAAAGTATTCCGCATTGTTTTTATCGGTTTTAGGTATCAGATATCGTACTCAAAAATAATTAAGAATATAAAAAGAACAAAGGACATATACAAAAACTGCATTAATTATGAATGCTACTAAAAATAGCTACTAATTGTTTGGAAAGAATTGGTAGTACATTTAAAATTAAACTGGAAAGAAGTAGGTATTTCTCTTCAGTGTTAGACTATCGTGTAGACTATACCTGGTCTGGTTTAATTATTTGCTGACATTTCGGATTCTTCACGAAAATACGCAAGTTAAATTCGTCAATATTTGTTAAATTCCAATGTGTAATAACCGCGAAGGCATCAGAAATTATTTCAATAACTAATTCCTTGTGTCTTTCTCTGCAGATTCCTAATTTCATGTTTTTTTCTGCAGACTCCTGGGTAAAGAAACTGGATGAATACACCCCCTGGTTCGCAGAACAGCAGAACATTAAGGCTGACGAGGCTCTTAGACCAGGCAAGCCTACCAATTACGACGAACTCTTCGGCATCGACGGCAGTTTCCGCCAACTTGTCATTGATTAGATCTAATTCAATAAGCTTAGGACCAAGATCAACTTCATCTGGATCCAAATCAACATATTTTGCAAATATATTAACGCCAGCATCTTTTGCATCCTTTTGATTGCTCAATTCGTCTTAAGCATTACTTTTAGTTCTTTTTGATTTAGAAAGCGTTGGATCTCTTTGGATAAATGTCTTCCTTTTTGAATTTGCAAGGTGTTTCTGCTGTCGCTTTATCAAGTTACCATTTTAAGATTTTGGTGCTCCTGTATTATAGACCAAATATTTCGTGTGAACCAAAGTTTGCGCGTTCTTTGCTCAATAAGATTGCTATGATTGTTTTAAGCATTTGAAATAAATACTCTTTTTTAATATTGCTGCTTTTATTTATTACCTCGTTAAGAATCTTGTACTAAAGATAATATATATTTATAAATATAAAAGGAGAAGATGATTTTATCTATACTTCTATGCTAATATTATAAAGCTGAAGAGTTTGTTTGTTTGTTTGTTTGAACGCGCTAATCTCAGGAACTACTGGTTCGAATTCAAAAATTCTTTTTTTGTTGGATAGACCATTTATCGAGGAAGGCTTTAGGCTATAAAACATCACGCTGCGTCCAACAGGAGCGAAGAAACAGTGAAAAATGTGTAAAAAACGGGGAAAATATGAAGCCTTATGAAGAAGTGACAGAAGACTTTGACAGATCTTTGACGAAACAATCGGATGGGCAGGACGACGTCTGTCGGGGCCGCTAGTTACTGATATATGAACACAGGGCCTGAACTATAAGGATTATAAATTTCAAAATTTGCACAGGGGTTACTTTTAAGTAAAAGAGCACCTTTTTGTTAATTCACCCCTATATAAAAGGGATGCTTATCGTGAGCAGACAAAGTCGTGTGCATAAGATAGTTAATAAATAAATCCTACGCAGAAAAAGTAGGTATTGTGATAAAGATTTGTAGTACAGAATCTTCTGCCTTTATATATTTAAGAATACTGTTATGCCTCCCTCTCATGTTGAAACTTTGTCACGTACTGTAATACCTGTAATAAGGAATGCAATAAACAGTTTGCGTTTCAGTTTTATCTAAAATACAATACAATTTAATAGACCAGGTACGTGCAGTGGAGAATACACAAGTACCGCAGGGGTAGGCAGTTCTTCATGAACCTGCGTTCCATATATACTGCCGATTTCAATTATTTTCTGTGTAATTTGATCATGTTGAATGATCAATATTTGCAAACAAAATACCTATGTCAAAACCGTCAGTTCAAATCGTGAATCTGTGATAAGTTCATTACTTGAAAATCTTGTCACTTTTAGAATCTAAAATACGTGCGCATTTTATTTCTGGAACTGCTAGCGGAAGTTGTGATTTATTTTAAAAAGGTCATAGGAAGCGCTGCGTAAGTTGCTACGAAAAATTAAGACTTAGGTACACTTAATAGCACACAAGCTGAAAAAATATAATACAATTTAATTTACCAATGGGTACGTGCAATGGAGAATACACAAATACCGCGCTGGGTACCTAACCAGCAAGCCTATGATGAATTGTCGAGTCGACATCTTGTCATGTCGATGTCGTCTTATTCTCGCTGTTATCTGTCAAAAATCGGTAAGGTTGTCGACAACGAGAAATCTTGACACGTCGATGTCGTCTCTTATGTCAACAACGGAATAATATCGACACGAAAAACCTTCTCCTTGTCGACAACGTTCTCAATATTATGTCGACAAGATGTCGACTCGACAGTTCATCATAGGCTTTTATTCCATATAGGTGTGACTGACAAAAATGTATGCCTGCTCTATGCCTTCGCTATGTATAGTCACGTTTATATGGAAAGGCATTCCAACTGCAGACCTAATTGGCAATGCACAATACACCTGCAGTAGAAAAGTATCGAAATACTAATCTTATCTTATGGGTATCTAATTTTTAATCTATCAAGTATAATTGAACCAGTAATCGGATGGCTGCCGTATTGCGTTGTTAGGTAAAACTACCAGAGCATGTAGAATTAGTGTAACGATTAAATTTGTGTTGAAAACAGTTTCGTTTTGTTAATCAAAGGGTTCTTTACAGTGATTTGGACGATACTAGTTTCATTATCGTCATTTATCGTTTACTAGCTTCTGCCCGCGACTTCGTCCGCGCGGAACTCCTCCTTTTTTGCAGTCGGTTAAAAAGTAGCCTATGTCCTTTCTCAGGCTCCAGACTTTCTTTGTAGCAAATTTCATTTAAATCGGTCCAGTAGTTTTAGCGTGAAAGCGTAACAGACAGACAGACAGACAGACAGAGTTACTTTCGCATTTATAATATTAGTAGGGATTAGTAGGGATTAGTAGGGATTAACCGACGAAAAACAGGAGGTTCTCAAGTCGACGCGTATATTTTTTTTAAATATATGCTAGACACTTACCTACTCATGTTTTTTTGTTAAATTACATGTACTTATCGATTTTTAATACCTAAATCTTTTGTTATGAAAATTCAGAATCTAAATCTTTATATCCACCTACCTAATTCATGTACTTAGGTCTGGTAATTCTTTTGTCAATTTTTTTGAATAACGTACGTAAGAGAAACATTTCAGAAAAAAGGATGACGTTTTATCATATGTCGGTGCTCTTACTAAATCCATTTTGGATAAAAAAAGCAAGTATTTTAGTACATAAGGATCCCTAAAAAGTGTAAATAGTCGATAACAATTGAATAATCCGATCAATGCGTATCATTGCGTATTATACTTGTAAATTTCTTAATTTGTGAACAAGCGGATTGTTACATCAATAGAGCACTAAGAAAGGTTTTTTTAAAATTAACCCCCTAATGAGATAAAACTGGGGTAGGTTGCAAGCAAATAAATAAAAATAAATATCTTTGGACAATTCACACCAATTGATCTATATACATATATATATGTAGTATGTAGGTACATAAATACATATAAGACATCCAAGACTCAGGTACAGATGTCAGTGCCCAATACACATCACTTTGACATCTGCACCTAGCAGGATTCGAACCCGCAACCTCCGGTTTCGTAGTCAGGGGCTCTGACCACTAGACCAACAGGCTGTAAAAAAAAACAGCAGAAGCTGGACTTAAATATAGCGTTCGGTAATTTTAAGGTTCAATATCAAAATTAATAGACGTTAAAAAGTACCTTTGGCACGCTATATTAAATTACACATCTATACTAATATTATAAAGAGGAAATGTTTGTTTGTTTGTTTGAATTGAATAGGCTCCAGAACGGCTGGACCGGTTTCAAAAATTCTTTCATTGTTGGGAGGCCTACACTATTCCCGAGTGACATCCCTACTAATATTATAAATGCGAAAGTAACTCTGCCTGTCTGTCTGTTACGCTTTCACGCTAAAACTACTAAACCGATTTAAATGTAATTTGGTACAAAGAAAGTCTGGAGCCTGAGAAAGGACACAGGCTACTTTTTACCGACTGCAAAGGAGGAATTCCACGCGGAAGCAGAAGCTAGTAGGCTATAAAAAAAGATAATCCGTGCGAAGCCGGGGCGGACAGCTAGTTATATTATATAGGTAGCTAAGTTCATTATATTTTGTCCGTGGTCGCTCCGGCGCAGTGTCGCAACGCGCGAGGCTGCGTGTGCGCAACCTGTAGCACTTCTCTTATCTATTAGCACTCGTACGATGACCGTGACTTTGCTCGCTTGTACTTTAATATTAGGTAATAGATAGGTACTTACAGGTTAATACTTTCGATCCACTTATATACTTGTATATTACATATTAAAGTTAAAGTTATAATTGGTGGTGATATAACTGATTGGTAGGTAAACTTTTATAGATCAATGATATGATGTCTGATCTTCATAAGAGCTTTTAAAAGCCTAATAATGAAACAACTGTAGACGGATTTAACTCGCGCATTTTATTTTATTGGCTGACGTTTTGGAGCCTTTACAGATTCCGTAGTCGTAGCACGACTGAGCTGATAAAAAAAACCGACTAAAATTCCATCTATAGTTGTTTCATTCCAATGGTGTAATAACCGCGAAGGCATCAGAAATTATTGAATAAATATATTTTTGTTTTTGATTTTATGACCCTCCCTTCCCCCTCCCCAGCTCTGGGATACAAGTAGGGTGAGTTCTGGTAAGATCGGACACAGGTTAATATCGTACGAAGTGAATTTACGCCTATCTATCTTTTGAATAGAATTTAACTGTGTGTATTTAAAAAAAACTTGATGACTTTATACTGATGTAGGTACCTACTCATGATTTCAAGATGGCCGATTGTAATCTGTAAGTACTTAAGTATTTCTGTTTGCGAATTAAAAAAAGTCGTTAGCTGCGGCCATCTTCCATCTTGAAGTGTTTTACAAATAGGTATTTTTTAAGAATATAAAATAATTATTAGGTAGGTACTTTGGTACTAATTGATGCTAATATAAATCTTTCAAAAAATATAATAAGTATAGCTTCTGCCCGCGACTTCGTCCGCGTGGAACTCCTTCTTTTTTGCAGTCGGTTAAATAGTAGCCTATGTCCTTCCTCAGGCTCCAGACTTTCTTTGTACCAAATTTCATTTAAATCAGTCCAGTAGTTTTGGCGTGAAAGCGTAACAGACAGACAGACAGAGTTACTTTCGCATTTATAATATTAGTAGGGATGACTCGGAATAGGATTATACTTTCCAAATTAGATAAAATCTAAATATTGTAATGAAACACTAAATACCCAGTCTTGTGTCATTTTTATTTTTCGCGACCTTGGTTTAGTGGTTAGAGTGACTAGGAAATCAGAGGTACCTAGCGGATTCGAATCCTGCTAGGTGCAGATGTCAGTGAGATGAGCCAACTTCTTTACCCGAGTCTTGCTTCTTTTTTTTCTAACTGAACACTGAAGCGCAGTTGGCCAGCTAATGGGCCTTTACTGCAAAACCGGACGGGTGCCGAGCCTCCTGAGAGGAGGCTTTTAAGGTTGGGTTCTAAGTCCTACATTAAGAAGGTATAATATGTATATATGTTTATCCGTTGTTTAGCGGGTACCCATAGAATGTTTTCATATATGTATGTAATAATAATAATATAATATCTTTTGGACAATTCACACGAATTATCTAGTCCCATTTTAAGCAAAGCTTTTGCTTGTGTTATGGGTACTAGACAACGGATAAATATACATAAATACATATAAGACATCCAAGACTCAGGTACAGATGCCAGTGCTCATCACATTGACATCTGCCCCTAGCGGGATTCGAACCCGCAACCTCCGGTTTCGTAGTCAGGGCCTCTAACCACTAGACCAACAGGCCGTATTAGTAAGTAAATTACCTATTTCACTGCCTACTAAGTAAATCTACATAACAAATAATACTTACATGTTAGGAACTTTGAACCTGACAATTAAAAAAAACGTGTACATATATTGCGCATTAAAATTAAGTAGGAACATATATAATTAGGTACCTATTCGCATATATATATGCTCTCTGTGATTGACAGATGGTGTTGCCAGTAATTAAAAAAAACAATGAATTATCGTATTAATAGTTAATTAATATAATTACTTCTAATGCCTTCACAGTTATTACACATTGGATAAAATATGCGAACGTTTAGCGTTAGACTATAGTCAGCCCAGTCGTGTAACGAATATGGGAACTGTGAAGTTTTCAAAGTGTCAGAAAATATATTAATTCAATCATTCTAAATTATACAAATTAATAATTAGGTATATTTGCATACGTTAGAGTGACAACCAAGTTCGGGAAAAAAAAAATGCGACGCCTCTGCCGAATATATTTTTAAAGTTTCGTTTGACGCACATTTTTTTTTAAATTTAGTATTATACTTAGAAACGACATTTTTTTAATGTCACGTACTTAATAAGAAAATAACAAATTTCCTGAAATAACATTTTAAGTATATATTTGTATCAAGACAAGTGGGTCTAGAACCCATAACAATAGGTATCTTGCCTGCAAGGTATCTCACTTTATAAATGCGCCATGGGCTTCAAATATTACAAACAATAGGTAGTGAAAATTCATAAGCTACTAGCTTCTGCCCGCGACTTCGTCCGCATGGAACTCCTCCTTTTTTTGCAGTCGGTTAAAAAGTAGCCTATGTCCTTTCTCAGGCTCCAGACTTTCTTTGTACCAAATTTCATTTAAATCGGTTCAGTACTTTTAGCGTGAAAGCGTAACAGACAGACAGAGTTACTTTCGCATTTATAATATTATTAGTAGGGATTAAGATCCATTTTTTAAAATAACTGACGTAAATGTCAAAAACATATACCAATTCTAGACTACAAAACTCGGAATTAGGCTTTATAAAGCCTATATTTCATTTTGAAATACCCATATTGTAGCAGACAGTTCATTATCAGTATATTAAAAACTAGCGGTTCGCCCCGGCTTCGCACGGATCCCTAATTTTTTCAAAATATTCTATATATGTTACTCAGGGTGAACGTAGCTTCCCAACAGTGAAAGAATTATTACAATCGGTCCAGTAGTTTTTGAGCCTATTCATTACAAACATACAAAAATAGGTACAAATCTTTCCTCTTTATTATATTAAGTATAGAAATACAGTAATTGGTAAAAGTTAGTCTGGCAACCCAAATTTAAAAACCATATTTGCATTGACACACTATACATACATACCTACTTAAACAGCAAAAATAACTCATCTACATACCCATATTCATATTCCATACTTCCATACAAATAATAGACACACAAAAACGTCTGCAAATTATGCAAAAAAATCTTCATGACGTGAACTGTCAATCAAATTACGTACAAATTACGTTAAATGAAAAGACAAAATTCAAGTTTAATTTTTGGCATAATGTTGTTCAAAGGTCTTGGGGTTCCCTTTTCAAAGAAAATAAACTGCTAGATTAAATCCATTTATATTTGTTTAATTCCAATACCTAAGGATAAAGGTAAATACGTAAAGTACCTACTTAACATTTTTACTTAAATAATTAAAGTGAACTAAAGTATGGAAAGAACAGACAAACAGAAGATAGTTACTGTCCGGTTTTAGAAAGAGCTGACTAGATCACCTTAGATACCTATCACTTAGGTCAATACTTTGTGTTTATAATGAAATACTTACTTACCTAAGATTTTTTTATGTTTTTGATTGATGTCATTTTGGTTTCTTGTCCTTTCCACAAATAATCAAGACATCATAATGACCTTTTTTAATCCCCAACACAAAAACAATGGTGTTATAAGTTTGACGTGTCCGTGTGTCTGTCTGTGTGTGTGTGTCTGTCTGTGGCATCATAGCTCCCTAACGCATGAACCGATTTTGATTCTGTTTTTTTTGTTTGAATGGTGAATATTTATTTGTTTATTCCAATACTAGCTTAATTACTTAAAAGTCAATATAAATGTAAATTGGAAGATGGGTAACTTTCAAATTTAACGCAGGTAAACTCGTCCCAAAACAATTTTTGATTATTATTTTTTGTACCATCACGGGATGTAACAGGTTTTACATAGGATAGGTACATAGCGCAGTTTCTTCATCCATTAATTGATAGAAGTAATTAGGTACTTAGTATTTTTTTCCCTATTTTTTAATGTAAAGTTTACCACTCTCTTACCAGCGATAACAATGTTACTCTTTATAAATTGAGAAGTGTTATCTTTGTTTACTTCACAGATATTTGTTTTTTGAGCTTGTATCGTTGTTAAAATCAAAAACGCGAGTTCAATTACCTGGGGCCCTAGACAAGTGCCCAACGTTCAACGTTAACGTTAAACGTTAGGACCGAAATGTATGGGATTTGACATCCGCGAACGACTGTCACGTCACGTACGTCACAAATGTCAAATCCCATACATTTGGTGCTAACGTTTAACGTTAACGTTGAACGTTGGGCACTTGTCTAGCCCCCCTGCACAAAATTTGAAAATGATCCATTTGTCTACGCTTGACAAAGAACCATCAACTATCAAATCAAACTCAAGCTTAATTTTGACTTTAAAAGCCAGCGTTGCGAAAGATGTCACCGCGCCGCCATCATATCAGCTCAGTGTTCCTGTAGCTGTTCATCAGAACGGTCGTGTGGAATTCGGATATAAGTTTCACAACATCGTGAACGGATTTTTTGAAAATTTGTAAGCCGAGTACGACTTGTTTTGAAAGTGAGTTTTTTTTTTTTCGATTTGGGTTGATAGTAATTTCTGATGCATCCGCGATTATTAGGTACATATTGGAATTAATAAAAATATTTTAATAATTTCTGATGCTTTCGCGGTTATTACACATTGGAATGAAACAACTATAAACCAACAAATAGTCTAACGCTAAACTTCAGCGTTAGACTATTGTCAGCTCAGTCGTAGCACGAGTATGAAAACTGTAAAGAATCCGAAACTTTAGCAATTAAAATACGCTAGTTAAATCCATTTATAGTTGTTTCATTCAAATGAAAATATTTTAGTTTATTTGACGTTTCGAAAACTGTACAATTCTTTATTCGTAGCACGACTGAGCTGACCATAGTCTAACGCTAATAATACTGTCTTATTTTAGACTTTATATAGGTACTTAGATTGTTATTGTTATTGTGATACTAGCTTCTGCCCGCGACTTCGTCTGCGTATGATTAGTATTTTACACTATATCGTTATAAAATATAGCCTATATGTTATTCTGGTGTATAAGCTATATTGTGGTAAAGTTTCATTCAAATCCATTCAGTAGTTTTTACGTGAAAGAGTAACAAACATCCATACATCCATACATCCATACATACAAACTTTCGCCTTTATAATAGTAGTAGGATAATAGTTATTATTATCATTACTATAATAAGCTAGGACTATTAATGGTACCTACGTAATCCTAGGCAGTACCTAACTCATTTAATGCATGTACATTGGTTATCTAGTTTTATACATACTAGAAATGAAAGAAACGAAGTAAGTAACAGAAGTTTCTAATATTGTAATTTATGTATGTGTACCTATCCCTACTAACCTACTAATATTATAAATGCGGAAGTAACCCTGTCTGTCTGTCTGTCTGTTACGCTTTCACACTAAAACTACTGGACCGATTTAAATTAAATTTGGTACAAAGAAAGTCTAGAGCCTGAGAAAGGACATAGACTACTTTTTAACCGTCTTAAAAAAAGTAGAAGTTCCACGCGGACGAAGTCGCGGGCGGGCCGCTAGTATCTTATAAGAATCAAAAAGTTTATTGACTAAAACTAGCAATAATTCATTATTTGATCTAAACTGCAATTTTATAATAGGTATATCCCAAGATCAAAGCAATAGAAATCTATATATTTTTAATAGAATTGATCAACTGTGTATTTTTTTATTTTAATAAAATCTCGTCCATATGGACAGATTATAATTAGGATTTTATATATACGGAATTAGGATAATATAAATATAAAAAGCTATCATTGAAATGGTCATCTATTGTAATATAAAGTGGTTTCAATTTCAAAATTGTATGTTAATATTGGCACATAAAATAATTATAATAAATATCTTTGGATAATTCACACTAATTCATCTTCTAACCTTAACAAAACTATAGACACCAAATAAACAAGGGCGTGCATTGCATATAATCACAACATAAATGTAGTGCCTACCCTGGAGTCACACATACTGCATATAAGACATCCGAGACTTAGATACAGTGCTCGTTATCTCACTGATATTTGTCCCTAGCTGGATTTGAACCCGTAACCTCTGCTTTCATATTCAGGGTCTCTGACCACTAGACCAATAGACAGTATACTACTCTACAGTGTGAGTTTATTTAGAATGTCACTTCTCTAGGGAAACTGGTTAGTATCCTGTAGTACACCAAACTAGTAATTTATATTTCGAAACCAAATAGATATTACGAAACTTCCAAGAAAATATGAGTAATTCTAAATTATATGTTTTCCTTATCTACTCCGCTGATTTGATATTTACTCTGTATATACATAGGTACTTTATATATTAGGTGTTATGTAAGAATAATTACAAGATACCTGCTATGCCACAGCATGTATTTATTTACCTAATTTGAACACGATGCCATATTTAGACGAGTATCTTGAAATACATATATCAATAAACTATTGACAGAAACAGAAATATGTCGTTCCTCCATTTGAGATTCTGACTCGACACAATTAGAATTCGCATTATGACACTTTTCCGAATTATGATATTTTGAGATCGCAAACCAACCTAAGTGCTTGCATTGAGGGATAGGTACGCCATGTAGGCGCTAGAGTAGGCAGTTTATACATTACTTGTGGTTCGCCTCGGCTTCGCTCGGATCCCTTTTTTTGTAGCCTATGGGGCATTCCACGCGAAGCGGACAGGCAAAAAAAGTCGATGTTTCCGATTTTGATAATATTTGAGTATGTTGTACCTATAGGTGTTCCTCATACGTATACCTAATATTTTTTTAATATAATGGGTAGTTATAGAATTAAGGGACTTTGAAATTTTATCCAACGGGTGGGTATGAAGTAGTTCAAAGCCGGTTACCGAGTCATAAAATGTTAGATTAAAAAAAGAAATCCACTGCATCTATTACTACATTTAATGAGCTTTTTAACTGCATTTTTGCATTAGATTTTTTTTTTAATTTTTTTATAAAAAAAATGAGATTTAATTTTTTTATCTTGATTTAGACAAACTTGGACCACTTCGATTTTTTTTATTTTTTGTTTATAAATAGCTCATATTGTAAAGAATATCCTTGCCAAGTTTTATAGTGGGCATGGAAATGGTTTAGGAGCTAGAGCAGAAACATTGCCGTAGCGCGGAGTCTTCCACTATGGAACTGACGTCGGCTCTCCATAAACTTAAACATTTTTTTTCGAAAAGTATTTTTTTTTTATATAAATCAGTTCCAATAGTCATTTTTATGTTACTATTAAAATTTAAGAAAATTTGGTTGAAAAACGGTTGAAAAAAAAATGATTTTTAGAAAATTTAGTATGAAGTGAACATGAAAAATCGATATATCTCAAAAAATATACTTAACTATCACAAATATCCTCGCAGGTATTATAAAAAAAATTGTTTGTAATTTTTTGGCTTACAAGAATATTCATATTAATTAAGAAATTTCTGTGAAAAAATAATTTTTCGTGTCCTTTCCATACAAAATTTTCAAAAAATCATTTTTTTTTCAACCGTCTTTCAACCAAATTTTCTTAAATTTTAATAGTAACATAAAAATGACTATTGGAACTGATTTATATAAAAAAAAAATACTTTTCGAAAAAAAATGTTTAAGTTTATGGAGAGCCGACGTCAGTTCCATAGTGGAAGACTCCGCGCTACGGCAATGTTTCTGCTCTAGCTCCTAAACCATTTCCATGCCCACTATAAAACTTGGCAAGGATATTCTTTACAATATGAGCTATTTATAAACAAAAAATAAAAAAAATCGAAGTGGTCCAAGTTTGTCTAAATCAAGATAAAAAAATTAAATCTCATTTTTTTTATAAAAAAATTAAAAAAAAAATCTAATGCAAAAATGCAGTTAAAAAGCTCATTAAATGTAGTAATAGATGCAGTGGATTTCTTATTTTAATCTAACATTTTATGACTCGGTAACCGGCTTTGAACTACTTCATACCCACCCGTTGGTTAAAATTTCAAAGTCCCTTAATTCTATAACTACCCATTATATTCAAAAAATATTAGGTATACGTATGAGGAACACCTATAGGTACAACATACTCAAATATTATCAAAATCGGAAACATCGACTTTTTTTGCCTGTCCGCTTCGCGTGGAATGCCCCCTATGTCACTCGGGAATAGTGTAGCTTTCCAACAGTGAAAGAATTTTCCAAATCGGTCCAGTCGCTTACGAGCCTATTCAATCCAAACAAACAAACTTTTCCTCTCTATTATATTAGTACTTATAGATATGTGTTGTGCCATTGAGCAATGCACGCCCATGGACAACGGTGGTATAAAGTATGGAGTTTACTAATAAAGCGCTATAATTAGTTCTACGAGTCTATGATAAATTGTCAAGTCGACATCTTGGGGGCTAGACAAGTGCCTAACGTTCAACGTTAACGTTAAACGTTAGGACCAAAATGTATGGGATTTGACATTTGTGACGTACGTGACAGTCGTTCGCAGATGTCAGATCCCATACATTTTGGTCTTAACGTTTAACGTTAACGTTGAACGTTGGGCACTTGTCTAGGGCCCCTTGTCTTGTCTTATTCCCGATATCTGTCAAAAATCGGTAAATTCGTCGACAACGAGAAATCGTGTCATGTCGTCTCTTATTTATTTACGCCGACAACGACATAATAAGATAAATTAACTTAGGCGATCAGCAGTCACAGACTACTAGCTGCCCGCCCCGGCTTTGCCCGGATCCCTTTTTTATAGCCTATGTTACTCAGTGATAATATAGCTCTCTAACGAAAAAGGAAATATTAAAATCGGTATATTACTTTTTGAGTTAATCGTTACATACAAAAATAAAAATCTTTCCTCTTTATAATATTAGTATAGATGAATCACCTTGAAATTATTATCTAATCTTATCTTATCATCAGGATGGCGATAGCGACTCTGGTACAGCCTAGCGGGGAGCTGTGGAAGCAGATCAGAAAAGAACTAAATGAGGATGAAGCCACTAAAGATAGGGACCTGGCTCTCATCAAGGAGTGGCTTCGGAAGCAACCGCATCTACCCAATGAATGGGGTAAGTTGAATATAACACCCGTAAAGAAAATCGGTACTTATCTTATCTTACCATTTCCTTTTTTGGGGAGTTGTGCCTACCCCTCATTCGATCACGATCGCCTTAGCAGCTGTCGTAACCTCTCCCGCCGACACACAGGCAGCTGTCGCGCGGCATGCGGCCTCACTCACACATAGCACACTCGATAGTGTTACAGCGGCCCCGCCGGCGGGGTCGAAGACGGCAGCCACACCTGGCACGAGTCGGACCTATCCGGAGGAACCTTCTATCCCCCTGCAATATAATAGTGTTTACACACCTCCTGACGGCCCGATACGAGGTGTGACCCTGGGGGCCCTCGGGTCGGTCAGGGCTAAAAATCCAAAATAATTATATGGTAGGCGAGCCTCCCATCCAAAGGCTCGCCTACCGTCCGGTATTGCAGTAAAGACCCACCAGTTCTGTTGGCCAACTGCGCTTCAGTATTCAATTAATGCTTATATGGCCATAATAACTTCTGCCCGCGACTTCGTCTGCGTATGATTAGTATTTTACACTATATCGTTATAAAATATAGCCTATATGTTATTCTGGTATATAAGCTATATTGTGGTAAAGTTTCATTCAAATCCATTCAGTAGTTTTTACGTGAAAGAGTAACAAACATCCATACATCCATACTTACAAACTTTCGCCTTTATAATAGTAGTAGGATACATATAATGAATTTTATAAGTAGGTACATAAATTACTAAAGTTAGTAGGTACTCTAATCAGAATCCTCTCAATATATTTTACATTAAATGACAGCTGTCATTTTAATGTCAGTATTAATCATTTTGTCAAAAGCGTCACGTCTTAAACACGTGGACAGTTTTTAAAGCGATAAAAAAACAAAAGAATAATTTATGGTTAATTTTACTTAATTATATATGAACAAAAGCTCGGGCCTTCAGTATTTTAACCTATGACTCAAGTTACCTACCTATATTGTTTTGAAAAAAAAACGAAAGAAATTGTTAATTGTTTTTGTAAATAAGTACCTATTTAAAAAATAGGCAAGTAAGTACCTACTATGTATATTTTTTTTATTATAAAAAGCCTACTTAATATACCTACTTTTTTAAATGATAAGTAGTTACTTGTGGCATTTACACAATATAATTGATTTCCTGGTTAATTAAAAAACAAATTATAAAACTGCGCATTAAAAAAGTAACTTAAATAAAATCAAGAATAAAAGCCTTGTTAAATTAAATTTTACGCATTGCACATTTTCATATATTTTTTTTATCTTGAAATAAACTGATAATAACAATGTAGGATTAGGCTTGGTTTTATCTTATCTTTATTAAAAAAGGGAAATATATGAATATGACAGATAACTGAAGAGTCATCGATAATATCGATTGCTATGATTTCCCTATCATCAGTCATACGGGAAATATAATATAATATATGTTTTAAGGAAACAAATGATAAGTAAATGATTCACTGTTAACGCCATTATTGTACAAAACAGATCGCTCTCTTCATTTCAAAGTTTTGAAATGAATCGCCGAAATGTACGCGCATAACATCCGATCATTCTAAGAACATAAAAAAATTAACATTATTACTAAAAATTGTATGACCTACGTACCTATAGGTATATAAATAGATTAAAAATTCTAATACCTGCGCGGCTTTTATTTACACACTAGCGGCCCCGGCAGACGTCGTCCTGCCCGTCCGATTGTTTCGTCAAAGATCTGTCAAAGTCTTCTGTCACTTCTTCATAAGCCTTCATATTTTCCCCGTTTTTTACACATTTTCCACTGTTTCTTCTCTCCTATTGGTCGCAGCGTGATGTTATATAGCCTAAAGCCTTCCTCGATAAATGGTCTATCCAACAAAAATAATTGGTGTGAATTGTCCAAAGATATTTATTTATTTATTATTTATTTTATTTAATACCTGCGCGGCTTTTATTTACACTTTGGAATGAAACAACTATAACAGATTTAACTCGCGTATTTTATTTTATTTGCGATTCAAAAACTTAACCGTTTCCATATTCGCAGCCAACAGAGCTGACGATAGTCTTACACTAAACTGATTTTACATACTAACTAATGCAAACTACCACTATTATTTTATAAATTACAAAATTTAGCTAACCTGTTTTAAAATAAGAAATTAATCAGAGTTAATTCCTTTATAATTGTGTCATTCCAAAAAAATAATATTTGTTTTAAAGTGTATCTTTCTTTTCCGCTAATAATATTCCTTTTTTTAAATACGTCCCTATCCGCTATAAGTTGGGCAATCACAAACTACTTCCTTCCACTTACCGCGACATTGACAATCTTTCGTACCTACTTATTTTCCACCTTGAATAAATTTCGTAAGTGTCATGTGTCCCGCTACTTTGTCTGCGCACGGTAAGCACCCCCGTTTTAATTTAGGGGGTAAATTTTCAAAAAACCTTTCTTAGTGCTTCCTTATGTTATAAAAGAAACCCCTGTGTAACATTTCAAGTTTACAAACATTATAGTTTAGACCGTTTTTTTTTTTTTTTTTCTGTTATAGACTTATGTATTTAGCCTAGAGGCTATTAATACTTCACAGGAGAGCCTTCCAGAAGGGAAGACGACCAAATTACAACTAGATTAAATATTATTAACATTGTATGTACTCTTTTTTTTTTTTTTATTCTGTCTGTCTGTCAATATTCGTATAAAAATAGAATATAAATGAAATTTGGTAACAAATAAAGTCTAGAGTCTGAGAAAGGACATATATTTATTTAATTTAGGCTTACAACATTGAGGCAACCGTCTCCTATAATAGCATAAAAACCAAACAAATAACATAAAATTGTCTTTGTTTCCAGACGACCAGATCCTGAAGAACTTTCTCCGAGGATGCAGTTACTCCCTGGAGAAGACGAAGAAGAAGCTGGACATGTACTTCACCATGAGAGCCGCTTGTCCGGAGTTCTTCACCAAAAGAGATGTCAACCGACCTGAACTGAAAGACCTTATGAAGAGAGCGTAAGTATTTTATACTAGCTGCCGCCCCGGCTTCGCACAGATACCTTTTTTAGTATAATATAGCCTATGTCACTCACGAATAGTGTAGCTTCCCAACAGTGAAAGAATTTTTCAAATCGGTCGGTTTGAAGCCCAGTATAGTAAAGGCCCATTAGCTGGCCAAATGCGCTTCAGTATTCAGTTCGAAAAAAAAAAAAAATACTTAAGCATAATATATACAGGACTGGCTATTTTTAGGTATTCAATCCAAACAAACATACTTTTCCTCTTTATTGTATTAGTAAGTATAGAAAATCTGGCCAAGTAATAAGATCTTCGAACAAGCAAAATTATTTTCTTTATTAAGCAACTAGCGGTTCGGCCTATTTTTTTTTCAAAATGTTCTATAGCCTATAGATGTCACTTGGGAATAATGTAGCTTCCTAATGGTGAAAGAATTTTTCCAATCGTTCCAGTCATTTTGGAGCCTATTTAATCCAAACAAATAAACAAAACTTTCCTCTTTATTATATTAGTATAGAAGATTTGATATATCTTATCTTATCTTTCTATATAGGTATAAAATCTTTTGTCCTAGCTGATCGTAGATGTCTAAAACTTGGGTGTGCTCTTTGTATGACTTAGGCGTCTGATAAGAAAGGATTTTCCGAAATTGCTATCTAAAAATGCAACCTATTTGGTTTCTAAAAAAAACTATAAAAAAACTACATGTTTAGTAGTTCCGTAAAGCACAGTAGGTAAGCATACACACAAATAAGCAAATTTCTTGATTAAAATACTGCTGCAGTTTTTTTTGTAAATATTAATAATCATAATACAGAACAGGTTGTTTAATAAGTTCAAGTGTGTCGCCGAAAATAACCAGTTTTTTACCAGGTCAAGGGTACTAACGAGGTTGAATGAATGCCGCAGAAGTTATAAAAAAAATGTTTTACTTATATATGTAACAAGCTTTCTAACTAGGTAGGTACTGCTTTTTACGCGAAGATTTAAGTTTTCACCTCTTTAAAAAAAAAAAATTAAAAGCTTCTGCTCGCGACTTCGTCTGCTTTTAATAAGCACCCCCGTGAATGATGAATACCAAAATTCCTTTCTTAGTCCTTCTTTACGTTTTCAAAAGGATCCATTTGCAAAATTTCAAGTTCCTAACCTTTATAGTTTAGGTCCTGCATTAACATATCAGATATTAAGTCATTTTTTCCTTTTATATAAGTAGGTAATATAGATATTTATAAGTAGAGATATAGATGTAAGAGACCTCCACAAAATGATATGTTTTTAAGATCCTTTCGCATCTGTATATATATCTATATAATATAAATAATCTTTATTGCATCTATAATAATACTACCTACTACTTACTATAACTTTTTTTTTAATTATTTTTCAGCCAAGGCCCCCCACTACCAGGCCTCACTCCCAACGGCCGCCGAGTGACAATATCAAGAGGTACTTATAATTATGTTAATAACTATTAAACTAAACTAATAAGATATTATTTAAATATACCGAAATTAATAGTCCTAACAAATATATTAGTAGCAGTGTTGCCAACTCCTAGAAATTCGAGTCGCTAAAGTCGAAGTCAAAAGTCGCCAGAAAGTCGCTAAAATTAAAACATAACCATAAAAAAGTCGGGGGGACCCCCCCCCCCCCCAAAATGATATACAAATGGAACTTCAATTAAATAAAGTTTGAATTTGGTGCGCTATCGCGTTTGTCGTTTTCCATATTAAGTATCCCTTGGCATTGAATAATTCTGTGTCGATTTGATAAAAAATGTATCTATTATTGGCTCTAGAACTGTTTTAATTTCTACTCCAAAAGTCGCCAGATAAGTCGCTAAACTATTTTTGTCGTCTTTTTTTGGTCGCTAAGCCTTAAGCCAAAGTCGCTAGTTCTAGCGACAAAATCGCTAAATTGGCAACACTGATTAGTAGGTAGGTAGTTTCGTTACAAGACTCATAGAAAACCCTATAAACATACTTAAGCAAAGCCTTAAGAGGCTTAAGAGTCTCCTCTCAGGAGTCTCGCCGCCCGTCCGGTTTTGCAGTAAAGGCCCATTAGCTGGCCAAATGCGCTTCAGTATTCAGTTCGAAAAAAAAAAAAAATACTTAAGCATAATATATACAGGACTGGCTATTTTTAGGTATTAAATTAACGCAAATCTAGAATAAATGTGCTATTTATATTTTACTGTCCCACTCTTTCTCACTCACGTGTGAGTTTGTATGCATTGCGACATCTTTTTAAAAACAAACATGGGGCAATAGAGGCAAGGCCGAGTTGAACTTGGCGTGAGCTTAATGGGCATATCACGGCCAAGATCATTTTATTTATGTGTTGAGTTTCGCAACATAATATCACATACTTACTATAATAATATGATTAGAAGAAAAGCGTTAAAATTTTTAGTTATATTTTTCATTTTGTACATCACTAGTCATGTAAACTTACTACTGTTACTAACCAAAGGTTAACTGGAAGAGATACTTTAAAGGGATAAGAGTCGCCTTTGTACATTTATTGTGTTTTCGTTTATGTATTTGTTTTGTTGTTGTACAATACATACATAAACGCCGTAAATGGCAGACATCGTCCAGCCCGGCAGCGCTTTTTTGTCCCCCTAGGGTAGAATTTCGGAAAATAATTTCTTATAATATCCTATGACTTACAAAGAACACAGCTTCCAATTATTAGGTCAACAATTAGCGTTTAGTATGTGTGTCGTTTGTCAGTCATTCAGGACAAAGGATATAATAAAAAAATCTCGTGTCGCGGTGTTTGTTGCCAAACTCCTCGGTAATGGCTGAGTTTTTATAAAATTTTATGTGCATATCCAGTAGGTCTGAGAGTCGGTCAACATCTATTTTTCGTACCCCTCAATGTTCTCTCTGGTTCATCTCAATGCTTTTTTTTTATTTTTGTCATAATTTTGGTTTTAATTTTTTCATGTTTTACATTGAAAAATACCCTATATTTTCACCCTTCAATCAACCACAGTATGAGAGTACAAAGTTTGCCAGGTCAGCTAGCATATAATATATAGGTACCTAAACACTAAAATCAAACCCCACTGATTTCCAGGTCTTGACAAAAACCTGGACACCAATCATCTGAATGACGTGTTCAAGCTAGCCATGATGATTGGAGACATCAGGCTGAAGGAGGAGATCGAGGGTGTGGCTGGGGACGTGTATGTACTTGATGCCTCCATCGTAGCTCCCAGCCACCTGGGGAAACTGTCTCCTTCCACCATCAAGAAGTTCCTGATATGTGTACAGGTGAGGCAGATCTAGATAGGTTGGTCTAGTGGTCAGAGGCCCTGACTGCGAAACCGGTTGCGGTTTGGAATCCTTGTAGGGGCAGATGTCAATGTAATGAGCACTGGCATTTGTACCTGAGTCTTGGATGTCTTATAATATGTATTTATGTATGTTTGTCCATTGTCTAATACCCATAGTACAAGCTTTGCTTAGTTTGGAACTAGATCAATTGGTGTGAATTGTGCAAAGATATTTATTTTTGTTTATTTATTTATCGTAGCGTTTGAGACGCCGTCATTGTCTCTAGCTATAAGCACCTGGGTAGCTACAATAAAGGTTGCAAATATTATTAAGTACTATCTTCTGCCAGTATCTTCGTTTACGCACGATGAGTATTTTACACAAAATCGTCATAAAATATAACCTATATTATGTTATTCTGACGTATACGCTATATTATTGTAAAGTTTCATCAAAATCCATTTAGTTTTTGCGTGAAAGTGGAACAAACATACATCCAGACATCCATCCTTACATTTATGTATGGATCCATACATCCACACATTCTTTCAAACCTTATAATATTAGTAAGGATCAATTGAATCGTTATATATATAAATTATGATGATAATAATGATCATGGTGATGATGATGATGATACATTTTCATTTTGATTTCAGGAAGCATACCCAGTGAAACTTAAAGAAGTACACGTGGTGAACGTGTCACCTATCGTTGATGCTGTGATTAGCTTTGTAAAGCCCTTCCTTAAAGAAAAGTTAAGAAATAGAGTAAGTAAATAAACTTCATTTATTTAAAGCTATATTATTTCCATTAAGATAATTTTACTTGAAAAGTAGAGCCTACTACACTTTTGAAACAAATATTTCATTATGTGTTTTATAGCTATTTTTATTGAAAGGCGCTTTGTAAAAAGTTGTATTTTTTGTCACTTTCCTGTCTGTTAACACAAATCGTGTTATAATAACTAATACTCATGTTTTAGATGAAATTAAATTACTGTTAGTTTAATAGATTTATAACAAGGACGCGGTGCTTGATAATAATCAATCTGCATTTTTGCTATTATCTATTTTAGGAGTTTTCAATTTTACATTATAGACGTTGAAATGTTGAATTTGTAATTCTGCTATTTTTTTTGCAGGCGTTGTATATTTGTAATAGCATACATTAAACTTATTATGTTTTTTTTTAGATATATTGCCACTCCAGCTTCGAATCTCTATACGAACATATCCCACAGGATATGTTGCCCACTGAATATGGAGGCAACGGGGGATCTCTTGACGATCTTCAAAGTAAGCTTATCTGACAGTTATTTTAACCAGTAGTTTAATTTGGTTAACACTAGCTTCTGCTCGCGACTTCATCTGTGTATAGTCAGCATCAGATATCTGACCCCATCTAATAATCGTAATACGGTATATAAAAACTATTTATGTGTTGTATAAAGTAGGTACCAAACTTCACCACACCAAACATAGTATAAAATTTATGTTTATTAATTTAAACCAATCTGTTACCTAAAGCTGTCATGGTTTTAACACACAGAATATGGTCTCCTCTCGACTGCGTCTTCTATTTTCATACAAAAATTAAAGTACCTACCTATTATTTTTTACAGAGGCCTGGTCTGAGAAATTGCTGGAGTACACCAACTGGTTCAAAGCCCAGGAGTCTGTGAAGGCCATAGAAGCCCTGAGACCAGGTCGACCCACCAACTACGACCAACTCTTCGGTATCGACGGCTCCTTCAGACAACTTTCCATTGATTAAACTCCTATAATTAATACAGGTGCGTGCAGTTGCATGTAACCCGCCAGGCACTCCATATTGTGCCTATGGAATGTTCGCATTTGTTTACGATCTAGAATAATTTTATTTTAAGGACGTTTTTGTTATGGAGTATTGGCTTAAGTTCAGCATCAGATTAGGTGAATCACTTTATTATTGTACTGTCGTTATAACATATCTGTAAGCCTATGATGATTCGACAAATTTTATCATGTCGATATCGATGCACTGTCGCGGTCTGTCATATAACGGTAACGTTGTCATATCAACATGGACAAACTTCGTCAAGTCGATATTGTACCTATTCTTGTTATTAATCTATAAGCATTATCGTGATGATCTGTCAAATGTTTGTTGTTTGATAGACGAGATAATATCATCAATATATAATCTTGCAAACGCCAATGTGGATAAGCCACTTCTGACGTTTCTATCAACGACATATTTTGTCATGTGACAAAATTGGTCATCAAAGGTTTGCTGTTGTTAATTGAGCACCTATTGGGTTTTATTTAGTACATACTTACATCTCTTTTTACATTTATTATGTTTGTAATTGGTTCAAATTTGTTTCATAGTTAGTTATACAAATTGATTCCTTGACATATATAACTTATATAGTAAAGTCAGTATCGAATATATCAGCCACGATGGTGGATATATTTGACGTTGACTGCACATTATTATAATTATGTATACAAGTTGGTCATTTTAGTGTAGAGGGATAGTAAAATGGGTTATATTTGATTTTAGTACGCCACATTTCATATGGAAGAATTTCAAATAAAACCAAGTTTTCATTTCATTATAGTTTTTTCTTTATATTTCTAGTTATTTGTCCTTATAGCAGAATTTAATTACCATATAAGCTAAAATACATTTAACAAATGTTACAGCAATATACAGAGTACAACAATATTATTTTATAAAATAAAGAATCTCAATATTTTTTTACCACTTATTTTATATGAAATAAAAACTGTTTTTATGAGCTGTCATTTTTTATTTCGTTTTTGATATGATCGATGATAACATCTAGCCTAATTTCCTAATTTACTATCGGTTACTTATATAGGGGCGGATCCAAACCTCAAAAAAGTTTATGGTCAATGCCTTCCAAAAATAGGCGAAATGCGAGTAGAAGTATAAAGACGCTTATGAACAATAATAATTCATCATCTTTCTAATGTAGACTTTGGCTTTAGGATAAATATAATAATATTGGAGGGCATCTAACCTTACCCTTTTATAGTCAAACATCAGTTCCAAATAAATTCCAAACTAATTTAATCAATATTTGTTTAGACCGTGAAAGAATGATGTCACAAGTCTTTTAAGGTTGTGGGCATGCCTGTCGTGCCTACAACGGCAGACCGCCCTTGCTTCCTTTTTTTTGCATTAAAGGCTTACCAGCTGATCAACTGAAAAAAATAGCCAATTCACAACCTCGCTTTCGTTCGGTTCATTAGTGACTGTAAATAATAGTTAATTTTTCAAAGATCACCCATTAACTATGTTTACATTAATTGCGCAATTAATGAAGAACAATCGTGTTATGTAACAGATGCATTTTTTTTTTTTTTTTTTTTTTTTTTTTTTTTCGAACTGAATACTGAAGCGCAGTTGGCCAGCTAATGGGCCTTCACTGCAAAACCGGACGGGTGGCGAGACTCCTGAAAGGAGACTCTTAAGCCTTTTGGGTTGGTTTAGGGTAACAGATGCACGATGTTTATGTATTTATAGAATCTTGATATTTATCATGTAAATAGGTATTTCCGTGTTTATTGTAATTTTATGTACCTGTATATTATTACTAGCGAATCGCCCTGTTTTCGCACGGATCCCTAATTTTTTTCAAAATATTCTATAGCCTATGTTACTCAGGATGAACGTAGCTTCCCAACAGTGAAAGAATTTTTCAAATCGGTCCAGGTGTTTTAGAGCCTATTCAATCCAAACAAACAAACCTTTCCTCTTTATTATATTATTATTGTAACTAGGTATGTAAGTATAAGTATTATAAGTATAAGTACCTATATAAATATAAATTATTAGTATACCTAGATATACCGCCGTCAGTACCTAGTTCTAAATATGAAAGAAATCAGCTACGACATACAGCGCTCGCGAATATTCTTTAAAAAAAATATTATTTGTCCGAATTTTTCTCCGAATGTCAAATACTTAATTTCGAGCCATATCGGAAAAATATTCGGTGAAATAGCGTTGGCGGGCTATTGAATTTTAATTTGACCTGATTTTGAGATATCATTTAGGTACTTACTTACCTACTTATCTAAAAATATAATATTCGGTTAAATGAAATCCTATTTCATTAAAAGAATAAATGGCGAAAACGATTACAATAAAAATATAAACGATGTCTAGAATCAAAATTTCGTCTTGAAACATTTTTCACCACAAAATAGCAAAGAGGTTAGTTTTTGCAATTATGACTTAAAACAAAGGGCACCGTGTTAAAACACCTGAGCATACCTTAAACATTATAAAACGTTGTATAGAAATGCTTTAACACGCTGACATATGACCTTTTCATTGGTAGATTAAACAGTGCAATGGTTGCCCATCTTGTGAAGGCATACGCGGTCAGTCATCTCTGAACAACCGAGAAAAGAGGACGTGTTATAAAAAAAAATAAAAAAGTTATTTTTTTATCTGTGATTCGTGTCTACTCTGTAACCGTGAGTGTTATTTTTTTAATTTGAAATTGACGTTAGTCTTCTTTTTAAATTTCGTATTCCATTTTTAAATGTGAGGTTGTTTTTTGTTTCCAATTTGATTTTGAAAGATTGGGTTCCGTTTTTTTTTTAAAGTTGTTATCTTTGTGACTATGGTTTTGATGTTTTATGTACTCAAACGCAGAGAAACCGGCTAGAAAGTTGTGTTTACTGTTTAACCGTGTTTTGAGCCGAGTTCACATTTATTACGTTCTGTTAAGTCTAAAGAATCTATTTAAGATGGTTAAAATAGGTTGAAAATGTCAGTAACATAACTACCCACTTTTAAAAAAATGAGTTAGTGGTATTTATATTATAAACGGAAGTTAGGTAAATAATTATATTTTTACCAATGCCTATTCTTTTATATCAGGTAACCGTAAAGTTCTAATTAAAATTATTTGTGTACCGCCTTTAAATAATTAAACAAAAACTCTAAATTGTTGAAAACAACAAAAAGAAACGCTTTTTAATTAATTTGATGATCTTGGTTCATTGTGAAAAATTCAATATTTGTAAAGAAAAGTCATTTTTTTTTTAGTTATTAAAGACCAGACTTAATAAATAGACCTACCTACCTATACATAGGTATATCAATGTATATTTTCTAATTATATTTAGCTACAATACAATATAAAACGTTACACGTCTGATAAAAAGTATTTATATTAACAAATTAAAAAAAAAACAAATATTTTTAAAAATAACGTAAAATCGATACAGTTATAATTAATAAAATTTGCATATTATTACGGCTGATTTCTGTCTTAGTTTACGGTTAGGGTCAACGACCTCTAATATCAGGTTCATGAGAAATGCATTGTGCTAATAATATAGGACCTGTTTCACTTTAAAAATGAAATAAAAGTAAGATTTAACGCAGATAAAACAGGTTTAAAATATACGGGTAGATACTGTAAGAATTTCCAAAAATAAACTTCTATAAATATTTGAATGAAACCATTTTAAACGGATTGAACTCGCGTATTTTATTTGATTGGCTGACGTTTTGCTGAGAATCACTTCAGCGGAAGATTATTGTCAGCTCAGTCGTGCTACGATTATGGAATCTGTAAAGGCTCCGAAACGTCAGCCAATAAAAGGTATAATAACCGCGAAGGCATCAGAAATTATTATACACTTAACGCTTAAAATCTTATGCTAAATAATTACTACTATAAAGAGTAAACTGAGTATCTAGGTAAGATTTATTTATTTGGTTCACAAAATGTTTTTATGACCTATAAAACAAGGTTTACTTATTGGAATTAAACAACTATACACGGATTAAACTCGCGTATTTTATGTTATTGGCTGACGTTTGGAAACCTTTACAAATTCCATGATCGTAGCACGACTCAGCTGACAATACTCTTATGCTAAAGTGATTTATGACATCATAAGACTATTGTCAGCTCAGTCGTGCTACGATTATGGAATCCGTGAAAGTTTCGAAACGCCAATAAAATAAAATACGCGAGTTAAATCCGTCTATAGTTATTTCATTTCAATAAAATCTATATATTTACAGGTGATATAGATTCATGTCACCATAGATAATTAATCGTTGCAATTA
Source organism: Polylopha cassiicola (assembly GCA_038024825.1). Classification (NCBI taxonomy): domain Eukaryota; kingdom Metazoa; phylum Arthropoda; class Insecta; order Lepidoptera; family Tortricidae; genus Polylopha; species Polylopha cassiicola. The sequence goes on from CP149062.1 coordinate 8,732,657, forward strand.
TTGTTACTCAACTCTGTGACGTTGGGTATCGTGTGAAGAACGTCTATGGAATAATTATTGGCTGTTTGGCGGACAAGATCATTGCCGCAGGAATACAAACAATAGAGACAAAGGATTAAAAAAATAAATGTCATACCTATGTAGAATATTTTACGTCAAAATTCTGACTTGGATCGATTTTTGTATTTAAAGGACTGTTATTTCACTTCCCTGCTTAATTTACAAGCTCTTGAAGCGAACTTAATTAAAATAATTAATATACCTAATTTAGCCGTAAGTACCTACCTAAGCTGTATTTCACTGTTTTTAGATGTTTTTCTATATATTTTTTTCTTCTAATCCTATAATCAAACAAAAATGTTTAAATAGGATAACCGACCATGTAAGTTTTTTTTAATTTGTTTAAATAATGTTTACCTACATGACCTTTCGTTTAAAAAGTGGCATTTGGATATTTTTTCGATAAAAAGTTTTAATGAAATTTTAGGCTACGGAAAATCTGTCAAAAAATTACACACCTGATTACCTAAAGTGATGTCCAGAATTGACAATTCATTTTAAGTATAAAAGTTTTAAAAAATAAACTAAGTGGTATCTTAATAAATATCAATCTAATAATTACTGATGCCTTCGCGGTTATTACACATTGGAATGAAACAACTGTTAACGGATTTAACTCGCGTATTTTTATTTTATTTGCTTTAGCGTTAGACTATTGACAGCTCAGTCGTGCTACGATTATGGAAACTGTAAAGAATCCGAAACGTCAGCAAATAAAATAAAATAAAAATACGCGAGTTAAATCCGTTAATAGTTGTTTCATTCCAATATCAATCTATTTAAGTAATATTATGAGTAGGGTGCGTCGGGGTAACATGAAAAACAGAGTAAGATGAAAAACCCCTCATAGCTGCCTATTCCGTGCATATTTTTTAACACTGACTACAGAGTTTTGTAGGTAATTTCATTGCGCTCCTTATCTCAGTCAGCGATAATCGTCAGGTGTGAGGGCATATGTTTTTTTTGCAATTTTTCGACAAGGTATGTTTTTGAGCGATAAATGCGTTTTTTAATCTTCCCCCACGTTCCGTAGTTTTTTCTACACGCAAGTTAAAAATATGTTTTTTTGATACGTGTTATTGATATTTTTTTTTTAGTTGATACATAAAATCCGATTTTGCATATCTTTTATATTTTTGGAGTTTTTATATTTTTCAATCTTACACCGCTTGTAAAACCCAGGGGCAAGACGGCAATATTTTCTTTTCCAACTTACCCCGATTATGAAACCCATAGTAAAAGTCAGGGGTTGTCAAACTGTATGATTCGTTCATGAGTAGTGTAATATTCACAACTCATGAAAACATGTGTAAAAAAAAGATTTTAAATAAAAGTTGTAATATATTTAGCTAGTTTAACTACCTGTCTATTTAAATAAAGAAATGATTACATTTTTTGTGTACATGGTAGTAAAATTTAAATATTAGGATATAAAAATAAAAGGTTGAGAACCGCATATCATCTGAATACAAAGTGGGGTAAGACTGAAATATTATATTTAACAAAATTTCATTTTGGTAGTTAAAACTAGGTATTTTCAAAATGTATTTATATATTTGAATAGAGAAAAAAATATGCTTTCGGTGCATATAATCCAAATGGACCTACAATGGATATTAAAGATTTTAAGAACTATATCGATCTTCCCCCCTCATCATTCCATCTTACCCCACGATTTTTTTGCAATAAGTTTAACTTTGCCATCGTTTTTATACATGAAAAACACCTTCCATCAGGCCCATTTGTGGAAAGATAGGAAGAACCATTCATTAACTTTACTAAAAACATCACTTCATATACGTCAGCTTCATACGATTCAAAATATGAGGCTTTAGAAAAAACATTGTTTATCTCATCGAAATCTCGTTCAACCTTACCCCGACGCACCCTACGTTAAAATAGGTAATTGCACGGAACCCAATTACACTTATTCCGATGCGCAATTGGTCGTTAAGCATCACAAATAATCAACAAAGGTTAAGAATGCAAAAAAAAATTAATCATTTACGACATTCAAACTATAGCCTTCGACGTGATCTATAGATCGTCATCGTAGATCATTGAATCACATACGTCGCGTGCGCATAGATCTTTGTACGTGACGGTAACTGCTTTTGATAGTAACTACATATAGGTAAGTACGAATTATTTATCGTATTTTTTTAAACAATGTCAAGTCTGTCGGAATAGAAAAATTCGGGGAAAATAAGTACCTAAAAATTCGGGGAATTAATTTTCAGTGAAGATTATTTTTGGTTGTAAGTAGGTACATGTAAAAAAATATGATGAATCTTTAAGAGGTTCTCAATCGATTTTTGTTTCCGTGCTTGTATAAAAACTGGCAAAAAAGCCTTTAAGTTTTTTTGTCAGAATCAAATAATGTACTTACCTACTTATATCTACTGCATCTAATGAATGTAATTTTTTATATTATATTTTGTACTTACCTAAGTATTCGTATTTTACTAATTAGATACCTATATATTATTTGTTTTTTTTATACATATTGAACCATTTTGAATTTAAAAACATAGGTCCGGAACATAGATATATTTTTTTCTTTTATTAATATCAATTAAGAAACTTAGTTTTTTAAAGTAGTTTTATCCTAGAACATAATTTATTTTTCGATTCACCACAAGTGCATATACCATCTAAACACCAAACATTTATTCTCCGAAAATCATTTCACAAAATTTTGCATCTCCGAATTTTCATTGCTCTTGATTTGACGATATTATTTCTGACTGACGTAGCATCGAGTAGATATTCGGAATAGTCTTCCAACACAATTACACAGAGTGACATGACATAATGTATTGACATATGTATTTAATTACACAAAGTGACATGTGACGACACTGTCTTGAGACGCGGTAGATTCAAGGGCGTGCATTCCATAGAGGCACAGTGTCACTAATGTATGTTGTGCCTACCCTGACACCTTACTTACACTCCCCGCATGCGCCTGGGTAGATTGTACCTCTTCTGAATTCATTATGACTACTTAAATGTTACTTTATACGTATTAAAATTATATTAAAGAGACAATACTTATCTACTTACATAAATTATGTAGATAAGTATAATTTTCATACAAAACTTTTTTTCACAAACTTATTAAATAGATTGGAATGTAACAACTATAACGGATTCAACTCTCGTATTTTATTTTATTAGCTGGCGTTTCAAAAACTTTACAGTTCCCATATCCGTAGGCGACTGAGATGATGATAATAACTGAGACTTTTTCTATGACGTAGGCATTCGAAAAGAAAGGATTTTCCGAAATTCTAAAAAGGGGTGAAAAATTTGTATTTGACCACACGATTCTTTGGTCCAGACTATTATTTTTCATACCCTTAACAATTTTAAAGGTGGTCCCACACTAAAGTTTTATATTAAACTTTTTTTATTATTCAGTTAGTATTGAAAAATACATACTTACCTACAACCTAAAACCCTAAATTTCAACCCTTCTACCATATCCCATATTTAAAAAAAAAACTCAAAAACTTGGTACCTACAAAGTTCTCCCGGTCAGCTTGTATTTACTAAAATCATTCAATCATTGGTATTAACTATTACGTAAATAAAAAAATCATTTTAAACAAACTAACTCTTAAGTAACTACTTCCAAGACAAGTGGTGACTACATACTTATGCTGGGTTTTCACAGACTCCGTCTATCCGTGATCTTCGGATAAAAAATAATATAGTTAGGTATATAATTAGCCACATAGCGCTGTTATATGACAACTTTGTCATAGTATCAAGGTATTGTTTATATAGGTAATGGTTGATTATATAATTTATATACTTCTTTTTCAGGACATGTTCTTTATTTTGTGGTTAAATAGTCCCAAGATCAGGAGTAATAGTCCTAGTTTTCTTATACAGACATGTAAATTTAGCTATATTTAAATATACTAGCGGTTCGCCCCGGCTTCGCACGAATCCCTATTTTTTTCCAAAATATTTTATAGCCTATGTTACTTAGGGTGAACGTAGCTTCCCAACAGTGAAAGAATTTTCCTAATCGGTCCAGCAGTTTTGGAGCCTATTCAATCCAAACAAACAAACCCTTCTTCTTTATTACATTAGTATAGATACCTACCTACCTATTAGTATTGTCAGTTGAATTTAGTTTAGGTACCTAATCGTTTTTTGTAAAAAATATTATCACTTTGTTTAATGGGTATAGATAAATGAAATGAAATAGAATCTTATTAAATCATAAGACCACACTTTATACGCTAATATAGACATTAATGCACGTATATAAGGAACAAAGTTAAATAAGTTACACAAATAACAACCAAAAAAAGAAGACAACATAACATTTACATACAACTAAATTCCAATCGATAATAGCGACCGAACGAAATGAATGCGAAATTTTATAGAATTTATTGAATTCCATACATTCTACTGGAAAAACAGCTTAACTATATCCCACCCACGATCACCATATGACGTATGTTTGATTACGTATGACGTAATCTATACTTCTATACTAATATTATAAAGCTGAAGAGTTTGTTTGTTTGAACGCGCTAATCTCAGGAACTACTGGTTCGAATTTAAAAATTCTTTTTTTGTTGGATAGACCATTTATTGAGGAAGGCTTTAGGCTATACAACATCACGCTGCGACCAATAGGAGCGAAGAAACAGTGGAAAATGTGTAAAAAACGGGGAAAATAACTATTCCACTCCTGGCAGAAGCTAGTTTTCTATATTCTGTGATATGGTTACTAGGTACTTACTTACCTACTTGTTTATGTGGACTATGATTTGTAAATATTACTTCTGTTTGAAAATAAGTACCTAAATGACTCCCGTCTGCATCAGAGTCAATATTTAGCGTAAGATTTTAAGTGTTCATGTTTACCTATACAAGTTAATTCCATAATAATTTCTGACGCTTTCGCGGTTATTATACATTGGAATGAAACAACTTTAACGGATTTAACTCGCGTATTTTATTTTATTGGCTGACGTTTCGGAGCCTTTACAGATTCCATAATCGTAGCACGACTGAGCTGACAATACCTAGTCTTACGCTTAATAGACTTTAGCATAAGACTGGATCACATTTTTGTCAACCTCGGCTTCGCCTCGGACGACAATTACCTGTGATCTGAGACATTTTTTATTTTACTATTGACATCTTAGGACCCCATAATTACCTCCTACCTCCTTTGAATGTTTTTCTTGTACTCCATAACTATTGCAAACATTATTTATTGGAATCTTGTTGATTGTCGCTATTATATTCGAATCATCAAGTATATCGGAAACGACCTTGAATGATGATTCATTTATAACTATTTCTTAAGACTTATACACACGTTATAACGAACAGATGTTTTTAATAATTATAAATCCAGGAACTACTGGTTCGAATTCAAAAAAAATTTTTTTGTTGGATAGACCTTTATCGAGGAAGGCTTTAGGTTATATAACATCACGCTGCGACCAATAGGAGCGAAGAAACAATGGAAAATATGTAAAAAAACGGGGAAAATATGAAGCCTTATAAAGAATTACTATTCCACGGGGACGAAGTCGCGGGCACAGCTAGTTGATAAATATAAACGAAACATGTTTCATGTTAAAATATTTTCTATTAATAAGTAAGTACTATAAATGCTTATTTTAATGGTGGATGAATGTTTGTTCCTCTTTCACGCAAAAACTACTGAATGTAATAAATAGTAAGGTATAGACCATATTTTGTAAGGATATTGTGTTTGTAAAGCACTCATCGTGCGCAGACGAAGTCGTGGCGAATCATAGGCTCTACATTTATAAAACATAGCGGCCCGTCCCGGCTTCGCACGGGGGGACTTAAGATTTTTTTAAGGCCTCAGAAACGATACTTTTCCCCCGTTTTTGAAACATTTTCGGTTACTGCTCCGCAACTATAAGACCTAGCGTGATATTATATAGCCTATGTCACTCGGGAATAGTGTAGCTTCCCAACAGTGACAGAATTTTTCAAATCGGCCCCGTCGTTTTGGAGCCTAGTTTCTTTTTGAAAATATGAAAACAAATCTTTCCTCTTTATAATATTATATATAATATATAATATATAAATATATAATATATATTAAATATTAAATTATTAGTATAGACTAGCTGTGCGCTGCGGCTTCGCACGGATCATCTTTTTTTTATCGGTCCAGCCGTTCTGGAGCTTATTCAATCTAGACAAACAAACAAACCTTTCCTCTTTATAATATTAGTAGGTATAGATAAAAACGTCCTTCGTTTCTTTTTAAAAATATACAAAACGTCTTCTGAATAGACCTTAACGAGTTTAGTGCTTTTTTGCTTAAATTCAATATTGTTCCGGATCTTGTATTATGTAGTATTCTTCCTCTTATTAGATAAAACCTTGGAATTAAACAATTATATCAGATTTAACTCGCGTAGATACCTACTATCATTTTATTTACTAACATTTCTATAAGAACCCCATTAATAAAGATACTAACGTTTACAGTTCTCATATTCGTAGCACGTCTGAGCTGACCATAGTTTAGTGAAAAGTTTACTTATAGGTAACCAACTTAAGCATTAGGCAATCATCAACTCAAAACACACACACGCGCACGTGAATCTATATAATTACTCGTATAGTTCATTTGTTTCATTCCAATTTGGTTAACATTGTTTCAGACCATGAAGCTAAAATCTGAGGTCCTGGAGCAGCCGACTGGGGAGATGTGGAAGAAGATCAGAGTGGAACTGAACGAGGATGCCAGCAACAATGACAGAGACCTGGCAGCCATCAGGGACTGGCTGAAGAAGCAGCCGCACCTACCTGATGATTGGGGTAAGTGATAGCATAAGAGTTATATAAGCTGTGTAAAGGTACAGCTATATACCTAGACAGCGGCCTTCGCATGGATCCCTTTTTTTATACACTCGGGAATAGTGCAGCTTTTGAGCAGTGAAATAATTTTTCAAATCGTCGTTTAGGAGCCTATTCAATCCAAACAAACAAACAAACTTTTTCGGATTCTATACAGTTTCCATAATCGTAGTAAGTACGACTGAGCTGACAATAGTATAACGCTTAAGCGAAAAGAATAAAATAAAATAAAAATACGCGTGTAAACATTAGGAAATAAAATAAAATAAAAATACGCGAGTTAAATCCGTTAATAGTTGTTTCATTCCTATGTGTAATAACCGCGAAGGCATCAGAAATTATTATACCTAGATATTTGTATCAAGAAAGTAGTGAAAAAAAAATTGTCGTTGCCGTTGTCTAGTACTAATAACAGCTGAACCAATTTGGCTGAAAATTGGTATGTAGGTACCTTAGAACCTAGTGATAAACGTAGGATACTTTTTAACCCGAAACGGGTTAAAAAAAATGTCATGACATCCATCTTTGATCCCTGCTACCTAGCTGGGATCAAACGTGGATGTCATGACGGCCTGTTGGTCTAGTGGTCAGAGACCCTGACTACGAAACCGGAGGTTGCGGTTCGAATCCTACTAGGGGCACATGTCAATGTAATGAGCACTGGCATCTGTACCTCTTGGATGTCTTATATGTAGGTATTTATGGATGTTAATATTATATCCGTTGTCTAACACCCATAGTACAGGCTTTGCTTAGTTTCGGACTAGATCAATTGTGAATCGTTCAAAGATATTATTATTATTATGTCAATTTTTATACTAGGTTCCTTGCCTTAAATTACGTACCTAAGTCTGGAGTGACTAAGATCAAAAAAAAGTGTTATAATCTAAAAAAAAAATACTCACCTACCTAATTGTTTTTATTACGCCCAAGGTCTGTGGTCTTCAAATTGAATTGCTTTGTTGAAAATAACCATAATTTTCTCGCAACCTTTACATTGTTTTGTATTGTGATGAAATTTCAAATTGTTTAGCAAAATGATGACATGATGTTTGTAATATTGTTTTGAATACAGTTGTCAATTTTCACCTGTTTGGTTGAGTAATCATAGACAAAACTGTTGTTTGTTTTGTGCTATATTATCTACATTTGTTAAAACTTAAAATATAAAATGAAGGGGAAAATTAATTATACTTTTGTATTAACGGCGAATGGGTTCTTAAAATGAAAATGGAGTCCTTAATAAACGCATTTAAAATGGGTAAAATTACTTTTATCCTTCGATACTTCTGTAGGTACGACTTTTATATTTATTTTGCATAATATTAGGTATCTCAATATTCTTAGGCATCAGTCTGTAGAACGTTAGTTAGTTAACAGTTGTTTCATTCCAATGTGTAATAACCGCGAAGGCATCAGAAATTATAACGTTAGTTAAATTCAAACTTAAGTATATTTAGATACTCGTTTAAAAAAAGATATATTTCCGTCTTCCATCGTTTATGTCTGAATTATGAATGAAAAATAAATGTTTTACTGTGACGCCAAAATTTCATTTTCCAGAATTTCCATAATAATATCCTAATTATGCATTGTTGCGCTCTATTTAGTAAACACTTGGCATCGAATCATTAGTTTCTAATTTATTATTGGTAATAGTAATTAACATTTTTGTAATATGTGTAAGAATTATACAGTACTTATTAACGTTTAATTAAATCATGTATGTTATAGGCTTTTAATAAAAAATACTTTTAAAAGAGGACTAATAATCATCCGCCGGATAATTATATGTCCTCTTGGATAAATACGATTATAACAAATTTACAGGTATTTATTTTATTTGCTGATGTTTCGAAAACTATACATTTTCGTAGTACGGCCACGAAATACTGTATACTTTTCGAATTGTCAGCAAACAAAATAAAATACGCGATTTAAATCCGTTATAGTTCAATCCCAATGTGTAATAACCGCGAAGGCATCAGAAATTTTCAAACTACCTTCTTCTCCAGAGTACCAGCCCCTCATGACCTTCCTCCGAGGCAGCAGCTTCTCCCTGGAGAAGTGTAAGAGGAAGCTGGATATGTACTTCACCATGAGAGCCGCTTGTCCGGAGTTCTTCTCCAACAGGGACATTGGGATGCAGTCTTTGAAAGATGTCTTCACAAGCAAAGTGTGAGTTAAGCTTTGTTTTATTAGTTACTAGCTTATGCCCGCGACTTCGTCTGCGTGGAACTCCTCCTTTTTTGCAGTCGGTTAAAAAGTAGCCTATGTCCTTTCTCAGGCTCCAGACTTTCTTTGTGCCAAATTTCATTTAAACTGGTCCAGCCTTTTTGGTGCCTATTCAATCCAAACAAACAAACCTTTCCTCTTTAAAAAAAATCTTTAGGAAAGCTACTCTATTCCCGAGTGACATAGGCTATAAAAAAAGGGATCCGGGCGGGCCGCTAGTATATATATAAATACCTATGTAAAATAGCTGATCCTCCGAACTACGTACAGCGTTTGTTGAAATTCTTTATTAAAAAAAATAGGGGTAAATAGTAGAAGGGTAAAAAGTTGGGGTTGTATGTAAGTAGGTATTTTTCTATGCTGAATAATGAAAAAATAACCGCAAAATGTTGGCCGATTCTCAGACCTACCCGATATGCACACAAAATTTCATAAAAATCGGCGCAGCAGTTTCAGAAGAGTTTGGCAACAAAAACCTACACTAGAATTTTACATATTAGATACCTGATTATGATATCCGAGACTGATACCAAATAATACTCTTGTACATTTGCCCTTAACAGGATACAAACCCGGAACCTACTTTCAATAAGTACACCTAGACAAACAACAATTGTCTAATTCAATTATGAAGTAAAAATACTAATTGGAACTTGAATGCTTAAAATAATTTTGCAAAAAGTACTTATAAATGGATATCTTTTTTGGTGAATCAATATTGATATTGCATGATAGATGTAACCTTGGATGAAGGTCAGTGTATGTCCGTGACGTAATTAAACATGACCTTGAACTATTAGTACCTAGTCTTCTGTCAATCTGTCTGTCAGTAACTTTTGAATTTTGATTCCGTCTCTTATTTTCCTTTTAAGTAAATTATATAGGTAGGTACTTCACCGTACTTCATTGAGTTTCTTGCCGTTTCTTCTCAAGTGTGGTTTTCGGAAACGGTGGTATCTTCTGACCTTCATTAGAGCTTGTATAAGCCTAAATTGAACATAAATTAAAATAAAAATGTTTTACAAAATATATATGATTTAAAAAATATTTACCACCACATTTAGGGATATGAAAAAAAAATGTTGGCCGATTCTTAGAACTACCCAATAATCTCAATATGCACACAAAATTTCATAAAAATTGGTCCAGCCATCTCGGAGGAGTTTGGCAACAAACACCGCGACAAAAGAATTTTATATATTATTATATTATATTAGATCTGTATATTATCTTAAATGTTTTTTTACAGTACTTAGTCGTATTATTGTTTTATGTGTTTAATAGTGCAATTTGTATAACATTGACATTTTTATTTCACTCCATTTCCTTTATTTATTCTTGATTTAAGAAAATAAAATGAAGGAAGCTTTAGGTAATAATATATTTAAATTATAATTGTTGCATAATGATAACGTGGAGTATTTATAATAATTATTATGAGTGTAGACAAACTAATAAATGTCACATATCTTTACATTAACACCAGTGTTAAGTTATATGATTAAAAATAAAATCAGAGCAGATCCTATAAAATCATTAATACTTTCATGAATTCTGGACATAAAATCATTTTCATAACCGGTGTAATTTTACTGAATTCTTACAGGCAAGGACCCCCGCTGCCAGGCATTACTCCTAATGGAAGAAGAGTTACAGTTTGCAGAGGTAAGACATTTTTACATAAACCATTGAGGTTTATACCTAAACAGGATAAATAATAGAAAATCAAGGCGTAGATAATTTAAGAATATATCTAAGGTAATTTTACACACTCGTAAGGGAATCAAAACCTACAGGGTATTTCTGCCCGTACCTCGCTACGCCCTTGAACGTATTGAAATGGTTATGTTAAGTACCTATAGGTACTTTATTTATACCTGAAGTATAAATGATACTAACAGGTTTCCTACATTTTGCATTGCTATTATATGCAATTTAAATACGTAAGTCAAACTTAATTGCAAATTCGACATTTAGTTAAATGCTAATTGATGGACGGAAGTCGTTAAGAAAACTTTAAAAAAGTAATTAAATTCTATTTCCATTTTGGGATGAAACAATTATAACGGATTTACTAAGTCGCGTATTTTATTTTAAATTATGACGTTTCGAAAACTTTACAATCCCCACATTCGTAGCCGAGGGTGCTGACAATAGTGTTATTAACACTATATCGTCAACTCGAGTCAATTGTTTCATTCCATTATGTAATAACCTCAGAAATAACAATGTCCATATTTTATTCCAGGTATCCACCCAAGTCTAGACTCTCAGCAGATCACAGACACCCTAAAACTGGCGCTCATGATAGGCGACGTCCGCCTCACTGAGGAGAAGGAGGGTGTGGCCGGGGACATATATGTCCTGGATGCAGCTGTCCTAGGACCCAGCCTGCTGGCCAGACTATCCCCGAGCATCATAAAGAAGTTCATGATCTGTGTACAGGTAACTTAATTTTATATAGGATTTGGGATTTTTATGACACTAGCTGACCCACCCTTAATAGTTAGGGATGTGAAAAATAGATATTGATCGGATTTTCAGATCTACCAGATATGCACACAAAATTACATAAAAATCGATTTAGCCGTTTCAGATCAATTCATTTTTTAATCGATGTTAAATCGATGTTCGGGCCTTGCTAGGGGCAGCAATGAGAACAAGCATTATATACTCTCTCTCTTGAGTCTTGGATGTAATCTATAAAATTATTTATGAATGTTCATCCATTGTCTAGTATAACAAGCTTTGCATAGTTTGGGACTAGATCAGTTGGTGTGTTTATGTTGAATTTTTGGATTACAGTAATTTTATTTTACTAAGGTATCTAATTTTAGTAATAATTCTTGTAGAAGTAAAATAATTTCAAAATAATAAAATTCTAACAAACCAAAACTTGTTATTTACATTAATAAAAAAACTCAATTTATTTTTCAGGAAGCGTACCCGGTGAAGTTAAAGGAAGTCCACATCATCAACACTTCGCCCATTGTGGAGAGATTTGTCAACTTTGTGAAACCATTCCTCAAGGAGAAGATTAGGAAAAGAGTAAGCCTTTCTCATAAACTATGTTTTTTCGGACTACGAATAATATGATACTTGTGGATATTAGACAGGTATTGGATGTGCCAACTGACAATTAAACATTTGTGATACAAAAAACTATTCGATTGATTTAATGTAATCGTTAGGTATCTAATTTTTGAAAACATATTATATTATGGTTGTGGTCTAAGTCTTATTCGACTTTACAGATTCCATAATCGTAGCACGACTGAGCTGACAATAGTCTTAATATGTTAAAGTATTTTAGCCTACTAAATCTAACATGTTTGTAATTACAAAATTATTTATTTTTTAGATTTTCATTCATAAAGACGTTAAAGACCTGTACAAGTATGTACCCCAGGACATGCTTCCAGTGGAATACGGTGGACAGGGAGAAAGCATGGATGTCTTGCAAGGTATGTATACCTAATTTAATCCCTACTAATATTATAAATGCGAAAGTAACTCTGTCTGTCTGTCTGTTACGCTTTCATGCTAAAACTACTGGACCGATTTATATGAAATTTGGTACAAAGAAAGTCTGGACCCTGAGAAAGAACAAAGGCTACTTTTTAACCGATTGCAAAAAAGGAGGAGTTCCACGCGGACGAAGTCGCGGGCAGAAGCTAGTTTCTAATAAAATATCGAAAGATTGTATGTTCATTATATCTGCTTTCAAAAGTAGGTATTCGTTTCGTATCAGAAATCCATAAGTTCCTGATATTTTACTATGATTTGTATGAAATAGAGAGTAATAGTAATTTCAGATAGATTTAGAATTATTAGGTATTATAAAATTATGTTAAATTCGGAGAAATTTCTCTAGGAGATCCGTATTTAAAAAAACTATTTTATTAAGAACTTACATATTTTGTCTGAAAACATGACCGAATAACATGACATAAAACGTATGATTTCATAACACCTACATCAAAAAGTTCTTGACCATAAATAAATTGAGACCAATGTGCCAAATTAAGAGAACAATAACGGATGTATGTTCCTTAACGTTAGCATTGTCTTGATATAAACAAAAGCGTATGACGTCTTAACAATAATATACAACCGAATCAAAAACTCATTCAAATCGATATTTCAAGGTTTTGAGGTAACGAAAACTTACCACGTAACTTTTCATTCGCTTTTTAATTAAAGAAAAGAAGTATACATGTGTAAATAAGATTACACAGAGCTGTAGAGTAGGTTATAATTATATGTAGTTTTATATACCCACTACAATACCCACTATAATACTTTCATATACAAAGTAACTTCTACGCGCGGCTTCGTCTGCGAACTACCCGCCCAGCTAAGCACCCTCCTTTTACCCCTTTAGGGGATGTGTTTTCAAAAACCCTTTCTTAGTGCTCCCTACATTATAAATCACTGCGAAATTTCAAGTTTCCTACCCTTATAGTTAAGGCCCTGCGTTGACATCAGTCATTGAGTCACCTCGCCCTTATATATTATACTATATATATATAAAAGGAGGAGCTGACTGTATATATATATTATTAATTGAGCAATATACTAACTCAAGCTTGAAATATATTTTATGATTACTGATTTCTAACTCCCTACCTTCCTCATTCATAATTTTGGGAACTCACCGAAATTTACTATCTCGAAAACATTTCAATAATTACATAACACTTCTTTCAGAACAATGGCGCCAGAAACTAGAAGAATACAGTGACTGGTTCAAAGCTCAGGAATCAGTGAAGGCCAACGAGTCTCTCCGACCAGGCAAGCCTACCAACTACGACGAATTGTTCGGCATCGACGGCTCATTCAGACAACTAGCCATTGACTGATTAGTCAGTTAATTTATGATGGAGTTTCTTTATATATATGTTTTTAATTTTGTATACTGGTCGTTTTGTGGTAAGGCTGGTTTTAGTCTGTGCTGAAGCATGGAAGTATTTAGTCGCTTTCAGAATTGGCTTTAAATGTACTGTTCTGATTTTTTTGAGAATTAAGAATGATATTGCAATGAAGATTTTAGCTCGCTATATTGGTTGTGTTTTAAAATTAAGACCTCCCATCGTCAAAAACTAATATATTATGTTAAAACAAGCTACTTAATGTCATTTAGATACAAAAAAATGGCAAAATAAAATATTTCTCCAGTTAATTGTCATTTATTTTAAAAACTGTATAATGAAACCTATCGTTTTAAGTATATATTTTATTTTTTAAGCAATAATAAAGGTTACAATAATCGCAAGTAGCTAAAGATATTGTGATATGATTATTTTATACTTTATAGGATTAGGTATAATAATGATTGAAAAAGAAAATACACATTGAGAGTAGCGTACTCTATTCCACTAATTGCATTATTAAAATTAAACTATTTTTATACTATAGAAATTTATTTACAAATTATTGAATTTGAGATAAAAAAATTATGTACGAAATGTCAGATTGTATGTATTTAATGTAAGTTCATTCTATGTTATATACTTTTATAATTAAACTTAATAATAACACAGTTGTTACTTATTTCCTACATTGCATCAATAATATAAAATTTTACCTTCCAATAAAATTGTTATTATGTGTTCCGTTATATGTCCGAAGTCTTATAGGAGTCACGTCACCTCGTTCGGCCGCAAGGCCCTAGATGTCGCTAGTTCCGTGTCGTTTCCCGCGCATATTTCCCACCTATTTCTCAAACCTGCTTCCGTTAGGAGCTGTCGTCGAACAAGCCGCCATATTATTTAGCCATTATTGCAAGCAAGGTGCGAATTGTATCACCGGAAGGCCTTGCCGAGATTTCGGACATATTGGAAACATAATAACAATTTTATTGGAAGGTAAAATTTTATATTATGTGTTCCGTTATATGTCCGAAGTCTTATAGGAGACTTGTTTATTATCTCCTGGTGGCTTGATCGATGTAAGGACGCAATAATGTTGTTATTCAAAGAAAGAAAAACGGTAAAGTACTGAAAACATAAGATTTTCATAAATTGGACAGCAGAGCAAGTATGTTACCTACTTGTAAAAAGTACATAAGATGAACTGAAGGCAGTGCTCAGTTCTCAGAGATGTGTATTTATTAGATAACCAGCTTTGAATCGGCATACTATAGGTCTATCAACATAAGCTTTAATACGTGAGAGAGAAAAAACATATTCTAAACATAATATATAGCTGCATTAATTTCTTAATTACATATTGTATTTAGTAACAATATGAGCCGCTTTACAATAGAGGTAAAATGCGGTACCTACCAAAAAGCTAACTAGCGTTAACGGATTACATGACGTATTATGTTGAATCGTTAGTATTATCAGCATGAGCAGAATTAGAGGATATGATATACCGCAATAAAATCATAAACAATATAGACAGACCCCAGAGCGGTGGGAGTAATATAAATAACAGACCTGTAGAAAACGGTTACGAGTAAACAGTACCTATCATTGGCTCTGAAATATAAGCGCAATAAGGATTTGATCTTACCGGTACTTGCGATAGGTAGACTCGTAATGCCAATCGGTGTTCTCAAAATATCATTAATAAATTGATTAATAAATATCTTCCATACCAGTTTAAAAACCGGAAGCTACCTGAGACAGCACGAACACCAGCCTCGGCGAGAAGCAGTTTCATCCAGCCTTCGATCATGGTCGAATTGGCAGACTGCGAAGGCATTCTAGGACATAAAAATAGATTAGTAGTAGAGCCCTTAATTTCTTTAGGAATGTGGGCTAATCTCCGAAGTCAATAAACTAGAGCTGCGATCTAGAGCTACTAACTCGATTAACGGCAGGTACGTACCAGAGTCAGTTATAGAGCCGAATTCCGGATACAAGGTTACCTATAGAATGATCGTTGTCAACGAACCAATCGAGATAGAGTTTAACAGAGCTGTGGACTCACGTTTCGATGACAGCAAAAGAAGATCCGCTGTCCTTCTGGAAATATCGTACAAGGTACTGCCAACAAAGGTTTCTTTTCAGAATTTAATCAGCATTCTCGCATATAAAACTTGCTGTTTTGGAGGTAAAGGTATCGCTACCGTTGTAACATAACATGTCTGGCTGTACTGTTAGATAAACTTTGTACATTTGAGAAGAGCTCACAAATTGAAGCGATAATCGTTTTGTGAACAAGACCTATTCTAAAAGCTAACTTATTACCGCACCTGCAAATTGCGTAGGTATCATCGTGGCCTGTTCAGGGTTAGGTATTTGCTAAGAAATATCGTTCTGAGAGCACTAACCTGATCAAATGGGTAGACAATTATTGTAGAAGGTCGCCACCAGAGCTCTAGGAGGGCCTTCTTATTTGGAGAGCAATCGCTCGTCAGAGTCTCTCCCGACATGAGATAAGCCCTTACCTTCAGGTCCTGAACTCGTTGCAGCGGCAGTAGCCCGTTGTTTACCATCAAGAAATGCGGGCCGTCGCGGCGTCCCCGTCAGCGAGGTCCTCAGGCCCGTCGCGGTGACTCCGCCAGCGAGGTCCGCAAGACCGTAGCGGCGACTCCGTCAGCGAGGTCCGTAGGACCGTCGCGGCGTCCCCGTCAGCGAGGTCCTCAGGCCCGTCGCGGTGACTCCGCCAGCGAGGTCCGCAAGACCGTAGCGGCGACTCCGTCAGCGAGGTCCGTAGGACCGTCGCGGCGACCATGTCAGCGAGGTCCGCAGGACCGTCGTGGTGACTCCGCCAGCGAGGTCCGTAGGACCGTCGCGGCGACCATGCCAGCGAGGCCCGCAGGACCGTCGCGGCAACTCCGTCAGCGAGGTCCGTAGGACCGTCGCGGCGACCATGTCAGCGAGGTCCGCAGGACCGTCGTGGTGACTCCGCCAGCGAGGTCCGTAGGACCGTCGCGGCGACCATGCCAGCGAGGCCCGCAGGACCGTCGCGGCAACTCCGTCAGCGAGGTCCGTAGGACCGTCGCGGCGACCATGTCAGCGAGGTCCACAAGACCGTCGTGGTGACTCCGCCAGCAAGGTCCGTAGGACCGTCGCGGCGACCATGTCAGCGAGGTCCGCAGGACCGTCGTGGTGACTCCGTCAGCGAGGTCCGTAGGACCGTCGCGGCGACCATGTCAGCGAGGTCCTCAGGACCGTCCCGGCAACTCCGTCAGCGAGGTCCGCAAGAATGTCGCGGTCACTCCGCCAGCGAGGTCCGCAGGCCTATTCCGGTGTCCACCAGCTTAGTCTGCGGGCCCGTCGCGATGTTCACCTATAGATACAGACCGAAGGTTCCGAGGGGGGGCGCGTCAATGCTCGGGCTCTCAGGTCCGGCTGCCAGCGGGGTCGCTCCCACTCCGGCACAACGATGATGAACAGGCCGGAGGCAGTGTTCAGGTGCCGAAGGAGACACGGTATGAGACCCGGGGGTGAAAACGCCGGAACTAGGCCCTACAGTCAGCGATTTCCGAACGCATCTTGAGATGGCGTTCGGGACTAGCGAATCTCATGAGACATACTCCGGCACAACGTAAGCGGTCTGCTAGACGTACAGGTCAATCGCAGAAGAGCCCCAGTGCCGAAACAGGTAGCTGCAATCGGCAGGCGGCATGCGGCAGGTGGCAGACAGCAGACGACAAGCGACAGGCAGCAAAAAGCAGGAGGCAAGCGGGTGTAGCAAAGGGGATGCAGACACTTAGAAAAAATAGAGGTCAATCTTTTATGGAGCTCGGATTTCTGTCTGTCGACCGGGTAACCCATTAGGTATGACGGCGAGCGAAGAGAGGGATGTTAGGTTAGGTTAGAACCGCGACCCTACAGCGTGCGAGCCGAGCGAGCGAAGCGAGTGTGCCGCGGTAGCGGCCGGCGAAGCACCAGAAAAAAAAAATATTCAAAATTTTCGATAAGCTCTGATCGGAGGCATCGGTCACGATGTGGGTTGGCTCTTTTACCTCGAGGTACATCGGGATCGCTCGCTCGACTAGAACAGTTTGCAGTACCTCTGCTGTGCTATCTCTACAGTCTATTTCGAGGAACGGTGAAAGAAGCAAAATTATGATACTAATGACGCACAGTTCAAACCTGAAATAAAGCTTAAAACTAGAGTAAATACTTAAAACTAAATATACTATGTGCCTTTCGATCCAGTCTCACGCAAACAAAGATGACCTGGGAGAATTTCGAAGCCACAATCGAATCGGCTTACGTTTCAAATAAACTTGGTTTTGTACCGTATGTCCCATGTGATCCCCAAGGTAGAAGTCTATGTTCCACTCGAGATCGATTAAGAGCTTCGATGCAAACTACCTACGTGCTAAGCCAACATTAATTTAGACTGATGTATCAACAACAAAGAATAAGGTTGTTTTGATTTGTTGGGCGTCAAAAATCGACCACGACATCCTTTCGTGGTCGATTTTCGACCGGTGCAAAAAAGACTTTTTGTAAAGAAACGGACAAACCCGACGGGTTGAATAAATATTCTGCAGACTATAGAACTTCTATATCTTCCGAATACTTTATCATTAATTGGTTACACAAAGAAGACGCGAAAGATCAACATCAGTTTTACCGATCCAATTCTAATGCCTATATAAGATAATAAGATTATAAGATAGCTTATAGATAGATAATAAGATAGCTTTAGAGCAAGAAGGCAATACACAAAGAAACAATACGTTCAATGCGATAATAGGCCGGAAACGCATTCTTTTCAGAAACCAACCCGGACGGTTCCATTTATTTATCATTTCATTTAAGGGGTTGATAGATACTAATTTTAGTAACGCATTAGGTTACGAAACTGAAATATGGCAGTAACCTTCAAAGAAACTATTTCGTCGATAACATGTTATATAGAATGCAATAAATGAATAGAATTGGACTGAGACTACAGGGGCAGCGATATCGTCCCGCTCACATATCATTAACGGGGACACGTGGTACGAAATCGGGCAAACAACTTGAAGAACGCGTGGCGATGACGTCGACACGCGACAGCCCTCGGGCACATAGTCGCGACCAACGTGGATCGACGTCGACACGCGACACGGACAGGCTAAACGCAAGCGTTCACATAGTGGGGACGACACGTGGTGCGGACACGAACGCGGCCTGAAGGGCACATATACGCGACCAGACGTGGTTCGACACCGACACGACGCACGGACAAGGGAACGCGGGCACAAAGCCACAACGGCACGCGGGCACATAGCCTCGACGACACGCGGGCACATAACCACTACAACACGCGGGCGCATAGCCACGACGACACGCGGACACAGCCATAACGACACGCGGGTCGGACGGCGCACGCGGTCCAGACACGGACACATAACCGCGTCGACACGTGGCTCTCGCCGGCGCCGGCGGCTTTGCGGTGGTGCGCGCGGCCGACGCGGCGGAGTCGCGCGAAACGCGCCCGGTATGCCGACACTCAAAATATTGTATAGCCGACTTACCAGCTGCCGTTGGTGAAACTCAACCTCTGCTCGATGTTGCTCGTGGACCCGAAGCGGTGCGAGGCGGTGCGACCGGTGCGGTTGACGCCACGGCAGCCACGTGGCTCGTGGCGCAATCTACGCGGCCACCACGCCGCTCGTGGCGCAATCCGCGCAGCCCACGCCGCATCTGCCACGTGGCTCGTGGCGCAATTTACGCGGCCGCCACGTGGCTCGTGGCGCATTCCACACGGCCGCCACGCGGCGGCGGCGCCGAAGACGCGATGCGCCTGACGCCGCCCGCCGCGGCTCCGGCTGCGAGAGCGGGAGCGGCGGCGGCGGCGGCGCCAACACCGGCTGTGAGAGCGTTCCTCGTCAGAGAAACTGAAGGAGAGACTGCGCGCTCTGCGCAAGTCCCCCGTAGTCGCACTACCTCCGCCGGCGCGGGAAAACACGTGTTATTCATGAAAAAACAAATAAACACACGGAACACTTTAAACAAAAAACCAACTTTCTACTTACCATCTCGAAAGATCGGAAAAAAAATACAATATTTTTTATTAAACTATTGAAGGTACTTAAAGAGAAATCTTTTCAGAAAAGATTCTAAGTACGGTGCTTTAAAACGTTATTAAAGTTAAGAACACAACGTTCAGCGATAAATTCTACTTACCAGAATTTAAATAATTTAAATTTAAATTACTTATAAAAATTTCATGTTGAAATTTTTAGCGACTTACCTTGCGCACAGCTCAGAGAGCGACGCAATAATGGCTAAATAATATGGCGGCTTGTTCGACGACAGCTCCTAACGGAAGCAGGTTTGAGAAATAGGTGGGAAATATGCGCGGGAAACGACACGGAACTAGCGACATCTAGGGCCTTGCGGCCGAACGAGGTGACGTGACTCCTATAAGACTTCGGACATATAACGGAACACATAATAGCCGTATTTCATGTTATTTATAAAAAAATAAGTAGTTATTACCAGCTCTAATTTTTTTCGGTGTAATTGAAGTCATTGTCCTAATTGTTTTAAATAATTTCCATAAAATAACGAAAATCACACACAATCCTATCACACTTTTATAAAATTATGAATTCGAAAATTATGACAAATTAAATTATGCTAAACAAAATTCGAACAGACAACCTGCAATCATACGGAAGAAATACAAACATTTGATAAAGTAAACATTTAAAGGATTTTATTTTGCAATCAAAATTAGTCTTTATTAAACGGGTAATAAGGGTGATCATACCAGTAGATTCCATCTATGACCCTTACATTAATATTGAATTTGTTTATTGTCGCTACCTCTTCATCTGTCAGTTTAAAATCATATATATTTATATTTTGAATAAGTCTGTCTTTGTGCGCTGATTTCACAACGGGCGCTGTTCCACGATCGACCTGAAAAAGATAAAAAATACAAAAAACGGCCAAGTGCGAGTCAGACTCAAGTACGATGGGTTCTGTACCATCCTTACTAATATTATAAATGCGAAAGTAACTCTGTCTGTCTGTCTGTCTGTTACGCTTTCACGCTAAAACTACTGGACCGATTTAAATGAAATTTGGTACAAAGATAGTCTGGAGCCTGAGAAAGGACATAGGCTACTTTTTAACCGACTGCTAAAAAAGGAGGAGTTCTAGGTGGACGAAGTCGCGGGCAGAAGCTAGTAATTATATAAAAATACAAAATTTTAAAATACATAATTAATACAATTCATGCTTACTAAATAAATGAAACAACTGTAACGAATTTAACTCGCGTATTTTACTTTACTGACGTTTCGAAAACTACAGTTCCCCCCATATTCGTAGCACGACTGAGCTGGCTAAATGACAAGTCACAAGCTTGAAATAACAGTAGTTTTATTGCAATGTGTAATAACCGCGAAGGCATCAGAAATTATCATTATGGGTATATGTAGTCTTATGCTAAATTCACTATTGTGAGCTCAGTCGTGCTACAATTATGGAATCTGAAAAGGCTCCGAAACGTCAGGCAACAAAATAAAATACGCGAGTTAAATCCGTTTAAAGTTGTTTCATTCCAATGTATAATAACCGCGAAGGCATTAAAAGTTATTATATCATTATTAAACTAAATAATTCTTACCAAATACCGTAGAACGACTTGACTAGTACTTTTTCCGTACTTGTCTGCTATTTTCTTGAGCACGGGGTCATCGAACTTTGGCGGGGGTTCATTGATCCTTTCCCTAGGCACTAAGAAACCTAAAGCACTATGCGCCATTACCGCTATATTGTTTTTAAGACAATATGAGACTAGGACTTCGTTTGTCAACGTTGGGTTTACCTGAAAAATCAAAATATATAGGTACAGACTACTGGTTAGCCCCGACTTCGCACGGATCTCTATTTTTTTCAAAATTTTATAGCCTATGTCCAAGGGCGTGCATTCCATATAGGCAGGGTGGTATAAATGTATGAAGTGCCTACCCTGACGTAGTACATGCGTGACCCTCACTGCACGCGCCTGCAGTATGTCACTCGGGAATAGTGTAACTTTCCAACAGTGAATTTTTTTTCAAACCGGTCCAGTAGCTTAGGATCCTATTCAATCCAAACAAACAAACAAAACTTTCCTCTTTATTATATTTGTATAGAAGTTACGCGTTAAGGTATGGGTGTAGGTTCAAATCTCGCGGGGGTTTTTGATTTTTTTCTACTCTTGTCTTTGTACTTCATTTTGAAGTAATAGTAGGTATTAAATATTAATAGTTTTTCATACCTCTATTTGGTTTACTGCTGGAGTAACTCCGCTATTCTTGACGATTCTCTCCAGTTGTTCGCTATTGAAATTAGAAACGCCTATGGACTTCGTAAGGTTGAGTTTTTTAGCGTCTATCATACCTTTCCAGGTCTCCAAATAATCTATGTCCGTTAGTTTATCATCGGCCTGAAAAATAAAAATATTTTAATAAGAAATGTGATCAAAATTTCAAATTAAAGTTCAATAACTTTCATTTAGATTTTCTCGGAATATTTCTATGACAATGTTAAGTTTTTTAAACATTAATCTTGAGTTTGAGAATCGTTTATTAATGAAATAGGTACTCTATAAAAATATATAATTTCAACACCCTAAATTTAAAAAAAAATTCAAGCCATACTGAAAATGGGGGAAAATAAGTAAATATATAATAATTTATGATGCCTTTGCGGTTATTACACATTGGAATGAAACAACTATTAACGGATTTTACTCGCGTAAGTATATCATTTTATTTGCTGATGTTTCGAAAACTTTACAGTTCCGATATTCGTAGCCGACTCGTGCTTGATTCATGCTGTTTAATTGAAAAAAGTTGGAGTTGAGTACCTACAATGTATATTAAATCTTAGTATAATCTAAAGCTGACGATAATCCAACGCTAAAGTATGGGAATGTGTAATAACCCCATGGGCGTGCAATTCATATAGACAAATTGTCACTAATGTATGGAGTGCCTACCCTGGCGCAATACTTACGCTCTCCCCACTGCACGCCCCTGATAACCCCAATGTATGATAACCGTGAAGGCATTAGATATTATTACTTAAAATATATTTACCATCTCACCAATAGGAAAATGTATCAGATACAAATCGACATAGTCCATGTTTAATTTCTTGAGAGATTCCTTCAAAGCCGGCACCACATCCTTGTGGGAGTGCTTGTCATTCCACACCTGAAAAATATTATCATTTCTAATTTAGAAAATATAAACATGATTATAATATTAGATTACGTTTATTTATTTCTCATTATTTCATACAATATAATTACCTTCATAGTTTTATGTGACGTTACATGCACTCACAGTGAGATCGTCAAAAATATATAATAAAAGTAAAGCAGAAAACACATACGTTTAAAACTATTATTAGAAATTTACTAAATGTTATTATAAAATACAATTAAAATTAAATTGAAATTAATTTAATTGAATTGACCAATGGACATATCGACAGTTTTGGCAATCAAGTAAATTAACAAAAAATATTTGATTCGTTATTCTTTTCTTAATCAAACAATAAATGACAAAGATAAGCGTTTTAAATTTCGGGAGTCACGTCAAGTTAAAGTACAATATACACCATAAAGTGACGTCACTATCCCCCACTCCCTTTAGAAGTAGGTACCTACCTACTTAACATTGCATTTTTTTTTGTTGAAGAAAAAAAAATACGTGTTCAATTATCTACACTACGAGTAGGTACTATTATAAAGAGAAAAGATTTTTTATTTGTGTCTGAGTGTCAAAAACTACTGTGCCAATTTCAAAAATTCTTTCACTATTGAAAAACTACATTCACCCTGAGAAATATAGGCTACTTATAAAATATTTCGAAAAAAATGAGGGATTTGTGCGAAGTTTTTAATAAACTACTTAACTGACAGTCAGAATAGAGTTTCGTTTTCTTTAATGTATTACAAAGTTGGACAAATACTAGCTTACCTTAGTCGTAATAAATATGTCTTCTCTCTTAATAATTCCTTTCTTAATAGCCTCTGCGACAGCCTGTCCAATTTGCTCCTCATTTTCATATATAGTTGCCGTGTCTATATTTCTGTAGCCCGCTTCTATGGCCCAATGCACTGCTTGCTTCGCTTCTTCGTCATTCTGAAAAGAAATTTCGTAAATTATAAATACCAATGTGTAGGTAGGTAGGTATATTTTTTCTTTAATCTTGTAATACATAGGTACTTACCTACTTATTCATTAATTTTTATATTTTTCCACCAAGCTGAAAAAGGCATTCTAGAATTCCAACTCACTGTTATTTATTTTTACACTAATTTATGCCTGCGACTTTGTCTGCGCACGATGAGTACTTTACATAATATCGTTATAAAATATAGCTTATATTTTATTCTGTTGTGTAAGCTATATTATAGTAAAGTTTCATCAAAATCTTTCACTGTTGGGAAACTACACAGTCCCAATGGACATAGGCTATAGAATATTTTGAAAAAAACTGGAGATCCATGCGAAGCCAGGACCGCTATATATACTTATTATAAGTTTGAAGTAAGGTACTATCGTATTAGGGTCTTACATGGTAGATTATTTTAAAGAAATCCCTTGTACTGTAAAATTTTAATCGAAAAACAAGTTAATAAGATCTTTAAATATGAGTTCCACTTTACAAGCAATGTTGAAAAATATATAATATACCTACTTTTTAAACGGATTGGTTACCTACTTACCAGGCTGTGAGTCCCCAATACAAACATAGGCATTTCATTGCCATCATTCAACTTCTTTACCGGAGCCAACACAGCAGATGACAACTGAAATATATAAGAAAATATAACATGAATTATCTCCATTCACTTATAACATTTCATTAAAAATCTAACCTAATAAAAATATAACAAAACTCAATAAGCTATATTTCAGAATATAGCATAGGTACTTTTGTTGAAAAAAATTAACAGAACCTCATTGGAATGAAACAACTATTATCGGATTTAACTCGCGTATTTTTATTTTATTTTATTAGCTGACGTTTCGGATTCTTTACAGTTTCCATAATCGTAGCACGGCTGAGCTGACAATAATCTAACGCTACATTTTTTTTTTTTAATTATTAACAGAACCTCTTTTATCAAAATATGCCTAAATACATGGTTTCATTTACTTAATTACATAAAGCTATATTATTATGTATCTACATATAATATATTATATATTATTACCTAGGTATATTATGCGGATTTTCGTCTTCTATCTAATACTAATATAATAAAGAGGAAAAGTTTGGATTGATTAGGCTCCTAAATGACTGGACCCATTTAAAAATTCTTATACTGTTCGAAAGCTATACTATTCCCGAGTGACATAGGCTACAAAAAAGGGATCCGGGCGAAGCCTCAGGCCGCTAGTTAGGTAGGTATATCTATAATAGTTGCAAATAATATTAAGTATCAATTGAAACAGTAGGTACTGTACCAGTAGATAATTTAATTTGTTTTTCTTATAAATTCTGTTCTTAAATATGACTATATTTAAGTAAAATGAAAATCACGGCTAAAACACTCAAAGATCCTATTTCTTTGTCTACCTCGGATTAAGATCACACACATAAATGAATAGCAACATAAAATATATATAACATTGCATTAACACAAAAGATATGTATAATGATATTTTTGTACAAAGACAAGAGTAGAAAAATCTTAGACCCCCATTGGGAGTGTTTATAATTAAAAACTAATGGTATTGAACCAAAAATATCAATCGAATTTCGATTGATAGATTGTAGTTAATACAAAAGATATGTTTTAAACATCTCACAAGGAATTCCAGTTAATCATCCTTTTTGATATATTAACACTTTTTAACCCACAATATCTTCTAGCTTACCTATCAGTGTTAGGTTCCTACTGTAATATTTATTTAAAAAACATAATACTCACATTGATTATTGCAAATAAGCAACACAAATAAGCAATCATTTTGCTTGAGAGTTGGAACTAGTCTGCTCAGATCATATACCGATGGTTCACTAAGCTCGTACAAGGAAAACTTTTATAAACAACGTAACGACTCTGTTTATAAATTACAAGTAAAATAGCCAACTCCAAACCAATTAATTTAATAACTTTTAGGTATCTACATAAAGTAAGACATTTTGTCCACATAGTATTGAGAACGTTGTCGACAAGGAGAAAGTTTGTCGAAATATTGGAATGTTTCGAATTCTTTGCAGTTTCCATAATCGTAGCACGACTGATAGAAACTGTAAAGAATCCGAAACATTAGCATATAATATAAACAAAAATACACGAGTTAAATCTGTTATAGTTATCTCATTCCAATGTGTAATAACCGCGAAACCATCAGAAATTATTTGTCGAAATAGTTTCATTGTCGACATGAACAAATAGACGACATCGACATGACATATATTCTCGTTGTCGACAACGTTACCGATTTTTGACAGAACACCGCGAGAATAAGTCGAAATCGACAATTCATTATAGGCTTGCAGACGTATTTAATTTGAATTCATCATAGGCTCGCAGGTATCAACGGATTTAACTCGCGTATTTTATTTTATGGTTGTTTAATTCATATTCAGATTCAATTAAAACATGTGCCTACTTACCTATGTTTTATTTACTGAAATGATTTTTATATTTTAAATTAATATCGTGTAGAGTAAACAAGCCTCGGTTTATGTTTCCAGTCAAACAGGTTATAAGCAATTGTGAGGCATAGGTCCGTCAAAAACATAAAACGTCATACAAAATACAAAACTTGTTTAGTTTATTTATAAAAATGACCGGTAGATGCTCTATCTATTAATTAATATTGCTATAATATTATTTGATGCCTTCGCGGTTATTACACATTGGAATGAAACAACTATTAAGTATGGATTTCTCGCGCTTTTTATTGTATTTACTGACGTCATCATTATCAAGGCCCCCCCATGTCATCAAAAATAAACAAAGCAAAGACCCCAACCTTTATACCTAGTGCTTACGTAATACTTGAACGACTTCATACGTCCTTTCCACAATTTCGAAAACTACTAGTTTTTCCCATATTAATAGCACTGAGCTGATGATAGTCTAACGCTAAAATGTAACGATTTCAAAAAATGAATCACATCAGAAAAATAGCTAATGAATAACTGACGTATTCACTATGACCCCCCATGTCATCAAAAATAAACAAAGCAAAGACCCCAACCTCTATAGTGCTCTATAATGCTTACGTAATACTCGAACGTCTTCATACGTCCTTTCCACAATTTCAAAAACTACAGTAGTTTTCGAAAATATCTGCTACTATTCTAGGGATAAATAACTGACGTTATCACTATCAAGACCCCATGATATCAAAGCAAAGACCCCCCTATAGTACTTACGTAATACTTGAACGACCATACGTCCTTTCCACGACACCAAATGCGTTTTAAAACCAGGCTACGCTCCACATAATGTACTTTCTCTGTCACTATTCCGAATCGAGAACCAATGAATTGATTAGAAATCCAGGGAATCCTTTTGCAGTATGTATTATAATTAATTAGACATTTGAATGCTTTGTTGGACTTATTTTAGTGCCTACGTGACGTGAGTTTTGTGCGGAATTTGGAGGTTTTGCAATTTTAATTAAAGTAGGTACTGACTTATGTACCTATGTATTTATTAGTAGGTAGGTAGGTACATATAGTTATTGTCTTTGTAGACATGTAGATATTTGTAAACCTACACATTGAAATACAATTGGCCGATTTAACTTTAGTATATTGATTTTATGCTAACGATGCAAGAACTGTGCAGTTCCCATATTCGTAGCAGACTAAGTCTGAGATACTCTAGTATTTCATTCTTTCTTCAGATTCTATCATATTAATGATATATATATATTATGTAACAAT
Organism: Polylopha cassiicola; assembly: GCA_038024825.1. Lineage (NCBI taxonomy): Eukaryota > Metazoa > Arthropoda > Insecta > Lepidoptera > Tortricidae > Polylopha > Polylopha cassiicola. The sequence goes on from CP149062.1 coordinate 8,760,658, forward strand.
CTAAAGTTTAAATTACAAAAAATCCCGGTTGTAATTGTTTTGAAAATAATAAAATATTTAATGACAAAGTTTATATTTACGATATTATTATTTGTCTCGTACCCTTTTTAAATCATAATCCGGTCATTTAAGCTTATATTAGATAAGAATCTCGGAATTCGAGATACCCGGCTGTAATTTTGTAAATAGTTGTATATTGACATCCTTAAAGTTGTCTCAAAACCTACATATGGTAGGGTGTGAGCAACTATTAAATTTCAGGGTCAAAGGTCACAAAAATCGTTATTTTTGTAAATTTCTCATTTCCTATGGGTTTTAGCTTTTTGTCTTTGTTGACAATATTGTAGAAAACAAAATTCTCTACAAATTTTGTTTAAAAATTTTTTTTATACTGTGAACCGTTTTTGAGGTAGAGGCCGTAAAGCGCGCCGTCACAGCCAACAGGTGCCGCGGTCGAAATCACGCCATATACAGTTGATGAACTACAGATATTATTAATTGTTGATGTTTATGCTACTGTGTAATGCTTATACTTATATAGTTATATGTAAGTTTTTCACTATATATAAAATGAGAACATAATCATACTTACGTAATATTATAAAATCAGAAGCAAATGATCAATGTGCACAAAAAATGTTAATTTCTTTAATAAGGTTAATTGCACAGCACTAATTGTTGGCTGTGACGGCGCGGTTTACGGCCTCTACCTCAAAAACGGTTCACAGTATAAAATTTTTTTTTAAACAAAATTTGTAGAGAATTTTGTATTCTACGATATTGCCAACAAAGATAAAAAGCTAAAACCCATAGGAAATGAGAAATTTACAAAAATAACGATTTTTGTGACTTTTGACCTTGAAATTTAATAGTTGCTCACACCCTACCATATGTAGGTTTTGAGACAACTTTAAGGATGTCAATATACAACTATTTACAAAATTACAGCCGGGTATCTCGCATTCCGAGGTGAATTCCTAATTTGACCGGTCTATCAGGGGATTAATTAGTTTTCAAACAACAATAATTTAAAAAAAATGGGTGTTATAAATATTATTTATTAACTTAGCAAACCTTTTGCAAATAAAGATACTTAAATACTAATTATTAATACAAGCCACGTAAATAAGCGTTGGTATATATAATTATAACGTTATCTAATTATCAATTGTTAATGGACTGCATCAGCAGTTGCATACAAAATGCAAAAAACTAAATAACGACACGCAATTATGAATTGTCAGTCGATTATACGTCGTTAAAAATAATGATAATCACTTTCATTTAACCAGATCACAGTTATCTGAATTTGTGTGATGCACTCGCTGCATTTTCATTAAAATACTAGCGGTCCCGGCAGACGTCATCTTGCCCGTTCAAAATTCAAATTAGGTAACTTTAGTTAGACAACGTTTGTATGGGAAAAGAAAAGGGCTGTTTTTAGGGTTTTCCCGGCAATTATTCGATTTTTTCTCGCCGTAAGAACCATCCTTGGACTTCAACTAACATTTAAAAAAAAAATTGGCCAAATTGGTCCAGGCGTTGTCGAGTTATGCGCTTACCAACACATTTTGCGATTCATTATTATATATAAAATAAGAGAAGAAGATAAGAAGATAGGTCCATTAGACACTGAACCACAATAAATGCAATCATACATTATCACTACATAGTAGGTATAAAACAAAGTCGCAGGCCAAGGGCGTAGCTAGGATTTTGGTTTGGCAGCCGTGGACAAACTAAAAATATATCTAAAAATATCTAAGGTAATTTTCGAAACTTGTTACAAGTACCTACAAGGGTATCAAATCCTACAGCTTACTTATTAACTCGCGTATTTTTATTTTATTTGATGACGTTTCGGATTCTTTACAGTTTCCATCATCGTAGCACGACTGAGCTGACAATAGTCTAACGCTAAAGTCTCTAAAAAATTTTTTTTTTAATACGAGGTCATTAAACTTCATCGTCGATGAAACCAGTAGGTAGCCAACAACTGTAGTGATAAAAAGATTATTTTATGGAGATAGCCTAATCGGCTGCAGATGCTGCGTGCAACGCATGGGTGCATGTCGAAAGCAGCAAATATTAAGAATACTTGTTAAATTAAACTTCTTAAACGCTCATAATGTGATGATAGTCTTGTTTAATTAGATTGAAGAGAGTTTAACACGAAGGTACTTTATAATATAACTACTTTTAAACGGATTTAACTCGCGTATTTTATTTTATTGGCTGACGTTTCGGAGCCTTTACTGATTCCATAATCGTAGCACGACTGAATTATTCCAATGTGTAATAAAAATAAGTGTTCCTGAGGTACGGAACCGAGAAACAAGCTACCGGCCTGTGATGAGAGACAAGCTACTAGCCTGTGATGAGAGACAATCTACTGACCTATGATGAGAGACAAGCTACTGGCCTTTGATGAGAGACAAGCTACTGGCCTGTGATGTGAGACAAGCTACTGGCCTGTGATGAGAGACAAGCTACTGGTCTGTGATGAGAGACAAACTACTGGCTTGTGATAAGAGGCAAGCTACTGGCCTGTGTTGAGAGACAATCTACTGGTCTTTTGATGAGAAATAAGCTATATACTTACGAGTCGGAAGCTTCATGCTACATTTTATTGGATGGCACCATCTTAACACATCTACTTGTGTTAATATCAGTGGATTAACCCGATGTAGGCCGGTGGGCGGTAAACGGTCGTAAATACCGTCATGGTGGCAGATCTCGGTCACACCAACTCGTAACTGATCATCATCACTACATAGTATAGAACAAAGTCATTGTCGCTGTCTATCCGTCTGTCCCTACGTGTCCTTATATAAACTATGCAACAGATTTTGAAGCGGTTTTTTAATAGATGGTTCGAGAGGACGGTTTATAGCACCCGTGTGAAGCCGGGGCGGGTCGGTAGTTAGAAATAAACAGACTCGTAAATGTTTTACTCGAGTAGGTAGCTACATGAGATATTGATTGTAAAATAAAACTTTACAGTTCCCATAATTTTAACAGACTGAGCGGACGGTTTTTGCGATCTAAATTCGTTAACTATATAAGGGCAGACGAATGTTTTTTTTTTCTTATCCATCAAGTACCTAGATTACTATAATTATGTAGATTACTATATTACCTTATTAATATATTATATTAAATAGAAATATAGCATCGGTCTAGAAATTAAAAGTCCGTTAATTTAAATTATGAGGTCGCTGACACCTTCGAAGTTGGAACCTATACGACACCTATCAAAAAGCCAGCAATTTCTTAAAAAACATGCCTCCTTCAAATATCGAAAAGTCCTAAGTCAACAATATTATTGGTATAGACAAATTTGAAACTCATCTGCAAACACTATGATGCGAAAAATTAAGAAAAGAAGTATAGGGAAAAAATGCAGTCCATTCCCCAATACACAGATAACTGTAAAAACGTTTCTTTTCACCATCGCACGTTTAACAGCAGACTCAAGAAAGACTTAAGTCACGCTACTGTTGAACAACTTAAGTCTTTCTGTGATGGATATACCCAGTTATACCTACTTACATATTGGCATAGCACACAATGACAGCGCACGCAAACCTTCATTCACTCTTGTGCCACTACGATAGCTGGTTAACGCGTCGACTTCACTTTCTATATTAAAAAAAAACGCGGCAAAAATTGTCTATGAAAATGAGGCGCCATCTCTTATTCGTTTTCACTCTGTGCTTAGTGTTTTCAAGCTGCGAAATGAAGAGGAAAAGGGTCAGAGATTACCCCACGGAAAAACAATTGTTGTTACAACGAAAAGAAACTAATCCTGTGCATTTCACGAGATTATTGGTGATGAGAATTGTTTTTGGAATGGCGAAGATGCTGGGATTCGAGGAGCCGATGAGTGAAGTGTTGAACGGGGCGTTAGTCCCGCCAGGACATGAAAATGATGATGATGATTTCTTCGGCCTGGGCGGTGATGACGACGATGACGGCGGCATCTTCGGTGATGATGACTATTAAACGTAAGCTAGTGCTAGGTTCGATACCAAAACAGAATTGCATTTATATTTTGTGTCTATGGTTTTTATTCGTTATTTAAACTTGTTTTGTTCGATTTATTGTCTGTATTTTTATACCGCGTACCTGTTAGTTTAAAAAAACGTTGTCTTAGAATTTTACTTTGCTTTTGTAAATAACACTTCATTTAGTTATATAAAAAAATGCCTATATATCTAGATATACCTGCTTATATAATTACCTAATTAATGGATGGCCAGAGGGATTCGTAAAACATATTTTAGAAATATGACAAGTAAGTACCCACCTACTTAACGTTTGTCTGTATCCGTAACAAAAAAATATTATACCTCATTGAGTTTCTTCTCGATTCTTCTCAAGAGGTTTTTTTTTTTTGCTGAATCGAAAAAGAATATTAATATAAATTTTAACGTTGACATTTATAAGTGCCTATAAGAGCCTAGCCTGAATAAATGATTATTTGAGTTTGATATAAAATTAGCATTACCAGTTAGGTAAGTAGGTATATACCTCAATAATATTTTTTACTTAAAATCACTTTTACATCTTCACAGATGTATTTTAGTCTGTGACAAATTTCTATTAGTTAGGTTTTTATTAATTTAATTTAAGTAGGTATCTTATTTATTTTATATGTTATATTATTCCTATTTAAGAATTACTGAATCAATGTGTCAACTTTACTTTAATTTGTATATTGAAGTCTGATATTTAAGTAAATAATATTAAAGCTATATTATGTAAACACTGTTTTATAGTTTAAAAAATATAACTACGAAAATAGTAACGAATTTTAATATTTATTGAAGTTGTTTATCTTGTAAGTTATTATAATAATTATAAGCCATAAACAAATAAGCGTGTAATCGTGTAAACAATGCTTAAGAGTGAAAGTGTGTAATGACCACAATGTTTCTCTCTATGAATATTCAAAACAAATAGAGGCATAGATAACGGTCAAGTGCGAGCAAAACGAAGCATAGATAACAGTCAAGTGCGAGTAAAACGACCGCTCGACAAAATGGTTTCTCAGTCAGTTTTTTATGTTATACAAATAAAGATATTTATTGTTCAATGTTGTTTTATTTGCAGAAATCAGGCTATATTTTTATGTCTATAGGTGACTTTTCTAGTGACAAATCTAGTTAGCTACTACTTACCAAACCATTACATAATTATTGGAATTGAACTATAGACGGATTTAACTCACGTATTTTATTTTATTCAAATAATCTACATAGTATCAGTAATTAGCATTAATTTTGTTTTTTTTTCCTAAGTAGGTAGATAATATTTTTTCCAAATTTCCATAACTAACCGTCCCAGAGACTTCCACGAATACCTATATCAAAACCAAAATTAGCCAAATCTCTCCAACCGTTCTAGAGTTTTAGCGAGACTAAAATTTATTTTTTATCGAAAAACAAATTACCCATAGGTGTAATGTCATGTTGATTATGTTAAAAATAAATAAATAATATAACATACCTAAGTATATATATATGCATACCTCAATTGGGTGTAAAAGTGTTAAAAGCTACAAGCAAATAGCTCTTTAAATGCAAGACTGCGCGCACCGACCCAGTGACCTTGATTTGATAGTAATGACGGTATGGAAACCGAAACTGGTCACTTATTGAAAGTAAAATTACTTTTTAAACTTTTGACGAGTAGAATCGGACCTGCCGGCTTTTGAATTCTATAGCATCATTTATCGACTGTTAATAATGATAAATGATCGGAATTCGGATCTTCGAGCGTTTGAGACGACGTCTACCGATGTATAATTATTGTGAACTAGCTTCTGCCCGCGACTTCGTCCGCGTGGAACTCCTCCTTTTTTGCAGTCGGTTAAAAAGTAGCCTATGTCCTTTCTCAGGCTCCAGACTTTCTTTGTACCAAATTTCATTTAAATCGGTCCAGTAGTTTTGGCGTGAAAGCGTAACAGACAGACAGACAGACAGACAGATATACTTTCGCATTTATAATATTAGTAAGGATTGATACCCCACTTTTCACATCATCATTTTCAGAAAAGTCTAGATTCATAGGGGGACCTGTCGGTGGCCAGTCCCTTGTCAGTCGGCCGCGTCAACAAAGGAGGTCAAAAAAGGAATGACGACTGGGTAAAATATAACGAAATTGTATTTAGTGCGTCAGTTGGTAGAACATTCATTTTTTATTTTTTTTTCCCCAAACAAATAAGCATTAGATAAGTGCTTTTAAAGCTTGCTTACAAATATGGTATTTTTACCTAGCCGTGTCCCCACTCCCAAAATTTATTGTTCGATACGAGAAAAAAACAATTGCAAGTACTTGGCTAATGCTGATACTTTCGTGGTTATTACACATTGGAATGAAACATCTAAGCATACTTAATTTAATTTAAAAAAAATAATTGCTGACGTTTTGAAAACTCAATTCCCATACCAGGAGCATGAATGAGCTGACGGTAGCGTCACTTACTACTTTAGCATTAGACTATCAGCTCAGTAGTGATACGATTATGAGAACTGAAAAGTTTTCGAAATGCCAGCAAAAATAAAACAGAATACGCGAGTTAATCCTTTATTGTTGTTTCATTCCAATAAGTACTTGGGTAGGTAATAGTTTTTTTGATAGTAAAAAACTTTCTTTTTCCATGACACCTGTGATGTCTTAAAAAGGGCAGAAGGTCACGCCATTGGAATAACTTTCAAATAATTGTTATGTGTTCAATTAAAATAATTTGTATAGTGGATGTAGGCAGGTATCTTGTTGTATTGATATTGTATTGTACAGTCAGCGAATCCGGGGGAACGACAGTGCCACCGCCAAGTCGAACAAAATAAAGATTTATAATATACTTATTTATATTTCTTTTCCCGAAGTTATTCAGGCAGTTTTCAATCTCATCGAGTTTTGTTCTGGATAAAGCTAGAACTCTGATATCGTACACCTAGATCTAAAGGGAGCCAACTCAAAAGCCTTTTGTAAGCTAAGTAAGGTACCTACCTAACTAATATTATTATTACAACAGATTTAAGCTAACTTTTCTAGATTCATATAAAAAACATAAATCTATACCTACAGAAAACTTCTACATTGCATTTGCACATGGACATTTTAATCAGTTTTGCGGTTCCTGAAAATATAACTTTTTTGAGGTAGCTCTTTTTAGATCTAGGTGTACGATAGGGGACGGGTGCTCAAAGCTGGCACCTTAAGGGAAAGTTGAAAAATTTATGGTTTGTAACTTAGTAATATTATTAATTTCTTTACGACCAGGTGCATTATTTAATACTCTTCGATATCCGTATGTCCGTTTCCTCAAAAAAATAAAGACAAAATAATTATAAGCAATTTATGAAACCTCTACGTATAATATGTCTGAAGGTACACATCAAAGGCGTATTCCATTATATTATGTCAACACATTGAATGTTAAGTACGTTTGATTTCGACAGCTACCTAATAAATTTTAATCTGTCTTTCAACAGAAACTATTTTATTATTGATAGATTAATACCTACTTACTATGTTTTTTTTTTCGAACTGAATACTGAAGCGCTGTTGTCCAGCTAATGGGCCTTTACTGCAAAACCGGACGGGTGGCAAGACTCCTGAAAGGAGACTCTTAAGCCTTTTACTATGTTTATCACGATGTACTATCAACTGTGCTGGCGATGTTACACCTTTAAGGCAATAATCGCTTGAACGACCCTGGTACCTGGCGGCTGTGTGTGAAGCAACAAGTGCAAGCAATTTTTTTCTAAAATGGCATACCCCGAAAGCATGCGATAGTAGACCTACTAATATTTTGAATAAAAATTGTTACCTGGTCAAAATAATTGACCTCCATATGTAGGTACCTATCTATGTTTTGGATGCATTGACATCGCAAATAAACAAAATAACATCTTACCTGACATCGGACCTACCTCTCGCCAGTTTTTTACAAATGAAGTATTTTCAATATAAAAATAAAACTAGCTTATTCTTTTATAAATATTTATTTCCTGTCATAAATCAGAATCCTGTCAGAATCATCATGCAGCCATACAGAGTGATTATCAACGAACCCCCTATCCTGAGTACACATGACATCATCATCATCATCCAACTCTTCACCTTCCTGCGTGATTCCATCACCTTGAGAACACCCCTTCATTTTCCTTATCAAATCACCCCATTTCAACTTTGTCCCACAGAAAGGACACTGTCCTTCTATTGGGACAAACTCACCTGGTTCTAAGAATATCTTAGCCAAACAAGTAATATGAGAAATAAGTTCACAATTTGGATTTAAACAGGACAATTTTGTATTATAAGTTGTTATGTAGTCAGAACATATAAGACATTCTGTGTGCGTCTCGTGTGTGGGCTTTATTTTTTTCAGGTTTCTGCTTTTGATGGGACCTTGGCATATTTTCATGTGTGCCGGCGGTGATTTTTCAGGCTGAAAAAATATAATTCGATATTTTAGTTTCACATTAATACAGGTACCTACTTGTAATTAATAATTTCTAATGCTTTTTAAATGATAAATAATTATAACTGATTTAACTCGCGTATTTTATTTATTGGTTGACATTCCAAAAATTTTACAGTTCCCATGTTTGTAGCTGACTGAAGTGGCAGCAAATACAATACTTATATATATATATATATATACACAGGTTAATTCTGTTCTATAACAGATTTATTTATTTGTTTCATTCCAATAGAGTTAGGTCTAATCAACGCATTAACTTATCTATAAATTTATGAGTTAGGTTTTTGTTTAAAAATCTCAAAAGACAGCTTTTGCAATGATCATAAATCCGTTGCATAGCTTTTAAGATCCAAGCATACAGGACAGATAGCGGAAAGCAACTTTATACTACATAGTGTAGGAACTCAAGTCTTACAGGGAAATCCTCTTGGAAGTCATTCTCTAGCCACCTGATGAAGAGTGGCAGCCGGCACCAGGGTCCCACTCGGAGCATCTCGCTGAGCACCCTCAATTGGAACTTGAATTCTGACTCCTTCCGAGGTATTTTTTTTAAATTGAGGTGCTGTAGACGTGTTGTCACGTTAGGATTCTGCCATGCCCATTCAAACTAAAACAATTTAGAAAGTATATGGTATAGGAAACTAAAATAATAATGAACAAATGAAAATGTTATCCAATCACTATAATATGGCATATAATTATATTTATATATGATTTTTACTTACCCTCAATGCAGATATGTTGTTTGGAAATCCATGTATAATCATCACCATTTTCCTAAAATATTTTCAAGTAAAAGTAATTTAGAATTTAAGCTTCGGTTTCACACATAAACCATTTAAGTCCATCCTATACATATTTGTTTGCCAAGACTTAATCAAGTTTAATATGTAATTGAGAATTGTTAATTAAGAATTAAAAAGAATAATATAATTATTTACTTACATACTTACTTAAATAAAAAAATATTCTTAAGAATTTTAAGACAAATCTATATTTGTCTCAAAATTCTTAAGAATATTTTTTATTGTGAGTCTGAAACTGTCTGTTTTTCATTGTAAATCTGTAATTCTCATCATTAAAATTGCTTAAAATAACTACTTAACTATCTCCATATAATTAGTTATTTTAAGCAATTTTAATGATTAGGAAAAAAAAAGGATCCCATGGAATAACTAAAAGTATCAAAACAAGTATTGAATTATATGCGAGTGGAACCGCATGTTACAAAACATTTCAAATAAAAATCTCCAATGAAATAATATTTATAATTCTCGTATACAATATTCCCCCTGCAAGTTGCAGGCTGCAACCCAAGAGGTTAACAGTTAAAGCATTATATAAAATGGATGTTTATTAATAATATTCACTTACCAAGGCCCTTTATTACTAGTCCTGTGAGCTCCACCGGCCCAGGTTCCTCTGTTATGCTGCATTATCCTACGATTTGGGTCCCTTGTGTAGCCAATGTAAGTTTTACCTTTATATTTTGGATTTATGTTATACAGCAGATATACGCCGAAAAAGTCCTCAATGAGCTCTGGCTCAGCCATTATTTCATATATCTACTGTTAAGATTGGAATTTGGAAATAATTGTCCTTAAAAAATATTGTGAAACTAACGGAATGAATTATGAAAACAAATATTTGCCGCTTCGAAATAGTTCGAAAGTGTCAGGTTAACTTTACTTCTGTCATAACAAATGCTGTTTAAGTTATAGTTTCGTCCGTCGTATGTGTTCAGAAAGACAATAATATTAAGTTTTTACAAACTTTAAACACTTTCAGTAAGCTAATTTATTTGATTAAAAAAGGTACTAAAATATGATAATGCTAACTTGTAAAATCTGTAATTAATTTTACAAATAACAACTTGTTCGTTAATCATTTTGAGCGTTTTAATAATTCACAAAATCACGAATGGCTTAAAAAAATATATAACTGCTGATACGAATGCGTCAATCTGACATTTCGCTAAGTAAAGTGCGGTTGTGTCGGTGTATCGTACATGCTTTTTTCGTTTTCATACATACCGGTTACCATTTTTACAAAATTTTGCATAAGTTTCTTTACTTCTCTTTATTAATAGGTATAAGTAAAAATGTCGGAAGAACCAACAAATAGCTCCACAAAAATCTGTGGATTGTAAGTATTACATCCTAACACTACTTCAAATATAGTTTATAATATAATGTTTACATGCATCATAATATATTACTTTCAGATGCAACAAAACCGCAAGTAAATACTGTTGTCCACGCTGCGAAGTGCTGTACTGTTCCCTTGACTGTTACAAATCAGAAAACCACTTAGAATGCTCCGAGAATTTTTACCGAGAATGCGTAACAGAAGAACTCTCATCCAACCACGCCGACGACGAATCTAAACGCAAAATGATCGAGATCCTCAAACGGATGCAAGAACAGGATGAAGGTATTCCAGATCTTGAGAATATTGAGAATGAGGATGTAGACTCTGACGATGAGAATGAGAATGATCTTCACGAGAGAATTAAAGATTTAAATTTGGATGACGCTGATGCTGTTTGGAAAGCGCTTACTGCTGATGAGAGAAATGAGTTCCAAGCGCTTTTGAATCAGGGGGATATGTCGTCTATTATACCGCAGTGGGAGCCGTGGTGGATGTACCGGAAGAAAGAGAAGTTGGTGGAGGCTGTTGGTAGTGAGACTGATGGTGATGCATTGGCAAAGTGCCCACCGTTGAAGGCTGTGCCTAAATTAAAAACTTTAACGGTGAGTATGAGTAGTTTTGGTTATAATATTTGGGTGTTAATAACAGGTAACTGACCACTGATTTTGAAAACTGATATACTAAAATTAGCTTTTTATTTTGACTTCACAGTAAATTGCATTTTGTTGAGTAGTAATTTTACATCCAACATTTTGGCCTAAATTTGTAGTTATTTTGAGAAATTCATTGCTGTATGTTTTAGTTCCTTGTTTTCCCATTTTAATATTTCCTTTTTGTGTATTTAATTCTCAATTTTAAGTTTATTGCATTTGTCTACTAGTTTATGTAAGTGTGATAAATTCTCCTTACAACACTCAATAATTATTCCGCTTTTTTGCAAACTATTATTACCTTAATTTCAATTAGAAATCTTGACATTTAATTCTACAATATTGTTCTGGTAGTTTTTTTTTATGTCTCAAACAGACTGGGTTGAGTCTTGACAGTTGTAATTAGTATCAGTTAGTTGTTTTCGACTTCAGGTAGTTTTTGGATAAACTCACTTTAATATTAAATAATAATTATTTATAAATATTCTGATACTCATTTAGGCAGTGTCTCGCTCATTTCACGGATTTAATTAGTACTTGGTTTGATTTTAATACTGTTATAACATGTAAAATTGTTATTTTACGTAATATTGTGTAATTAGGTAATTTATATTTAAAGGCGAAAATGGCTATGGAAAGTGTTATCAAACCTAGATTACCTTCCCTGATAGTTTATCTTAATAAATTAATGCTTTTCTAACTAATTTGAGTTATAGTTGACTTTATTTAACAAAGTTTATTATTGTATTTGTGAAGTGTTTGAACTAGGTACCAATTTCTTTATTTTTTTTATTACCAAATAGTGATTGTTTATGCTAAATAACCAATGGAATTAATAAGAGTGATAACGAAATTATATAAACAGGTAGACCATAGCCTCTAAATTTATTTAAAAAGAAGGAAGGAAGTATCTAGTAATCCCTTATAGATAATTCCAATGTGTAATAACTGCGAAGGCATCAAGATTTCTTTTAATGATTTTGCATAAAAAATACTCCCATACCTAAATTTGCACCATTCTATCATCAACCCCTATTTAAAAAAAAAAATGTGGTAGAAGTTTGCAGGGTCAGCTAGTTTTGTTATACTTAAATTTGGAATTCCATAATGAATCCATTTTTATTTTTCAGTCTGTTCAACCATCACCTGCTGTCAAAAACAACATAGCGAATGTTCTGGCTTCGTATGTGTTTCTAATGAGATATTTCAATGGGGATGTGGAACCGGTAGAATGGACGTTGTGTTTGTTTAACATCTGTGCAAATTTGGACAAGGATACCAACTTTGACGAAATTCCCCTGGCCGTAGAGTCTGTGGCGCAGAGATGTTTACAGGTATTTATATAAAATAGAATAAGTAAATTAAGATAATAATTTAAGGATTAACTTGCATATTTTATTTTATTTGCTGACCTTTCGAATACTTTATAAACTTTACCTTTTTTTACTTTAGGCGTTAGATTGTCGTCAGCTTAGTTGTGCTATGAATAGGAACTGCAATGTTTTCAAAATATCAGCAAATAAAATAAAATATGCAAGTTAGATCCTGTAAGTAGTTTCTTCATTCAAGTAAGTAAATATAAAGTTGTAATATAAAATTTATGACAAGGATTGTGATTTTTTGGTTTAAAGATGCATTTGTTTCAAAATTATAATATAATATGTATAGCCAACAGTCCACAGATTAAACAAAATTAATCAAAAATACTTCAAAGTAACAAAACATAAAAAAAAGCTTTAACTGTCCTATATTAGGGAAAATATTTCTTTATAAATGTACCTATAGAATATTTTTTTTCCATTTTTTTCAGAGCTCTATCATTGAAACAGACAAAGCTAGCCTTGATATTATGAAACATGATACTTTTCTAGTACTTCAAGGACCCAGCGAAGGGAGTAAGCTATACTATTGCAAATCAGCTCTATCAAATGTACACAAAATACTAAATGATGCAAAAATATCCTACAATCAAAGTGTAATTGAGAGTAAAAAGGAAAAAGATGAATTCTCCGTGATGTTTCCGGAACATACCGTTGAACATTTGCCGGACTTAGATGTTAGTAAAGTGAAGAGATGTGTTAAGAAGTTGGAATATTACTTGTCTTACTTAGAGACCCATGGTATGGGTTACTAAAAAAATATTTATTAAATTGTAAATATAGGAATTATAATTTTTAAGGATATATTGTTGTTTTTTTTACTTTGGTTGTATAAAAGAGCTAAGTGATAGTTCAAAGGCTTAAAAGCCTCCTCTCAGGAGGACCGCCACGCATCCGGTTTTGCAGTAAAGGCCCATTAGCTGACCAACTGCACTTCAGTATTCAGTTAGAAAACAAAAAATACAAATTACAAGTTCTAAATTGCTTATTTCGACGATGAAGTGTAATGATTTCCTATCTTTCTAAAAAAGTACATTTTTAACCTTAAAAGTTGAAATATTGTTTTTAAAGTACCTTGGTAAACTCACAAGAAATCCATGTATTTTCAAAGTAAAAAATTAAAATCAAATCAAATTTATTTATTCGCAAGAGAAGTGAAGAATACTAAAAATAAAAAACTAATTTATTCCTTTACCACACTTTATTTCAACAACAAGATAATCATGATGAGGAATGTCCACAAAATATTATTTTAAATAGTAACAGTTAACCACATAAAATTAGCATTATTTCCTTGTTTTTTGACAGAAGAGTAACGAGGTATTACTTAAATAAGCACTTTTTTAATATTCGAAAATAAAAACGCCAACATAAGCGCTACCTACCTATATTTAATACACAATATATAATTGTTTATTTTTTGTACGTAAGATTAAATTGTAATTGACTTTAAAACAAGATCGCTGAGGTTTTCGCGGTTTCTCCCCAGCAGAAAAGAAATTAGCTGTAGGTATTATCTACAAAAATATATTGGCAAACATTTTAGACAAATACCCCATAAAACCTTCTGTCAAAAAAACAACGATTTGAAAAACAGCACAGCCACCTACGTAAACATACAATAAATAAAAGTATTATTTAAATATATTATCGCTGCTTATATTAAAAAAGTGACACAACCCGAAAATTAATATAATAATATTTTGATTTGTGTCACTGTTCTAACAACCAGCGATATGTCTCAAAATCAATTAATAGGTGTGAATTATCTCAGGATATTTATTCATTTCAAACGTTTTATCTGCTAGATAAAGTGGCAAATCTTGGACATTTACAGATTAAGAATCCAGAATTCCATCATAAATATACATAATTAATATATTTTTCCGTCCTCCGGCTAGAAAGCGCCAACTTTGTGGCCACTTCGCTAAATGAAATTTCCGCTTTCTGGCTTCGTCGAACAGAAAAATAGTATACTGACCTCGGCGAGTAAAATAAAAAATGTCTCAGATCACATGTAATTGTCGTCCGAGGCGAAGCCGAGGTTGACAAAAATGTGATGTGAGCCTCGGTGCGTAATGTACTAATTTTGACTTACGACTTATTTTTCCGCTACAATAAACTGGGTAACAATTAATATGTTTATATAATAATATATATATTCTTAAGTACAACATATTTATCATATTTTTATCATTACGTCATCACCGAATTAAAAAAACCCATGACTATATTTTGCGGCATATACAATTTTATTCCTTACCCGAATAAAAGTCAAATACCTACACAAATAAATTATTTTTAACACAATAAATACTTACAATCAAAAAATAATTACTGATATAACACATTGGAATTAAACGTCAGCATAAAAAACACGCGAGTTAAATCCGTCACAAGGGGGCATTCAAAAAGTTGACTTTTAGGTACATGTAATAAAGTGTTAGGGGTCAAAAAATCATAAAATTCGAGTGACATATTTACTTTTCCGCATTAATTGTTAATCGTGTACTTTTAATTTTTATTAATGTCCTAATTTTTTTGGAATGAGTGGTATTTTTTTTCTTTCTTTCTTTCTTAATGGATGGCCCCTAGTATGACAAATGGTCATACCTACAGTCATTGTAACATTTAAAAACGACTAAATTTAAATTATTGCGTTTTTGTCGCATATCATTTCATTCCAATGTCAAAAACCACGGCTCAGACATAATTGTTATTAGAGAAATACCTAAATAAGATATGTTATTATGCGCTCAAATTATAGGCTTACACGGCACAAAATTTGACAGATACTTACCATACAAATGATTCCGTATTTATAGAGTAAGGATGTTAGGATGAACTCATTCACTTGGAAAAACTTTGATCGATTTTTTTAACACAAGGAAATGACTAGGGAAAAGAATATTCTAAATATTGTCCCGAGAAAATTGAGTATCCGGCGAGATATTAAAGTTTCATAAAACACTATTTCAGTTATTGGTATTCATACCTTAACTCGGTATCAAATTGTAATTATAGATACTATATAATATCGGGTCAAAGGTATTATTGGTATCCATACCTTAACATGGTATCTAATTCTGAGAATACTTTATCATATCGGATTAAAGGTATTATTGATATTCATACCTTAACGTGGTATCAAATTCTCACAATACTATATCATATCTCATGTATTAGTACCTATACCTTATTATGGTATAAAACTCTGACAATACCATATCATATCGTATGTATTGGTATCCATACCTTGACATGGTATCAAATTTTGAGAATACTATATTACATCGTATGTATTGGTATCCATAACTTATTACGGTATCAAATTCTGACAATACTTTATCATATCTCATTGGTATCCATACCTCAATATGGTATCTGGTTCTGATAATACTGTATCATATCGTAGGTCCTAGTTCTGAAGTTGAGGAAGGAATTCCTAATGACTGACAGCATAAAGGAAGCGGCCTCTTTCTCTGTGGAATTTGGCGCGAACCGGGATCGAAGTAGGCGAATTGTTTGCCCTCTGAAGCATGGCAACCCCGTGTCCAGCATTAGGGATACCATGGATATAATCGCTTCTTGGTATGGCCTGAAAAAAAAAACATATAGATAAGCCCAAAGTTGTTTGTCCACTACGAGTGACTTCCCGCTTCAAATAAAAACACTTTAAAAAAATGTTGTGTTTAGTAAGTGTAACTTGAAATTTTGTAAAACAATAAGCACAAATGATTCCTTTGTACCTATTAGTTATGATTGTCTGTCATTATTAAAAAAAAAAAAAACAATTATTACAAAACATACGTTCAAAATGTCGAATTACCAATTTACGTACAAGAAATAAAATGTAGGTATGTTATTTTAAGAAATGCAGCATTTTTCTGAGTAAGTGTAATTGACAACATTTTTTTATTTTACTGATTCTTCATATTGCCTAAATCGTTATAAGATACTATAATAATTATAATACACGTGTTTATCTAATTTCGTTGAAAACTTTCATATCTAAAAAACAAATTTTAAAAGCTGCTCATTCCAAAAGGGCGTATGTGTAAAATCACGTCCCAGTCACACTTATAGGTATGTCAAGAATTGGTACTTTAAAGAATATAAGAAACTAACACAATTTCGCAGTAATATTCTATTCTCATACTTATTATTAATCCAAGTACGCTTCTTTTCATATCCAACAAATTTGAACCTTAACACAACTACACAAAGCACATATTCACCTGACAGCCAAGAAGGCTTGGACGCACAGCTCGCAGAACCACCTGAAGGGCGGCGCCTCCATCTTCCCGCCCATCACCATCACCATCTCGTCTGTCAGCTTGATGTCCGGCTCGAAGCCGAGGTTGCCGCCCGGCGACGACTCGAACATGAACCCGAAATCTATAGGCAATATATTAGAATACAGTCCTGATACGATCATGGAAACTGTAAAATCCGAAACGTCAGCAAAAAAAAATAGTTGTTTCATTCCAATATATTAGAAGACTAGCTGGCCGCCCCGGCTTTGCCCGTATCCCTTTTTTTATAGCCTATGTCACTCGGGAATAGTGTAGCTTCCCAACAGTGAAGGAATTTTTCAAATCTGTCAGTCGTTTAGGAGCCTATTCAATTCAAACAAACAAACAAACAAACTTTTCCTCTTTATTATATTAGTATACAAGTATAGATTAACAGTCGTGCTACGATTATGGAAACTGTAAAGAATCCTAAACGTCGGCAAATAAAATAAAATAAAAATACGCGAGTTAAATCTGTTAATAGTTGTTTAATTCCAATGTGTAATAACCGCGAAGGCATCAGAAATGTAATTATTTCATTTCAATTGAATACTACATAATTGACGACTTACACAGCAAAAAGTAACTAAAGTTACTAACATTAGAAATTCGTTAATAAATGTAACTTTCCTTTGCAAATGTGTTGTAAAAACTATATAATAACTAGCTTCTGCCCGCGACTTCGTCCGCGTGGAACACCTCCTTTTTTGCAGTAGGTTAAAAAGTAGCCTATGTTCTTCCTCGGGCTCCAGACTTTCTTTGTACCAAATTTCATTTAAATCGGTCCAGTAGTTTTAGCGTGAAAGGGTAACAGACAGACAGAGTTACTTTCGCATTTATAATATTAGTTAGGATTACACACGCTGCCTTACCGCGCTCGCCTGTGACTTGCATTATCAACTTACCACACTTGTATATTTTTTTTTAAAACTCACCTATATGTATAATATGTCCGTCTGTGTCGAGCATGATGTTTCCGTTGTGTCTGTCCTTGATTTGCAGCAGGAACCCGATGACGCTGTAAGCAGCCATCGACGTCACGAAGCAACGACGCGCCGCCTGATGACAAAATAATGATGAAAACAAACAGAAAACTTACTTGAACTCTATCTATACTATACTAATATTATAAAGAGGAAAACTTTGTTTGTTTGGTTGTAATTAATAGGCTCAAAAACTACAGGACCGATTTGAAAAATTCTTTCACTGTTGGGAAGCTACGTTCACCCTGAATGACATCTTAGGCTATATAATATTTTGAAAAAAAAATATGGATCCGTGCGAAGCCGTAGCGAATCGCCGCAGCTATTTTTTTCAAAATAAAATTTAGCCTATGTTACTCGTGGATATTGTAGCTTTCAAATGGTGAAAGAATTTTTAAAATCGGTCTAGTAGTATTTTCTAACCTAACCAAACAAAATTTTCCTCTTTATAATATTAGTATAGACGAAAAAAAATTGCCACTTTACATATCGATTTGCGATCGTGATTTTTCTTTTCCTTTTAGTGGGTTTGTGTTTTTCAACTCTTTGTGTAGATTTTTATTGGACTACATAAATCGAAGTGAACATTAGAATGAAAGAAACAACTTTAACGGATTTAACTCGAGAATTTTATTTTTATTGGCTGACGTTTCGTTCACAAATTCCATAATCGTAGCACGACTGAACTGACAATAGTCTTATGCTAAAGTATTGTCAGCTCAGTCGTGCTACGATTATGAAATCTGTATAGGCTTCGAAACGTCAGCTTATAAAAATAAAATACGCGAGTTAAATCCGTTCAAGTTGTTTCATTCCAATGTATAATAACCGCGTAGGCATCAAAAATTATTTCGAAGTGAACATTTCAAGTCGACAAAACATTTCATCATGGTCGTACGTCTATACTATAATAATATTATAAAGAGGAAAGATTTGTATTTTTGTATGTTTGTAATGAATAGGCTCCGAAACTACTGGACCGATTTCAAAAATTCTTTCACCTTTGGAAAGCTACGTTCACCCTGAGTAACATAGGCTATAGAACATTTTGAAAAAAATAGGGATCCGTGCGAAGCCGGGGCGAACCGCTAGTAGGTGATTATATATAAGAATCAATTTTCTACGTGGACGAAACCCCGAGAAAAAGCTATTTAAATAAATAATAGAGTTACCTGGAACTCCCTGGTGGTCTCGTCGCCGTATTTCTTGATGAAGTACTCGTACATGCCGATGTCTGTCTGTCTGCCGAGCTGGTCCCGGGACTTCGCGTTGGGCACGCATTCTATTACACCGCACTGGAAATAAATATTATATTTAGTATTGTAGTGACTCAACTCGAAATGTCACTACGAGAATTTAAACTTAAATATCCCACACTTAGATCTCTTTAGATAATAAAGAGCTAACTCAAAAAAGGTACTTTTTCAGGAGAGGCGAGAAACTGATTAATATTTCCATATGTGTATTAATATTGCATGAGATTTCTGCATAAATTTATACTTTTTATAATAAAGCTAGCAGAGTTATATTAGCTTAAAAAGTTAAATTTGTTTTAGTGTAGGTAGGTTTTGCTGGAATCCGATGGTGTGCATAACTCAAATCTTCCGATTTTTGAGTTAGATCCCTTTAGATCTAGGTGTGCGATATATCGACTTAAAATCTTAATTGGAGTGAAGACTTACTAAATGATGCTATACTTCGAAAGCACTTTCTGAATCGATAATATACATCGTTGTAACTATTTATATATTTCTTTATTATTTCATATGAATGTTGTGTACTGTCCTTTTAGTATTTTTGGTCTTTATTTTTATTCTTTTTTAGCAAATGATTGCATCTACGACCTCTAAGGTTGACTGGTCGATAACGCCGTTTGGCATTGAGTCTGTCTTTTGTACATTAGTTTATGTGTGGAATAAAGAGAAAGAGAATAAAGAAAAAAGTGTAGTACCCATAGGTACTTATAACTTTTTTCATTCGGACCATACGATTACATTTTTTTTTGACTAAATCTCATGAAATAAACATATCTTGTTTATATACTTCCTCTCAGTATTTGCTAACTTATCAATCTATTTTAGCTCTTATAACTATAGCAGTAAGGTCTCACCCCGGGCGCAGTAGCGACTACTTTATAAGGGAACAGGTATAAGTCCAAGCCGACTTGTTGGAACACGTTCTTGAATAGAGATATCACTTGCAACGCCAACATGTCCTGTCTGACGTCATCACCCACTTTAAAGATGGCCGCCTGCCAGGTCTCCGAGGCCATTGATATGAAACGATCTTTGCCTTCCTCCTGCTGCAAAAATTAAAAAAAAACTGTAAATTATACAAATAATTAATCACTATTACGGTATAGTATAAAACAATGTCGCTTTTCGCTGTCTGTCTGTCCCTACGTAAGTTTAGATCTTCCAAAGTATGTAACGGATTTTGATGTTTATCCATACTAATATTATAAAGAGGAAAGGTTTGTTTGTTTGGATTGAATAGGTTCCAGAACGGCTGGACCGATTCCAAAAATTCTTTCACTATTGGGAAGCTACGATCACCCTGAGTGATCCTGACTGACCCTGAGTGTGGCTATAAAAAAAAAGATGATCCGTGCGAAGCCGGGGCGGACAGCTAGTTTAATAGATAAAGCAATTTAACTGGTTTAGTGGTCAGAGCTCCTATCTACGAAACCGGAGGTTGCAGGTTTGAATCTTACTAGTGGCAGATGTTAGTGTGATGGCTTTGATACCTGCCTACTTACTTACTAAAAGTATGAAATAAAAATAAATAATTAAAAATTTAACAAACCCCCGAAACGCGAAAACCCGCGAAACCGCTCCTCATTTAGATGTATGTATCTACTTAATATTTACAATCTACCTAAACCTACGGTCCCCCCGACATGACGTTTTCTTTGTAGAAATATTAATACTTACTTAGGTAACTAATATTAACTTTTTATTATTGTGATACTTTTTAGAGGGCTTTTAGGTTTTTATGTAAGTTACTAGATTTTGGTAAACACAAATGGAACCTTAGAGTAAGATAGGTATGTGTAATTTTTTATTCCAGGAAAATATAAAGATCCCGCAGGATAATCAAAATTATAAAAACATCATGAAATCAACACAGTTTCAGTCAATTAAACTGCATTAATGCATTTATAATGATTTCGCCGGCACAATCATCAGTGTACGTAATGACATATTTCCTTTTTCAAGTCATTACTGCGCAAGAGTGACTCCAAACATGATGTTAATGATTATACTGATTGTCCAAATGATTTTAACACACAGTGCTTGTAAAGAGTATAGACTGATTTTCGTCAGTACGGAAAAGTGTAAAGATCCAGATTTGCCTTACGTGAGGGATTCGCCCTTTGCACTTTATATCAAACCTTTCATTGGTAAGATGGCTGAAGTTATATTTGCAATGATTTTTCGCCAGTAGGTGTTTGAAAGTGCTTAGGATTAAAAAAAAAAATACTGTTTAATTGGTTATTGTATATGTTATTTATTTTTTATATATAACGCTTGTATGTTAGTAATTGTTGTACGTACCTACATTAGTAGTTACTAAGTCTATCGCATTAGGTCTTCCTGTAATGATAGGTTCAAGATAATAAATAAATAATTTAAGCACACCCACTGGCGAAAAACCAATCAAACTACAAACTGTAAATTATTTAAGCACGCCTACTGGCAAAAAACAAATTATAAATCGAACTTTATTTACTCCTTCTAGGTAAAGACGGATATCCAATAATACGCGGCAATTTAACAGTGAGAGAGACCATAAGCGGTAGAGACAAGAGACTATCATCGTATTACGGCATCGAAACGTCCACAGGAATCCAGTGGCTAATGAAAATCAAAGACCTTACATGCAATAGTTTAATAGTAAAAACGTTCTTTCGCGTTTTCAACGTAGCCTTAGTAAATTGTGCGGTTAGACAGGGCGTGCATTACATAAAGAATGGTGACGTAGACGTGATAGACACGGCGTTTAAGGGTTTCCCCGCCAGGACTGTGGGATACAGGCTGTCTAAGATACAGATATACAATAAAAGCCACACGTTTGCCTGTTGGCGGAGCCGGTTGAATTTAGTGCCTGTTTTTAAAAGAAAGGGTTAATTTTTTTGTAATAAATTGCTTAATATT
The DNA here is from genome assembly GCA_038024825.1 of Polylopha cassiicola. NCBI lineage: Eukaryota > Metazoa > Arthropoda > Insecta > Lepidoptera > Tortricidae > Polylopha > Polylopha cassiicola. The sequence goes on from CP149062.1 coordinate 8,782,770, forward strand.
TGTAAAAAAATATATTTTGTGTGTATTTTTGTTTTATTTTTAGATGACACTATAAGTGAATGTAATATGAGATACTGTTATGATTGTGTATTGTTGAAAATAATGACACATTAGATCAATTTATATTTAATTATTACTTTAAACAAACCCCCGACACAAATCCTAACTAACATTATAAATGTGAAAGTAACTCTGTCTGCCTGTCTCGCTCTACGCTAAAACACTGAACCGATTAAAATTAAATTTGGTACACAGATAAAGGACTGCAGTGACCTTCAAGGTTACTGTGCGAGCGTGAGGGCACTATTACTACTCGCGTGCGACAGAGACAAATAGAAAAAGGGCAACGTGCTTCGCTGTGCTCGGCAACCATCCTTTACTCTAGAGCCTGAAAAAGGACATCGGATGCTTTTAATCGCTAATTCCACGCGAACGGAGTCCAAGATCGAGCAAAGTGGCGTGCAATTGGAGAGGCCTATGTCCAGCAGTGGACTGCGATGGGCTGAGGATGGATAAGTAAACTAGGAAACCAAGTTGAATATCGTATTGTAATAAATAAATGTACTTACTATAATATTAAGTTCTTTGGTAAGTGATAAATTGTTTTAAATGAGAATAAATTTCTTTAAGCCCAACTGTTCGATGGGTAGTCGACCTTAAGGCAGACAGTATTAGGTTCAAAGTCAAAGTGACTCTGACGTTGACACTTACATTGGGCAGGTCGTCGTTGGAAGCCACCGCCATGGCGACCGCCTCCATTTCTGAAATACCGTATTTCCTCACACGGAACCTCGCCAAGTACGGCGCCTTCGCTGCACTCTGCATGGGGGTACCTGAATAAGATAAGATAAGATATTTATTTACGACAAATAAGAAAATTATTTAAGTAGGTAACTAAAATTAGAAAGGAAATAAGTTTCACCCCTTTAGGTGGTAAATTTTCGAAAATTCTTTCTTAGTGCTCCAATGCGTAGTAAAATAAACTTCTGTGCAAAACTCGCGTATTTTCGCAGTACGACTAAATACAGTAACGCTGCGAATATAGAAACTATAGTTCTCGAAATGCAAGCAAAAAAATTAAATTACGCGAATTCAATCGGTTAGTGTTTCAATCCAATGTGTAATAACCACGAAGGCATCAGATATTATATGTTAAGATATTTATTGATTTACCACAAATAATAAAATTAAGTCGTATTTTGTGAAACGACATTTATGTATGGAATTTTCAACTTACCACTTTTATAGTCGATGTCGAGTACCATGGAGTCTGGGTTAGAAGGCAGGTAGCATCCGGGTTGTACCTAAGAAAAGATAGGTATTGGTTATTTTTTATGTATTCTCTCAAATAATCTTTCAATTTAAAATAATGTATATAAATAAAAATGAGTCATCAAAATGAATGGACGTGCATAACTTCCGATCGGCTGCACTAAATTGTATAATTAATTTTATTTTGTATAAAGCTTTGCAGAAGCCAGTGCCAGCGATTTCGCCTGCGCACGATAAGCTCCCCTATTTTACCTTAGGGGGTGAACTTTCTAAAATATTATACCTCAAGACTTCCGATGAATAACTTTCAGACTGAATTGCATTCGAATAACTTCAAAAATGGCAAAGTTTCATACATACTTTATTTTACCCCCTTAGGGAGTGAATTTACAAAAATCTCCCTTACTCTACAAACAGAACCTCTGTGCAAAATTTCAGCTTTCGAACCCTTAAAGTTTAAGCCCTGCGTTGATACATCAGTCAGTTTTCGCTTACATAGATTTATATTAATAGAATAGGTACTTACTTTAATATTCTTCAAGGCCTCTAAACAGGCTCGTTTTCGTTCGGCTCCCTTCGGGTACGGTCGTATCATTCCGGATATGTTCGTGATCTGTCCGAAGAAGTCGAATTCTCTTTCGTAAAACGCTTTCGCCGGGCCGGAGAGCGTTTCTACTATATTCCTCACTAGGCTTTCTAGTATATCGAATAATGCCGCTGGAAAAAATAAAATTAACATACAAATACAAAAAACAGAATCAAAATCGGTTCATGCGTTAGGGAGCTGTGATGCCACAGCTAGATACACATACACACACAGAGACACGTCAAACTTCTAACACCCCGTCGTTTTTGCGTCGGGGGTTAAAATAGAAAAGAAAGCCAACTAATTAATAGATATGACAAATCGAGCAAGGAATCATTTATCGATCACAAATCGAGCAAGAAATTAGAAATTTTATCTTTGTCGTTGTGACGTCACACCTAGATATGATTTATATGACTGCCCCACTCCCTGGAGGTTTTGATACCCTTGCGAGTGTCGGAAGCGTAAAAATACTTTCTCCTAAGTAGGTATATGATCTACTCGCGGTCCCGGCAGACTTCGTCCCGCCCGGCAAAGAATCGATTTTCACTGGAACGTGGTAAAAAATAGGTATCTGAGCTACATCCTCAGCAATTTTCAGCCAAATCGGTTAAGTATTTCTCGAGTTATAAACGGAGTAACTAGCACGACTTTCTTTTATATAATAAGATAAGATAGATAGATAGATTTACTAATAAACGATTTTATTGATTATCTATCGATCTTTGCGGCACTGCGTCTCCAGGTACGCGGTCGATACTCACGGTCCTTGTTGAGCATCTCTTCGTCAGTGTACATGTTCGTGTGCATATTCCAGATCAGCTGATGCGCTACAACTTGAGAGTTCTTCGCTAGTGATTTTATCAGTTCAGCTACGTAGCCCATCTGCAAAGGATACAAAAAAAAACAATTTAGGCTCTTACAAGCTCTTATGATGGTCAGAACTTATGATACCAGTGTTTTCGAAAAAACCTTACACACAGAAACGGCAATAAAATCAATGAAGTGTCATTTTTTGTTTTTTAAATGTCAGACTCTCGAATGAAATGTTGAGTCACAGATAAGATAAGCTCGAATTTATTAAAATAATATTAATCTATTAAGAAAACAGCTGACGCATCGACTTCGTACCACATTTGAGTCTTTTTGTTTGTTTATTTGGATTGAATAGGCTCCTAAACGACTGGACCGATTCGAAAAATTCTTTCACTGTAGGAAAGTTACACTATTCCCGAGTGACATCCATACTAATATTATAAATGCGAAAGTAACTCTGTCTGTCTGTCTGTTACGCTTTCACGCTGAAACTACTGGACCGATTTAAATGAAATTTGGTACAAAGAAAGTCTGGAGCCTGAGAAAGGACATAGGCTACTTTTTAACCGACTGCAAAAAGGAGGAGTTCCACGCGGACGAAGTCGCGGGCAGAAGCTAGTGGGCTATAAAAAAAGGGATCCGAAAGGGTGCGAAGCCGGTGCGACCCGCTAGTTTATTATAAAATGTAGACACTAGTAGAGAATACCGTATATCAATAAATCCACCTTTCGTTCATTACTTTTTTTTATACATTAAAAAAAACAAACCTTTACAAATCGACATTACCACTCACCGTGTCAAACCTCAGCGCCTGCACCAGCTGCGGTATATACAGCAGCACGGCGGAGGAGGGGTACGAGGTGAGCGCGGAGACAGCCGCCTGCGCGCTGAGCGGGTGCGGCGGGAACTGCCGGCTGAAGTACGAGAGCGCCTCCACCGGGGACACGCGCGCCCAGGTCACCATGTGCACCAGCTGAGGGGGGGGAGGGGATATTAGTGACCTTTATGAGACTGGAGAAGATCCATTAAAGAGCTGGGGGTGGAGATATTTTAAATCAAAGGTAGATTACAAAGACGAACGTATCCATTACTATATTAAGGGAGGGGCAGATGAGGAGCAGGATTTAAACTTCGTGACGTCACGTTACGGCATATATCCATAGAGATATTATACTAGAGGAGGTGAGCCATAGGACTGTCTGTAAGTGGAAGCGTATCACGGTAAAGAGAGACAGAAACTCTAAATAGAGGCACTGTCCTTGTCTTGCCGCATGCGCAATGGCAACATGCTGCGCGCCGTCCGTTGCTATGGTACCGTTGACGACGCAATACGAAATGTTCTAACCTATTATTTCGCTTCAGTTCGTTTACGCGCGTGCAAATTTCTCACTTATGTTTATTATCGATATTATTAAAAATAAAATATGAAAAACAAAGTTGGTAATTGCGTGCATTTTGTGCAAAAAGGAATCGACTACACAATATACATAACCACAAAATTTTGACAGTCGAATGCGGAAGGGTCAGTACAATACTGGAGGCGGATCGTTTACTGCGCATGCGTCATCAGACAAGGAGAGCGACCACTATTCCAATGCTCTTTCTCTTTCTACCATTATAACGCGTTTCTGGCTGGCTAACCTCCTCTAGTATAATATCTCTATGCATATATCAATTGTATGATAATGTGATGTCATACTCCAGAAATTTCGATGCACTTTTACAATCTTTGTCATTTATTTTTCGATTGAGAAAAGGAAAAATACTTGTCCAATATTTTTTGGTAAACTACTTGATGGTTAAAGAAAAAAAAACAGGCGACATCCTTACTAACATTATAAACTTAAAAGTTTGTAAGAAACTATGGATGTATGTAACTATTTTACGCGAAAACTACTGAATAGATATTGATGAAACTTTACAATAATATAGCTTTTACATCAGAATAAATATAGTCTACATTTTAAAACTATATTGGTTAAAGTACTCATTGAGCGCAGACGAAGTCGTGGTTAGATATTGTCACGTCGAAATAAGTACGCGCGTACAGTGTCGCGTACTGCGTCAGGGTAGGCACTCCATACATATATACCATTGTGCCTATATGAAATGCACGCCCTTGGCAAATAAGGGTGTAAATGCAATAGTAAATGCAATTGTCACCTCGTGTGCATCGTTGAGCAAGGTATCTGTAGTGACCAAGTACTTGAGCGCCTGCGGTATGTGGCTCACTGCACTCGGATGCGCCTGCACTTTGCGACGCATCTCGGAGACTATGCCTTCGTTCTTTAACCTGATAAATTTAAAAAAAAAATTGTAACCTCGACTTTATGATACTTATTATCTCATGCTTTTGTGATTATTAGGTGGAACCACAAAAAAAATGACAAAATATATAAAACTAGCTGTCCTCCCCGGCTTCGCATGGTTCCCTTTATTTTATAGTGTATGTCACTCGGCAATAGTGTAGGTTTTCAATAGTGAAAGATTTTTTCCAATCGGTCCAGTCGTTTTGGAGCCTATTCAATCCAAGCAAACAAACAAACAAACCTTTCCTCTTTATTATATTAGTATAGAAAATACCCCATTTTCAACCATACTTAACATTCATTAAGTATGAAAAATACATGTTTTTTTTTAGTTGTTAAGTTAAGTTAAATTATATATCTAATTATAAGTACTTATTTGTTAATAACTTTCTGGTACCAAATAAAGTTTTTCTATTCTATTCTATGTTGGCCGATTTTCAGACCTACCCGATATGTAAACAAAATTTCATTAAAATAAGTTCAGCCGAATATTTCTTACGATGTATCAATCGAAACTCGATCAATATCTATGGTTCAGTACCATTAGTTTTTAATGCTGATATTTGTACAAAGACAAGAGTAGAAAAAATCGAGACCCCAGTGGGTGCGTCGACTAGCGCGCAAGTTCTTCATAGGAAGAAAGGGTAAAATCAAACCCTAGTTAGGTCATAAGGGCAACAGACCTAAAAAGTTTAACCACTGCTGTAGATAAGCGATATAATACTAACCTTTCAGGTAAAAATACAGCCAAAGTCGGGCTGATATCCCAGGCGAGCTTGGCGTACTCGCGCCAAGTCCTCTCCGTGTTGGGCTTTGATCGCCAAGTCGCTATATTGTCCTCGCCCGGCACCGCCTGCTCCGGCCGCCCGTGCGGGTTGTGCCACGTGACTAAGAACTCTATTTCAACTGCCTGTAGGTACAAATTTGATAAACATACAATTAGAATGGTTGAATGTTAGAATGAAACAAATATAACGAATTGCAATGAAACAACTATTAACGGATTTAGCTCAAGTATTTTTATTTTATTTTATTTGCTGACGTTTCGGATTCTTTTCAGTTTCCATAATCGTAGCACGACTGAGCTGACAATAGTCTAACGCTAAAGTCAAAAGTATTTTTAAACAGTAAAGAATCCGAAACGTCAGCAAATAAAATAAAATAAAAATACTTGAGCTAAATCCGTTAATAGTTGTTTCATTCCAACGTGAAATAACCGCGAAGGAATTCTGATGAATTGTGATTATTAACTACTAGCGGTCCCGGCAGACGTCATCCTGCCCGTTCGAAATTCAAATTAGGTAACTTTAGTTAGACAACGTATGTATGGGAAAAGAAAAGGGCTGTTTTTAGGGTTTTCCCGGCAATTATTCTATTTTTTCTCGCCGTAAGAACCATCCTTGGACTTTAACGAACATTTAAAAAAAAAATTGGCCAAATTGGTCCAGGCGTTGTCGAGTTATGCGTTTACCAACACATTTTGCGATTCATTTTTATATATAAGAAGATTACGGATTTAAATCGCGTATTTTATTATATTTGCTGATGTTTTGAAATCTTTATAACACCTAGTACTGACGATAATCTAACGCTAAACAACTGCTACCTACTTTATAGCAAAGTAGATACTACTTATTGACGACAATATGTTTTGTGTCTTCTAAAATTATTATTTTTTCTGTCCTCCGGCCGGAAAGCGCCAACTTTCTGGCCGCTGCGCTAAATGAAATTGCCGCTTTCTGGCTTCTTCGAACAGAAAAATAATATACTGACCTCGGCCAGTAAAATAAAAAAGCCTCAGATCACATTTTTGTCAACCTCGGCTTCGCCTCGGACGAATAATTACATGAGATCTGAGACATTTTTTATTTTACTGGCCTCGGTGCGTAATGTACTATTTAATCTTTCGACTCCAAATGTCGACCTCAGACCTACGGTATAGTCAAGTCTGTCAGCGTAGTATCATGTGGTGTTGTGATTTGAGACGCACTTTTCATTTCGTCCTGTCGTCGGTCTCAATTGTTAGCTCCCTTCGTCAGTCGGCCGTGTCAACAAAGGAGGTCAGCAGTGTTGCCAACTCCTAGAAATTCGAGTCGCTAAACAGTCGCCAGAAAGTCGCTAAAACTAAAACAACCATAAAAAGTTCGGGAGACACCCCCCCTTCAATTAAATAAAGTTTGAATTTGGTGCGCTATCGCGTTTGTCGTTTTCCATATTATGTATCTTTTGGCATTGAATAATTCTGTGTCGATTTGATGAAAAATGTATCTATTATTGGCTCTACAACTGTTTTAATTTGTACTCCAAAAGTCGCCAGATAAGTCGCTAAACTATTTTTGTCGTCAAAACTTTTTTTTGGTCGCTAAGCCTCAAGCAAAAGTCGCTAGTTCTAGCGACAAAATCGCTAAATTGGCAACACTGGAGGTCAAACGCCACGACATCGACATGTGGTTAATGAACTGACTCCAACTGACCATCAGCTCGAGGATGAGGTTCCTCTTGCGCACGTAGTCCTTGACGAATGTGTCCTGCGTCTTGGCGCTCGGCTTGGCGCTGCGGTTGGACCGCTTGCCGGCCACGCTGCCGGCGCCGCTGCTCAGCGTCGTCGTCGACATCGGCACCTGAACAATTGGGTAGTAGATTGTTTTAACATATTATATCGCTGTTTTACTATAGCCCGAGATCCCACCGCAAAATTGTGCAGGTATCTGTTTTTTTAATGAAACTTCGTTAAATTAATGACGAGTAGATATGTAATGCATTAGTTTCGGGTTGCCTGTAAAAAATTAGCCGCAATAACCTGTGATTATTTTTTTTGTAATTAATATTTTTATATGAATTGCAGCTATATGTTTTTTAAATAAAATATACGTCATTTTGAAGGAAAAGATGTGAAGAATGTAAAAAACAATGGTTGCCAAGTCAGCCGCAACTTCTGGTGTCAACCTTAAAAGAACACTGGGTTGCCAGGTGTAAACTGGTACATTATTAATAAATATTATAACAATAAACGGTCCGTGCATTCCTTCCCTCTCACTCACTTTCATCTGAAGCGAAAATAATAAGTTTAAATCACAGCACAACCACTGATTGCGGCTTTTTTTTACTGGCAACCATGGATTATCATGAACAATAAATACTATAGATACATTTTTATTATAATATTTATAACTCAAGAATGGCTGAACTGACTTAGCTGGAAATTAGCGGGGAGGTAGCTTAGAACTAGAAGAACGACATATGATACTTTTTATCACGCCTGATAGGATATCTTTCATGTTTGTACCATGATGTAATACCATTAATAAATGGTATGAGACCATAGATATCGATCAATTTCCGATTTATACAATGTAGTAAACTTTGCAATACAGTTTTTTAACTTAAATAATAAATTATAGAAACATCATACCGTATTGATCCAGCCGGTCGTCTGCCTGTTGCCGATGTCACTGCTGTTCACTGAAGACCGGTTGTCGGTCGGCGAGTTAGAAGTATATATACTTTGCTGGCTACTCGGACCCAGTAAGTCGAGTTCCCCTATAAACAATAAAAAAATTTAATAAATAAAAATGAGTTTTTTTTTCCGGGAGTAATAAGTAGTTATGTATATATGTAAAGAGAATGATCTCTTTAATATGAATATGCGCGCGCAATGTTCGCGTGTCGCGTCAACCAAGCTGTCATTGTGAAATGTCAAAGTGCATTGTAATCTTGTTTGTTAATTAATTAATTTCGTTAAGCTATATCGAGAGGTGACAACAATAAATTTTTATTGTCGTTTCTTATTTACAGGTAAGATTATGTTAGTTATGTAAGGATTTAATATGATTGTGTGACCTACTCGATAAATAAAATTGCATTTCTTATTTACAGAGAAACAAATAGAAGTTTTATTCTGCCTCTTGAAATTGAATTACAACCTATTGTCTTATATATATATATATGAAAGAAAGTCGTATTAAATCAGCTGAAATTTTAAAAATAGTTTAACAAAACGCAACAATGACAGCTGTCAAATCGATTCTTTGCCGGGCGGGACGAAGTCTGCCGGGACCGCTAGTTTATAATAGACAAACTGACGAAGCGAATCTAGAGTCACGTTTTTTGAAAATCTTGTATTAAATAAAACTTGACTTGCCCGGGACTTCCATAAATATGTCCCAGACTAACAAACAGCGCGCGACTGTGTGTTTGTGTGTGTGTGTGTGAGAGAGAGAGAGCAGGGGGGCTAGAAAAGTGCCCAACGTTCAACGTTAACGTTAAACGTTAGCACCAAAATGTATGGGATTTGACATTTGTGACGTACGGTCGTCCGCGGATGTCAAATCCCATACATTTTGGTCCTAACGTTTAACGTTAACGTTGAACGTTGGGCACTTGTCTAGGGCCCCTTGTGTGTTTAGGTGCGGGCTTGTAAATGTGTTGTATGTGCATACGTGCGTATGTGTGTGTTTATGCGTTTGACGTTATCTTTTAAGTCGAAAAAGTAAAAAAATCTTCTTAACAATAAATAGTACTAATTTCTGATGCCTTCGCGGTAAGACAACACAAAATAAATCACTTTAGCGTTAGACTATTGTCAGCTCAGTCGTGCTACGATTATGGAAACTGTAAAGAATCCGAAACGTCAGCTAATAAAATAAAATAAAAATACGCGAGTTAAATCCGTTAATACTTGTTTTATTCCAATGAATAAATAGTACTGTTTGACCTGTATGCATGTGTGTTTGTGTCGGTTGTGACGTCTCTTTCTCTCTGTGTGTGTGTGTGTACTCACCGCCAATATCGCTGCTCTTCAAATACTTCTTATCTGAGTGCATCAGCTGCCAGAACTTGATGAGGGCTATGATGTCCTCCCTCAGGACGCCTGAGGTCCTCGACGGGCACTGGAGTCCTCGGCAGAAGTAGTCCAGGCAAGCGCTGTATACCCGCTCCCTTAGTATGTTGCGACCCAGGGACCGGGGGAGTATGTCGCCTTGCAACAGGGACAGGCCGCAGGATAATAGCCTGTAAGTGAATGGGATAGAGTTTGATTTAGATTGGTGAGTTTATAGGGACATTGAGTAAGGTGGTTTACTGCTTTTAATGATAATTGTTAATTGGAATGAAACAACGGAATGATTTTTAATTTAGAATAGGGTAGTTTTTCAAAATTTGTAATTTAAATATAAGGTAGTTTGCATAACTGTATAAGTCACTTTAGCGTTAGACTATGGTCAGCTCAGTCGTGCTACGATTATGAAAACTGTAAAGAATCCGAAACGTCAGCAAATAAAATAAAATAAAAATACGCGAGTTAAATCCGTTAATAGTTGTTTCATTCCAATGTGTAATAACCGCGAAGGCATCAGAGATTATTGATAATAGTTAAGTTAGAAACAAATTGTGGAATACATTTAGATCCTATTAAAAAACCATGCTTGATTAAAAAAAAGTATAATTATCAAAAAGTGACACGTATTTCTAATGAGCACATGAGGGCGCGTCAAAGTTCAAGAGTGGGGGTTCGTGACGTCACATTGCTTCACAGCAAAGTGACGTGTCAGTCAGTGTGGCTGTCAAATCAATACTAATTGTTTTAATACAATATGTCAGGATACTGGTCCCGTTATATATCTTTAATGAGTGCCTATGATTTGTTTTAAATAGTAAAGAAGGTTGTTATGGGGTCTCTAGAAGAATATATTTTTTATATACATTAATTTTTGAAGAATGTTTATATAGAGGCTTCCCTATAGTAATAACCGGGAAAGCATCAGAAATTAATATTTTATTTTTAACTTACTTGAATCTTACACCGACAGCCTCCACGTGTCTGTTTATGTGATCTCTCACGTCTCCGACAGTCAGTGGTAATGATCTAAAAAATAAAAAAAAAAAAAACTACAATACCTGTGGAACCCTTCATTTTTAGGTATAAAGGACCCTATTACAAATGTCACATTACACTAACAAGTCCGACTAATATGGTCACTGAGTAAGTTTCAAAATACCCATGCTTCTTGGCGTAGTGGTGAGAGCCCCCGACTACGAAACCAGAGGTTGCCAATTCCAATCCTGCTACATGTCAAATTGATAAACTAGAGCGCGTGAAGTTTCGGTTTCGGCTTAAAGAAATCATGTTTCGTCTGGTGGTTTGGTTTCGGCCAATAAACAGCCGAAACTAATGACATTGTACTTTCGGGTCGCGTTCGGCTAACTTCGGGTGCGCTCGGCGGCAATATGGCGTCGGCGCTCGTTTGAGTACGCCGACTGGCGAAAATTAAAAACCTTAGGGGTAAGACCACCCTTAAAATTAAGGTATGAAAAATAGATAATATACTACTTCTCAGACTTACCCGTATACACACAGAATTTCATAACAATCCACCCCTTTCGGAGGAGTTTGGCAACAAAGACCGCGACACGAGAATTGTATATATTAAATAATTCATTAGTTATAATATTATTATATCTAACCTATGTAAGAGGCTTGCAAGCATTTCTACTTTCTCGTGGCTGTTGTACTTGGCGGTCTCGGCCACCTCGCACAGGTACCGGATCCACACCGCGTGCGGCGCCACGAAGGGCGGGCGGGGCTCTAACTTACAACCTGGGGGAAAAAGATAAGATAAGAAAAATCTAGTTATATTGTCGAGTGATTATTGTCACAATTGTCGAATTCATTAGGGGTCTAATTTTATCTTGTTTCCTATTAAATCTTGTACTGTTTTTCTCTTAAAGACTTGTTTAACTTTTTTTTTTTTTTGTGATTTTTGACAATCTCGATATGAGTTCATATAATATTGTATCATCATCATCATCATCATCATTATCATCAGCCCATCGCAGTCCACGCAATATTGTATATGACTATGTAATTACTAACTTCTTCTTTATTTCGATTTTAAATGATTTACATATTCAGATAGAATATTTTATTTTATTTCTAAATAGAATAAGAAAAAGACACTGCACTAGCGTGGCATCACATATATATCTATCACATATATACTAATATAATAAAGAGGAAAAGTTTGTTTGTTTGTTTGGATTGAATAGGCTCCTAAACGACTGGACCAATTTGAAAAATTCTTTCACTGTTGGAAAGCTACACTATTCCCGAATGACATAGGCTATAAAAAAAGGGATCCGAGCGAAGCCGGGGCGGACAGCTACAAGACAGAATATTTTATTTTATTTCTAAGCAAAATAAGAAAAAGACACTGTAGTAGCGTGGCATCACATATACATAACTAGCTTCTGCCCGCGACTTCGTCCGCGTGAAACTCCTTTTTTGCAGTCGGTTAAAAAGTAGCCTATGTCCTTTCTCAGGCCCTAGACTTTCTTTGTACCAAATTTCATTTAAATCGGTCCAGTAGTTTTAGCGTGAAAGCGTAACAGACAGACAGACAGAGTTACTTTCGCATTTATAATATTAGTAGGGATATATGTGCCTGTGTGTGTGTGTGTGTGTGTCCGTGTGTGTCTTACCTTCATAAGCAGCAAGCGGGCTTGTCTCTTCAGGCTGTGTAGAGAACAGTCCCATACGACGGTCTACAGTCGTCTGCCACGCGGCTAATACCTTTAGACAAATGGTACAGTCAACTTCAATTGTAGCTGTCATAGTACAGTCAGCTTCAAACGTATCGTGGTTGTCGAGGTGGTTAATTGTAGGATGTGTTTTGGGAATTCGGTTAACAGTGATGGGTGTTGCAGGAGGGTAGGCATTTCATACAGTTGTCATTGCGCCTATTGGGAGGTGGCAGTTTTTGTGAAATTTTAGACAATTTCAAGCAATCTTTTTTAACCTGGTAACTGTAAAAATATATTACGGTTTTAATAATTAAAAAATTAAATTCAAACAAATTGAAAATAAATCCCTTAATGCAACTATGATTTTTATTAGATTTTTTTTTTATATTCACATTTTAAGCAAAAAAAGGGTGTAAAATCCAGGCCAGGAAGCCAATGGAATGCAGGCACAATAATAATATTATGGTAAAACATGTATGTAGTGCCTACCCCGGGCGCACCCCGCACCGCCCGCACCTGCGAGTCTACGAGTCTATACCACATACCTCCTGCAGCAGCCGCAGCTCGAGCTCGGGGCGCGCCGTGCTGACCCACTGCCAGCACTCCACCGCCGTCGTCACCGCGTCCTCGGTGAAGATCTCCACCTGGGACCACGCTGGAACAACATAGTTAATACTTTAATATAACTATTTTTTTATTTCACTAATAAATAAAAATACAGCAAAATTCAACTATAACAGATTAAATTCGCATATTTTGCACGTAATTCTTATTCTACGGTAGTCCACAGAAACCGCGTCAAGGTAGGCACTAAACCTTAGGAGTCTATATTCAAGGCACTCCCTTGTTTTTACCAATTGAATGCAGCAGCTTCGGTCCAAATGCACCTCTTCGGAGTTGATCTCCCATAATGTTCACTTGCACCAGCCCCCCGGTCCTTTAGCCACAGCGCCGCGCGGTGCTGCGTCTCGCTGCAGCACGCAGCACGCAGCAGCACGGTACTCACCGACAGAGTGCAGCAGCCCGCGGGCCACGGCGGGCTCGTGCGCGGCGTGGTGTCGCGCGTGCACGAGCAGCGCGGCGGCGCGCCACAGCGCCGCGCGGTGCTGCGTCTCGCTGCAGCACGCAGCACGCAGCAGCACGGTACTCACCGACAGAGTGCAGCAGCCCGCGGGCCACGGCGGGCTCGTGCGCGGCGTGGTGTCGCGCGTGCACGAGCAGCGCGGCGGCGCGCCACAGCGCCGCGCGGTGCTGCGTCTCGCTGCAGCACGCAGCACGCAGCAGCACGGTACTCACCGACAGAGTGCAGCAGCCCGCGGGCCACGGCGGGCTCGTGCGCGGCGTGGTGTCGCGCGTGCACGAGCAGCGCGGCGGCGCGCCACAGCGCCGCGCGGTGCTGCGTCTCGCTGCAGCACGCAGCACGCAGCAGCACGGTACTCACCGACAGAGTGCAGCAGCCCGCGGGCCACGGCGGGCTCGTGCGCGGCGTGGTGTCGCGCGTGCACGAGCAGCGCGGCGGCGCGCCACAGCGCCGCGCGGTGCTGCGTCTCGCTGCAGCACGCAGCACGCAGCAGCACGGTACTCACCGACAGAGTGCAGCAGCCCGCGGGCCACGGCGGGCTCGTGCGCGGCGTGGTGTCGCGCGTGCACGAGCAGCGCGGCGGCGCGCCACAGCGCCGCGCGGTGCTGCGTCTCGCTGCAGCACGCAGCACGCAGCAGCACGGTACTCACCGACAGAGTGCAGCAGCCCGCGGGCCACGGCGGGCTCGTGCGCGGCGTGGTGTCGCGCGTGCACGAGCAGCGCGGCGGCGCGCCACAGCGCCGCGCGGTGCTGCGTCTCGCTGCCGCCCGCGCAGGCCTCCTTCAGCGCCGTGTGGAGCCGCGCCCCCACGCGCCACAGCCCCGCCTCGCCGCCGCCCTCCGCGTACACCGCCCCTGACACCTGCGGGCAAAGGATGTGTCAAACAGGTGCGGGCAATGATGGGTGCGCAGGGTAGGCACACCATATTTTCTAAAGGTATTTTATTTTTTATAGCTGGGGAATTTGTGCTCATCACCCTGCAATTTTTTATTGATGATTGGCACAGTTGATCTTTAGGTAGTCCCTAGTGAATTGAGACCGGTAGCCATTAGTAGCCCTTCCGCATTAAGTAGGTGGAAGGGTGCGTTCAACGCCGCTAGAATTATTTCTCTAAACCTAATCATATTAGGGACTAGGTACATTGTCACACAACGGAACTATGACAATCGGTAGCATAGCAATCATCAAGTCAGCAGACTTACCTCGCCAGCGTACCGACTCCTCTGCGACACAACAGCGAGTAACGCAGCGGAGTCCTGCGTCACGCACGGTGGGCGCTTGTCTAGCGCGGCGCGCGGTAACGGAGCGGACACGCGGTTCAGTCCGGCTGCACCTAGTAGCGCCCCGGTGGCGAGCGCTAACCCGCAATGATGCCAGAGTGTTGAGTTCGGAACCTATAGAATTTTTTTTACTAAACGACTTGCATCCAATTAGGAATCAAGGTAGTTTAAAGGTAGGTAAAATGATAAATATGTTATATGTTTAAGAACAAACCCGGGTTTCAGGTATACGACCAAAGGTTTAGGCTGTGCGCGTATCCGTCAGTTAGTCATTTAGAATAAAGTATATCATATGATATATAAAATAAACTTATATTGATAATACAATGTTTAACATTTACATATACCTAAACTGAATTTTTCAACTTGTATTTTTTGTGACGAAATCATATAATCTTCTTGTTCTTTGTATTGCAAAGTCGCGGGCAAAACTAGTCTAAAAGACAAAGACCCAATATAATTTAGGTGTTCTGACCAATAGACCAAGAGACCGTCACGTACCTGGTTGAGGTATTCCTGGAGATGGGAGCGGGTCGACTGTGGCGCCCATTTCATCGCCTCTTGTACTATACCGTAGCATCGATCGGCGAAATCTTTCACTATACCCTAAAAACACAATGCGATAATATTCTCTGATGCCTTCAAGCAGAGGCGTGCAGTGAGAGTCACGTATATAATGCGTCTGGGTAGGCACTCAAAAATTAAAAAAATATATCTCTTTCTATTTAAGAAAATCCATATTTTAATGATAATGATATTTGTACCAAGACAAGAGTAGAAAAAATGACCCCAGTGGGACTTGAACCCACACCAACTCCTTAAAGCGAGGCACAGTGCTTCCAACTACACTACATTTTTTTTTAACTTAACTCTTTCAGTACTACCTACCTCTCTCCCTTCTAAAGTGTCTTGCAGTTGTAACGTGAAATCTGTTCCAGGGACCTTAAGAAGAGGTGTTTCTTGGTTCGCATCCAGTTCTAGACTAAAACTTAACACCTGGAGAATGTCTAGCATAGACCATAAGACCTGGAAAAAAAAGTCATCATAAAATCATATCACTGAGTATTAAAACATATTATCAAGAATATAAAAACATATTAGTAGAGCGCTGTAAGGTTTATACCTCGGAATCCAGGGACAGTCAATGAATCTTTACAAAACTTTGGAAATGTGTTTTTAATAGTATATAGAAAAATGTTAAAAAAAAAATTTTGTGCGATCTCAATTTTTTAATTATTATTATAAATAATTATTAATTTTTTGGAGTTTTCTTTGATTTATAATAGTTTAAAATTATATTTTAAAAAGATGAGCTATTACAAACTTGATCTTAGTTCTTAAGGGACTGCAGGTATAAAAATGAAGGTCGGGGAGGGGAATAGAGGGGGCAACAGCAGCTGTTCAGTGTTGTTAATGCGGGCCCTAACAGAATAGTACACGTGGCAACGTGCTCGGCTTAATACGTAGTTGTTGTTCGCTCCGAAAAAAAATAATTTCTAATTATTGTTTACTAACTTCTGCCCGCGACTTCGTCTGCGTACTTTAAGTACTTTGCACAATATCGTTATAAAATATAGCCTATGTGTTATTCTGATGTATAAGCTATATTGTGGTAAAGTTACATTCAAATCCATTCAGTAGTTTTTACGTGAAAGAGTAACAAACATCCATATATCCATACTTACAAACTTTCGCCTTTATAATAGTAGTAGGATTTACAATTAATATATATATATATATATATATATATTATTGACACTGAAAGCTGCTTCTGTGGAAAGAGCGGATGGACTTTCTCAGTATTTAAATACTCGCGAATTTGTCTACGTGCATTCAGTATGCAGACAAAAATATATCAATAATTATTAATTGTATTAATTCTTATTTAAAAAAAAAAAACACCACACCAGCATGCTCTCCACCAGAAAAATGGGGTTGGAATTATGAATGCGGAATATTGATACCACAAACAATGATGCAGCGACCAGCTCCAGAATCTTTACTAAAAATATTTTTTTGCACATGCAAAAAAGGATGTGGAGCATCTTGTGGGTGCAGGAAAAGTGGATTAAACTGCACTGCAGCTTGCTTAGAATGCAATGGTGAAAGCTGTACTAATCCTTTACCTACAATCTACCTCAACGAGATCGACGACGACAATAATGAATAATAAGGAATGTATATAGTTAATGATAAATTTTTGATGTAAATCATTATTTTTTGCAAAAATCTAATAAATTAATATTAAAGTTACTTTGTAAACATATGTCATTACATATAAAATTAAAAACTCTACTGTAAAAATTTTTTCTCCCTTTCGCCTCTCATTCTTCAGTAATTTGTTGTTAAAAATTTTTGTAATCGAGATCGGCCAATTTTTTTTTTTTAACTTTTTTATTTGAGATTTTAATAATGCAGTTAAACACTTACTATACAGATTCATTGACTGTCCCTGGATTCCGAGGTTTTACTATTTTTATGCCTTACGGCGCTCCACTATATGTGAATTTTGAATTGAGTGTTTTTTTGTGAAATAAGCTTATGAATAACAATATAGTTTTACTAGAATAGCGACAGAATTCGAATTGTGTCGGCACGTGAATGAAAATTAAAAAGCCTTAAACCAAGTAACAAAATATTATGTTAATTGTGTCACTATTCTAATAAAGCTACGGTATCTAGTTAAATATAATAAATTAAACCTCTATTTAGGAAATAAAAAGGAGGGAAATAATTTAATAATAGATAGCATTTCAAACTATAAATGGGTCACAAACCATTGCAACAAAACTTTCACCCCTAAAGGGGTTGAAAAAACAAAAAACACCAATAACCACAAACACATCAATTCTTCCAGGGGGTGAAACGGGTTAAAAACGGGTGAAAAGGGGGTGAAACTTTTTTAAACGCTATTTTTCAATTTACATACCCTACAGTTCCACAGCAAGTGTGGGAATCTATCCACAAGCCCCGCCAGCCACTTGTCGGCCACACGCCGTATCTGCTTGTGAATATGGTTGAAGTTGACCAGAAGGAACTGGGCGTGGCTTTCCAGCTCTCTCTCCCTGGACTCGTCTTTCAATTTCTCCGACATCACATCCAGGAATTTGAGGAACACCTTGTCCCCAACGCTGGGAAGAAAAACTTGGTATTGAACCAAAAATAACGATCGAACATCGATTGATAGATCGTATTTAATATTAAGAAAAATGTTTATTTTGTTGGCAACACATTTTTATTTTTGATATTGGCACCTGCTGAATATGACGGTTCTTTTGTATCTATGACTGCCATTCTTGTTTGAAATACAGTTTCAGTAATTGCGAAATTATGTGGACTATTATTTCTCTCCACTGAAGACCTAAAACTAGTGCAGTTAGTCTAAATCACGGTATACGAGTAGCTTAAATAGTTCTGCATATTTATGCAGAGCTAGGGGTCCCGGCAGGCGTAGACCCGCGGGGCAAAGCAGCGCTACGATCGATTTGACTGTTATTATGTGCGTTAATATTTCGTAAAGTATTTTTAAATTTCCTACGCCAAAAAAATGTTAATATTTATCGAAATTACTTCGACGTTTTCGCATATTATCTCAGATTTTAGAACAATTAAATTAATTATAATGATATTTTTGTACAAAGACAAGAGTAGAAAAATTTTTTAGACCCTCAGTGGGATTCGAACCCACGCCTATGCCTTTACTAGGTCTAAAAATTTTCTACTCTTGTCTTTGTACAAAAATATCATTATAATTAAAAACTAATGGTATTGAACCAAAAATATCAATCGAATTATATAAAGACAAAGTTCTCTGAAATAAATGATTATTATTTTAGTATAAAATCATACCTGGCCACACACTGCCACATCCCACTTTTATCCTTCTGTAACGCTGTGTCACTCAAATACTCGATAATCGGCTGCAAACTAGGCTCCGGTGAATTAGTTACTCTAAAAAAAATCAAATACATGCACTGCTCATAAAATCTTCAAGGGTTGAAAATGGGTTGAAACTTTTTTCATGTATTTGTAGGGCAGACGTCGTCCCGTCCGGCAAACATCAATCGATTTGACAGTTGTTGTCTTTGAGATGGTACGTTTTTGATGGTATTTTTTTTAAGTTTTCCTAAATTTTATTTGTGCAACTTTTTTATTTTTATTTTACATATCCTCCTGACTGAACCTTATCCTGATTGTAATAAAGATTCTTGATAGTAAAAATTTCAAAAAAAAATGATTAAGTAAACTCGGCCCAGCACTTCTAGCGTGACGTCAAGGGAATTGAGATCCATTTTTATACATACAGATACATAGAATAGATAAAACTAATACAGAAATAGCTCCTTCAAAATATAAATAACAAAGGTTCCCTTACCTCAAAGTCTCCAGCCAATAAACACTCAGCAAGTACATACACGGCGCAAACGTCAACTTATTAACAATGACAGTGACATCTGGCGGATGGTCGAGCAAATTCAAAATCTGCGTCTTCAATTCTTGCAACTCGTTCATAGACACCGAATCGTTTCTGACAGCTGAAGTGTACTGAAGTTCGCGCATTTCCGACCGGAGTGACGTTTGCGACACAAGGTACGGCGATTTGACAGCTATCTCTTTTACGCCCGCGTACCATTCTTGAGGCCATAGACCTATAGAGGTTATTTTAGTTAGTTCTTTTGTATAAATTACGATATTTATTTATGGATGGAATCTGTTTATAATTCTTGATGTATGTTGAGCATTATTACTTTTTGCAAAATCAACTAAAAGTTTATCTGTTATTTTCTACCAATGAGAGACAAGCTACTGGCCTGTGATTGGTGGAACATGACAGCTGGACCTTATTCTACACGACGCATTTATCGGCGGCCCGAATTAAACAAGATTATGTTTATAAGTAGCTGTTATAAAAAAAGTATAACTCACTAAATTATTTATGAACAAAAATATACTTTATTTAATTTATTTTTTAGATCAAAATTGCAATTAATATAACCTCGAAAATATTTTCGCTAAAATTACATAAATGAAAAACGCTTATTATTTAAGGCTATTAGTAAAATTATCCAACACAAAAAAACAAACTCCTAAATATTTTAAAAGCATTCTACAAAACTGTTTAAAATATATCAATGCATTGTTTATTTTGATAATTTTCAAGCTCGATTTCACAAACTAAAAAACATCGCTACTTCACAGGGCGCGACGTTTAACAAAAAAAAAACACTCAAACCCTAAATTGGGCAAAAGCATTTTAATAATTAACTAACATAGCATACTATATAATTACCTAACAAGCATACGCTTAAAAAAATATTAGACACGCTACAAAACTTGCTCAATGAGCATTTTTTTAATAATATTTTTTTTTGAAAATGTGACGCTTTCTTTGTATCTTAATACTAGTGGCACGGAGCCATGGGTCAGGGGTTCAAATCCAACTAGAGGCAGATATTAGTGTGATGAGCAACATGCCTAACCTTCCCGTATTCTAGTATTTTCTAACTTATATGTATGTATGTTTATAAAATATAAATTTATTTCTACCTTAAATTGTTGTACAAAAACTTAGAAGAGCATCAGACTTTAGCATAAGTCTATTATCAGCTCAGTCATGCTACGATTATGGAATCTGTAAAGGCTCCGAAACGTCAGCCAATAAAATAAAATACGCGAGTTAAATCCGTTTAAAGTTGTTTTATTCCAATAGTTACCTTATCTGTTTTTTTTTGTATGTGGGTTTGAATTCCATGGTGTGTAACTCAAGTTTAGCTTCTTGAGTTGAGTACAATATTAAAGCGGCACATTTTCAAAATAAAAAAAAATACATAAATAAAAAATAAAAAAACACACACAATCTAACTTCCAGAAGCTGTTTTACTCACGCTTTCGCATTACTACAGGCGTGGCCATAGAAGAAGAGACAATAAGATATTTGAATACCTCTATACAAAAATATTCTCATTAATTACATACATTTCAATAGATAGTCATAGAATAGGGGTGCTTGGTTAACGACGATTCAAGTTCAATGCGATTTCTACTTTATTTCGTTAATCTTAAGATTGTTTTTCAATTGTACAATGAGCTCTTTTTAGAGTTCCAAGTGACTGCTCAACTTATTTGTTCTGAAACTAGGTACTTGACCTAATTAATTGAATTTCATTGAAATTCAAGACTAATTTTAATAACAAAATTGCTTTTTATTACCATAATAATTTATAGATAAAATAATATAATTGTTTGAATTATATATTCTTTGTAATAAAAAAAAAAGTAGGTTCATGACTTACAATCACGTCAGTTTGCGTTCGCAAATAATTTCCTAGCAATTAGAACTTTGAAATGTTTGGAAATTCAGGTGAACTCAAACAGGCGACAAAAACTTGAAAAGTCGTCAACAGAATTTAGAATAAAGTTAAAAAGAGTTATTAGCGTCGATATTTGTGGTTAAAATAATATACAAAAATGTAATTTAATTTAATAATGTTCTTTATTTACCTGATTCGGCTGCAGTGAAACCCATGACGACGCAGTAAAGCCAGTAGTCTCTAAAAAGCTTGTGCAACCTCGGTTTCGGATTTTTTATAGGCGGCAACCTTTTCACAAGTACCTGTAACAAACGACAGTTTATAGTAATAAAAAAAACCGACCAAGTGCGAGTTGGATTCGCATATAGGGGGTTTCGTGACCTTAAAAATGGTGGTTTGTTGTGTGGGAGGCAGCTTAAGTATTTATTTTATTCTGTTTTATGGATTTTTTGAATTTCTTGTTGTAATGGTAACAGAAATACGTCATCTGTGAAATTTTCAACTGACTAATTATCACGGTTTATACCTGGTCGTTATTATCATACTAGTCATACTAATATTATAAAGAGGAAAGATTTGTATTTTTGTATGTAACGAATAAACTCAAAAAGTACTGGACAGATTTTAATAATTATTTCGCTGTTAGAAAGCTACACTATTCCCGAGTGACCTAGCTATAAAAAGGGATCCGGGCGAAGCCGGGGCGGGCCGCTATGATGTATATTTTTAACTAGCTGTGCCCGCGACTTCGTCCCCGTGGAATAGTAATTCTTCATAAGGCTTCATATTTTCCCCGTTTTTTACACATTTTCCACTGTTCGCTCCTATTGGTCGCAGCGTGATGTTATATAGCCTAAAGCTTTCCTCGATAAATGGTCTATCCAACAATAAAATAATTTTTGAATTCGAACCAGTAGTTCCTGAGATTAGTGCGTTCAAACAAACAAACATACAAACAAACTCTTCAGCTTTATAATATTAGTATAGATATAATAATTTCTGATGCCTTCGCGGTTATTACACATTGGAATGAAACAACTATTAACGGATTTAACTCGCGTATTTTTATTTTATTTGCTGACGTTTCGGATTCTTTACAGTTTCCATAATCGTAGCACGACTGAGCTGACAATAGTCTAAATCACTTTAGCGTTAGACTATTGTCAGCTCAGTCGTGCTACGATTATGGAAACTGTAAAGAATCCGAAACGTCAGCAAATAAAATAAAATAAAAATACGCGAGTTAAATCCGTTAATAGTTGTTTCATTCCAATTAGTATAGATATTTCATTGTTTTTCAGATATCTCCAGTCGGTAACCGTAAACTAACCGCTATAACCGGTATGAGCACGCCCAAGTTGCCCGCACTGCCTGAAGCCTTCAGCACGGGGGCGGGGGAGCGGTCGGTGGCTCGCTCCCCGCCCAGCCCGAGCTGCACGAACAGCTCCAGCAGGCGGGTGAGTAGCTCCAGCCGGGCGGGCGTGCCGCGGACGTTAGCCGCTATGTTGGCGAGCGCGTTCAATACTGCGCCTGACACGTGCCTGAATTAGAAAAATAGGGAGTTTTATACTCGTTACTATCCCTACTAATATTATAAATGCGAAAGTAACTCTGTCTGTCATGCTTTCACGCTAAAACTACTGGACCGATTTAAATTAAATTTGGTACGAAGAATGTCTGGAGCCTGAGAAAGGACATAGGCTACTTTTTAACCGACTGCAAAAAGGAGGAGTTCCGCGCAGACGAAGTCGCGGGCAGAAGCTAGTGTGCTATAAACCTTCCTCTTGGATCAGCCTATCTATAAAAAAAACCGCATCAAAATCCGTTGTGTAGTTTTAAAGATTTAAGCGTAAATACGGATATAGGGACAGAAAAAGCGACTTTGTTTTATACTATGTAAAAAAACTTTTTAAAAATATTTTTTTATAATTTTACATTGTACATGTGGATCTTTCATTTGTAGACATTTGGTTATTAACCCTCCTTAATTTGTTTTAGTGAACATCGCACTGAAACTAAACAATTGATCGACGGAAGAAATTTAGACAAGCAAACATAGGTACTTGTTTAAAATCGAAAACGTATTAGTTGCGGGGAAATAATACTTTCCGTATTCAAGCAGAAATAGTGTTGCCATTTGTATAAAAAAGTAAATAGCTACTGATGCAAGCCTATGATGAAATGTCGAGTCAACATTTTGCCGATATAATATTTATCGACAAGAAGGTTTGTAGTTTAGATATTATTATTTCGTTGTCGACATGAAGAAATAAGAAACGACATCGACATGAAATATCGACTCGACAATTCATCACGGGCTTGCTGCAATAATCACAATCTCGACCCACATATCACCAAAAATAAGCAAAGCAAGATCCCCCTAGCCTCTCTAGTCCTTACGTAATACTTGAACGACTGCTAATTATAATTTAACTAGCTTCTGCCCGCGACTTTGTCCACGTGTAACTCCTCCTATTTAGCAGTCGGTTAAAAAGTAGCCTATGTCCTTTCTCAGGCTCCAGACTTTCTTTGTACCAAATTTCATATAAATCGGTCCAGTAGTTTAAGCATGAAAGCGTAACAGACAGACAGACAGACAGACAGAGTTACTTTCGCATTTATAATATTAGTAGGGAAGTAGGGATTTTCTTCATCTAGCATCTCTATTCTACTTACCTATACTGCTTGCGGTCATCGGTGTGGTGATAGGCGGCGGAGGCGGCCTCGACGGTGATGACGGTGAACATCCTCATGATCTCGTCGTGGGCGGGGCCGGCGGGGCTCGCCAGCGCCATGCAGCCCAGCTGGTCCACGATCAGCGTGTCGAGGGACGACGGGGCGCGGCATAGTCTGGAACACAGGCGCGTGCAGTGGGGGGAGCGTAAGTATGACGCTAGGGTAGGCACTTCATACATTAGCGACACTGTGTCTAAATGGAATGCAAGCCCTTGCTGGAACATGTATGTTTTTGAGGGAACTGGCCAAAATGACCCGTAAAGCTAGAATTTTTTGCCGACAAGTGTTATTGTCAATAACAAAGACAAAACAAAAAGAATCTAATATTTTCTGATGTCTCCGCGCTTATTATACATTGGAATGAAACAGCTACAACTATTATTTAACTTTCAACGTTAGATTATTGTTAGCTCAGTCGTGCTACGATTATGGAATCTGTAAAGGCTCCGAAAAGTCAGCCAATAAAATAAAATACGCTAATTAAACCCATCTAAAGTTGTTTCATTCCAAAAATAATCTAATTTTGTGCAGTCCATCAAGTTATGCGCGTACGTACATTTCGGTTTTTCATTTTCTATACTAATATAATAAAGAGGAACGGTTTGTTTGTTTCTCCAAAACGACTATACCGATTTAAAAAATTCTTTCACTGTTGGGAAGCTACATTACTCCCGAGTGACATACGCGATAAAAAAAAGATGATCCGTGCGAAGCTAGCGGACAGCTAGTTTTATTATAGATTAGATTAGATAAGATTTATTTATTTCTCAAAATTCATACAGTACAATTACACTATTATGTCGAATTATATGCACTCATATTGAGATCCTCAGAACAAAAATAAAGAAGAAATAATATGAACAAATTACATTATAACATTAAAAAATACATTATTATGTCAAATTATATTCACTCATATTGAGATCGTCTCAATACAGATTTAACTACATTTACAGTATCAGCAAAAATTATAATTTTATTACAATAAATTTATATTTTTGTGAAAATAATAAATCAGTTGGTTCCACGGTGGAAAATACGTCAAGGCTAAAGCATTTAGTTAGTGGTCTTGTGTTACCTTTGTTGGAAGAACTGCAATATGGTTTCTGTTGTCTTTGGCGTATCCTTCAACGCGACGGCGACGTGGCCCAACATAATCACTATATTAGTGCTTATTAGCGAAGACTCGCTGTAACAAAAACAACAAACATATTATTATACATATGTATAACTAGCTTTTCCCTAAAACTTTGTCCGCTCACTTTTTAACCCCGTCAGAAGGTGTTTTTCTATAAATAATAAAACACGTCTTCAATAAATTCTGTTAAAGAATGTTTATGCAAAATTTAAAATATCGGATCAAGGAATCACATTGTCTTATATAAACCTCGCACCCCTATTTCACCCCCTTAGGGATAGAATTACGGAAAATCTCTCATCGGACGCCTACGTCATACAAATAACAAACTCTGCAAATTTCAGAAACTTGGAGTCTTCAAAAAACACTCCCCCCCAAGGGACTGGGTTTTAAATGTGACATCATCAGTCAAATTGTCACTCACCTGTCGCTAGTCTCGGCAGTGAAGAGACTGTTGCTGACAGACCCGACGAGAGCCGGGACGCAGAACTTGTCCTCAGTGACGGCAGCCTCTCGAAGTTCCTCGAACTTAGTCAATTTCGCTTTTACCATCTTAATTTTTAATATGACAATATCTATCAAGGTGTCACTCACCTGTCGCTAGTCTCGGCGGTGAAGAGCCTGTTGCTGACAGACCCGACGAGAGCCGGGACGCAGAACTTATCCTCAGTCAGGGCGGCCTCTCGAAGTTTCTCGAACTTAGTCAATTTCGCTTTTACCATCTTAATTTTTAATATGACAATATCTGTCAAGGTGTCACTCACCTGTCGCTAGTCTCGGCGGTGAAGAGCCTGTTACTGACGGACCCGACGAGAGCCGGGACGCAGAACTTGTCCTCGGTGAGGGCGGCCTCTAGCGCCACGCACAGATTCTCTATAGCGGCGTCTCGAAGTTTCTCGAACGGCGTCGATTTAACCGGTACACCTGTCTCGGTCATACCTTGAAGTTCTTTACCTTGTACTGTTAAGAAAATAATAAAAATAGTATATTAATTCAATTTTACATATAAAAAAATAGATGACTTTGATATTCCGTGCCTACAGCGTTCCCAATTTCGAGCTAAATAAAAACAATCATCAAACACTGGGTACTGGGTCGTGGGTTACAAATCCAAACGAGTTTATTTTTTATGGACAAACATCGAAACCAATAGACCATTATAATTTCTGATGCCTTCGCGGTTATTACACATTGGAATGAAACAACTATTAACGAATTTAACTCGCGTATTTTTATTTTATTTTATTTGCTGACGTTTCGGATTCTTTACAGTTTCCATAATCGTAGCACGACTGAGCTGACAATAGTCTAACGCTAAAGTCATTCAAGCTCAGTCGTGCTACGATTATGGAAACTGTAAAGAATCCGAAACGTCAGCTAATAAAATAAAATAAAAATACACGAGTTAAATCCGTTAATAGTTGTTTCATTCCAACCAATAGACCATTTTTACAATTCTTTAACCATTTACGAGCTATCGCAGCTGTTATGCAGATATAACAAAGGCTATATTTAATTTGTATTTTTGATATGAGGTCGTAATTTGAATAAAGACATTTTTGATAACATCTATATAGTTATTAGGTATAGATAGGTTAACATGGGTAAGTTTTGTCTTCTCTCACTTATATATTCTAAACGGACGAATTTCTATTGGAATGAAACAACTATTAACGGATTTAACTCGCGTATTTTTTTTTTATTTTTTTTTATTAGCTGACGTTTCGGATTCTTTACAGTTTCAAAAAAAAAAATACGCGAGTTAAATTCGTTAATAGTTGTTTCATTCCAATGTGTAATAACCGCGAAGGCATCAGAAATTAGGACGAATTTCTACTTCAAATTTAATCTCCAAGCAATAGGGTTTATTATTTAAAGAAACCGTACCAAAGGTCAATGAACCATACTTACAAGTAACCTTCATATGTTCCTTGCCAGTTTTCTCCAATTCTAATTTATGTAGTTTGAATAATATCGGAGAAGGTGTCACTAAGAAATCTCTCAAACAATTTATTGATGTGTTTGCTATTGATGGAAACTTTGTCGCGAGCTTGCCGAGTCCCTGGAAGAAAAGACCTTAAGTATATGGGGGTAAGGTTGAGATTAAAATATACGCCTGCCTCATTTTAAAATAGATCGTAGGTATATGAGAATAAGGTTGAAATAGAATATATACCTGCCTCATTTATATGCTAAGGTTAGTAGGTACATTTTCTTACTAATATTATAAACGTGAGTTTGTATGAAAGTATCGATGTACGTTTGTTTCTCCCAAAGAGTTTTTAGCCAAAAACTACTGAATTGATTTTGATGAAACATTACAATATAACTTACACATCAGAATACCATATAGGCTAAAGCATATGTATATATGTATAACGATATTGTGTAAAGTACTCAACGTACGCAGACGAAGTCGCGGGCAGAAGCTAATATATTATAAGGGTAACTTTAAACTGAGCCGTAAATCATAGAAAACCGGCAAAGTGCGAGTCGGCCTCGCGCACAAAGGGACCCATACTATTATGAGAGCCCCCTTAAAAATTTAAATAATAATATTACTTATGTAAAACTTGTGTTTCGCTGTAACAATCAGCTGGTAGTTGTCTCTAACGCGGAATTTCAAAGTGACAAGTCTGAGCACAGCGTAGCGCCGACTAGCGCGCGAGCTCGTCGTTGGGAGGAGGGGTACAATCAGTGACCCTAGTTAGATCATAAGGGTAACGGACCTAAACCACTGAACTACATAGTTATACTTACTTCAAGACAAACCATGAGTAAAGGCATATGGGCCAATATCAACTTGTGATTATGATTAGAGTTGATTTTCTCAGTCAATCGTCCACATAAAGAATCGGCACCTAAAATAAAATAATTCAATAGAATGTTGCTCTCGATTTGAAAATATTTCAAACACAGGGATAAAAACACGTTAGTATTATTAGTAGAAATAAAAAAAATATATGAAATTAAAAATATTTTGATAATTTTAATAATGTACGATTAGAATTTTGTTGACAAAATTATAAAACGCACGTTGGACATTGAAGTGAAACAGATAGCGTATTTAACACGCGTATTTTATTTTATTTGCTATGCTGCGAATATGGGAACTGTAAAGTTTTCGGAATGCCAACAAATAAAATTAAATACGCGAGTTAAATTCGTTATGTTCCATTCCAATGTGTAAAAGTATAAGAAATAATTAAAATATATTTTTCATGCGTTTAGTACAGCGGGGGTCACTCTAAAACCTACTGAAAGAAATACCTATTAATATAGTTAAAGCATTTATAAGAGTCGGCACGTCAAAGTCCTCATCAACTGCAAAAGCATAATAAAAAAAATAATATAATAAATAAATACATAAATTATATAACAAATTACTACTCAAGGTCTGGTCAAAATCTAAGCACATTTTGTACAATCACGTACATGTAATATTGTCTGTACCAAGACAAGCTACTTAATTCCATATTCTTATAGCTGTGATCAAATCGATGATATATCGCGATTAACTTATCACCGAATATTTAATAGATGCTGCATCTACCATATCTGAACTTACATTCTAACACCGTATACCGTATATACCGTAGCCTTCGACTGAATAGATGTTGTATCGCTACTTTTTAGTCTTATTGCTACATATTTTTGACCTGCGACTGAATAGATGCTTTATCGCTACTATATCGATTATCGCTACTTATCAGTTTTATCGTTATACATTTTTGATCTACGATTTAATAGATGCTGTATCGCTACCACATCGCTACTTATCTAATCTAATATTATAAAAAGGAAAGGTTTGTTTGTTTGTTTGGATTGAATAGGCTCCAGAACGGCTGGACCGATTTCAAAAATTCTTTCACTGTTGGGAAGCTTCACTATTCCCGAGTGACGTAGGCAAAAAAAAAGATGATCCGTGCGAAGCCGGGGCGGACAGCTAGTTATCGTATATATTTGACCTGTGATTAAATAGATGCTATATCGCTACTCTATATCGAACATACCTGTTTCATCTCCAATAGCCCACACCAATAGATCGACACACGCTGAATTGGCCATTACATTGACTTTAAACTTATTCACAGTTGCATAGTTGCTCTCTCTGTCCTCCTTCTCAGAAGCATCGTGATGTCTACTCTGTAACTCTGTTTGACCACTGAGGAACAAACATTTCACGAATTCCTGAAAAAAATTGCGTTATTTTAATTTCTGATGACGGTTATTCATATTGGGATGAAACTATAAGGGATATATAGCTTGCGTATTTTATTTAAAAAAAAATAGTTTGTTTAGTTTTGGAAAGCGTCAGCAAATAAAATAAAATACACGAGTTGAATCCGTTATCGTTATATAATAATATCTTTAGTATTTTATGTTTACTTAGCATAATATTCTTATTGTATTGTGTTCAGTGGTTTTCATTTTTTTTTAGATTTTTTTTTTGCACCTACAAACTGTATTTTTTCTGTATGACTCTAAGGTTGACTGGTAGAGAATAAATAAAGTTAAAAATACTGTAGCAACCAATAAACCAATTGATATAAGATAGGTCCGAATATTGATTTACGCTTGTATTTGTATAATTATTATTTAAAATACAACTTACCTGTACATCTTTGGTAAAGGGACCCGGCAAATCTTTCTGGTGTTGCAATAATTCTCTCAGCAGTGTTACCATCACCAAATTGAGGGTTTCCGAAAACGATTTATAAGGAAATGTCTGAAAAATATAAGACAAAAAATATTAAGTGTCAATTTATTGAATTAAAACTATTTGCAATACTTACTAATATTAAAAATATTGATATAGTTGGAGTTGGTTATAATCTCAAAAATTACCCCTTAAAGGGGAGTAACTGGGGCGAGAGTATAGGATAGTATTTATCCCAAAAAATAATCTTTAAGTGGAAAAGGGGTATGGAAGTTTGTAAGGAGAATCAATAAACACTGAACTAAATTAGATGAAATTTGCTGTGGTTTACATATTACATATTAAATTTTTCGAAAATTATCCTTTTAAAGAAAAATATAACGGTGAAAGTGACGCGCCTACTAATTCTACACAGGCAAAGCCACATTCACAAGCTAGTAGCACAATTCTCAAAAAAAAACCTACCTGAATTTGTCCAGAAGCATATATATCTTCCGCTTCTTCATCCAAAAATGCCAACAGATCTTTAGTAAGCAACTTCTTAGCTACAGACAAAATCGACTGCAGATATGTCACATAGAACTGCACATTCACTCTCCTCTCAGGAGACTCCGAGAACCTCATATAAGGAAACTGATTAAAACTAGACCCAAACTTATTGAAGAAATACGTAGTAGGGTCATAAGGGACCGAATGGTAGCTATTCAGCGACGCCCTTTTGAAAGTACCGTCTATGGAATCCGTACCGTTCTCAACCACATGCTCTATCGGATTGAGATTCCCGGATAGCGACCTGGGTATAATAGGGCGGAATTGATTGAACTTTCGTTTTTTATCTAGAGTTGAATACTCGAAGTTTGGTTCTGGTTCTTTGTTCTTTACAGGGGAAGGTGGCTGTGGAAACAGACGACAAAGCAAAGGTAGGTCAACGGTGGCAAAACGACCCATAGACCTTGCTAACCCTATTAGTACCGGAATAGTATTCTTGCATAGCTGTAATTTTGACACTGATGTCGTGTAGTCCTTGCTTTCATGACAGCTGGTGATGACTTTTGTCAAATTTGACATGAGCTCTATTTGCGCTGTGATTATCTCCTCGCGCAACGCTGGCTGTTTTGTCGCTATGTCTGATAGCAGGGTGTTTAGGCAGAAGCTGAACTTTTCTGCCATCGGAATACCTATTGAAAAATATACCTATGTAAGAATCACAGAATAGCCATTGTTGGTTATTCACACCTTTACTAGATAAGTGAGACCAAAATGTGTCTTCATAATAATATGAATTCAAATTTAAATGTGCAGACTTAGAGTCTAAAATGGAGTACCAAAATATTTAGAGATGTCACACTTTTCTAGTAAAGGTGCAATATGTGTTAAACATTTGTAAGAATCGAGTATTTCACTCTCTTTAAATTTATATAATTAAGCATTTAATAATTTCTGATGCCTTCACGGTTATTACACATTGGAATGCAACAACTATTAAGGGCAGATTTTTATTTTATTTTATTTTATTTGCTGACGTTTCGGATTCTTAACAGTTTCCATAATCATAGCACTATGGTCAGCTCAGTCATGCTACAATTATGGAAACTGTAAAGAAAATAAAATAAAAATATGCTAGTTAAATCCATTACTAGTTCTTTCATTCCAATGTCACATACTTAATACTGTCAAAATAATTTTATACAGCATTAGTCACATTTGATGTAGGTGCATTATTGATTTAAACTAATTGATGATTATGGAATCTGTAAAGGCTCCAAAACGTCAGACAATAAAATATGTGGAGTTAAATCCCTTAAAGTTTAAAAATTGTTTGGTTATATCAATAGTACTCACGGTCCCCACTCTTTATCCTGCATACTGGTTCCTCAAACTGGGCCGTAGAGAGTGACTTCAGAACCTTCAGGAAATACGGCAGGAGCTTGTCTTGATGCTGCTGCCCGCTCTGCAGGTAATACAGTCCGAGGGCAATGCAGGCCTCCTGGCTGCGAGTGGTTACTACGAGCGAGGTGCTCGCTTGTGGGCAGAGCATGAACAATGTGTTTACCTAAAACAAAGTATGTTGTATCAAATATAGCTCTTAGAACCTGTCATGACCTCATGACTAATTTACCATGGGTATATTTTTACTAATCTATACTAATATAATAAAGAGGAAAGGTTTGTTTCTTTGTTTGAATTGAGTAGGCTCCTAAACGACTGGACCGATTGGAAAAATTCTTTCACTGTTGGATTGCTACACTATTCCCAAGTGACAAAGGCTATAAAAAAAGGGGATCCATGCAAAGCCGGGGTGAACCACTAGTATTCCACAAAGGCATAATATCAATAATTTACAGAGTGCCTACCCCAGGTGGGTATAGGCAGCTGTCCCAGTACATGTATACATGATGAATGATACAATCATTTAGTACAAATAGATATATGAGAATATTTTAAATAGTAAGTATATTGAATTATTTGAATTGACAGCAAACTAAACGAAATATGTACATGCACCTAAATACTATAGGAATTCAAAATGTTTTTATTTTAAATATAAATAAGTGTCTTGTTTTTTTATTAAATCAAGAACAAAATAATTACAGACTCCTGTAAATGACAGAATTTGATTATTCAAGTATTAATCAATTTAATACTATAACCTTGGAAGAGAGTTATTACTATCAAGAATGATGAGATTATAATATTGTGGAAGGACAGAAACATTCAATTTTAATTATATATTTCAAAGCATAAAACTGTGTTATTAGCTTCAAGGCGAAACGTGTCCAAAGTTCAAGTATCTCGAAACATGTAAAAGGTAATTATGCTAATAAATTATTGCTCAAAACAAGATTTCGTAAAACCCCATTAGCAAGGGGCGCACTGCACTCACTTTTTCCCATGGTGTCGGATTTATATTTGACAAAGACCTAGCCAAATGCTGCACCGTCTGCTTGAAGAACTCGTTTTCGTCCATCGACATTGTTTATGTTGTTTTAATATCAAACATTTTCATAAAACTAGGATATTAGTCAGAGAACCCCTTCAGTCGTCAATAATACAACACCGTTTTAGTAGAACTCGTCAACTATCTGTCAATGTCAAATTACAAAAACGAATTCTCGGTGCCACTAAACGCTAAATGTCTGTTACACAAACGTACCACTAATTGACACTAACAGATTTAATGTTGGCAGCATTCAAAAAGGAATAATTTTCTATCCCATTATTTTTTAAATACATAATATACTTATTGTACCTAAAATTATTTATTTCGATCAAGAAGTCGTTGTTTGAGAAGACGAAAAATTGGTGTAGAGATAATTATGTCGCACATCGTTTCATACTATCTGCCAATTTTAATACAATACAGTACCAAGATTTTTACTAATATACCAATCACGAAATAGGTATGGGATTTATCTGAAAAAAATTATACACAAAGTATTAAAAATAATATTAGCAAATAGCCCGGTAGTATAGTCAAATTGTTGTAAACAGATAAGTACAGAGAAGTGCCTTTTAAAATATATTAGCAAAATTTCAAGCAGTTAACATTGCTCAAACAAAATCACAAAGGATGAACCCGAGAGCATAATAATATTATCACGCTACCCGTTTTAAATCTATGATTTTATACCTGAGCTATACTTATAACAGACTTCGATATTTAACACTTCCGTATTTTATAATATGGACAACATAAGTATGAACATTATAGGCAACTTCTACCTCTATAGGTAAGTATAATAATAATATGCAAATTTATTAAAATTTGGTAGGTAGGTATATTTTGCTTTTAACCTGAAAGATAGTAACTAAGTGGAGTCCTATTTGAAGGTACCTACACTAGGTTTGTAACGAATTAGGTAGGAAGGTTGGTATATTAATTTTAAATAACTACGTGTATTTTAATCTGTAGCAAATAAACAAATTTGCTTATTATTTTTTCTAGTAGCTAACTGCGTAAGCAAGAAATAATCTTTACGATCTAAAACTTTACCTTTTAAGAATGAGGATGTATAAGATGAGTATATAACTCAATTTACAATCCAGTTCAGCAACATGTGATAGACTGGTTTTGTATAACTGTATCTACTACCTACAGCAAACCTAAGTTAGTTTATTCGTCTTCAAAGCAATATTTCTGGTTGAATCAGTCTACAAGTAATCCTCAGACTGAGACCACGCAAAATGAAGTTGGCTTCACTGTTATTTTGTTTTTGTATACAAGTGAGTTTACTTTTTATTTATTTAGGTATGTTATATTATTACTTTGTAGTATAGATATCGGACTAAAGCCCATGATATCGATACCTTTGGGTTCAATTGGCGTAAAAGCCATTTTGGCCAAAATGAGTTATATATACAGTTTTTCTCAGAATTTTGAGCTCTATCGATCTGTATATAAGGATCATCGAAATTCGCAATTTTATGGCTTTTACTACCCAACTTTTTCACACAAAATGTTATCAAAAATTAAAAATGTTGGATGTATCAGACTAGCACTTAAATTTCTTAAATTGTCGTAGCCGTAATTGCCTTTTTAGTTTTTATTAACTACTGTAAAAGCCAGTGCAGCCATTGAGGGTTTATACGTCACAGTATTTGATACCATATTATTATTGTTACGTCTAGTCGGACGGCGTAAGTTCACAATTAGTCAAGTATATTGACGTATAAACCATAATTTTACCTTAACGGCTTTTACGCCAATAAATTTTTAAAAAGTTTAAGTTTCTTACGCTGCCTACCTGATAATTGTGTGACTTTTACGTCCATAACAAGTTTTCCAACAAAAAAATCTTGCATTTACAGCTATATTTTAAGGATTCACTATAAAAGGTGGTGGTTTTTACATCAATATTTTAAACGTAATAGGTAAGTGTATAAAATTATATTATTATGAAACAGAGAACACTGTATTAGCGACCTGCAACAGAATTTAATTTTCTTTTATT
The DNA here is from genome assembly GCA_038024825.1 of Polylopha cassiicola. Lineage (NCBI taxonomy): Eukaryota > Metazoa > Arthropoda > Insecta > Lepidoptera > Tortricidae > Polylopha > Polylopha cassiicola. The sequence continues at coordinate 8,817,429 of CP149062.1, forward strand.
ATTTTGGTGTAACCCCATTTTTATTTATTTTAATTCAGTTCGTGAAGAAACAAAATGTCAACGACAAAATAGAAACTTCGCCTTATGAGTTAAAAAAGATTCGCACAGTAATGTCGGATTAAATCAAGGAAAATTATTATAATAATGTTTTTGTTTCTTGTGTTGCATCGATGTTTTGGTGACGATACAAAGATTTCAAAAAATTCAAGTAGGTACTGCAAAAGTTAACACAAATAAATAACCATTTTATCTGATAAAAATCTGCACATACTTACATAAATAAGAACATGACTTGAATAAAAAAAAATCTCATTCCTGAATCCATATCCACACCTTAGTACCTGATGATATCTGCGTACTCAGTATCAAATAGAAATCAATGAGAATACCGTTACTTCATCACGGAGAAATGAAAAAGATGCACCAACAAACACACTAACATTCTTTTTCTTAAAAAAAGCTGTTAAGAAATAGAAAACGCATTGGAAAAACTATCGAGGACAAATGAATTGGCGACCGATAAAACAGAAATGTGTATGAAAAGATAATGTTTTTCCCAACTGCCAATTTTTGAAGCGAAATATATCTATATTTTAAATGTCTCTGGAAAAATGGTACCATTCCGAAATAATATCACAGGGGCTTATTGAAGAAGATAAATACAATGGTGATTTAAGTAGATAATGTAAGTAAGTAATAAGTTTTTAAATCACTATTGCTTTCATCTTCTCCAGGTAGCCCTTGTTATACATACCCTGGTCATTATAGATTTTTATTTTGTTTGTTTTTATATGTTTTGTTGTCTAATTCAAAGACGAATAACAAATAATTGCATGCCAACATTACATAATAATGCAAATTTTGTGGTTTGTGATTCATAATATAATTTTTTTGTTAATATAGACTATTTTTTATGGAAAAAGATAATATAATGCTGCATAATAATAAAAATAACAAAATATTTAATATTTGCTTTACTAAATGAAACAATACAAGCTGAAAATTTAACTACTCGACCCTAATACTGATAAAATCGTAGGAAAATAAATTGTGCCAACTTTTCTTTGTATTATTTCATTAATTAGAACACAAATATTATGATTTTTAAGGTGATTATTAGATATTATTGGCAAAAATAAAATATCTACATGGTTAATACACCTAGTACTCTTAAACTACTGTGTTTTACGGCAAGAATTACTAACCCACATTTATTAATATGGGTGATACGTCACAGATCCATTCTTAGTTAATGATATTTCATAGGCGTAATTACCATATCGAGCAAATATCTTGGGCGTAACTCCAAGCTATTTCCTAAACCGAAGGAGGCTGATTAATATTGACAATTTATTTACCTTCATGCCGAAAATTCAAGCATATTTTGTATATGTATATAACTTTTATATTTACAATTTTATACGAAAAATAAAATTTCAAAAACAGTTTTTTGGCTCTCCTGAAAAGTGCCAATTTGGCTTTTACGCCAATTGAACCCAAAGGTATCGATATGTTAATAATAAAAAAAGATAAGAAATATTTTAAAAATTATCTGTACTTAAACAAAGCCAAATTTTATTGTTCTGTAGGAGAAAGTTCAATAAGTAGGTACTTACCTACAATGCAATAAAATTTGACGCTAATATTTTATCAGCTAAGCTAATTCCAATAGGTAATGTTTATTTATTTTATCTAAATTAGGTAATACGTTAATCTCAATAACTTATATACTTACCTATAATATACCTACCTATTGAAAGTCGAAGTCCGTAATAAATTACTAATGGCCCGCCCCGGCTTCGCACGGACGTTTTTTTTTTACATATAGGTAATATTATATTATAGGTAGGTAGCATAATAATAATTACCTATGTCACTCGGGAACAGTGTAGCTTCGGGAACAGTGAAAGTTTTGGAGCCTATACAAGTCAAACAAACCTTTCCTTTTTATAATAGGTATTATAGATTATTTAATTAGTAAGTATTACAATTAGTATGGATGTTAGATACGTCGGTAAATTCCCTCACAAAATGACTGTTTTATAAAAAAAAAGAAATGCTGTTATTTAAATCGGAATATCTGTTAGGTACTTATTAAAAAAATAAAGTTACGATTGTTCATTGGCCTTGTTTTATTTGACTTTACACCGGTAAATAAAGAGTTCAATTTCTTGTTTGGTAGATTATACTTATGTAGGTATTTATTCCGATTAATATTCTTACCTAAGAGGCTTAGCTACCATCTTTTCCTGTTCATTATTGTACCTACCTACCTACTAAGTATTATTACATTCTACTCTTGGTGTTCATCTTGGCTTAATACCTCCTGAGTATAATAGTACCTAATAGTAGGTACAGCAAATTTTTCTTTCGTTGAGATTTATTAGGTATGTGTATACTTCTGTATATAATTAGGGTTATTAATTACGTAAATCTAATTTGTTAGTACAGTATTATTTTTTTCTTCTTTAATGCAATACGACACTCGATTAAAATCTCCGTATTTTAGAGTAAAAATGTTTAAGAGATTGGATAACTGCATTGCAATCTGAAGAATTATAATAGGGTACCTAGGTATATCGAAAAATACAAAAGTTTTTTAAATATAATTGTGTGCACTCTTTCTTTGTTAGTCCGAAAACTTTTGTACTTATGAGGTACATATTAATATAATATTTGTTTCAGGGAATATTGGCAGAGAAGGCACCAGTTCTGGAGCTGAACGATGGAAACAAGATACCAGTGGTTGCCTTAGGGACAGGCAGGGGAACGGCAGGCGGGGTAAGATTTTTTTAATACTTACAGATCTTATAAATACCTATCCCTACTAATATTATAAACGCGAAAGTTTGTAGGAACTAGGAATGTATGGATGTTTGTTTGTTACACTTTCGTATATTTATATGTACTTATTGATTAGGTACCAAATTACAATACTTTAGTAGGTAAGTGCTCAGATCAGTGGTCTATTGTAATGGATAAAAACGAGTTTTTCAGTAGTTTTCAGCATAAAATATGTTGGTAGCAAACTTTTCGTCGCGTAATTATCTGACAAAGCGTAACTACCGTGATATAATCGCAAATGAAACAAACGGTCAAATTATTTTTAACTACAATATTCAGTGGCCGAATATTCGACTCTTCAGCCGACAGCTTTGCCGAATATTAGGTACCTATTCGGCTAAATCCCTGTGGCAACTCAAATTCACACTGCTTCTTTCAGGCTGACATAAACGAAGTACGTAATGCTGTGCTCTGGGCTATTGAGGCTGGGTACAGACATATAGACACGGCTGCTATATATCAGGACGAGCCGCAGGTAGGCTTGGGCGTCGCTGATGCCGTCGCCAAGGGTCTCGTAAAGAGGGAAGACCTGTTCATCACAACAAAGGTATGTATGTCGGATGTCGGTCATTCTCAGGAGAGGCGAACTTCTATCGTACAAGCAAATATTTATGAAACGTATGGATATTTTGGCCATTTCTTATTTTTTATCGCTAATACTAGGTCTCTTCTATTTGATATGTAAACTTCTTGAGTAACACTTCTTGAGTCAATAATCATCATTGTTGGATTGAAACAACTATTAACGGATTTAAAAGTAATCGTAGCACGACTGGGCTGACAATAGTCTAACGCTAAAGTGATTTATATGACTATTGTAGCGTTAGACTATTGTCAGCTCAGTCGTGCTACGATTGTGGTAACTGTAGAGAATTCCCCACGCAAAAAGTGTGTGTGTCTGTCTGTCTGTGGCGTCATAGCTCCCTAATGCATGAACCGACTTTGAGTCTGTTTTTTTTTTTTAGTTGTGGAACAATGCGCACGCGGAAGACAAAGTAGTGCCAGCGCTGCAAGAATCTTTGAAAAGGCTTGGCTTGGACTATATTGACCTCTATTTGGTTCATTTCCCACTCGCTTTAAATGTAAGTAGAGAGCTATTTAAATAACGGTCTACCTTATTATTTTATTTGCGTTTTAGAGTTTTTACACTGAAACATGATACGCATAGTAATATTTGTAGTACAGTCTAAGTAATGGGTCAATCTAACCCTTTCTTGGGTTAAAGTAACCCAATTTTCCGGTAATATCGAAAAATAGGTGTTTTAATAAAAACAATGCATTTTTAAATTCCAGGACGATGGTACTCCATCAGATATTGACTACCTTGAAACCTGGAAGGGAATGGAGAAGGCAAAAGACCTAGGTCTTGCTAAATCTATAGGAGTGTCTAATTTTAACATTGAACAACTAGACAGACTGTTCAATAATAGTAGAATTAAACCAGCTGTGAATCAGGTTGAGGTAAGATATACTGAATATAATCTACTATATAAAAATAAGTCGGGTTTTCCTTCCTGACGCTATAACTCCAGAACACACGAACCGATTTCCACGGTTTTGCTCTACTATATAAAAATAAGTCGGGTTTTCCTTCCTGACGCTATAACTCCAGAACGCACGAACCGATTTCCACGGTTTTGCATTCGTTGGAAAGGTCTCGGGCTCCGTGAGGTTTATAGCAAAGAAAATTCAGGAAAAAAAAAAACAACAGAAAAGCGGGAAAATCTTTTTTTATACAGCGCCATCTCTGATACATAGCATGTATTACAATGTTACATCTGGTGGCGAAACGGAGTTCGCCGGGTTTGCTAGTGATATTATATGAGTGTATGTATGTAATATATGTGTATATATACAGCTCGTCCTGATAGATAGCAGATGTATTAATATGTCTGTACCCAGACCTAGACTTCCTGTTTTCTGTATCTGCCTTGATATACAAATTCTAGGTATTATTAAATATGTTATCATGCTAATATTTATATTGCTGTTAATCAACAATGTCAAGGTGACAGATAATCGCAAAATAGTTGAGTAATAAATTTGATAAATTACCCCAGAGCACGTGAAAATGTACCTATGTTAAATCACATTTTTGAAAAAACTTTGATTCGAAGTTGAAAAAACCAAAACAAAACATTTTGAAAACAGGACGCAGGAACAGAGCATGAAATTCTACTAAATTTAATCAAGATTTGAAAAAACTTTACAAACTACATTAAAAACTTAGGGCAACTTCCTAAAAACCGTGTAAATATTTCGTAAAAAGACGACGTATGTATCTACCTCAATTTCTTTCAGGTAAACCCGACTTTAACACAAGAGCAGTTGGTCTCACACTGCCACAAACTCGGAATGGCAGTTATGGCTTACAGTCCTTTCGGTTTTCTCGTATCACGCAAATCAAAGGACACGCCACCGCCAAAACAAGACGACCCGACTCTCGTTGCATTGTCTAATAAATATGGAAAGAGTACAGGGCAAATCGTTCTACGGTATTTGGTAAGAGATTAAGATAAGCTAGTGATTAAGTCATTTATTTACTCCATGGAAAAACAGCTATATACAACTAGCTGTTCGCCCCGGCTTCGCACGGATCCCTTTTTATTCTTGTCACTTGTCACTTGGGAATAGTGTAGCTTCCCAACAGTGAAAAATTTTTGAAATCGGCCCACCCGTTTTGGAACCTATTCAATCCAATCAAACAAACAAACCTTTCCTCTTTATAATATTAGTATAGATATAGATAAAAAAAGTTTGCAGACATACCTAAAGAGTAAAGTCAATTATAGGATAAGATAAGATTAGATTAATTAATTGCGCAATAATCACACAAAATAATTACAATGTTATGTCAAAATACATGCACTCGTAATGAGATCGTCAAAAAAAAACATTAATATGATTACGTAAGTAGGTAGGTATATCATTTATAAATACGTGTTCAAGTTTATCAAAAAAAAATATCTGTTGATTCAAAATCATCAATATAGTAATTTCTAGAACTTTCCAAAACAGTGAAAGCTTTAAAAAATACGACATTCTAACACTTTAGTGTTAGTTTTGTCGCGCGAGTTAAATCCGTTATTGTTGTGTCTTTCCAATGTGTAATAGGTATAAACTTTCTCGTCCATATTATTTAGTAAGTAGTCTATACTAATATAATAAAGAGGAAAAGTTTGTTTGTTTGGATTGAATAGGCTCCTAAGCGACTGGACCGATTTGAAAAATTCTTTCACTGTTGGAAAGCTACACTATTCCCGAGTGACATAGGCTATAAAAAAGGGATCCGGGCGAAGTCGGGGCGGGCCGCTAGTATATTATAATAATGACGATTTCAAATGAAATTCTTTACAGATTGACAGAGGAGTCATCATCATCCCAAAATCAGCGAATCAGCAGCGAATCGCGCAGAACCTGGATCTTTTCGATTTTAAACTGACTGATGATGAAGTATCAACGATTGGCAAATTTAACAAGAACATTCGAGTCATAAATCCGGCTATGTGGAAAGATTTCCCTAATTATCCATTTGAAAGAAATTAAATTTTGCGGGTATTTTGAATGTACCTATGTTCTTTACATTTTTTTTTCTGTAATAAAGAAAGTAAAATTATACTACTTTTTATTTATTTAAAAAACGGATACTAACAAAAAATAAAATAATTTCTTAATCCCATAATTATATTACACTACTAGTGACCCGCCCCGGCTTCGCACGGGTGCTATAAACCTTCCTTAAGAATCACTCTATCTATTAAAAAAAACCGCATCAAAATCCGTTGCGTAGTTTTAAAGATCTAAGCATACATACGGACATACAGCGAAAGCGACTTTGTTTTATACTATGTATTGATTAAAAAAAAATAAAGCATCGTTCCTGATATGACGAATTTATTGCCAAGTGTGCTTAATATTGTTGTAATAAAAAAAACATTAATTTCAGTTTGGAATGAAACAACTATTAAGGGATTTAACTCGCTTATTTTTATTTTATTTTATTTGCTGACGTTTCGGATTCTTTACAGTTTCCATAATGGTAGCACGACTGAACTGACAATAGTCTAACGCTAAAGCGAGTTAAATCCGTTAATAGTTGTTTCATTCCAATGTGTAATAACCGCGAAGATCAGAAATTATTATATTAATTTCAGTGTTTAATTTTGCTATTCCTTTTAAGATTTTACATAAAAACTACCAAATTTGAATTGGACACCTTCGTGATTTTAAGCCAAATATCTACCCTTTTTACAAGCTTTTCTTTAGTTTCACCTGTCCAGTTATCTGTCTGTCTGTAAAAATCTTGCAAGTTAGATTTGATCCACTTGGTATCCAATTGAACTGAATTTTGCATGCATGTATAATTTACTAGTACTTCGTCCATAAACACGTATTCACCCTAAGGCCTAAGGAAGTGGAAAATCTTTAAATATGCCTGTCTTACAGACCATTAAAATCCTTTTCATAAATCTGGGATAATTTATAAAACGGATTCTTAACTTATACGGCGTATGGAAGTATCATGTTCAAATACTACTTATCGGTTACCTATTACAACGTTCCACCTGCCATTATTATTTTAACGATCTCTACAATATCTCGTTAGGTACAATAATAATAATATATTACATGATAATCATGTTGTATAAATTTTAATGATAATGTGAACAAATTTAGTATTGATAACTAGGTAAGTACTGCACGACGTTCCGTATATAAGAAAATAATTTGATATCGTAACAGATAAGAACAAAAATGTGAGTGGAAAGTGCTTATGAAAAAAATATTATTTATATTAATTATAATTAACTCTTTTACTTCAATACCAAGGTTAGTACCTACTTACCATTAGATCGGGTTATTTTTACCCAAGTTAGGGTTAGATTGACCCATAGTTTTGACTATGATGCATTGACAACTTTCTTTTCATGTTTTGATTTTACATACTTTGAAATATAAGTAAATTTAAAAATAATAATGTTTATTTGTTTGAACATAATGAGTGTTCGTTATCTTTAAGTAACTTACTCTGTTGCCAACTAATAACCAGTCTAATAAATTGTAGGTCATTGACATCTTGACGTTTGTGTACTTGAGCTATGCGCTCACACTTATAATAAATCATTCAAACTATCTTTCAAGCTTTTATAATATACTAAAATACTGAATACATAATGTGGCGGCCCTGTCAGCAGATTGCCACAGTCACGTAACTCAGGTAGCAGATAGATCGAGCAGCGATATGCGCTGTCTCGATATAGTATATAAGTGTTGTGTTTTATGTAATAAAAATTATATTGGAATCCGGGACATGACTTTCGATCCTGCCCGGCAAACATACTCTAAGTGTTATACTAAAGTATAGTTGATTTCTTCTATTACGCATGTTCATGCCTGTGTCAGGACTCGCTCTTCCAGAAATAGTTTTCCAGTCACAAAAAATGTAAATATGTAAACTAATAATTGAAGTATACAATGCAAGCCTTATCAACTCTTTTATATGTTTGTAAGTGCTTAAAGTAAATGGATTGTTAGTCCTAAAAAATGTTTTATTACAAATTGGGTTGGGTTAAAGTTACCCCTAAGGGTCAAATAACCCGATCTGACAGTTGAAAAATTAGACATACAATTAATCTACACAGCGCCTGTATATTATATTATGGCACCATGTATTAAATAAATAATTTTTGTACTCTTTATAAAAGAAGTGCTATTAAAATTTTAGAAGTTGAAAATGGAACTCCTAGACGACAGTGTTCAACATTTGGGTCACTTTGTGGAGAAATTTTTGTCACTTAATCCCAATGACATTGCTCAGGTAAGTCTTTGATTGTTTGTTAAGATTGAATAGGCTCCAAAACGGCGGGACCGATTTGAAAAATTCTTTCACTGTTGGATCAGAGAATCGGTCCACTAGTTTTGGAGCCTATTTAACACAAACAAACAAACTTTTCCTCTTTATTATATTAGCGTAGAAGTGTAGACGATTTGCCTTGGCAAATTTCGTGCCGCCATATTTCTTTTCATAAGTGGTGTCCACATTTCCGAAAAAAAAAATATTTTATAAAAACCTTCAACGGTTATCGGTACCGATAACAGTTGGAGTAAACGTGTTCTAGAGTGGAGACCGCGTCTCGGCAAGCGTAGTGTAGGACGTCCTCAGGCAAGTTGGAGTGACGATTTGCGTAAGATGGCTGGCAGGAGCTGGATGCAAGCAGCCCAAGATAGAGCAAAGTGGCGTGAAATTGGAGAGGCCTATGTCCAGCAGTGGACTGCGACGGGCTGATGATGATGATGATAAAAACCTTGTCCTAATAATAACAAACACGAAACAAAAAGATTACACATATATTATTAAAGTGGAAACTATATTATTCTTAGATATTATTTTATTTGCACATGTTTCAGATCGACGCAGCAACCGGCGAGGAGGAGACGAAGGGCGCGCTGCTGGCGCGCAGCACCAGGCTGGCAGGCAGCTTGAGGAGGCTCGGGCTGCAGCCGGGAGACGTGCTGGCGCTGGGCGGCAAGAACCACCTCGACGTGCACGTGCCCTTCTACGCAGCCGCCTTCAACGGACTGCCGATGGCTGGAGTAGACCCACTGTATAAATATGGTAATAGGCTTTTTGACAATGCGAAAAATAAAGTGTAAATTACTGTTAACAGTATTAATTAAGAGTTAAAAAATGATTATTCATTAACGTAAGTTGAAAATAATGATTGATTTATTTAAAAATCCTTAAATAAAAATTACATTTTTTAAACGTTTGTCACGTGACACAAAACGCTCCTGATTAGCCGAGTTTTTCGTGACGTCACATGCCCGTAAACTTTGTTTACCTAGTTGTGTTGCGCCTAGTTGTGGTAGATTATCTCAAACAGGCATGTGACGTCACCGACCTCATTGCGGCGCCATATTGTCAAAGTAGCGTTTTGGCACACTATTTAAATATTGAATTTTTAATTCGATGTTTTTCAGCTAATACATACCAGATTTAAAAAAACAACTTTTGCTGGGTTCCTTAGACTCTACTACATAATATAAAATGGATTTTAAAAACATGTCAAATACCCTGTTATCTATATAGGTATATAGGTAACATCCAACAAAAAGGATCCGATACAAAAGGATTCACTCCAGTGTCCATATACCTAACCATTGCTTTTTCTAGATGAAATAAAATCCTTATTCGAAATCATAAAGCCTAAGATTGCCTTCTGCGAACCTGATGCGTACCAGGACTTCTCCAGGGCAGCTGAAGACCTGGGAACCCTCATAGTCACCTTCAGAGGAGGAGAATACCCTATGGAGAAGTTTATGGAAGATTACCAAGACCCAACTCCTGAAAATCAATTTGAGTAAGAATATTTTTTAACCCCTGACGCAAAAACGAAGGGGTGTTAAATTGAACCACCAAATGGATAAACTTATTTGACGGTCACCGAGCATAGCGAAAAAAGGACGTTGCCCATTTCCAATTCGTCTCTGTCGTACCTACGCGCGTAGTAATAGTGCCCTCACGCTCGCACAGTAACCTCCAAGGGCAGAAAAAGGGCAACGTCCGTTTTTCGCTGTGCTCCGCGACCGTCCTTTATATCGGTTTTTGTGGATCAATAATCTCTGATGCTGATTGCTGACTTTTTATTTTACTGGTCTGATTATTTTCAAATTGACATTTTTTTTTTGTTACAAGTAATAAAATAATTTCGAATTTAAATTACCTTACTTAATAATTTCTGATGCCTTCGCGATTGTTATACATTGGAGTGAAACAACTTTAGACGGATTTAACTCGCTTATAAAATATTATTGGCTGCCGTTTCGGAACCTTTACAGATTCCATAATCGTAGCACGACTGAGCTGACAATAGTCTTATGCTAAAGAAAACTCACTTTAGCATAAAACTTATCAGCTCAGTCGTGCTAAGTAAAGTTTTCGAAACGTCACCAAACATAATAAAATATGCGAGTAAAGCCGCTAATCTAATAGTTGTTTCATTCGATCGTTTTATTTGTTTACTTTCAGAGTGGCTACATTTGATGTTGATAAAGTGTATGCCTGGTTGGTCAGCACCAGCGGAACCACTGGCTCTCCAAAAGTGGCAGCCGTGAGGCACAGGGAAATCATGAAATGCATGACGTTCTTCCTAACCAAGCCGAAACATGCGTGAGAACTATTTTTCATATCAATATTACACTTATATTATAAGTGCGATTCGCAGACGAGTGCGTTAATAGAGCCTAGTGTATAAATATCAAACCACACGAGATTCATACGACGTTTAAATTTTAAGGTTTTTTTAGTAGAATAAATAAATAATCATCTTTGGACAATTCACATCAATTAATCTAGTTTCAAACTATGTAAAGCGTACCTACCTACTATGGGTATAAATACATACATAAATATATATAAGACAAGACTCAGGTACAGATGCCAGTGCTCATCATACTGACATCTGCCCCTAGCAGGAATCGAACCCACAACCTCCGGGTTCGTAGTCGGAGCTCTGACCACTGGTACGGTACGCAAAGACCAACAGGCCGTCAAAAGAAGCTATTACCTGGGTTCTTAACCGGGAGGTAATAACCCCCGTGGTGGTAAAACTTGGTAACCATCAGCTGGTAGTTGTCTCGAACGCTGAATTTCAAAGTGCCAAGTCTGAGCACAGCGTAGCGCCGACTAGCGCGCGAGCTCGTTGTTGGGAGGAGGGGTAAGAAAGTGACCCTAATTAAGTCATAAGGGTAACGGACCTGAAAAGGTTAAAAACCACTGAACTAGTACAATTATTACCCTACAGGGAACTGCGCACGGGACTAACTCTCTCATCTATGCAGTGGATATCTGCATGCTACAATGCACTCACGCTGCCAGTGCACCACACTAAACTGCAAACATCTGCACCAGTAACGCCGGAACACATTGCGAATTTGATTAATAAATATAAGGTAACTTTTACGTTTTTTATATCTTTAGTCCTAACACTTTTTAGCTAGGCACCAAGTATATTGTCCAAAGATTGGACAATGCCTTAATAAGACGAAAATTAGGTTTATTGTAAATATAAAAAGAAGAAAGACCCATACACTCGAATAGCAAAACAATAAAAATACTAAATATTAACTACGATCTATCAATCGAAATTAGATCGATATTTTTGGTTAAATACGTAGTTTTTAATTATAATATACTAGCTTCTTCCCGCGACTTCGTCCGCGTGGAACTCCTCCTTTTTTGCAGTCGGTTAAAAAGTAGCCTATGTCCTTTCTCAGGCTCCAGACTCTCTTTTTACCAAATTTCATTTAAATCGGTCCAGTAGTTTTAGCGTGAAAGCGTAACAGACAGACAGACAGACAGAGTTACTTTCGCATTTATAATATTAGTAGGGATTTTGTACCAAGACAAGAGTAGAAAAATTGAGACCCCCGGTGGGATTCGAACCCACGCCGCCTTTACTATTGGTCCCTATGGTGTCCTTTATACCATCATCACGCTGCCCCTAGTAACAAAATATCATTATAATAAAATTAACTAGCAATACTATATTACAGCCAAGGACTGTCTCGACCACGCCTACAGTATTATCCCAAGTGCTGAAAACTGATTGTGATTTCACTTGTTTTGACTTCATTGGCATGACTGGTTCTAAGGTCAGTCGGGACCTCTTGACACTGATGAAGGTAAGTCAAACTAAAGGACGGTCGCCAAGCACAGCGAAAAAGGGACGTTGCCGTTTTTTTTGTGGGTCTGTCGCGCAGTACGCGCGTAGTAATTGTGCCTCAAGGATAGTAATTGTGCACAGTATCCTTGAGGCACTATACTACGCGCGTGCGACAGAGACAAATAGAATAGAATAGAATAGAATAGAAAACATTTATTTGGTGCAACATTACAAGATAATATTATTTTACTTTAAACTATAAAAAACTACTTAAATACTACAATAAAAACAATATAAACATTCAAATTTGAAAAAATAACAAAAACACCAAAATAGAAAAAGGGCAACGTCCGTTTTTCGCTGTGCTTGGCGATCGTCCTTTAGGGTCCACTAGCGTTTCCGTTAGGGATTAAAATACAAAAAACCTTTTCCATAAATTATGTTAAGAATGTTTACGTTACGCGAAATATTATGCAATAGATATTGGACCATGTAATCACGTTTTTTCACTTTGGCCCGCTTTTTTACCACTTGGAGATAGAATTTCGGAATATCCTTTTTTTTTCAGATGCTTTCGTCCCGCTTTTTCACCACTTTGGAGTTAGAATTTCGGAAAATCCTTGATACTTAGGTCATATAAAGGAACATAGGTACCCATTTTTTTTATTTAATTTCAGTCTAGAATGCGTAAGGACGCTATTCTTCTACCTGTGTACGCAATAACAGAATGTGTAGGAGTCCTAATGATGCCTGACGCAGCCACGCCTTTTGGATCCAGTGGAAAACCCACTAAAGAATATCAAGTAAAGGTAATATAAATCAAAATAAAAAAATATTTTAGTGAAATAGAACGCGCTAAATTTCTAAAGTGGTTCTCCTTAAATATATTTATATAAAAACTAGCTTCTGTTTGCGACTTCGTTTGCGCACGATGACTATTTTCCACAATATCGTTATACAATAGAGACTATGTGTTATTTTGATGTGGAAGCTGTATTACTGCAAAGTTTCATTTAAATCCATTCAGTAGTTTTTTCATGAAAAACTCAGAAATGACGGCATGTGTTATTTTATGACTAACGACATGCCCCGGCTTCACACGGGTGCTTAACCTTGCTCTTAAATCACTCTATCAATTTAAAAAAACCGCATCAAAATCCGTTGCGTAGTTTTAAAGGTTTAAGCGTACATAGGGATATAGGGACAGAAAATGCGACTTTGTTTTATACTATATAATGATATAGTAACAGCCTTCTAAGCGTATTTCACGGTGGTTCATTTCACAAGTATTTTTTTTGCATGGACTTGTAGTATTTTGTCCGATTCGATTTTCTGTCTAGTTTTTTCAATTAATTTTAATTTTTCGTTTACAGTTGGTCGATCCAGACACTAACGAAATAGTAACCAAGCCACAGGTTACTGGTGAACTCTGGGTGAAGGGACCAAGAATTGCGGTACGTGAAATTTTCTATTTTGAAATGAAACAACTATAATGACTGGGAAATAATCATTTGGTATTTAATAATTTCCGATGCCTTCGCGGTTATTATACATTAAAATGAAACAACTATAAACGACTTTAACGTAAGACTATTGTCAGCTCAGTCGAGCTTCGATTATGGAATCTGTAAAGGCTGCGAAACGTCAGCTAATAAAATAAAATACGCGAGTTAAATCCCTTTAAAGTTGTTTTATTCCTACATTTGGTATTTGTTCATATCATACTACTGTAAATTATGTATTTATTGCAAACATGGTAATTGATAGGTGTTTTTACAGTGGATAGTTTCATATGTACCCGTTTAAGGGCATTGCAATATAATTACATGATTTATTAATTATTTATTCTGTTATTAATTCAGGAATATTACAATAACCCAAAAGCGACAGCTGAGGCTTTCACTGACGGATGGTTTAAAACGGGAGATCTTTTCTATAGAGATGAGAATGACAACTATACTTTCGTGGATCGACTGAAAATACTCATCAAATACAGGAATTATCAGGTATATATATATATTAATAGTCAAAATACAATGAGACAAGTAAATTTATTTTTTCGAACAGCGCAGTTGGCCTTTACTGCAAAACCGGACGAGTGGCAAACCTCCTAAGTGGCTTTCAAGCCTTTATACAAGTATATACCTAGACTGAATTTTTGTTTAGTAGCTAAAGAACTATCCGTTATATTTTCATTTCAAATTATAATAATCATTTATTAGACTTAGACCTTAAACAAATGATGATGCATCTACTAGCGCATAAAACGAAACACCGCAAAAAAACTCAGCAAAAAGTATTTTTGTTTGTAAAGTTAATTTATAGAATTTGAACCTACCTAGTTATATACATTGTGACGAAGTAGCGGAATAATCTCTTATACTCTAAAATAAATAAGCAATTTTTCAAAAAACAAACCCAATATTTTTTTTCTAAACAGATATCACCTTTAGAAATTGAGGATGTTATCATTCAGCATCCAGACGTGGCAGGTGTTGCAGCATCCAGCATCACCCACCCTGATGATGGAGAGCATCTGGTCGCGTGCATCGTGAGACAACCAGGGTCGAAGGTGTCTGCCCAGGACATTAAGGACCATGTTGCTAGTAAGCCATTCATATTGCCTTTTGTAACTTTTATGCCTTCGCGGTTATTACACATTGAAGCTACTGCGCTAGTTGTCTGTTCCGGCTTCGCCCGAATCTCTTTTTTTTTATAGCCTATGTCACTCGGGAATAGTGTAGCTTCTCAACAGTGAAAGAATTTTTCAAATCGTCCAGTCGTTTTGGAGCCTATTCAATTTAAACAAACAAACCTTTCCTCTTTATTATATTAGTATAGATAATATTATTATTTTTCAGGTAAACTGTCACCACATAAACATATCCATGGTGGTGTAGTGTTTATAGACCGGATACCCATGACATCATCAGATAAAGTGGCCAGGGCGAAGATCAGGGAATTCGTGAAGACCGCACGCCTAGAATAAATTTCAATAATTGAATAACTTATAGAGTACAGGTGCGTGCAGTAAGGTAGAGGCCGGGGTAGGCACTCCATATTGTGCCTGCATGGCATGCACGCTCATGATAACCTACTTTAAATAAAAATGTACTCCCGATTTTTAAAATATTTAAGATTCATGGTCTTACAAATATGTTCTTGAATACAATTGAATACATTTCATGGTTTATCAAAATTCACGCCCTTAGAGTGAAATATAGTAAAATTTAAGAATCATTCATTTTCGACTTTTACGCGGACGAAGTATATTTTTTAGTAGGTTTTTACCTTTTATTTAATGTATAGTGTAAAATATTTAATGTGCATTTAACAAAATAAAATTATTAAATATTTTCATTACTTTGTTTTTTTTTAGTTTTTCATACCTTCATACTGGTCTCTTTACTATGAGCGATATCTCGTTCATTAAAACTAATGATCAAATCATTATTAAAGTTTAAAATAACTAAATTTGATTATAATTAATGAAGCCAGATATATAAGCGAATTTAACTGTTACTAACTCTTAATCGCTAATATATTTTAACATCAATATGGTTGTAAAATTTTCATTTTTGTTAATAGTCGTGTCGTTATTTTACTCAATAAAATGCCGGGGTAAGTAAAGACTTTATTATAATTCACAAACAATGCATTTATAAACAATGGTTGTTAAATAAACTTAAACAATTTCAAATTAAGTGCGATTAAAATTTTATGAACGCAATCTGGTTAAAAACACACTGTTGGCGTTATGGATTTTAATAGAAAAATAATTCCATATTTGCGAACGCAACCTAGTAAAACCCGTGTTAGTTAATACATACATATAATTTTAGTTGAAAAAAAATAAAATATTTAAGAACGCAACCCCGTTAAATCCGATATTTTATTAAATAGTTAACGAGCATAAAGTGGTTACCTAATACATATTCGCAAAAATATGCTATAATGAAATATGAACATAAAGCGAACCTCATTTAGATTTAGGATTAAAAATCGTCGGAGGTGGAGACGTGTCAATTTCCGATGTCCCGTACATGGCGCTTGTGACTCTTCACTTCTTGTGGAAAGACGCTGAATGTGGAGGGTCCATCATTCATGAAAAATTCATCCTCACTTCAGCCAATTGTCTAGAGGAGCACAGGTGAAGCTTTTACATATGCATTTTTTTTATATTTATTTATGTTGCTGTTTGTTGTGACTGCCTGTTGGTTTAGTGGTCAGAGGCCCTAACTACGAAAGTTCCGTTGCGGGTTTGAATCCTGCTAGGGGCAGATGTCAGTGTGATGAGCACTGGCATCTGTATCTAAGTCTTAGATGTCTTATATGTATTTATGTTCATCTGTTGTCCAGTACCCATAGTTAAAGCTTTTGCTTAGTTTGGGACTAGATCAATTATTGTTAATTGTCCAAAGATAAAAAGGATAAGCTGTATCTAATTATGTATTTAGGAAAGAATATACCTACCTTATTGAGTTTCTTGCTGTTTCTTTTCAAGTGAGGTTTTTTTCGGAAACGGTGGTATCTTCTGATCTTTATAATAGCTTGTAAAAGTTATATGTTAGGTATTGGAATGAAACAACTATTAACGGATTTAACTCACGTATTTTATTTCATTTGCTGACGTTTCGGATTCTTTACAGTTTCCATAATCGTAGCACGACTGAGCTGACAATATTCTAACGCTAAAGTCACTGACTTTGACGATGTAAATCCGTTAATAGTTGTTTCATTCCAATGTGTAATAACCGCGAAGGCATCAGAAATAATTATATAGGTATAAGGTAGTTTGCATAACAAAAAAATCACTTTAGTGTAAGACTAGCACCTCGTAATAACAGCTTAATCATTTAAAAACTTCCAGCTACGCCAATTTAATTTACGTACAATTGGGAATAGATGATTTGGAAGAAAACCCACAAAGGATAATTGTCGACAAAGTTATATGTCACGAAGACTTCGTTCATACAAACTTTATGATTGACAATGACATTTGTCTTCTTAAACTGAGCCAACCTGTCATATTTGGGAAGACAGCTAGCAAAATCAATCTGCCTACGGGAAATGACGTCATAGAAGGCAGTATGGCAGATATAACTGGATGGGGGAATGTGGACGTAAGTAGTTCATTTTTATTTATTTAAGGTCTGGAATATTAACAGAAGAATAAATAAACCGATTTGTACGATATATATTAAACTAATTTTATACTGCACTGGGTGCGTAAGTATGGCGTTAGGGTAGGCACTTTATACATTAGTGACACTGTGCCTGTATGGAATGCACGCCCTTGCTTGAGTCGTAAACTAAGCTTAAAGTTAATTTTCACTTAAGGTAGCTATAAGTACCTAATTGTTTTTAACCCCCGACGCAAAAACGACGGAGTGTTATAAGTTTGACGTGTCTGTGTGTTTGTCGGTGGCATCGTACCTCCCGAACGGTTGAACCGATATTGTTTTTTTTTACAGCAATATGGACAGATCACCGGAAAACTTCAAAAATTATCTATCCCAGTTATATCCAATGAAGAATGCTGGGAGAGTAACGAGAACTTCCTCTGCGCCGGGGAGTGGGGACGCGGGTCTTGTGGGGTAATCACTACATAGTATAATACAGTCGCTTTTTCTGTCCCTATATCCCTATGTACGCTTAAATCTTTAAAATTACGCAACGGATTTTGACGCGGTCTTTTTAATAGATAGAGTGATTCAAGAGGAAGGTTTATAGCACCCGTGCGAAGCCGGGGCAGGTCGCTAGTTATACAAATAAATAGATTTCCATTTATAATTAATCAAATATTTGATTAATTAGGATAATCCTCCTAAAACTCCTAAATAATTGGAGACGCCGTCATTATCATTGGAATGAAACAACTTAAACAGATTTAACTCGCTTAGGTACTTTATTTTGTTTGCAGATGTTTCCAAAACTTTGCAGCTCTTATAATATACACTATGAATTGAGCTGACGATAGTCTAACGCTAAAGTAAGGACGGTCGCCGAGCACAGCGAAAAATTGACGTTGCCCTTTTTCTATTTGTCTCTGTCGCATGCGTGTAGTAATAGTGCTCTCACGCTTGCACAGTAACCTTGAAGGTCAAGCGCGTGAGACAAAGACAAATAGAAAAAGGGCAACGTCCGTTTTTCGCTGTGCTCGGAATCCGTTAGCTTAGTCGTCCTACGAATTTATATTTGTAATAATTTCTGATGCCTTCGCGGTTATTATACATTGGAATGAAACAACTTTAACGGATTTAACTCGCGTATTTTATTTTATTGCCTGACGTTTTGGAGCCTTTATAGATTCCATAATCGTAGCACGACTGAGCTAACAATAGTCTTTTGCTAAAGTGATATATTTATATTTTAAGGTAATTTTACTAAACATATTTAATTACCTGTTTTTTTACAGGATGACGATGGAGGTCCTCTCGTGCAGAATGGGGTGCAAATAGGCATCGACTCTCATTCGATCAATCCTAACTACTGTGCCGTCTCGTACGAGAGATATACTAGGGTATCCAAATACGTGACCTGGATTCAAGAAAATATTAAGGAAAACTTGTAGTTTAGTGTCTTAGGGTTACTTATATATATATATAAAAAATAAATAGTAGGTGACCTGGCTAACTTCGAAAGAAAACTTATTTTTTTCTTTACAAACCTTGCCCTGCCTATAACAAACACAAATTAAAAATATATACCTATCGCTGAAACATTTAAATTTGCTTGACCACTAAAGAGAAAAAATATCATAAAGACATTTAATTTTGTAAAATTCTAAAAAAGTTTTACTTAATTTTATTTATTCTGTTTGTTTTTCTTGTAATGTACAATTTTGACGATCTTACTATTAGTGCATATAATAATATGATATAAAATATGTATTTATAATGGATGTAATAATGATAAATAAATAAATCTATCTATGTTTCAATTTATTGAAGAAATATTATATAGGCTCTATACGGCACAATATTTGAAAGACAAAATTGACAGTTATCAATGTCAATGACAGCGTAGTTATTTATAGAACACATTTTGAAATGGACAATACGAACCTGTTTTGTTTTTGTGATAAATTAAGAATAATATTTACCAAGGTTAAAATATGATATCACCGAATTAAAAAATAATACATAGGTAGGTATATATTATTATAATAAAAAAAGATGTCGCAGTAACACTTTCCGATGCCTTCGCGGTTATTACACATTATAATGAAACAACTATAACGGATTTAACTCACGTAGGTACTTTATTTTATTTCCTGACGTTCATGTAAACTTCAATCCTACATTCGTGACTGAGCTGACGATAGTCTAACTCTAACAGTTCAATCGGGAACGAAACGTCAGCAAATAAAATCGATCGATCTTTACCATAAGATTATTGTCAGCACAGTCGAGCTACGATTATGGAATCTGTGAAGGTTTCGAAACGTCATCCAATAAAATAAAATACGCGAGTTAAATCCGTTTAAAATTGTTTTGATTTCAAAATACAATCGAGTAAAATCTGTTATAGTTGTCATGCCAAAGCAAATTATCAACAAAGACAAGCAAGTCTTAAAAATCAACATGTTTATGTTGACAACAATAATGCAAAATCATCGTGAGTAATTATGTAACAAAATCAGCATTTTTATTATCATAATTAAAAATGATAACAATGTGTGGAAGCTAAAACAAATGGAATCATACTTATTTACAGTCATAACAAAATAATCATGTGATTACAATCATTATCATACAAATATATGTAATAATATGTTTATCACGTTGGCAAAGTCAATACCTATTATTATCATAATAATTATTAGTATCAAACCCTAGGTATCGATCGAATTTAGATTAATACATAATAGGTATCTAGTACCTAAAGAACGACACATTTTCAAATTACCTATCTTTTTCAAGTAATCTAAAGATGGTACCTATATTTACCTAGCAACAAAACAAATTCCTGTTTATATAAAATTATTGTACGATTTTTTTACAAAATATTATTATGTAGGTAATGGGTTTTATCGTTAGAAGAAAACAATTAACGGACTCAACTCGCGTATTTTATTCTATTTGCTGAAGTTTTGAAAACTTAACAATTCCTATATTATTTACACTACTGAGCTGGCGATAGGCTTACGCTAAAGTTATAACTGCGAAGGCATCAGAATTTATTATAAATATCATGATAGACTACATGCCGATAGAAAAAAATAACCTGTAAAATGAACTATAGTGAAATACGCTTAGAAGGCTACCTATATCATAAAATAACTCTGAGCGCTATTTCGTCATTTCTGAACGGTACAGGGGCTCTAAACATGGTGCCAACGTTCAACGTTAAAGTTAAACGAAACGACCAAAATGTATGGGATTTGACAGCTGCGTAATTAAGTTACACACAAGTAATTAAGGTGTATGTAACCTTAATTACTTGTATCATAGGCTATAGAATATTTCGAAAAAATTAAGGATATGCAAAGCCAGAGCGGGCCGCTATCTTATATATAAAACTGAATCGCAAAATGTGTTGGTAAGCGCATAACTCGACAACGCCTGGACCAATTTGGCCAATTTTTTTTTTAAATGTTCGTTGAAGTCCAAGGATGGTTCTTACGGCGAGAAAAAATCGAATAATTGCCGGGAAAACCCTAAAAACAGCCCTTTTCTTTTCCCATACAAACGTTGTCTAACTAAAGTTACCTAATTTGAATTTCGAACGGGCAGGATGACGTCTGCCGGGACCGCTATAGGCTATAAAAAAGGGATCCGGGTGAAGCCGGGGCGGGCCGCTAGTTTGTAATAAAATTCTCTGTCACCCTTGACATACATAAAGATGAAAATAACGACACCAAATTATTTCGTAAATTAATAATTTAATAACAAACAAACGCAAAGTAAAACAAAGGTTATTCGATGACAGCTGTCTTCACGATTTGTTTGAGCTTGTTCCTAGCCACTTTGTCAGTGGAAGTCAATGGAAGTTTGTCCATGAACAAAACTCCTCCGTAAAGTTGTTTATGCACCGACAGTTTACCTGTAAAGAATTGAAACGTCAAAATTGTTCAGCTAACTTTAAAGGGCGAATCTTCGATCATTAGTTTGTTTGGTTCTTAACCCAGTCCAATCCAGTGTTGCCAATTTAGCGATTTTGTCGCTAAAACTAGCGACTTTTGCTTATAGCTTAGCGACCAAAAAAAAGTTTTAACGACAAAAATAGTTTAGCGACTTATCTGGCGACTTTTGGAGTACAAATTAAAACAGTTCTAGAGCCAATAATATATACATTTTTTTCAAATCGACACAGAATTATTCGATGCCAAGAGATACATAATATGAAAAACGACAAACGCGATAGCGCACCAAATTCAAACTTTGTATAATATTATGGGGGGGGGGGGTCCCCGAACTTTTTATGGTTATGTTTTAGTTTTAGCGACTTTCTGGCGACTTTTGACTTTGAGTTTAGCGACTCGAATTTCTAGGAGTTGGCAACACTGGTCCAATCCCTTATCCATAATATTATTATAGTTTGACATTTATATCGATTGCTATTATCGAATGACATTTGTGTAAGGGCTTGCCCTTTGAGCCTGTGATTAATTGTCGAGTCGACATCTTGTCATGTTAATGTCGTCTTATTCACGTCAAAAATCAGAACCTAGTCAACAACGACAATTCTTGTCACGAAACAATATCGACATGACAAACCTTCTCCTTGTCGACAACGTTTCCAATATCTGTCGACAGTTACACATAGGCTCAACTGGACTAAAAAGCTGTGGCTTGTATACAGAAGGTAAATCCGACTTATAACAGAAGTTTTCATCGGTCACCTAGGAGTCAACGAACTCCTACACAAAATGGGACTTACAAACAGCAGCGACTGCATAATGTATGGAGAGGAATGTGAACACTTGGTGTGCCATTGTGACGCCCTCACCAGATGCAGAATGAAGATACTTGGCTCCGGGTACCTGGAGCCTGGAGACTTCGGGGCATTGCGACAGGGAGACATAATACGGTACATGGAATCGGTTATGGAGAACCTGGTGTAAGCTAAGGGAGGGGTAGGCACAAAAGCTCTCAATGGGTCGAAGAACCCCACTAATAAGATAAGATAACATAGACTCGCTGATTGCAGCATTTATCAGCTCCTTTACTTACTGGCAACAAGATCCTTAATCTCTTGCGCAGTGACCTTCGACCCTGGTTTCCTCACAACGCAGGCAACCACGCGTTCTCCATCATCAGGGTTCTCTATACTCGTCACCGCAACGTCACTGACGCCTGGATGCTCGTAAATCACTTCTTCTATTTCTGGTGGAACAATCTGGAAAATGTTTTTTATTGTGTAACTCAGGCGTGTGCTAAGGGCACATGCACCGCGCCAGGGTAGGCATTCTATTGGGCCTGCATGGAATGCACGCCCTTGATGTCACTGGATAGAGCAGGGTTTCTTAACGTGGGGTCCATGGACCCCTTAGGGGTCCGCAGTAGGTCAGTCAGTCTAAACATAATTATTAGGAAATTGTGCAGTAAACTTATTAGAATCGTAGTAAGTGTAAAAAAAAGTGCCAATAAAAGAATTTTTGATTGATATAAATAAGGCTTTTTTTTATTTCCAAAAATATTTATGGGTGGGGTCCGTGGTATAGTTTAAATTGTAAAAGTGGTCCGTGACTGCAAAAAGGTTAAGAAACCCTGGGATAGAGGGTAGTAAGGAAGAAGTAAAATCAAAATCAATGTATATAGGAAGTGGTGGTAGAAAGCGGACCGCTAGTGTTTTATAAAATAATGCTATCTATACAATTATAAAGAGGAAAGGTTTGTTTGTTTGTTTGGATTAAATAGGCTCCAGAACGGCTGGACCGATTTCAAAAATTCTTTCACTGATGGGAAGCTACACTATTCCCGAGTGACATAGGCTATAAAAAAAAGAGATCCGGGCGAAGCCGGGGCGGGCCGCTAGTTTTATATAAACAGGTGTTTCGTTCGTTGCTATAGCGACTTATAAAAGTTCGAACCTGATAATTTCTGTACTTGATGAGCATTTTAAGACGATCCACGAAGTAATAGTAGTCATTTTGATCTTTATACAAGATGTCCCCTGTCTTAAACCATCCATCTGGTGTGAACGCCGCTTCTGTAGCTTTAGGGTCGTTATAGTACTCCTATAATAAATAAAAATGCTGTATTAATCTAAATATATCTATACTTATATAATAAATAGGAAAGGTTTGTTTGTTTGTTTGTTTGTTTGGATTGAATAGACTGCAAAACGACTGAACCGATTTGAAAAACTTTACAGTTTCCATATTCGTAGCACGATTGAGCTGACGATAGTCTAGAGGTTTTGATGGTCGTCATTCCATTGTATAATAACCGCGAAGGCATCAAACATTAGAGAATGGATTGCACAGCGGTTCAAACACCCTCATTACATATTTTTAAATATTGAAAAAATAAGCTACAAAATTATTAAAATTTGATTAATTGTGACAACATGTACTTGCACAGTATATTGCTGTTTCAGAACTTAATGCCTGGTGTAGCTAATATTTTTTTTTTATATATAAAATTAGGCAATAACGCTTATTAAACATTTAAAATCGGGTTAGGTTCAGTTACCCCTTAAGGGCAAAATAACCCAATATTAATGACTTACTTGTATTCTTAGGCCCTTCACCCACAGTTCTCCTTTGACCATTGGTTCCGTAATCACTTTTCCACTGTCAGGGTCCACCAGCTATAATCAAAATTTCATATTTTAGAGGCTCTTATTAAACTTGCAATGTATGTACTTATGTGCATGTGAAATCTTGCAACTCAATTTTGAATATAACTTTAACCGATTGAGCTTACACAGTACTTTTAGTATTTTTATTATGACACATAGGTACCTACTTAATAATAATATAATATTTTAAAAAACAATAATTTTCAGCTTGGTTTATTTATAAAGCAGAAGCGATAAAAAACTTGTTATATTAAACTGGTCAAACCCGTCTGACAAAGGATTTTTAACATAATTTCAAAATAATTTAAAGATATAACATAGCTGTTTCTAGGCTAAGTAAAATAATATAATTAATTATGTATTAAAAAAAAAGCAAAAAATAAAAACTAGACCTCAGCGGGACTTGAACCCACATTCACATCTTCATAGTTTATTTTATTAGGGAAAATACCCCTAATATCGGTTCAATTTTACACATTTTAGTAATTATTATAATATATTTAAATGTTTGCTATCATTAATCATATATATTTATTAAATATATATATTAATCAAAATCCGAGAAAATATCCCAGTGGGACTTCAACCCACACCTATACCTCTACGCGCGGCACCGTGCTTCCAGTTACACTATGAGTGTCCCAGTTTGAGTGGACAAATTTGCTACCACTATATTGTCTTGGTACTTTATTGTATATAAGCAAAATTTGCTAACTTTTTGGATTCTTTACAGTTTCCATAATCGTAGCACGACTGAGCTGACAATATGCTAACGCTAAAGATTTCATTCCAATGTGTAATAACCGCATCAGAAATTATTATGTATTTGTTATTTCTATTACTTACTTTTGCTTGGAAATTAGGGGACAGTTTTCCCAAAGATCCTAACGGGGAGTCCTTGGTGGGTGAAATCACTACTCCCACACTTTCCGTCTGTCCATACGCTTGCACTAGTATCGCATCTTCACGCATTCTAGACTAAAAAAAAATTAAATAAATAAAAAAGTACCCACAATACGCTAGTTCAAAATCTAAATCATCAGAAATTAGTTAATATGCTAGTTTTCAGTTAAGACAAATTTAACAGTTAAGTTAGTTATAGCATGCAATGTTTCTAAATGGAAGCAGTAAACCAAAGGTAAGTAGAATAATAATTATATATAACTAGCTGTCCCGACGAACTTCATACCACCATATTTTGATTTTAATTAAAACATATTTTTCTTTTAAATTCCTTTTATAATCTTGCCCTGACAATAACAAACACAATAAAAAATCCAGTTTGTTGCAATCGGTACATTTCATTGATTCATTATCATCACTACATAGTATAGAACGTTGCTGCCACTGTCTGTATGTCCCTATACATGAATCTTTAAAAGTACGCAATGGATTTAGAAGCGGTTTTGTTTGTTTGGATTGAATAGGCTCCTAAACGACTGGATCGATTTGAAAAATTCTTTCACTGTTGGAAAGCTACACTATTTCCGAGTTACATAGGCTATAAAAAAAGGGGTCCGGGCGAAGCCGGGGCAGACAGCTAGTATTTATATATGTATATAGAAAATACGTACTCTAAGTTCAGCCTCCACTTCAGAATGCACCTTGGAGCCACCAGCAGCAATCATGTCGAAACAAGTGAAATCACAATCGACTTTTAACACTCTGGACAATAAAGTAGGCGTGGTTATGGTTAACCTCGGCTGAAACAAAAGAATTTAATTAACTACGTCTCTATAATATATTATCTCTAAAAAGTAATGAAATCTAGACAAAGTTGTGCCAAGTCTAAGGTTCCTTACAGCGATTTCTTTATTAATATAGTTGATGTTGCGTGACTTGGCCGTTGAACATTCTTTACCACGCTGCATCTTCCGGTGCTTGATAGCAAATACTTACCTTGTACTTATTGATGATATCAGCAACATGTTCAGCAGTAGTTGGCAAGGAGGTCTGGACTTTAGCGTGATAAACCGGCAGTGTGAGCGCATTATAACACGCTGAAATCCATTGCATTGAAGACAAGTTCAACCCAGTTCTAAGTTCCCTGCAACATTTTTATACCTAAGTTAATTTGATCGCTATTTAAACCTCGGAATTATATTATTATAATGGGTTTAACTCGCTTATTTTATTTGTTGATGTTTCGAAAACTTTCTTACTTTAGCACTAAGGTAAGACGTGCTACGAATATGGGAATTTTGAAACGTCAGCAAATAAAATAAGATACCATTGTTTCATTATTTATGTGGAGGCATGAGAAATTAAATATAAACTTCAATGTGGACTAGACATTCGTTTTTGACAAAATAAAATTGGGATCGATAAGCTTTGCAGCGTGACAATGGTCACAGGCTTGCTGATGTAGTAAGTGTTTTTTTTTAATAAAGAATGCTAAATATGTAATATACATATTATTATGAACATGCATTTTATATCGGCATGAAGGCATGGCCTAAAAAAACTGCCAGATATCCTTACTAACAACCTTACAATTTTCTTAATTATATTTCTATTTCTACTCACTTGGTAACATTAAATTATATCCTAACATGCGTAAATATTATGTTATTCTTACTTGTCTTTTGGTTTTCCCAAAAAGAATTGCAATGATTGAAGGATTTCTATGTGTCTTATTGCAGCCACTTTTGGCACACCGGTGGTCCCGCTCGTGCTGACCAGCCAGCAATATATCTTTTGAACATCAAAAGTTGCTATTCTGAAATAAAATTTTACAATCAACAAAAGTACATTCGTTCGATATCATTAACTTAAATGATTATGATATTTGTACCAACAAAAGTGTCGGCAAAAATCGAGACGCCAGCGGGACTAAAACCCCCATCTATAGTACTCCAGAAATATGTAAACGACTACGAAACCGGATGTTGCGGGTTCGAATCCTGCTAGGGGCAGATGTCAATGTGTTGAACACTGGCATCTGTACCTGAGTCTTGTAACTGATTGACTTTGTTAAATTTCAATTTCAAATGACTGTACCTATTTATGAAATCACTAGCTTCTGCCCGCGACTTCGTCCGCGTGGAACTTCTCCTTTTTTGCAGTCGGTTAAAAAGTAGCCTATGTCCTTTCTCAGGCTCCAGACTTTCTTTGTACCAAATTTCATTTAAATCGGTCCAGTAGTTTTAGCGTGAAAGCGTAACAGACAGACAGACAGAGTTACTTTCGCATTTATAATATTAGTAGGAATATAATAAGCGATTATTTTATCAAACTAAAATATCTTACTCAAATTTATCTTCCGGTGTAGGATCTTGATAGTCTTCCATGAATTTCTGCATGGAGTAAGCTCCGCCACGGAATGTGATGACCAAAGTTTTCAGTCCCAAACTTTTGGCCGCCTCGACGAAGGTGTCATACGATTCAGGTTCACAAAAGGCAATCTTGGGCTTGGTGATTTTGAAAAGGTCCCTTATTTCCTCTGAAACAAAGATAGGCTATTTTAAATCATTATAGTACCAACACAATAACCAACTAAGAATATGTACCTATGACAGCCCAGTATTCGACCAGATAGGGCCTGGTTTCTGAGGGTATAGATCCCCACAAACAGTTGATAGTTATCTCGAACGCCGAATTTCAAAGTAGGTACATACATACCATATTTATACAGAGGGTCTACTCCAGCCATCGGCAGTCCGTTGAAGGCGGCCGCGTAGAAGGGCACGTGCACGTCGAGGTGGTTCTTGCCGCCCAGCGCCAGCACGTCTCCCGGCCGCAGCCCGAGCCTCCTCAAGCTGCCTGCCAGCCTGGTGCTGCGCGCCAGCAGCGCGCCCTTCGTCTCCTCCTCGCCGGTTGCTGCGTCGATCTGTACTCATCAACATGTTAACATGTATTATTTATTATCCCAACTAAAACATTCTGTAAAATTCTAGCCAAGACTCGATGAAGCTGCTTGTTTATGTTTAAAAAGTAATGAAATCTAGAAAAAGTCGTGCCAAGTCTAATGTTGTGTGTCTTGGACGTTGAACATTATTTACTACCTATATTTGTTAAGCAAGAAAATAACCCATAAGAATGTTCAACGGCCAAGTCACAAAACATTAACTATAATAATAAAGAAATCGCAGTAAGGAACCTTAGACTTGGCACGACTTTGTCTAGATTTCATTACTTTTTAAAGATAAACAAGCAGCTTCATCGACAATATTAGTGAGGAGGTAGCTTAGAACTCTTAGACAGACATTAATAGTACATTACGCACATTAAAATAAAAAATGTCTCAGATCACATGTAATTGTCGTCCGAGGCGAAGCCGAGGTTGACAAAAATGTGATCTGAGGCTAAAAGTATTTTCCGTCCTCCGGCCAGAAAGCGCCATCTTTGTGGCCGCTTCGCTTAATGAAATTTCCGCTTTCTGGCTTCGTCGAACAGAAAAATAGTATACTGACCTCGGCCAGTAAAATAAAATAGTCTCAGATCACATGTAATTGTCGTCCGAGGCGAAGCCGAGGTTGACAAAAATGTGATCTGAGACTATTTTATTTTACTGGCCTCGGTGCGTAATGTAGGTACTATTTATACCGTTCCCGTGGAAAAAAATAACATGATTTATTTCCTACCTAAGGTTGAGAATAATGATAAAATTGATAATTCAATAGAAAAATAGTGTAATTAACGTTATGATAACTGTATGACTTAGATGATAAGATTTTTGGCAGTCACATAAAAAACAATGTAATCGCAAAATAAATAGATATGTAATCACTATGCGAATAAATAGTCCTTCTTGGTATGTTCTTGAGTAATATTATAAATGCACGTATTTAATAATCGGTATTTTATTCGTACCACTAACCTCAAGTTAAAAAAAATTGATAAGTTATACTCTTACCTGAGCGACGTCATCAGGTCGTAATGACATGTATCTCTTGATGAAATGACCAACATGGTGGACACCGTCATTTACTACCAAATCCATTATTTACCTGTAATAATATTATTATGTCAAGTTACTATAATGCTCTTGGGGTCGCAGTCAAAGATGTTGCAGGGGGTCCCGAGGAGCTTAAACTTCTTTACTTGGATTTAACGTGCTACGAATATGGGAACTGAAGTTTTCGAAACGTCATCAAATTTTTGGTCCTCTTTGATGGCGAATACTGTTACCTATCATGTTGAATGCCTGTGTTTTTTATATAACTCTAATCTGTCACTATTAGTGAAAACCTGTAATTGGCTTCTTTTTATTTTATTCTAATTTTGTATCTTAGTTTTTTCAAATTCAAATTCAAATTCAAATTATTTATTGCATTCCTTATGTTATTACAGATGTTACAGTTAGTGAAAGTTACAATAAGGACCTAGTTTAGGTACAGCAATATAAGAGGGAGGCATACAATATTGTTTTATATAATTATTTATTTTATTTATTTATTTTTTAAGCTGTTGGTTTTCCTTAGGTTAAATAAATAAATAAAATACGCGAGTTAAATATAATACGTTAGGTAGGTACCTATACTTGTTTTATTCCAATGGGTAGGTAATATCCGCGAAGGATATAGTTTTTTTATTTATTTAGAACACATTTACTCTCATCTATAGAAATAAAACTTAAACAATAATTGCAATGAAACAACTATTAACGGATTTAACTCGCGTATTTTTATTTTATTTTATTTGCTGACGATTATTGAAACTGTAAAGAATCCGAAACGTCAGCAAATAAAATAAAATAAAAATACGCGAGTTAAATCCGTTAATAGTTGTTTTATTCCAATGTGTAATAACCGCGAAGGCATCAGAAATTGTTAAACAATAATCTTAGCGATATTTATCTAAAATTAAATCATAATGGGATTTATACTTAGTTCAACTTATAAATTTCATTTCATTTCATTTTTCAGAAAAACAGTTTAAATTTCATTTCATTTCATTTTTCATAAAAACAGTTTCCACACTTTACAAATATATAATATATATTATAGGGTCATATACTAATATAATTTTATGAATAACTTATAAAAAAAATATGTCAAACCCATTTAATACACAGACTCAGATGACAGATTGATTGTAACTGTCAAATATTGACACACAATTTGTCGACACTTTCATGGTTATTACACATTACAATTAAACACGGATTTAACTCGCGTAGGTAAGTATATTAACTTGCCAGATACTTCGAAAATTTCACAGTTTCCATATCCGTGGCACAAGCTGACGATAATCTAAATTTTCTAAACACCAATAAGTAGCTTAAAAATAAATTGGCTTAATAATTTCTGAACCCTTCGCGGTTATTATTCCTACATTGAAATAAAACAACTATAAACAGATTTAACTCGCGTATTTTATTTTATGGTCTGACGTTTTAAAGCTTACAGATTCCATAATCATAGCACGACTGAGCTGAGTATAGTCTTATGGTAAAGTCAATCGTGCTACGTTTATTATAGAAATTATTATAGAATCTGTAAAGGCTTAGAAACGTCAGCCAATTAAAATAAGAGTTAAATCCGTCTATAGTTGTTTCACACCAATAAATTGACTATTAAAGTTATTTTATTTTACGCAAGATATTAAATAATTGTACCGACCTAGTGTGAATTTAGATTATCACTGACGAAATATCAATCGAGTCATTCAGAATTTATAAATTCGCACTATCTGATGACCGTCAACTTTTTGCACACAATAATATATTATATCGCGTGTTTGCCGGAGCAACGTGACATATGCTACTAGCGGCTTGCCCCGGCTTCGCACGGATCTTTTTTTTTATAGCTTCGACTTCGTCCGCGTGGAACTCCTCCTTTTTTGCAGTCAGTTAAAAAGTAGCCTATGTCCTTTCTCAGGTTCCAGACTTTCTTTGTGCCAAATTTCATTAAAATCGGTCCAGTAGTTTAGACAGACAGAGAGACGGAGTTACTTTCGCATTTATAGTATTAGTTAGGATGTCTCTCGGGAATAGTGTAGCTTCCCAACAGTGAAAAAATGTTTCAAATCGGTCCAGTTGTTTTGGAGACTATTCAATCCAAATAGCTTAGCCTTTGTTAGCTTTTGCCTGGATTTTATTTTATTAAAGAATGGATTCATTTTATTAAAATATTATATATATACGCGTCGACTTGAAACCTCCGTTTTTTCGTCGGTTCAAAATATTATAATGTAACAGAATACAATATTTGTATTTGAATCGTATCTTTCACAACTTATATAAGTACACTTAAATACATAACACAAAAAATAATTAAGAATAGTCTGTCCAGGTTGTTTTTAATAAAGATAATTCCTAATATAATATACTAAATTTATTATAAAATACGTATCATTACAATTATATATTTTTTTGATGCCTTCACGGTTATTATAAATTGGAATAAAACAACTGTAGACAAAGTTTATTTCAGTTAAATAAAAGACGCGAGTTAAATCCGTCTATAGTTGTTTCATTCCAATATTATAATGTTTTATTCTATTATCAGCTCGGTGAAGGTGGATTTATGTTCGGATCCTAGACTATCGACCTTGTAATAAACTACAGGAACCTACTCGATATTTTAACTGTGAATATAATCATAGTCAGTGATACCTGTTTTGGCTGTTTTTAATTTACCTGTGCGCGCAAAAAATCCTTGACATTTACCATGTCTCAAAAGTTACTTATTTTAGAAGTTTGCTAATTTTTTTTTAAGTTTTATTATTGTCAGAAGTATGAAACTCATGTGTTTATTGAATTATAAATTTGGAAACGTCAGCATATATAATGTATAGTAGGTATGAAATATCACTTTACGATATGTTCTCATGCAAAAATATTCATACAAAATTTGATGAAAATCGGCCGAGCCGTTTCGGAGGAGTGCAGCCACAAACACCGACATAGATATTTTTTTATATAGGTATTTGATTTATCTACAAATTACAGGACTGATATTATTCACCTAAAATATTTTAGCGTTTTACAAGATAGTATATCTAATTTTGCGCTATCTATAAAAACAACACACTCGCCAATTCTTATAACTTTTTCCCGCGACTTCGTCCGCGTAGAATTAATAATTACAACATTTCATTTCCCCTTTTAATCCCTTACAACAATTTTCGCAATTAATAGTAGCCTACATCCAGCCCATGTTTCTCAGGATCTAGACTATTTGTGTACTAAATTTAATTTAAATCGGTTCAGCGTGAAAGCGAGACATACAGAGTGACATGCGCATTTATAATATTAGTTAGGATTAAGATTATCAAAAGAAAATAATCCTTCTTTCAGACTGAAATAATAATATGTTACTTTCGCATTTATAGGTAATACTATTTAGGATTAGGATTAGGATTATCAAAAGAAAATAATCCTACTTTCAGACTGAAATATTACCTACTTCCCTATTACGCGTAATTAGATTAGATTATACCTAAATTGTACATTTCCATTGATATTAATAAATTAGCTAAGTTTTTGTATGCGTCAAAAAAACAGGTTACCAGGCATATGTTTGTCTTATATTTAACTAGTCATAGTGCGATAGCAGTGTTTGGAAAAAAATGTGTACTTATGTATGTACGTACTCTTTATTTGGTACGCAGCAAACAAATACAGAGATTGGAGCGATTACAACGCAAAAGTACAAATGCGAACATTATACAAAAATGACAAAGATAAATGCTCCTAAATTTCGAGAGGAGACTCGTGACGTCAGTTTAATCCTAACTAATATTATAAATGCGAAAGTAACTCTGTCTGTCTGTCTGTTACGCTTTCACGCTAAAACTACTAGACCGATTTCAAAGAAATTTGGTACAAAGAAAGTCTGGAGCCTGAGAAAGGACATAGGCTAATTTTAACCGACTGCAAAAAAGACGAAGTCGCGGGCAGAAGCTAGTGTACAATATATTTTTTCGTCCTCCGGCCAGAAAGCGCCAACTTTCTGGCCGCTGCGCTAAACGAAATTGCCGCTTTCTGGCTTCGTCGAACAGAAAAATAGTATACTGACCTCGGCCAGTAAAATAAAAAAGCCTCAGATCACATTTTTGTCAACCTCGGCTTCGCCTCGGAAGACAATTACATGTGATCTGAGACATTTTTTATTTTACTGGCATTGGTGCGTAATGTACTATTATACCATAACGTGACGCGCCCCTACCCCCAAACTTTAGAAGCAATTATCTTTGTACATTTCTATTAATAGTTACCTATATACCCGCCTGATACCGAAATTCACTCTTATTCATTCTTAAGCATCACATGAACCGCCATTACATAACATGCCTAAATGTTGTCCAGGCAGTGCCTGAGAAACAATATGGCGGATTAATCGATCCGCCATATTGTTTCTCAGACACTAGTGGCCGTTGTGGTTCTTAACCTTTTTAGGTCCGTTACACCTATGACTTAACTAGGGTACCTACTAATGCTACAATTATTTAAACTGTAAAGATTTCGAAACAGCAAATCTATACTAATCTATACATACTTATATTATAAATGCGAAAGTAACTCTGTCTGTCTGTCTGTTACGCTTTCACGCTAAAACTACTGGACCGATTTAAATGAAATTTGGTATAAAGAAAGTCTGGAGCCTGAGAAAGGACATAGGCTACTTTTTAACCGACTGCAAAAAAAGAGGAGTTCCACGCGGATGAAGTCGCGGGCAGAAAATCCTTTAAAAGTTGTTTCATTCCAATGTGTAGGTAATAACCGCAAAGGCATTTGAAATTATCATTGCATTATGTTATTATAAGAAGTCACGTGATATTAATAGCGAAGTCTCGATGATATATTTTGTGGCAAGTCATGATAAAAAAAAATGCCACATCATTATCAACTCGACGTGATCGTGATTTGACTTCCGCGGGGGTCAAAGATTAAATGATAAAAAATATATAATTTGATTATTAAATAATGTATTTTATAATTTATTTATTAATTCCGTTTAAATGACGATGTGCAGATATCAAATAGGCAATTAAACAACTACTAACGGATTTAACTCGCGTACCTATTTTATTGTATTTTTTGTATTTTATTTTATTTGCTGACGTTTCGGATTCTTTACGTCAGCAAACAAAATAAAATAAAATACGCGAGTTCAATCCGTAAATAGTTGTTTCATTCCAATGTGTAATAACCAAGAAGGCATCAGAAATCTCTGTTTATTGTCTCAAGGATTCCAAGACCCAAATGTAATGGATCCCTAATTTTAATCAAAATTTTATATAACCTATATTACTCAGGGTCAACGTAGTTTCCCAACAATGAAAGAATTTTTCAAATCGATCCAGCCGTTTTGGAACATATTCAATCAAAACAAACAAACCTTTCATCTATACTAATATTATAAAGCTAGAGTTTGTTTGTTTATTTGAACGCGCTAATCTCAGGAACTAATGGATCGAATCGAAAAAATCTTTTTTTGTTGGATAGACCATTTATCGAGAAAGGCTTTAGACTATATAACATCACGCTGCGACCAATAGGAGCAAAGAAACAGTGGAAAATGTGTAAAAAACGGGAAATAACTATTCCACGCGAACGAAGTCGCGGGCACAGCTAGTCTATATTATATTAGTATAGATTCTTCTGACCTTCATTAGAGCCCGTAAAAGCCTAAATTGGATAATTTGATTTTGATATAGGTATCCGTTCAGAAAAATAGTTTTATCTCGTCATTCTGTTATCATCTCTCAGTTGTGTATCAAAAACGTCGACTATAAATTAAGATTTTAAGCATTTACATAAGTATATAAGAATTTAGCTCTGTAGGTCGCCAGTCTTCCAGTCACCATGGCTCTGTCGACACATATCGGACAATACGTGAAAAATTATTTATCCGAAAACCCGGATAATTTATGCCAAGTGAGTTATAATTAGAAGTCAATATTGTGATTTAAATTATTTATGGAAAACAATTATAACGAACTCCGGAACTCCTCCTTTTTTGCAGTCGGTTAAAAAGTAGCCTATGTCCTTTCTCAGACTCCAGACTATCTTTGTACCAAATGTTATTTAAATTGGTCCAGTAGTTTTAGCGTGAAAGCGTAACAGACAGACAGACAGACAGAGTTACTTTCGCATTTATAATATTATTAGTAGGGATTTAATTGGCCTATATTAATTTCTGATACCTTCGCGGTTATTACACATTGGAATGAAACTACAACGGAACTCGCGTATTTTATTTTATTTGCTGACGTTAACGTGTTTTTTTTAAATGAAAATTACTTTTACGTTAGATTCGCCAGCTCAGTCATACTACAAATATAAGTAAAGATTTTTGCAAATCGATCCAGTCGGGTTTCCAACAGGAAATCAACACTATTCCTGGGTGACAGCTGAGAGGCTATATATTTTTTTAAGTAGGGATCCATGCAAAGCCGGGGCGGGCCGCTAGTTATATAAACGACTACCTACCTGCCCCGGCTTCGCACGGATCCATTTTTATAGCCTATGTGTCTCGGGAATAGTGTAACTTCCTAACAGTGAAAGAATTTTTCAAATCGATCCTCTCGTTTTGGCCCCTATTCAATCCAAAAAAACAAACAAACAAACCTTTCCTTTTTATTACCTATATTAGTATAGATTATCTCTTTCTAGATAGATGCTGGTACAGGCGAGGAGGAGACGAAGCGGTCCGTGCTGTCCCGGACCATCCGCCTGGCTCGGAGCTTCAGGAAGTACGGCCTCCAGCCCGGTGACGTCATCGCCCTCGGCGGCAAGAACCACCTGGATGTCCACATACCCTTCTACGCCGGGATGATGACCGGCCTGCCCGTAGCCGGGGTCGACCCGCTGTTCCAACTCGGTAAGACCTAGTTTTGAGGTCAAAGTTTCTACATACGTATGTAGACAATAGACAATATACAATATAGGTACATATACCTACGTAGGTATATGTAGTACCTATATTGTGCATTTTGATATGTACAAGTTACTAGTGACAGTCAGCTGTTTTTTTCTTTGTCCAATAAGTAGATTTTGGAATGAAACAACTATCAACGGATTTAACTCGCGTATTTTTATTTTATAATTATTTGCTGACTGTTTCGGATTCTCGTCAGCAAATAAATAAATAAATATCTTTGGACAATTCACACCAATTATCCAGTCCCATTTTAAGCAAAGCTTGTGTTATGGGTACTAGACAACGGATAAATATACATAAATACATATAAGACATCCAAGACTCAGGTACAGATGCCAGTGCTCATCACATTGACATCTGCCCCTAGCAGGATTCGAACCCGCAACCTCCGGTTTCGTAGTCAGGGCCTCTGACCACTAGACCAACAGGCCGCCTAAAATGAAAAAAAAAAATACGCGAATTAAATCCGTTAATAGTTGTTTCATTCCAATGTGTAATAACCGCGAAGGCATCAGAATTTACAATAAGTAGATTGTTAAAAATATTGGACACGTGTTGGAATGAAACAACTATTAACGGATTTAACTCGCGTTTTTTTATTTTATTTTATTTGCTGACGTTTCGGATTCTTTACAGTTTCCATAATCGTAGCACGACTGAGCTGACAATAGTCTAACGCTAAAGTCACGTATATTTTCTTTTGTCAATCGAACAATACCTACAAAGTTAATCGTTTTAAAAGATGTGAAGCGGGGCTTGTGACGTCACGTTATGGTATAAATTGGGTACGTTCCACTTAACGCTCGCAATGCCGTCGACCACGACCGCTGAAATTGCCGTTCCACTAACGAGAAAACACCGCGGGCGTTGTAAGCGAATGTTTATAGGTGGAACGCACATCGTGAGCGACGAAAGCCCACTCTGACCCACCAATATTTTGTGGGCGAAGTGGGCGCGATGTGGTCGCGAACAGTGACGTCATCTATGACGTCGAGCCATCGCTCGCAACGACCACGGGCGTTAAGTGGAACGATACAGAGGGTGTCACGAGCGTTGCGGGCGCTTAGTGGAACGCACCCAATGTGACGTCATGTGCTAAGTTCAAAAGTAGTAAATTTTCAAAAATCCTTTTTAGGGCTCCACTATATTATAAAAAGGAACGCACAAGTTTCTAACATCATCTCTATCCATACTTCTATACTCTTTACTAATGTAATAAAGAGGAAAGGTTTGTTTGTTTGTTTGGATTGGATAGGCTCTAAAACGACATGACCGATTTGAAATATTTTTACTGTTCCCGAGTGACATAGGCCTTAAAATAAGACTTTAAACTTTTCACTTACTTATAAGTTCTTACACAAAAATTATATTGACTGCGCATTGTATTTCGAATTGTCACTTGTCACTGACAATTGTCACGTTGAAATAGTGGCCAGGCAGTTGCCGTTTGCTTATGTCATAATATTATTATTATCAAAGACCTTGGCATGACCATTCGAAATTAGGTAAGTTTTTGTATGCGTTAAAAAATTGTTATGTAAAGCGATTAAATATTATTTACAACTAAAACCGGTTACCAAGCGATTGTTTGTCTTATATTTAACTACTCATAGTGTGACAGCAGTATTTGGAAAAAATATGTATGTAAGTATGTAAGTACTCTTTATTACGCGCGCAACAAAGAAATACAGAGATTGGAGCGATAACAACGCAAAAATACAAAAACGAATATCATACAAAAATTACAAAGATAAATGCTTGTAATTTTCGAGAGTGGAGACTCGTGACGTCACCTTAAGGTACAGCTTATATATGACGTCACGAGCCTTTTATTGTTTGATTGAGAAAAGAATTGAACGTTGTAATGAAACAACTATTAACGGATTTAACTCGCGTATTTTTATTTTATTTGCTTCAGATATTTTTTTCGGATTCTTTACAGTTTCCGTAATCGTAGCACGACTGAACTGACAATAAAATAAAAATACGCGAGTTAAATGCGTTAATAGTTGTTTCATTCCAATGTGTAATAACCGCGAAGGCATCAGATATTATCCTACTACTAATAACTACTATTATAAAGGCGAAAGTTTGTAAGTATGGATGTATGGATGTATGGATGTTTGTTACTCTTTCACGTAAAAACTACTGAATGGATTTGAATGAAACATTACCACAATATAGCTTATACATCAGAATAACACATAGGCTATATTTTATAACGATATTGTGTGAAGTACTCATCGTGCGCAGACGAAGTCGCGGGCAGAAGCTGGTATTAGAATAAAAACGTTTAATAATCTAATTGACAGACTGAATAGAATTTCGTGTTGTTTACTCTGTCATCTTACATAATATGTAAAAACTGTAAAAAGGTATGTATGGCATGATTTCTTTATTATAAATACTTGATAACAATAAACACACGTATCTTACAGGAGTCACATTCATTGATTTTTGACCAAAGAAAACCCAACGCTCACTAAAGTATGTAATAACAAAACTAATATAGGTACCTATGTATTTATTTTCAGAGGAAATCAAAACGTTTTTCAAGATCGTGCTCCCAAAGGTAGCATTCTGCGAACCAGAGGCTTACAACATCTACGAAGATGCTGTTAAATCCCTGGGCTTGAAGACCCTGATCATCACATTCAGGGGGGGAAAGTACCCCATGGAAAAATTTCTTCAAGACTACAAGGATACCACTCCGGAAGACCAGTTCCAGTAAGTCAAACCCCAACCTGTTGGTCTAGTGGTCAGAGCCCCTATGAAACCCTTTGCGGGTTCGAATCCTGCTAGTACAGTTGTCAGTGTGATCACGCGCAACTGTACCCAAATCTTATGTATTTATGAATATTTATCTCTTTTCCAGTATATATCTTATCTATAGCTATATCTAGCTATAGGCTATTTATAGAATTTCACGGGAAAATTAATACCT
Source organism: Polylopha cassiicola (assembly GCA_038024825.1). Classification (NCBI taxonomy): domain Eukaryota; kingdom Metazoa; phylum Arthropoda; class Insecta; order Lepidoptera; family Tortricidae; genus Polylopha; species Polylopha cassiicola. The sequence goes on from CP149062.1 coordinate 8,856,464, forward strand.
TGTGAAACCAGCGAGCTTATGATTAACTGTCGAGTCGCCATAATATTCAAAACATAGTCGACAAGAAGAAGGTTAGAAATGTCGATATTATTTCGTTGTTGACATGAAGAAAAGAGAGACGACAAAATTTCTCGCTGTCGACAAGGTTAAAGATTGTTGATAGATCAACGCGAAAAGAATACGACATCAACATGACAAGATGTCGACTCGACAATTATTCATCATAGGCTCAAAGGTATGACTTTATTGAAGTCCGCTTGCTTTTATGAATTAAATTTAAATTACAGAGTGACAGACTTTGACCTGAAGAAGACTTTCTGTTGGCTAGTAAGCACTAGCGGCACTTCAGGGACACCTAAAGTGGCCGCCATTTCACACCAGGACGTTTATAATGGACTGACGTTCTTCTTAGAAAATGCACCAGCAGGGTGAGTGAGAAATATACATACATAACTCAACTCAACTCAAATAATCATTTATTCAGGCTAGGCTCTTACAGGCACTTGTGAATGTCATCGTTAAAATTAATATTGTAGGGTAGTATTGGATGACGTATTCGTAGGGTGCGAGAGAAAGTTCTCGAGCCCGTGCGTCGTATCGTTACAATATTCTTTTTCGATTCATCAAAAAAAACCTCTTGAGAAGAATCGAGAATAAACTCAATGAGGTATATTTTTTTCAATATACATACCTTACCATACATACATACATGAGGTATTTTCTAAAGGGAACAAGTTCATTCGTTACACCGTTTAATCCCAGAGGAAGATTTACATGTACCCATAAAATGTTAATAATAAATTCATATCTTTGGACAATTCACACCAATTGATCTATTAGCAAAGCTAGGACTATGGGTGATAGACAAGGGATAAACATACATAAATACATATAAGACATCCAAGACTCAGTTACACATGCCAGTGCTCATCACATTGACATCTGCCCCTAGCAGGATTCGTACCCGCAACCTCCGGTTTGGTAGTCAGGGCCTTTGACCACTAGACCAACAGGCCGTCAAATATTAACCTACCCACATTATAGCCTGTGAGATGTTTGGTAGTTATCTAGGAACAAAACTAAAACTTTCAGTCTGTGGAACTCAATGATTCTCTTATCTTGTTTATAATTTGACGCACGGATCTTGCTTGGTAACAATATGTATAGGCAGAAATGGTTACAGTTTTGTAGAAACTAGCTGTCCGCCCCGGCTTCGCACAGACCCTTTTTTATAGCCTATGTCTCTCGGGAATAGTGTAGCTTCCCAACAGTGAAAGAATTTTTCAAATCTGTTTAGTTGTTTTGGAGCCTGTTTAATCAAAGCAAACAATCCTTTCCTCTTTATAATATTATTGATAATTATATTACATTATTATATATTGTATTAATATAGATACCCTTTTTTTATGCTTGCTTTTAAATATATATTTTTCTAATTTTAATTTCTCATAATAAGTGAATTGTAAATTCTTAATAAGGAAAAATGATTAACTTAACATTTAAAAATCTCGAAAAACTCAGTACGAATTCACTAGGTCAGCTAGTAATAGGTACCTATCTTGTTTATTGTATGGTAGCTTCTGTCTGTCCAAAGATATACCTTGTCATTTTAATATATCTCTTATCTTCTCTTATATATAAAAATGAATCGCAAAATGTGTTGGTAAGCGCATAACTCGACAACGCCTGGACCAATTTGGCCAATTTTTTTTTTTAAATGTTCGTTGAAAACCAAGGATGGTTCTTACGGCGAGAAAAAAACGGATAATTGCCGGGAAAACCCAAAAAATAGCTCTTTTCTTTTCCCATACAAACGTTGTCTAACTAAAATTACCTAATTTGAATTTCGAACGGGCAGTATGACGTCTGTCAGGACCGCTAGTTTGTAATAAAAATTATACTATATTCCAAAATCATTTAAAGGATATTCAAACAAAAATTAATAAAAATTACAGGGAGTTGAGAACTGCATTGAACTTCTCTTCAATGCAGTGGTTGTCTGCATGCTTCAATGCACTGGTTATACCAGCCAAGCATATCAAAGTACAGACCTCGTCTCCAGCCACTCCAGGACACGTCGCGGCCATGATCAACAAATACAAGGTACTTTTAATGGGAACAAGCATTGTGCCCGCTTCGAACACGTGGAATGTAGATTAAGAACTATAATCCTTTTAAGGCATGAATTATTAAACAAGGATTCATACAAACCTTTAACTTCTGTTTTAGTATTGGAATGAAACAACTTTAACGGATTTAACTCGCGTATTTTATTTTACTGGCTGACGTTTCGGAGCCTTGAGATTCCATAATCGTAGCACGACTGAGCTGACAATAGTCTTATGCTAAAGTGATTTATTACAGTAATGCAAACCTTATTTATTAAATTACATAATTTTAAGTACTACCCTGTTCTTAATTATAAAAAAAAATTGTTAAAGTTGTTTCAATCATCAGAAATTATCCTGTTTAAGAAGTTCTAAGCAACATCTATTTTAATAATTTCTGATGCCTTCGCGGTTATTACACATTGGAATGAAACAACTATTAACGGATTTAACTCGCGTATTTTTATTTTATTTTATTTGCTGACGTTTCGATTATGGAAACTGTAAAGAATCCGAAACGTCGGCAAATAAAATAAAATAAAAATACGCGAGTTAAATCCGTTAATAGTTGTTTCATTCCAAAACATCTATTTTGTTTTCAATATGTTTGCTCGTAGTATCAGCGGTGTAACATTTTTCAAAAAGTTGACAACAGTTATGATATAAGTACCTAAGTATAATTTACACACATGAGTGTCAAATAAATCGTACCTATTAACCTTAAAATAAAATAATATACAGACATTTGTAACAACAAAAAGAACAATACCAAAAAAACTAATTTCAAAATCATCCGTGTGGATTGATAATTACACACTCTGCGCTCTTTAAACGTGCTCGTCCGCAATTATCAATTTGCTTAAAGTGTTATAATGTATTGCGTTACGACTTCTTACTTCCCTAAGGACGGAAGTAAATATTTATTATTTAATTTTTAATTAAATTAATTAATGATTTGTTTCAGCCTCGCTTCATGTACACGGCTCCATCTCTTTTGGCTCGATTGCTCAAAGAAGATTGTGATTTTACCTGCTTCGATTTTATTACCACTGGAGGCGCTAAGGTCTACAAAGACGTTGTCGATGAATTGCGGGTAAGTTCCGTTCATCACCTATATTTCTGTTTGAATTTGAATTCCAAAATAGCAAAAGAAAATCAACCATTAAATTAGAAACACAAATTATCACAATAACACGTCCAACACCACGAACCGCCCGCCGCAGAGTGAAGTGAGTTGCTCGTCGCCGGCGCCGCACTTCACACTGCTAGTTACGTAATGTGACGTCAGCATGGCATCATGCTAGGCCACGCCCCCTCTGGGCTAGGTATTTCTAACAGTATCTTTATTGCAGTATTAACAAAATACACAAGAAAAGGTCTCATTGTAAACCTTAAAATTGCAAATAAATTAATATTTACTTAAACATGATTATACTTTTACAGCCTAGAATGAAAAAAGGCGCCAAAATTGTTGAAGGCTATGGTCAGACGGAGAGCGTGGGAGCTGTGTTACGTCCCGACGAGACCACTCCTCAAGGGTCTTGTGGCAAAGTCATGCCTGCGTTCCAGGTCAAGGTATGAATACATACTTCATACCAGTAACCTTCTCCGTCTTCTCTTCTCCGCGTTCTCATTTCATTATTATCTCTAAAAGAACCAGTACAAGAGATTGATGGATATTTCTTTCAGCTAGTGGATCCAGAAACAGGGAAGACTATAACGGAACCTTACGTCAATGGAGAAATATACATCAAAGGACCGAGATTGACGGTGAGTACCTAATTTATTTTTTCGATACACGTGCTCGTAAAAGGCACCTTATTGTCTTGTATTTAGGCACAATAAAGGAATTTACAGCACTTATTACAGTATCGTACACGCCAATAAAAATCTACTAGACATTTGACCTTTTTAAAAAAAATGTGATTAAGAAATAATTACGATTATGATGCACGTGTGGATTGAAAATTACATACTCGCTCTTACCGCGCTCGTATGCGACTTGCGCTTATATTATTATTATCATGCACCATTATCAACTTATCACACTTGTATCACAATGTATTATTAACTTACGATTTCTTTCAGGAATATTACAATAACCCCAAAGCCACAGCGGAGGCTTTCACGGAAGATGGATTCTACAGAAGTGGTGACCTTCTTTACAAAGATGATAAAGATAATTATTTCTTTGTGGATAGACTTAAGATGCTCATCAAATACAAGAGTTATCAGGTTCGTAAAGAGAACATAATTGTAGCTATATTTTTTTTCTTATTACATGTCATATCAACTGAGCTAAGAAGTCGTTCAAGTATTACGTAAGCACTATAGGGGGGCGAGAAACATGAGGAGGGGGGTCTAGATGGTGATTACGTCAGCATCAGTTATTTACTTTTTTACATATATACATTGTCTATGTATCAATCTGTTGTTAAGTTAATAGCAGAAATCTTAAGAATTATCGGGAAATAGCCAGAATTGGTTAGTAGACCGATTTAAAATCTTGGTCTAATATATTATTTACATTTAAATCCCATTTCATGGCCTGACTACGAAACCGGAGGTTGCGGGTTCGAATCCCGCTACGGGCAGATGTCAATGTGATGAGCACTGGCATCTGTACCTGAGTCTTGGATGTCTTATATGTATTTATGTATATTTATCCGTTGTCTAGTACCCATAACACAAACTTTGCTTAAAATGGGACTACATAATTGGTGTGAATTGTCCTAAGATATTTATTTATTTTATTTATTTAAATTTTCGCCACTCGATCTAGTAATTGTGTCACGTCATACTTCAAAAGAGCAACATCGAGAAGCATAATACCCTAGCCAGTGACAAACCTGATTAATAAGCTAATTTTTTTGAAGCAGGTCGACTATTTGTAATTCTTAACTTCACCACTAATTACTCTTGCCAGATAATCCCTCCTGAAATAGAAGAAGTGATATTCACACACCCAGGCGTGGTCGATGTGTGTGTGACGAGCGTAGAACACGTGGAGGACGGAGAGCGCGTGGTGGCCTGCGTGGTGAGGAAGCCGGGGGCTGACGTCACGGCCCAGGAGGTCAAGGACCTAGTGGCCAGTGAGTACATCATACACAAATACTACATTGGAATGAAATAACTAGGTATAAACTGAAGTCTTTAGAGATCGTCACCTCAATCGGCTGTGGATGTGCTTTAAAAACGCGAGTTAAATCCGTTATAGTTGTTTCATTCCAATGTGTAACCGGGAAGGAATTAGAAATTATCAACAGTAAAGCATTCCGCAATTCCTGTAACAGAACTTGTTAACTTTCAGCACCGCTCTGTAAATACAAGAGTTTCCTTATAATGTACTTTTCCTGATAATAATAAAGTGCCTTAGGTTATCACTCGCGTACTGATCTAGTCTCAATACTCAATACCATAAAACATCTTTGATAAGGAATGCTTCTTAGACTACTGGGGGGCTAGACAAGTGCCCAACGTTCAACGTTAACGTTAAACGTTAGCACCAAAATGTATGGGATTTGACATTTGTGACGTACGTGACAGTCGTTCGCGGATGTCAAATCCCATACATTTTGGTCCTAACGTTTAACGTTGACGTTGAACGTTGGGCACTTGTCTAGGGCCCCTGATATACTTAAGTGTCAGACTATCGGTGCTGTAAAGTTTAAGTGCTGTCAGCACGTTGCCATATTTATATGTGCCAGTTAGATCCATTATGTATCATTCCACTTATCACTCTGTCTTCAGGCAAACTGTCGGTGTTAAAGCACCTCCACGGAGGAGTGGTGTTCTTGGATGAGCTGCCGTTGACATCCACGGGCAAGGTGGCGCGGAACCAAGTCCGACAACTAGTCAAGACAGCCAGAATTGAATAAATTATTAGTTTTTATTAGGATACTAGCTTCTGCCCGCGACTTCGTCCGCGTGGAACTCCTCCTTTTTTGCAGTCGGTTAAAAAGTAGCCTATGTCCTTTCTCAGGATCCAGACTTTCTTTGTACCTAATTTCATTTCAATCGGTGCAGTAGTTTTAGCGTGTAAGCGTAACAGACAGACAGACAGACAGACAGAGTTACTTTCGCATTTATAATATTAATAATAGGGATGTCAGCTGAAATAAGGATGATGTTTTTTTTATTGTATAACTGTGTACAAAGAACACTAACTAGACCACAAATGGTTTAATTTTAGCAGTGATTAAATTTTAGGCATATAAATAAAGCTTTTGCAAAAATATTTGTATAACTTTAACATAATTATTAATATTAAAATTTTACAAATTGTTGTGAGGGCGTTCTTTCTTAGTTTGGTGGCTGTATGATGTATCTAAGCCACATAACATGTAAGGAGAATAAAAAAACCAGCCCGTATTGTATTGGCTTGGCTAGTAAGCACGACGTTTTTGGACCAAAAAAAAAGAATGTCGCAAATGGAAAAATAATACGAGGCCACTGAAATTATTATTTAGTAATCTTAAGTTTATTTAAAATACATAATTGTGCAAGATTATAATTGGGTATCATTTATAAAATTCTAAACCAGTGCCCACATACGTGTTATATTTTACGAGTATTAATAACAGCTTAATACTAGCGAAGTTTGTGCCGTTTTTTTATGTTTTTCTATACTAATATTATAAAGAGGAAAGGTTTGTTTGTTTTGATTGAATAGGCTCCAGAACGACTGGACCGATTTCAAAAATTCTTTCACTGTTGGCAAGCTACACTATTCCCGAGTGACATAGGCTATGAAAATAAGGGATCCGTCGAAGCCGAGGCGGACAGCTAGTTTTAGAATAAAGCTAATCTATATATTAGATTTATATACTTAGATCTCCTTAAAACTATTAACATAAAAATTTAACAAACCCCCGACATAAAAACTAAAAGGCCCTCTAAAAAGTATAACAATAATAAAATCATAATATTACTTACCTAAGTATTAATATTTCTACAAAGAAAACGTCATGTCGGAGGGACCGTACCTACTTACTTACCTAATATTTACAATCTACCTAAATCTACGGTCCCCCCGACATGACGTTTTCTTTGTAGAAATATTAATACTTAGGTAAGTAATATTATGATTTTATTATTGTTATACTTTTTAGAGGGCCTTTTAGTTTTTATGTCGGGGGTTTGTTAAATTTTTAATTTATTTTTTTATTTCATACTTTTTGTAAGTAGGTACGTAGGTACCTACTACATATTATTATTTTTAACTAATTTCCATTTAACACGGAATTTCGTAATGTACATGTAATCCTCTTACATTTGATACCCCACTCGAGTATATTTGACGACATTGGGCTTACCATTTACACTATTACTCCCCATAATTTTTGAACTACTTAACCGATTTTCATTACAATTTCAATTTTGTAATGTACACGCGATCCTCTTTCATTTGATACCCCACTCGGGTATATTTGTAGACATTTGGTTTTCCATCCCCACTTTCACTCCCAATATTTTTTGAACGACTCAACCGATTTTCATTATGATTTCAATTTTGTAATGTACTTGTCACCCTCTTTCATTGGATACCCCACTCGAGTATATTAGTAGACATTTATTTTTACATCCCCTCTTTAACCCCCCCTAATTATTAAACTACTGAGCCGATTTTTATCAAACATAGTTAAGAACACTCCCGACATATACACCTTTTAAACAAAAAAAACAGAATCAAAATCGGTTCATGCGTTAGGGAGCTATGATGCCACAGACAGACACACACACACACACACACAGAGACAGACAGACAGACAGACAGACACGTCAAACTTATAACACCCCGTCGTTTTTGCGTCGGGGGTTAAAAATGACAAAGTAATACATAAACCACTTGATCTTCATGCTAACAATATGTATTTTCAACACACCTGCTCGTAAAGGGAATCTTATTATAATGATATTTTTGTACAAAGACAAGAGTAGAAAAAATCTTAGACCCCTAGTGGGATTCGAACCCACGCTTATGCCTTTGACAACGGCAGCGTGCTAACCATTACACCATGGGAATCGACTATCGTATTGAACCAAAAATATTACTTAATCGAATTTCGATTAATAGATTGTAGTTAATATTGGGAATCTTATTAACTTGTTGTTAGGCTTATAATATAAATAGGTATTGCATTGCATTCATGAGTTTTATGTTTACATGTCTAGCAAAATACGACAGCTAACAATATATAAAATAACAATTAATTAATTAATTAAAACGAATTATTTGCTGCTGGTGGGCCTAAACTGCAAAACTGAACGGTAGGCGCTTCCAGATGAGAAGCTTCAAAACCAATATTTTAGTTTTTAGCAAAATAATCAATACAAATGATTTGTTAATAACTAAACCTTAAAAAGTTCTTTTACACGTCACTAGCTTTTCGGGAAGACTATCATTTACTAAGAAGAAAAACCAAAAAATAATCTAGCAGATATTTTTATTCAAAGTCAGTATATACAGCTTTCATACTAAATAAAAATAACTCTTACATATTACCAGTAAACATACAATGTCAAAAACAAAATAAATAATAAGACAAGAGACACTATGTCTCCAGTCGAATTTCATTCTAAAGCATAACATATGACCCGACTAGCTATTGGTTCATTTACCATTGTCTTTCTCATAGATATCGATAAAAAGAGTTATGTTTTTTCTTTATCTCTGAAATTCATTATAATATTGGAAAATATTGAATGCAAGCTAGTGACGTCACGCCTTCTCACCCAGTCTCCCAAATTTTCTAAAAGTAATAATTACTGATGCCTTCGCAGTTATTATACATTGGAATGAAACAACTTTAAACAGATTGGAATGAAACAACTATTAACGGATTTAACTCGCGTATTTTTATTTTATTTTATTAGCTGACGTTTCGGATTCTTTACAGTTTCCATAATCGTAGCACGACTGAGCTGACAATAGTCTAACGCTAAAGTCCGTTAATAGTTGTTTCATTCCAATGTGTAATAACCGCGAAGGCATCAGAAATTATTAACTTTAAACAGATTTAACTCGCGTATTTTATTTTATTGTCTGACGTTTCGGAGCCTTTACAGATTCCATAATCGTAGCACGACTGAGCTAACAATTTCGTTTCAAAATTTTTTTTCGAAATGAAACAACTATAACGGCACTAGCGTATTATCTAGTCATCATCCTTATTTCAGCTGACATATCCTAATAAAAACTAATCATTTATTCAATTCTGGCTGTCTTGACTAGTTGTCGGATTGTGTTCCGCGCCACCTTGCCGGTGGAGGTCAACGGCAGCTCATCCAAGAACACCACTCCTCCGTGCAGGTGCTTGTACACCGACAGTTTGCCTGAAGACAGATTGATAAGTGGAATGAAACATAATTTTTGACGGCCTGTTGGTCTAGTGGTCAGAGGCCCTGACTACGAAACCGGAGGTTGCGGGTTCGAATCCCGCTAGGGGCAGATGTCAATGTGATGAGCACTGGCATCTGTACCTGAGTCTTGGATGTCTTATATGTATTTATGTATATTTATCCGTTGTCTAGTACCCATAACACAAGCTTTGCTTAAAATGGGACTAGATAATTGGAGTGAATTGTCCAAAGATATTTATTTATGGATCTAACTCGCGTATAAATATGGCGATGTGCTGAAAACTTTACAGCACCGATAGTCTAATACTTAAGTATATCAGTAGACTAAGAAGCATTCCTTATCAAAGATGTTTTATGGTATTTGTATGCTTTAGGAGAAAACGGGACAAGCGTTTCTCAGTTTGAGACTAAATCAATACGTGAGTAATATCCTAAGGTTCTTTATTATTATCTGGGAAAGTACATTATAAGGAAACTCTTGTATTTATTTAGAGAGCGGTGCTGAAGTTAACTAGTTCTATAACAGGAATTGCGGAATACCTTATTATTGAAATCCTGGCAGGGTCGCCATGAAGTATGAGGAGCGACGTGGTTGATTTAATGAAACACCATATTGTAGATTCGTGTGTATTACAACAAGGCGTAATATAAAGAGAACCCATTTACATAAAACGTTCTTAATTTATAATACTTAACTTATTGCTGACTCGAGCAATATGTGTTATGTCGCAGTAAACTATTAAGTTACGGTAAAACTATGAAATAAGGCATACACTACTACTTCCCGGTTACACATTGGAATGAAACAACTATAACGGATTTAACTCGCGTTTTTAAAGCACATCCACAGCCGACTGAGTTGACGATCTTTAAAGACTTCAGTTTATACCTAGTTATTTCATTCCAATGTAGTATTTGTGTATGATGTACTCACTGGCCACTAGGTCCTTGACCTCCTGGGCCGTGACGTCAGCCCCCGGCTTCCTCACCACGCAGGCGACCACGCGCTCTCCGTCCTCCACGTGTTCTACGCTCGTCACACACACATCGACCACGCCTGGGTGTGTGAATATCACTTCTTCTATTTCAGGTGGGATTACCTGGCAAGAGTATTTTATTAATCAGCCAAGCTACTAGTGGCCAGTATTTTAATAGTCGTTTTGGTGTAAGGTACTTGATATATGTAAGTATGTAGCTTATAATTTCGATCACGACTGGATAAACAAAATGAAGTTCCATTTATTCCGTCAGAGTAATAAAAAAATTTGGACACGTATTTTTTCTTTTCTTAATCAAAAAATTAACGGCAAAGATAATCGCTTAAAAGTTCGGGAGGAGGGGCTCGTGACGTCACGTTAAGGAACAATTAATACCATAACGTGACGTCACAAGCCACCACTTGTTCGATTGAGAAAAGAAGAAATACGTGTCCAATATTTAATAGTAATCTACTTGATGGACAAAGAAGAAAACAGATGTCATTACTATTCCTCAGATCGTGTTTAGACTCGAAAATTTTGTCTATATTATATTTACTTGTCAAGGCTTATAAATTTATACACTTTACAGACTTTTTCGATATTATTGTAAGTTTCATTCAACAAACACATCCATACATCCGTTACATACTCACAAAGTTAACTTTTATAATATTAGTAAAATATACGAACATGATAATTTATGATTAAACGAACTTACCCTACGTGACGTTCTATCATAATTATCTGAGTTGCTTCGTCGAATAGATTAGAATTATACACTTGTAGTTCCACCTACGGTGTCGCCATTGCACACTGAAATTGAGAGACAAACCAATATCCAAACACACCAAAAAGAAAAAAAAAATGAGTTTGACATTTCGCTACTTTCTTCCGGTTTACGTCATTTAGTTCAGAGTTACCAATTTAATACACTACCTGATGTGTTGCACCTGCAACACCTTCAACAGCTGATGTTACACTTCTGGGTAGATACCCAGAAGTGTAACATCACACTTACCTATTTTTATGAGATATTTCACTTAAGGGCCAAATGAAAGTGGGCGGGCGGGACTCTAATCTATTCGACGAAGCAACTCAGATAATTATGATAGAACGTCACGTAGGGTAAGTTCGTTTAATCATAAATTATCTTTCGTTGCTTCGTCTTCTAGATTAGAATTATACACTTGTAGATCTTGAGAGTAATTTGTGAAATATTGAATAAAATTAGTTTCATTTCAAATCAAACATTTTTTAATTTCTTAAAATAAAAAAATAACTTTCAAAGGTATCATTTAACAGAAGTTTTACTAAAAAGAAATAATTCTTTGATAACAACCATAATCAGAAAATAAAGTCATCACTTATAAAAAATAGAAAATAATAATAACTAAGTAATTAAATCTTATGAGATCAATCAACAAATAATCACATTCTTAGGTATTAGTTATAATACTTCTAGCATATAAAGAATCATCTGTCTCTGTAATAGACCTATTATAAAACTTAGCAAAGGTATTGGACGAACCACTCCCATCCTGCGGTTTTCCTAATGATGTCTAAATTTAGACCAAGACTGTGCGCCTTTGATGTTGACGCATGTCGAGTGCTATGAGCAGTAAAAACTGTAATATCTATACCACATTCCGCTAACGTAAGTTTGATCCAGCGGCTTATCGTCTGGGAAGTGACCGGTTTGTGGGGTTTTTTTAGGCCTAGGAAAAGAGGTTGAGTATTACCACGAATCAACTTGGTCATGTCCAAGTATTCATTTAATGTCCTTACTGGGCAGACCTCTGGTTTTTCATTAAAAAAGGGGAAGGTAAGTACAGGCTGAGCTGCACCCGCCCTTGATGTTTTAATCAAGTCTGGAATTTTAATAATAGCCCTATCTGTTTGAATTTCAATATTACTGATAAGTATCTTAGTAAATGTCTGAGCCCTATGAGCTGTTATAAGAGCGAGCAATGTGATAAGCTTTCTAGTGATTTTATCTAGGTCAAGATCTTTATTAGGATACCAAGATGCTAGAATATTTAAAACTATACTAGTATTCCACGTTTGATTGTATTTAGGTAACGGAGGGCGCATTCTATAAATCCCTTTAAAAAATCGTTTAATTTGATAATCACTACCGACCTTAGGTCCTAAAATAAGCGATAAAGCTGATCTGCAGCTATTTAATGTACCATATTGCGCACCTGCTTCATAGAGCTGAGTTAAAAACGTAATTATCATTGGAATCGAAATCTTAAATAAATTAATATTATTTAACATACAAAACTTGTGCCATTTCTTCAAACATGAATCATATTGCTTAATAGAATTATTTGATAGGGAAGCTATCATTATTTTGATGGATCCAGGTGGTATCCCTTTTCTTAATAGCGACTCGCGGACAAGACTCCGACAGCCAGGGTAATCTGATGGTGCACATTGCGGTCGCTGGAATAACACAAAATTAAATCGTTGCTAGGCTTAAAAAATAAAAGCTTTGACAAAAGCATTCTTTTAAAAAGTGGATACCACGGTTGTGTTGGCCATAGAGGTACTACTACAATGCCGGTAGCTCTATCTTTTATAATTTTTCTTAAAGTTTTTAAAATCATTGTGAAAGGAGGAAAAGCATAAAAATAATAATGAGACCATGATATAGTAAAAGCATTAATGGCAAATGCGTCAGGATCCCTGTACCAGGACACGTATCTGTCACATTTTTTATTAAGTCGGCTAGCGAAAAGATCAATGTCTGGCGGACCAAAAACATCAATAATCTCTAAGAAAACAGAATCGTTCAGTTCCCACTCGATATCCGGGTGTGAACGGCGCGATTCATCAGCTACGCTGTTTTCAGCGGACCTAATATAAGAAGCATAAACAATAATATTTCGGGATTCGCACCATTGCCATAAATCCTTTGCAGCTTGCGTGAGGTGAGGAAACTGAACGCCGCCCATACGATTTATATAGGAGATTGCTGTCGTGTTATCGACACGAAGAAGAATTTGACAATTAATTAAGTCTTTTGCGAATATTTTCAGCCCATAGAAAGCTGCTAATATTTCGAGATAATTAATATGCTGAAGGCTTTCTTTTACAGACCAGGGACCGCTTGCAGTCTCCTCGCCGCACGCTGCCCCCACCCCGTAGTAGAAGCGTCGCTAAAAATTTCCAAGCAGTAGTCGTCATATTTAATTTTATTTGCAGGTTGCTTGATCGCCTGAAACCACCAATCGAACTCTGGAGACAAAGAAACAGGTAAGTTCATGTATTTATCGTAATTTGTAGGGTCATCCTTTAAATTCAGATACTTTAGTCTTTCAAAATGTTTTGTATAAAGCCAGCCATACTCTATAGCCGGACAAACAGAGTTCAATAATCCTACAAAACGTGCAAAATCCCGTATTCTGCAACGACTCACATTTTTAAAATGTGTAAGTTCTTTTTTAATTTTATTTACTTTATCATCTGGCAGACTAACTTGGAATTTTTTAGTATCTATTAAAAAGCCTAGAAATTTACAAATAGTACAGGGTATTAAGTTGCTTTTTTCGACATTTATGACAAAACCTACGGCTGTCAATAATTGTCTAGTAATAGTAATGTTCTCTAAACATGCTTCAAACGAATTTCCTATTAAAAAAATATCATCTAAATATATTGTAGATAAATACCCAGCTGATCTTAGTAGTCTTATGACCGGTTTCATAATTTTGTAAAAATGTATGGTGCTGTACTAAGGCCAAAGGTAAAACATTAAATTCATATAATCTGTTATTGTATTCGAAACGGAGGTACTTTCGAGAGTTATTATGTATACGTATCAAAAAGTAAGCATCTTTCAAATCTAATGTACTCATAAAACATCCTTCTGAAACTAGTTTAAGAGCTGTCCGGAGATCTTCAAGTTTAAAATGTTTAGTGTCAATAAATTTATTAAATTCCCTTAAGTTAAGTATGAATCTATGTTTTCCGTTTGGCTTTGGAACTAAAAAAATGGATGACAAATATTGATCATGACAAGGCTCACACTCAGATATAGCCCCAGAATTTAACAAATCAAGGATACATTTTGAAATTTGAACTTTATCATTAATAGAGTGATTTCTATTAGTTGGGGGGTGCCTTTGTATAATAGGATGAGATAGAGTAATCTCATATCCTCTTATCCATGATAATATAACTGGATCTTTGGTTAACAATGACCATTGATCGAAAAAGTTTGAAAGTCTACCAGCGTATCTCACCGATGAGTTGTCTTCTAACGTCGGCTGTTGTTGTTGTTGTATCTGTGCTGCGGCGCTCGATATGATGTTCGCGAGTTGTTGGCGTGCTGATTCCTCGGAGCAGGCTCCTTGTTCCTCTGAGTCCCCTGAGGCCTGCGATTCAGAGGCGCCTTCCAGTTTAAATTGTTCCTCTTAGGTGGAGCGGACGAAGCCTGATGTGGAGTTGTTTTGTTCTTAGATGTTGTCTGTCTATTCGAGGGAGCTATTGGCTTTAGATCTGCACCAGATTTTGATATTATTTTTGCTGTCTTCAATGTTTCCGCTAGATCCGTGCCAAACAGAAGCTTATCTATTTTGGTTTTTTGTACCTGATCTTTCATATCTTTTTTAAGATTGAAAAGCACAAAATTTCGTCGAGTGACAGAATCCATGTTTTGAATATCACACAGTAAACGGCAAGCATCCATTAATAACTTTATCATAGGTGTATCCTTATCTTCTTTAGACAAAAGGATAGTGAGAGCCTCACCGAGACATGTAATGGCTCTTCCCAGCTGTTTCTGTTTTAACTCGATACCCTTATCTCGCTTTATGACACTTTCAGATACAGCGGCCTTTATTTCCGGGTTGAGTTCCGGTGCATCAACAAGTGTACAATTATTAGGAGGCAAGTATCTTTCATTTAACTCCTTACGTGTCTCCTTGGACAGTCCTGATGTAGCTGTATGCTGTAGTCTTACAGCGAGGTCGTTCTGTATCTCCTTGCCATATTGCCTGACTATGGAAGGATCTTCACCCAGTATTTCTAAAATAAAACTATCGAGTTCTGTATTGGGTGGCGGAATCTCATCAATCTCCTGTTCTGCAGGCGGCAATGGTAGTGTCGGAGGAGAAAAAGGCGGTGGGGCGATGCTCGTGAACGGTGCCGGTGTGATAGGCGAGGTAACATTAAGTTCCTTTTCAGTTGTAGATGTATCCATTTCGATTGGAGTTCCATCAGCTGTAAATGACGACGACATGAGTTAATAATATGAACATTGCAATATAATATTCATTATAGAATGGTATTCGTGTGTATTTTTGACGACAAAATAACGTGAAGTGATAACCCCATCGGTTACCCGCAACACATGTAGTTCATATGTAACTCATCATGTACGCAGTCTTGTTTATAAGTAAACATACAGCTATAACGGTGAAGTAACAATCCCAAAAATTGCTCGCATCACTCGTATAAATTCACGTCAGTTAATAAAGTGACAGCCCCTAAAACTGCCCGCAATACTAACCTTATACGTGTAGGTTATAATAATAAAAAGTATTTATTGTTATCATAAATACATACCGCATATCTAGAAATTAATAGTTTTGTTCAGATAAGGTAATAACTAACCTTCCATGTGTGTATTCGGGGAGTTTGAACCAGATTCCGAACTTGAAGACACGTGCCGGCGCCTGCGTCTGTGGCGGTCGCGCATTTTCTTTTCCAGTTTTCTGACTTTGTGTATCAAATATTCGTAATGATTTTGATCCTCTTCTCTTATTTTGCCCATAATGCTTCTTTATTTTATATAAAACACTGATTAACCTATTTAATGCGAAGAAGTAAATGCAAATGGCGGAGCACTGTAATTGTGAATGACGTAAACCGGAAGAAAGTAGCGAAATGTCAAACTCATTTTTTTTTTCTTTTTGGTGTGTTTGGATATTGGTTTGTCTCTCAATTTCAGTGTGCAATGGCGACACCGTAGGTGGAACTACAAGTGTATAATTCTAATCTAGAAGACGAAGCAACGAAAGATAATTCCTGTATTTGATGAGCATCTTAAGTCTATCCACAAAGAAATAATTATCTTTATCATCTCTGTAAAGAAGGTCACCACTTTTGTAGAATCCATCTTCCGTGTAAGCCTCCGCTGTGGCTTTGGGGTTATTGTAATATTCCTAAAAGAAATCTTGTGTCAACATTGTGATAAGCTAATAATCGCAAGCGTAGTAAGAGTGAGTATATAATTATCAATCCACACGTGTTTTATACGTTGTCGATCATATATTTACGATTGAAATATTTATTTATGCGGTAGGTATTTCATAACATAACTTACACACGTTACACTATTGAAAAAAGTAAATGTATAATATAAGTAAATGCTTTCGTTAATCAGCGATTTGTGTTACACATATTGCTATATTTTGCAAAGAGGGACTACATGCATAACTTAATGGAGTGTATTTTTTTTCGAACTGAATACTGAAGCACAGTTGGCCAGCTAATGGGCCTTTACTGCAAAACCGGACCGGTGGCGAGCCTCCTGAGAGGAGGCTTTCAAGCCTTTAGGGTTTTTAGCCCTGACCGACCCGTGGACCCCAGAGTGGGGTATTTATTGTGCCTAAAAACAAGACAATTACGAGCAAGTGTCGAAAAAATTACTCACCGTCATTCTCGGTCCTTTGACGTATATTTCTCCATTGACATAAGGTTCAGTTATAGTCTTCCCTGTTTCTGGATCCACTAGCTGAAAGAAATATCCATCAATCTCTTGTACTGGTTCTTTTAGAGAGAATAATAAAATGAGAAGGCGGAGATGAGAAGACGGAGAAGGTTACTGGTATGAAGTATGTATTCATACCTTGACCTGGAACGCAGGATATACTTTGCCACATGACCCATGAGGAGAGGTCTCGTCGGGACATAGCACAGCTCCCACGCTCTCCGTCTGACCATAGCCTTCAATGATTTTGGCGCCTTTTTTCATTCTAGTCTGTAATAAAGGGTATAGGGTCAAGTAGGGGACATATTGAAAAAACTTTATTTTGAAATATGTTCATTCCAATGTATAATAACCGCGAAGGCATCAGAAATTGATATGATTATGATGCTGAGCGTAAATTTATATGGATTATGCATTATTTTTTAATCTAGGGAAATCCCAGGTTCCATAAAAATAAATAATTATTGGAATGAAACAACTATTAACGGATTTAACTCGCGTATTTTTATTTTATTTTATTAGCTGACGTTTCGGATTCTTTACAGTTTCCATAATCGTAGCACGACTGAGCTGACAATAGTCTAACGCTAAAGTGATTTATACAGTTATGCAAATTTTGAAAAAACTACCCTTTTCTAAATTATGAAATATTAATGTTACATTTTACGCAAAATATTTTACTATTATACATTACAATTAAAACCTAATAGGGGGCGTTACTAGCGCTTCGGAAAGACCATCATTACTGAGAAGAAACGCCGCAAGAAACTCAGTAGGAAGTCGCTTTTTTTTATAAAATACGCGAGTTAAATCCGTTAATAGTTGTTTCATTCCAATGTGTAATAACCGCGAAGGCATCAGAAATTATTATAAATAATTATTTTTGGTGATTTTAACAACTATTAGTTACGAGTACGTGCACCCGCGAAGTTACGTATCTATTATTACTATAGTAATAGGGTGTGCCATGATACAAATATAGGCAAAGTATCATTACCCGCAATTCGTCTAGCATCTCTTTGTAGACCTTAGCGCCTCCAGTGCTAATGAAATCGAAACAGGTTAAATCACAATCCAGTTTCAGTAAACGAGCCAGGAGAGAAGGAGCCGTGAACACAAAACGAGGCTGTAAAAAATCAATGTTAGACTTAATTAAAAAATAAATTATAATAGTACATACGCACCTAGGCCAGTAAAATAAAAAATGTCTCAGATCACATGTATTTGTCGTCCAAGGCGAAGCCGAGGTTGACAAAAATGTGATCTGAGGCTTTTTTATTTACTGGCCGAGGTCAGTATACTATTTTTCTGCTCGACGAAGCCAGAAAGCGGCAACTTCATTTAGCGCAGCGGCCAGAAAGATGGCGCTCTTTGGCCGGAGGACAGAAAAGTGCCTTCCCTGATTCTAGAATCCTAGACAAATGACAGTAGGATGGAATGAAACAACTTTAAACGGATTTAGCTCGCGTATTTTATTTTATTGGCTGACGTTTCAGAGGACGTGCTACAATTATGGAATCTGGAAAGGCTCCGAAATGTCAGCCAATAAAATAAAATACGCGAGATAAACCCGGCAAAGGCATAAGAAATTATTACCTTGTATTTGTTAATTATGTCCGCGACGTGTTCTGGAGTGACCGGAGACGAGGTCTGGACTTTGATGTTCTTTGCTGGTATTGTTAGTGCATTGAAACATGCAGACAACCACTGCATTGAAGAGAAATTCAATGCAGTTCTCAACTCCCTGTCAAACATAAAATAATCTTCAGAGTTCAGAATATATAAAATCATACTACACTTTTTACCCTGAATGTAAACGCTTTATCATTATTAGTTTTTAAAAGATTGACAAAATAAAACCTTACGAAAATGTTATTAATAATATAACTGAACCATTTTTATTATTCCCATATAACGAACCAAATTTCTTTTTCTTTTTTTTCGAACTGAATACTGACGGGCCGTCAGGAGGTGTGCTAACACGATTATTATGTTGCAAGGGATCATAAGGTTCCTGCGTATAGGTCCAACGCGTGCCGGGTGTAGGTGGACGTCTTCGACCCCGCCGGCGGGGCCGCTGTAACACTATCGAGTATGCTAGGTGTGGGTGAGGGCACATGCCGCGCGACAGCTGCCTGTGTGTCGGTGTACGGTTTGTGTCCGTGGGTGGGGGGCGCGGCGTGATCGAATCGGAGCCAAATTTCTTACCTTACTGGGCTAGTGTCTAAGAAGAACGTCAGTCCATCATAGGCATTTTTGTGCGAAATGGCGGCCACTTTAGGTGTCCCTGAAGTGCCGCTCGTGCTCACTAGCCAACAGAAAGTCTTCTCGACGTCAAAGTCTGTCACCCTAAAACAATAAAACATTCAGACTTAAAAAAACTTAGACCCTACTCAATGTATAAACTTCACGTGATAGTCTATGGATCTGGTGATGACAGATGGAGACAGTGGAATATATCGGACTTGACTTACTGGAATTGGTCTTCTGGAGTGGTGTCGTTATGGTCCTGAATAAAGTTCTCCATGGGGTATTCTCCCCCCCTGAATGTGATGATCAGGGTCTTCAAGCCCAGGGATTTAGCAGCATCTTTGTAGATGTTGTAAGCCTCTGGTTCGCAGAATGCTACCTTTGGGAGCACGATCTTGAAAAACGTTTTGATTTCCTCTGAAATGAACACACATTTTAGTTCCGTCAGCTTTAGGTTATCTAAGGTCAAAATTATCAAGGCAAAACGAAAGATGAATGCGACTTCTCTTATTTAACTGTCTTTATCGAAATTGAGTATTTATATAATGAAATTATGCCGATATACCTATTTACATCCCTACTAATATTATAAATGCGAAAGTAACTCTGTCTGTCTGTCTGTCTGTTACGCTTTCACGCTAAAACTACTGACTCGATTTAAATGAAATTTGGTACAAAGAAAGTCTAGAGCCTGAGAAAGGACATAGGCTACTTTTTAACCGACTGAAAAAAAGGAGGAGTTTCACGCGGACGAAGTCGCGGGCAGAAGCTAGTAGAGAATAAACCGGGTAAAATACACGAAATTGTATTTAGTACGTCAGTTCAATAATTAAAAAATATTGGACGGGTATTTTTTCTATTCTCAATCTAACAAAAGGTGAGAAAGTGCTCAAAGTTCCGAGGAGGGGATCGTGACGTCACGTTATAAATTTATACCATACCATTACGTCACGAGCTCCCAAACTTTTGAACCACTTGTCTTTATCATTTATTGTTGAATTGAGTAAAGAAAAAATATATACGTGTCCATTAATTTTCGACAATCTACTTACTTATCGGACAAAAAAACAATCGTCATGCTGATTATCGCTTGTAGCATAATATATAAAAAATATCGCATGTTGAGAACGAAAGAGACCTAACTCCAAATGTTTCACTACGCGAATTCAAATTTCATTGTTCGACTTAGACTCCTTAATGGAGTAACGATATCGCACACCTAGATCTAAAGGGATCTAACTCAAAAACCGGAAGATTTGAGTTATGCACACCATCGGATTCCAGCGAAACCCACCTACACTAAAACAGATTTCAGCTAATATAACTCTGCTAGCTTTATTATAAAAAGTATAAATTTATACAGAAAACTCATGCGTGCATATGGACATATTAATCAGTTTGTCGCCTCTCCTGAAAAAGTACCTTTTTTGAGTTAGTTCTCTTTACATCTAGGTGTGGAATATATTGAATTGAGTCACTTTTCAACATGCGTATACGTATATAGAAACTTTGACCTCAAAACTAGGTCTTACCAAGTTGGAACAGCGGGTCGACCCCAGCTATGGGGAGGCCGGTCATCATCCCGGCGTAGAAGGGTATGTGGACATCCAGGTGGTTCTTGCCGCCGAGGGCGATGACGTCACCGGGCTGGAAGCCGTACTTCCTGAAGCTCCGAGCCAGGCGGATGGTCCGGGACAGCACAGACCGCTTCGTCTCCTCCTCGCCTGTACCAGCATCTATCTAGAAAGGAACAATTT
Source organism: Polylopha cassiicola (assembly GCA_038024825.1). Classification (NCBI taxonomy): domain Eukaryota; kingdom Metazoa; phylum Arthropoda; class Insecta; order Lepidoptera; family Tortricidae; genus Polylopha; species Polylopha cassiicola. Next base: position 8,877,639 of record CP149062.1, read on the forward strand.
TCAATCAAATCGTTCCAGCTGTTTTGGAGCCTTTTTAATCCAAACGAACAAACAAGCAAACCTTGCCTCTTTATTATAGCCGCATATTAATCAATCTATTTGATAGTTGCTGCTATTAAAGTACCTATTCTTTTTTTTACTGAATACTGAAGCGCAGTTGGCCAGCTTTCTAATGGGTCTTTACTGCAAAACTGGACGGGTGGCGAGCAAGCCTTTAAAACTATTAAGATAGTGCTAATTTTCTAACACTCACTTAGGTCTTAAACTATCGTTAGTTCTATCTGCTACGATTAGGTATAGGATTTGCGAAGTTATTGAAACCGTAATATGCGCAATTTTAGTCAATAGGTAGGTATAATTGTTTTATACTTAAAATAGGTAATTAAAAAAATATTTACTCCTATGTATAACTTACTTGACATAAATGGTCCGGATTCTCAGATAGATAATTTTTCACGTATTATCCGATATGAGTCGTCAGAGCCATGGTGACAGACAGACTGACGACCAACAGAGCTAAATTATTTTTTGCAAATGCATTAAAAATCTACTACTAACCTAATTTATAGTCGACGTGTTTGATAAGACCGGTTCATAACAGAAAAAAAAGATAACACAATCTAATAATCCCTACTAATATTATAAATGCGAAAGTAACTCTGTCTGTCTGTCTGTTACGCTTTCACGCTAAAAATACTGGACCGATTTAAATGAAATTTGGTACAAAGAAAGTCTGGAGCCTGAGAAAGGACATAGGCTACTTTTTAACCGACTGCAAAAAAGGAGGAGTTCCACGCGGACGAAGTCGCGGGCAGAAGCTAGTAATATATAAAATGATCGTGTTGCTGTGTCTGTTGCCAAACTCCTCTGAAACGGTGGGACCGATTTTTGTAATATTTTTTGTGCGAATCGGGTAGGTCTGCTAAACAGCTAACATCTATTTTTAATGCCTCGACATGTTAAAAGTTTTTTTGGCATTTATTTGTCTATATTTTTCAGAATTCAGTATCCTACTACTATTATAAAGGCGAAAGTTTGTAAGTATGGATGTACGGATGTATGGATGTTTGTTACTCTTTCACGTAAAAACTACTGAATGGATTTGAATGAAACTTTACCACAATATAGCTTATACATCAGAATAACATATAGGCTATATTTTACAACGATATAGTGTAAAATACTAATCATACGCAGACGAAGTCGCGGGTAGAAGCTAGTTAAATAATACGTACAACCCTAAATTTTCACTCTTCTACATATTCTATTTTTTATTCAAAAATCTCAACGCGTTTTTGTAACAAAATAAAACTTTCAGAAAAATAAGAGTGAAGGTACATAAATTCGTATCAAGCTGGAAATAGGTAAACTTTAAAACAGAATTATAGATAATTTCTGAAAACTTCCCATCGTACATGTGATTTGAAAAAAAATAATACATATCTACTTGTCGACTTGAGAACCTCCTCCGTTTTTTTCGTCGGTTGAAAAAATACAGGACAAAGGTGGTCAAAGGTCAAAAAAATGGTTTTACAACCACTGTAAAGAATCCGAAAGGTCAGCAAAAAATATTTTTATTTTATTTTATTTAAATCAAAAATTAATTTATTGTTTTTGACCATGGCTTGAGCTAGTAATTAAGCATGATACGATAATTATAATCCTTTTTTGGAATATTCCGTCTGTAAAAACGAATATTATTATAATCAGCTGCATATTATTTTATCTCAATCAAAAATAAATCATTATCTATCTATCTATCTATCTATCTATTATTATTACTTATATAATAATTACATTATCGCACGTGATACAATTCATATCATGTAAAAGTGATAAGATTATTCAGGGTTTACTTTTTAGAATTGCTATCAGTGGAAATGCTTATTTAATACCTAATATCTAGATAATAGGTACAATGGGCTACCTTTACGGTAAATGTGGAATCTTTATACCTAAACTTTGCGTATCGACTTAACTAAGGACCAATGAGGGCTACCGCGTGTCAGAAATCCGCTAGATGCGCTAGTGTAGAATAAGGTCTAGCTGTCATGTTCCACCAATGAGAGGCAAGCTACTGGTCTGTGATTGGTGGAACATGACAGCTGGACCTCATTCTACACTAGCGCATCTAGCGGATTTCTGACACACGGTAGCCCTCATTGCACGTTCTGTGGTTAGCCACTGACACGGGGTTAACCAAATAAATCTGACAGTTGTACTAATGACCGTCAGATTTATTCGGTTAACCCCGTGTTAGTGGCTAACCCGAGAACGTGCAATTGGGCCTAAGAGTGGTTAAAACCACCAAAATGATTTTTTTATTCAGCCCGGGATTAAAAATAATAAATAATCCACATAAATTTACGTTTCGGACCATCCAATTTCATCGCAGCTAAAAGTCATTATTGAATGAAAAAAAATGTATATTTTTAAATAAAAGTATATTTTTTTTAATACCATTATACCTTGGGCCCTAGACAAGTGCCCAACGTTCAACGTTAACGTTAAACGTTAGCACCAAAATGTATGGGATTTGACATCCGCGAACGACTGTCACGTACGTCACAAATGTCAAATCCCATACATTTTGGTGCTAACGTTTAACGTTAACGTTGAACGTTGGGCACTTGTCTAGGCCCCCTTGAGATAATATTTCTAGATTCAACACGTTTTGCTTTATATAGGTTATGATTCCCTTGCGAGTGTCGCAAATTTGCATAAACGGCTAATTATTTGGATTGCGTTGGTTTAGAAGTTTGATTTCACAGCTCCAAGGTTGACCTGAGTATTTGATATATACACAATTACACACACCGTTTTTTTTAATTTTGAGGTAGATATCATACATATCGACAGCAAACGTATGATATTTACGAGAGAACTATAGCTGTCGGGTTGTACTGAAACATAATAATTATATATATCTTACAGTCAATTATATTATGTAAAAAAACACATCCAGTGGAGAATAAAATTTTTATTATGAAATATGTGATTGTAACAGGCTGCTCGGGCGGAACAGAATTTTACCTCCCTCTTATTTTGGTATTTCATTTTAATGTACCTAGGTAACTATACGAGTACCTACATTACTTATTTATTATATGTGGTATATTATACAATACTTTTATAATTTATCGTTAAACTCTGCTGCTTCAATAAGTTTGTATTGAATGTCCTGATACACTGTTAAATTAATTATAGTTAATGACATTTTAAAAAATAATACTCTTAAAGTAAAGCTTGTATTTACAAGCTTGTTTTTGATAAATATTGTCATGTCGATTTCGTTTAATTGTCAATGGAATATGTAAAAGTTCCAAGAGTTAAATCCGTCTATAATGGCTTCATTTTAACATTGACGAAGTTACCGACATAAATGACAGACGCGACAATGAAACGATGTCGACATGACAATTCATCATAAGTGTGCTGTCTCACTATTTTGACCATTTTCGTATTAACACAGATGTTATCTACTAAACACGATAATAATATATCAATCGAACCTTGATCGATATCTATAGTTTAATACTATGATACATATTTATTCACACAATTAAATAATTATGCTACAAAAAGTAATCCACTTGTAGGCTTCCTCAAAAATGTAGGTGTACACCCTATGTTCTGTACGAAGAATTTTGCGGATATGTTTTATGGGTACCTAATTTTATTTATTTTGATAAATCTTCTTGCTATTTTAATATTGTCTTCACCTATATTTTGACGAACCCTGCGGGTGTATTACTTCTTGTTTAATACCATTATTATAAATGATACTTACAATAAACAATACTTATTCCAAGACAAGTACAGAGACAAGATAGTGTAATATTTCGTCCACTCAATCAGTGACACCCTTAGTATAATTGGAAACACGATACCTTGCATTAAAGTGTGGTTTTAAGACCTACTAGAGCAGTATTTCTTAACCATTTTAGGTCCGTTACCCTTATGACCTAACTAGGGTCACTGATTTTACCCCTCCCAACGACGAACTCGCGCGCTAGTCGGCGCTACGCTGTGCTCAGACTTGTCACTTTGAAATTCGGCGTTCGAGACAGCTACCAGATTGTTACCCTCGCGAAAAACAAGTTTTGCCTCCGCGGGGGTAATTATCCCAAAGTTAAGAACCTAAGCACTAGGGTCTCCATTATTTCTGCTCTTGGGGCCTAGACAAGGTGCCAACGTTTAACGTTAACATTGAACGTTGGCACCTTGTCTAGGCTCCCTTGGGCCCTAGACAAGTGCCCAACGTTCAACGTTAACGTTAAACGTTAGCACCAAAATGTATGGGATTTGACATTTGTGACGTACGTGACAGTCGTTCGCGGATGTCAAATCTCATACATTTTGGTCCTAACGTTTAACGTTAACGTTGAACGTTGGGCACTTGTCTAGGCCCCCTTGTCTTGGTATAAATATTACATAAACTACTGTTTATCCCGATCCAGCAGGATGATTCAAATTTTAGGCCATAAGGTTAAAAATCATTTCATTTCCTAGGAGTAACCATGACGGGGTAGCCGTCGATAGGTGATGCTGATATGGCCATGACGATCTTCATGTCTTCATAGGTCTGCGGTGATGTAAATTTGAAATCCCTCAGGATTCTGACGCTGACTGTTTTGATTAGTTTTTTGCCAAAATGCCTTCCTGAAAATTAAATAGAATAATATTATGAGAAATTGAAAAAAATCAAAAAGCAGCGGTTTGTCAATAGGTATCAGTCTATATACCTATATTAAAATTGACAGAGCAAGATTTGTATATTAGTAAATTTATATAAAATACATAGAATTTTTTTACAATGTGTACAAAAAGTGATTACAGTTTCCATATTTATAGCACGACTGAGCAGACAATAGTCTAACCCTAAAGTTCCTTTAAATTGCTTCAGCTCGTGAACTGTAAAGTTTTTGAAACACCAGTAAATCAAACAATATTAAATACGCGAGTTAAAACCATTAAAACTGTTTCATTTCAATGTGTAATAACCGCGAAGACAACAGAAATTAAAAGTATAATATTTTTGAAAACCTTCCAAAAATCTTACCTAGACAATCCATAGGCCCCATACTATAGGGCATGTAGCAATTCGGGTTCCTAAGCTTAGAATTTTCTGGAGTGAATCTCTCAGGGTCGAAGGCATCAGGGTGGTCCCAGAATCTCTTGTCTCTTTGCATGTGGAGGATTGGCACCACCAACGAACTGCCTGCTGGTATTGTCCCATGGCCTGTTAAAAAAAATATAACATTAATCCGGTCATTTTAGCTTATATTAGATAAGAATCACGGAATTCGAGATACCCGGCTGTAATTTTGTAAATAGTTGTATATTGACATCCTTAAAGTTGTCTCAAAACCTACATATGGTAGGGTGTGAGCGTCCATTAAATTTCAAGGTCAAAGTGTCAAAAAATCGTTATTTTTGTAAATTTCTCATTTCCTATGGGTTTTAGCTTTTTGTCTTTGTTGGCAATATTGTAGAATACAAAATTCTCTACAAATTTTGTTTAAAAAATTTTTTTATACGGTGAACCGTTTTTGAGGTAAAGGCCGTTAAGCGCGCCGTCACAGCCAACAGGTGCCACGGTCGAAATCACGCCATATACAGTTGATGAACTACAAATATTATTAATTGTTGATGTTTACGCATCTGTCTGTCTGTTACTCTTTCACGCTAAAACTACTATACCGATTTAAATGAAATTTGGTACAAAGAAAGTCTGGCCTGAGAAAGGACATAGGCTACTTTTTAACCGACTGCAAAAAAGGAGGAGTTCCACGCGGACGAAGTCGCGGGCAGAAGCTATTATACATAAACGAACACGATAGCAATAAGACACACTTTTAAACCAACTGACTGACAATAAAAAACAATAGAGGTTTAAAAAAGGGCAATAGTCAATAAAAAGTAAAACTCTATTATTAATGAGGTCTTCAGGAGGGTCTTTAGAGATAACCACATGTTTTTGCTTCGGAATCTGAGTGAAGATATCATAGTGTCTTGTGTTTTGTTTTGTTCTGATTCTATACCTACTTATTTAATTTAGTTCTTACACATCTGGAGACCTTTCCAGCTTCAGTTTTTTATTTATTTAGTTTGTAAGGTTAAATAACTACCAGCTAATGGTTGCCCTGTGGAATACAAGTTTTACCTCCAGGTTAGGAACCTAATTGTAATTGAAACATATTGCTTACTTATTTTGATGTCTTCCATCACCGTCCGCTGCAGCATCACCCCGATCGGGAACAGTCTCAGGACTTCCTTGTACACCATCTCCAGATATGGCATCTGCTTGAAATGTTCATCGTTCACTTCTTCATCATCACCTACTACTGCCTTTATTTCCTGGTATAGCTTTTCCTGAAAATTAGTTTAGTTTCATAAGTTAATACATCACTAGATAGTATAAAACATAGTCGCGGTCACTGCCTGTTTGTCTGAAATCTTTAAAACCTAACGGAATTTTAATAGATCAAGAGAAAGGTTCATAGCACCCGTGTGAAGCCGAAGCGAATCCCTAGTCTATATAAATAAAAATAAATCATCAAAAAGTATGTACCCGCATAACTTTCGAAAAACTGCACCAAAATTAAAAAAATCTTTTTTTGATATGTTCGTCTATTTTAGGACAATGTGTGTATTAATAGGCTAATAGCTCATACACATATTATGTAAAGTACTCTTTGGGTAGAAGGTAGTAAAGATACAAAAAATAAAAGTACTGTGTAATTTTTACCTGACAATCTGGATGAAACGCCATCATTAGAATCAGGAATGACGACAATTTCGCTGTAGCTTCTTGACTCTGTAAGACAAAAATCATAGTTATATTGTATTAAGGCACCAACTATTCCGAAATAGAAAATATTATAATTTTTTAAACTCACTGCTAGTATATGGGACCGGTTGGAGTAAGCTAAGGGGTAGGCACAAAAGATCCCACTGGGCCGAAAGGACCCCACTAATAAGATAAGATAAGATAAACTCACCGCAGTAAATATAGTAAAAGATTCTTGCATCACATCTTCAGGAGAAAATTGCCCGGACAATATAAATCTGTCCACGACGCTTATTTCCGTGTTACTCATTTCATCTCCTTTTGCATGCAAAAGGTCTTGTTTTCTGCCACCGTCCATTTTCTTCAAAGCCTCCACTCTATGTCTATATATAGCCCCGGTCATTTCCATCAATGCTTTCTTAAATTTTACCTGCTCTCTAAATAAATTTGTGAACCAGTAAGCTGGTTCTATCTGCAGGTACCAAGTTGTCATTCTTTGAAATATCAGTGAGTACATTCTGAAATGAGTATTATTATTACGTATATTTTTTTTATTGAAAAGTTTTTTTTTTCGAACTGAATACTGAAGCGCAGTTAGCCAGCTAATGGGCCTTTACTGCTAAACCGGACGAGTGGCGAGCCTCCTGAGAGGAGACTTTCATGTCTTTAGGTTAGGGTTTTTAGTCCTGACCGGCCCCCTAGAGGGGGGAGGGGTCTAAAAAATTCTTAATTCATGTGTTGATGGTAGAAAAGTGAAAATTTAGGGTTTGTTCAATTGTTTAATGCTGAATAGTGAAAAAATATACTTTGCCATGGATCACCCTTTGTTCTTTATATTGTCGATCTAAGTTTGAGTGCAGGTAATTAGACATAATGAAGGTACCTAGTTATATGTAATGTGTGATTATTAGCAAATAAATGGTTCTGATCTATACTAATATTATAAAGCTGAAGAGTTTGTTTGTTAGTTTGTTTGTTTGTTTGAACGCGCTAATCTCAGGAACTACTGGTTCGAATTCAAAAATTCTTTTTTTGTTGGATAGACCATTTATCGAGGAAGGCTTTAGGCTATACCTATAACATCACGCTGCGACCAATAGGAGCGAAGAAACAGTGGAAAATGTGTAAAAAACGGGGAAAATATGAAGCCTTATTAAGAAGTGACAGTTAGAAGACTTTGACAGATCTTTGACGAAACAATCGGACGGGCAGGACGACGTTTGCCGGGGCCACTAGTTTAATATAATAACCAAAGGAAAAGGAAGTGTAGTGTCTTCAAATGTACAAGTGGGGTATCAAACGAATGAGAATCACATGTAGGAATCTTATAAAATTATAAAAATGCGTTTTTTTATGATATAAAATACATACTCGTGTGCCCTGTCCATGATCAAATCCAAATGAGGTAAATTTACACTTTGCTCCCTTGACAAGCCCATGACAGCCTCTAAAAAAAAAAATTAGATTAATTAGGTACTCGTTGCGTTTAGGTTTAGTTTTCGTTAGGCGATCACTAAGTGTTTGAACAATAAACTACGGAGAATGTTTGTCGTGTCGATATTCTTTCTTTGTCGACATAAAGAAATCAAGAAGACATTGACACGAAAAAAATCCTCATTGTCTATAACTTCCTTTCCTTTCCTTCCTTTCTTTCCCTTCTTTCCTTTCTTTCCTTTCTTTCCTTTCTTTCCTTTCTTTCCTTTCTTTCCTTTCTTTCCTTTCTTTCCTTTCTTTCCTTTCTTTCTTTTGTTTTCTTTTCATTCTTTATAATAAGCGTTTCAATATGACAGTCAACCAAAACACCTATATAATAATCTTGATTCCTTCGCGGTTGTAACGATATTCAATTCCAGAACACCTACATATTATTATGTGCAGAATAATAATTATATATCTACTTACGGCACACAGAGTACGTCGTTGCCCTCACGACTTTACCAAATATGTCGATAGTTTTTCCTTCAGGTACTTCTCGCAGTCTCTCTATTAGTACGTCTAGTTCTTTGTTAAATACACCAGTGAAACTTTCAACCGCTTTTCCACCGAAATTAGGCTGTGCTACCTTTCTGTGGTACCTCCATATGGGACCTGTTGACATATTAAAACTTTACATCGTATGCATGACGCTCAAGATTTTTTTATCAACTGTTTACAGAAGCGCAGTTGGCCTTTACTGCAAAACCGGACGGGTGGCGAGCCTCTTGAGAGGAGGCTTTCAAGCAAGATCTATCAATCGATATTCGATCGATATTTGTGGTGCAATAAGTACAACTAGTTTTTTAATTATAATAATAGACCAAATAATGAGCCAAGACAGGAGTAGAAAAGTTGAGACCCCCAGTTATGTTAAAAAAGCAGTTTAATCTAAAATCCCTTCGAAATAAAGTCACTTAGAATTATAATAACAAGTAGGTATGTATGTCAACGAAACTATATGAATGTGCGTCAATCCTTTATTATAAGCATACAAACCAGTTTATATTTAAAGGGCATTTACCTTTACGAGCGCGTGTGTTGAAAATTGTTTTATTTATAATAGCTTTTGCCCGCGACTTCGTCTGTTTTCATTCCCTCTTTTAACCCCTTACTACCCTTTTTCGCCTAAAAGTAGCCTATGCTCTCTATATCATTTCTCAGGCTCTAGACTATCTGTAGTAGTTTTAGCATGAAAGCGAGACGGACAGACAGACAGACAGACAGACAGACAGACAGACATAGTTATTTTCGTATTTATAATATTAGTTAGGATATTAAATTCTTACCAGAACCACTGAGAATGCCTTCTCCAATGAAAGGCTTCATATATTTGTATTGAGGACCCTTTGCGCATGTTTTCGATGTAGACAAAGCACTCTGCAGAATAACAAAATATGTGGTTAGACCTGATCTCAATAAAAATGAAAATTAACATCTTACATAGTACAAGCTTTGCTTCAAATGGAAATGTAATTAGTGCGAAAAAGTAAATAGGACTCAAGAGACACATTAATTAACACGCCAATATATTTTACAGTGCTTCCAAAAAATAATGGCACTGCGAGAAAATAATCATTTGATAAGAGATGAGATAAAGGTAAAAAATAAATTAAAAAACTGATGGGTATTTGACAACGGATAAACATACATGAATACATATATTATAAGAAATCCATGTTGTTGAGAATTTGTCGTAATTCGCTTTAATTTTTACCCGACTTCAAAAGTAGGTTTTCAAGTATAGTTTATGTTCCTCACTACAGGATTTTCGACTGGGGACCGATTTCTATGAATCCTTTTCTATTTGTAAGCCTTTCCGCGTGGTCCCAGGATTTCTTTCATTAGATTCATACCAATTTTTTGGTTTGTTAATTTTTTCATACCCTTTTTTTATTTTTAATTGTTTCATACCTTAACATCATCCGGGTCGCTGACGAAGTAGTTCAGGTCAGGCCCGAGCCAAATCCTGAAGAAGTCGCCATACTTTTGCCGCAGTTCCTGTATTCTGTTGACTAACTCTGAAACATAATATATATTATTATAGCTTCTGCCCGCGACTTCGTCCGCATGGAACTCCTCCTTTTTTGCAGTCGGTTAAAAAGTAGCCTATGTCCTTTCTCAGGTTCCAGAATTTCTTTGTACCAAATTTCATTTAAATCGGTCCAGTAGTTTTAACGTGAAAGCGTAACAGACAGACAGACAGACAGACAGAGTTACTTTCGCATTTATAATATTAGTAGGGATATTAGTAGGGATAAATGAACACAAAAATACATAAAAATAATAACTCAATGTTTAAAGTGGCTAATAGACGGAAACAAACGTATCGACTAACACCAGACTCTCTGTAATAGGTTTGGGTGATTATTGAAGGAATAAGCTGCGATAAGATTTAAACTCTATTAATGAGGGCCACTGCGTGTCAGAAATCCGCTAGATGCCCTAGTATAGAATGAGGTCTAGCTGTCATGTACCACCAATGAGAGGCAAGCTACTAGCCTGTGATTGGTGGTACATGACAGCTAGACCTCATTCTACACTAGCGCATCTAGCGGATTTCTGACACGCGGTGGCCCTCATTCTGACAACATGTACGAGCGCAGTATGTCGTTGTATCAAAACATAACGCTTATTATAGCTCATTTCTTCAATATTTTGAACTAGCCTATCACAAATATGTCGCTACAGCGCCATCTGTATGATAAGCTTTGCAGCACTTAGCACAAAGTTTTCACTTTTAACTTATTAATTGGTATTACTAGGTTACCTTCAGGTGGTACCATGACGGCCAGGGCGTCTCCCAAGAGCGGCAAGGACCTAGGGCCAGGCACCCCCCGGGACATCTCCACCAGCTTCCTGTGTTTGATGCGCCATCCTATCCAGACCAGGGCCACCACCAACACTGGCAATACCAGGAACAACATCCTGAAATTAAATTTATCGTGTTTTTCATCCTCCGGATTCGTAGTCAGCCTCTGTAGTCACCAGTAGACCAACAGTTCACACGTGTTCTAGTGTGTCAGAATATGTTAGAACACGTCAGAACACGTTAGAACTTGCTATAACATGCTAGAACGCATCAGAACATGCTAGAACACTTCAGAACATGCTAGAATGCGTCAGAAAATGCTAGAACACGTCAGAACATGCTAGAACACGTCATAACATGCTAGAACACGTCAGAAGTCTACAGGCCGTCAAATAAATATTGATATAATGATATATTATATAATAAGTAACCTGCATGAATGGTAGGTGGTAGCACTAAGTCGTCAAAAGAGACACTATACGACAAGTAAAGGAACTTTGTAATGAAACACTATAACGGATTTAACTTGCGTATTATTTTATTTGCTGATGTTTTGTTAACTTTACAGAACAAGCATTCATAAGTAGACTAGGACATATCAGGCAGACAATTAAATAAAAGGTGAAACCCGAAAAGTAAACAGAGGAAAACGGATGAGGAAATGATTAGAACCTTGATCTGATTATCGATCCAAGCATTTGATCCATTAAGAAAGGTCACGCCCGTGCTACCACGGTCATGATCACGGCATTACGTGTGATCATCAGCACACGCTTCAGTCGAGGTCTTAACAACGCCAGACGCACATATACCTGATATCTAAAACTACTGGACAGATTTTAATTAAATTTAGTACAAAGAAAGTCTGGAGCCTGAGAAAGGACATAGGCTACTTTTTAACCGACTGCAAAAAAGGAGGAGTTCCACGCGGACGAAGTCGCGGGCAGAAGCTAGTACTTACATAAATTTTAGATCACCTGACAGGTAGAAAGTAAATCCCAAATTATCTGCCCTTTTGATAATCTTATTTTTTAGTTATAAGTTAAATAATACCCTATCAACTTTAAGTTGCCTCATTTTTTTTGCAAAATATTTTTGCATGCGTCTGGCAATGTTAAAACTCCTACTAAATCGTCTGGCTTTTTTTTCCTTAAACATAAATATTGCATATTGCCTCAGAAATATTTAAAAAAAAACAGGACAGCCCCGCTACTCATCACCCAGATCTACAGTTCCATGTAGTATAATAGGAAACCTATGCCCAGCAGTGGACGTCTTTCTGTTGATGTGATGACGATAATGATGATGATGATGATGATAATAGGAGAGCTATATTATTATGACAAGTTTTCAACTTGCCTCAAATACCTACTCAAAAAATGGCAGGTCACAGAATGCAAATGATAATTTATTTCGAATTTTACAATAACACCTTGTGATTTAAAGATTTAAGGAGTCTGCCCACTACACCGTATCATACCATGACTGTGCTATGAACGTGTCAAGCACGGAAGGTAATACGTATGACCGTACGTGTCGGTGACGGAACGGTCTAGTGGACATAGTATCATGCTTTTCTATACAAAGAATATTTTTTTGCCTGACACGTTCATAGCACAGTCATGGTATGATACGGTGTAGTAGGCAGACTCCTTTAGGCTTAGCCAAAGGCATTATGTAAACACTAAAACAAGTTTTAATATTGCATAAATCATGTCGTTCATTAATTTTCCTTAACATATTATTATATTGATATTTCAAAACCGGAGTGCGATACCGGTTGCTATAACATAATTGCGCATAATATATTTTTATAGCCTTTACAATAATTGTTCTTAATCGCTATGGCATATAAGGGCTAATTATATAAATGCTAAGCTCAAAGCAAAGCCAATAGGAAGTATTTATTGAGAAGTACTGCCGCCAGAGTGCACAGTCTTTTTTTACTCATTCAAAGTGAAATAAAACAATAATAACGGATTGGAATAATACAATAACGCATTTGACGGCCTGTTGGTCTAGTGGTCAGAGGCCCTGACTACGAAACCGGAGGTTGCGGGTTCGAATCCCGCTAGGGGCAGATGTCAATGGAATGAGCACTGGCATCTGTACCTGAGTCTTGGATGTCTTATTTATGTATTTATGTATATTTATCCGTTGTCTAGTACCCATAACACAAGCTTTGCTTAAAATGGGACTAGATAATTGGTGTGAATTATCCAAAGATATTTATTTATTTATTTAACTCGCGTATATTATTTTTATTTGCTGACTGAGCTGACGATAGTCTAAACCTAACGTAATTGCTGTAATAACTTTGAAACTAACTTATTATTATAACTAGCTGTGCGCCCCGGCTTCGCACGGATCATCTTTTTTTTATAGCCTATGTCACTCGGGAATAGTGTTACTTCCCAACAGTGAAAGAATTTTTGAAATCAGTTCAGCAGTTCTGAAGCAAACATATCCTCTTTATAATATTATTATATATAACGGAATTAACTTGCATATTTTATTTGATGACGTTTCATAATCAAATTATATATTATACTAGCTTCTGCCCGCGACTTCGTCTGCGCACAATGAGTACTTCACACAATATCGTTATAAAATATAGCCTATATGTTATTCTGATGTATAAGCTATATTGTGGTAAAGTTTCATTCAAATCCATTCAGTAGTTTTTACGTGAAAGAGTAACAAACATCCATACATCCATACTTACAAACTTTCGCCTTTATAATAGTAGTAGGATTTTTTAATTTTATCTAGAGATTTCACCCCTCTCTTAGGTTGTGAAAGAGGGGTAGAGTTTACTGCTGGAAGAAGCTTAGTACCTACCATACCAGACTTATCCTCCTAAGACCCAGTTTCGAAGAGGGTACTTCCGATGAAGACCCAATGTCATAATATTAGAACCAAATCAATGATGTACTGAACGCCCAGACCAAAAATTGTATGTATCAAGTTAACCGCAACATATACAGCTGTCATATATTAGGGGTATTATAATATTGATTTAGGCTTGTCAGACAAAAAGAAAAAAAATCTATATCTTTTGTTCTATATTTAGCACATTGGACTGTCACACATGTTATACAGAAAATCAAAATCTTATAAAAAGTTAGTATTTACACACTTGATAATAGCAGAGAACAACATAAATAGCTCTCAGCTTTATCAAAGTTACAATAATAAGTTTTTTCTCTAATAGAAAGCTCAAATATCACTCATAAAATTAAAATTTTGGTATGAATATCACCAAACAGTAACAATGATTATTTTCATTTTAGTTAACATTATGAAATATCGCTCGATCTTATTCTGCGTGAAAGATACTCATTTTCTATAATATCCCCTCCGAAGGGATCATCCTCATCATCTTCGGTGTCGGATTGTTGAAGAAAGTCATGTACTTGACTATCATCTAAGACTGTAAAAAAATAAAATTTTCGAGCCCAACTGCCTAAACCTATGACAAATTATACTGTACGAAAATAAATATCCCATTCTTTGTTTCTTTATCAAACGAATACAAAAACTAATTCGAATAAGCAGGATGACAAAACATTTTAAAAAAAGTAACTTTTGGTATATCAGCCTGTCATACTAGTACTAGTACAAATAAATTATCGTCAAAAATAAAAGTCGAAAATGACGAGATTACAGTAAAATAACACTATTTACACATACGTTATTAGTTTTTCTCAAAATCAGTGCAAAATACCGTAAGTTTCAGATAAAGATTTCTGAGATATTGATAAGTTAAACTAACCTCTCCTCGCGTCACTTGTCATTGCTGCGACGTTTCGTGAAAGAAGTCTGAAGATACCTCTCCCCGCTCACTTTAAGCAGTGCTACCACAATGCCAAATATATCCTCAGGCTAACCGACAAGGTCGAGATGACATGGCGCGTAATATAAAAATACCAGGTGTCAGTAAATATTTTGTTCTAGTACTATCACAGTGGGTCATTGCCCCAAGTCTCTGTTAAAATACTTGGGCTTTCACTGCAAACTGATTTTGTCCTAGTATTATCACTTTGAACCCCAAGAGGTTATAAAGATACCAATACAGAAGTAGGTATTAACACGATGACCACGACCCTGTGTCAGTTGTATCAACTTTTAAATTCATATCCAATAATATCCATGCCAAGGCAAACCTTTTTCGACAACTTTAAAACCGTCAGATTTCGAAATAATCGAACTTAAATGATTATTATGAAATAAGGGGGCCTAGACAAGGTGCCAACGTTCAACGTTAACCTTAAACGAAACGACGAAAATGTATGGGATTTGACATCCGCGAACGACTGTCACGTACGTCACAACGTTCGCGGGTGTCAAATCCCAATGTATGGGATTGGTCGTTTCGTTTAACGTTAACGTTGAACGTTGGCACCTTGTCTACGCCCCCAGGTATGATTATTATTATCTTACTTGAATTAATCTTTTATATAATTTAATAACCATTATGTTATTTTATACTTCCGTCCTCTACTTTGTCTTGTTTAGATATATCCTAGAAATCTATGTAAATAAAAATGAATCACCGTAATTTATGTACGCGCATAACTTCCGATCAACTGCAACAAATTGGATACCTAATTCTTTTTTTTACGTTTTTGTTAGGATAAAGTTTGTATAAAATCAGAATATAACGGTGCTAAGTTCGACAGATCAGTAGTATTTTATATAGGTAGGTACTAGCTTCTTACGGGTTGTTGCGTACTCCTTGCGTTTATATTTAGTTTTTATAGTTTTACTTTTAATTGGCTATTGCCCTTTTTTATATATCGATTGTTTTTATAATTGTCAGTTAGTTAGTTTGATTTGGTTGAGTTGTGTTGTGATATTGTGTTCGTTTGTAAAGTTACCTTATTAAATCCCTATATTTCTTCATAAACCTATTGCATTTAATTACAGTCCATTACTCACCAACACGGGTGTTATAAACCTTCCTCTTAAATCACTCTACCTATTAAAAAACCGCTTTAAAATCCGTTTAGTTTTAAGGATTTAAGCATACATGGACTTGTTCAACTTTTTTCTTTGTTTCCTTCTACTGATCACAATTATGATAACAAAAGAGATTTAATAGAATCTGTCCAGCCATTTTATCGTGATGGCATCACCAAGGAAATTAGGGATAAGTATATTTTATATATAAACCAAAACAATTAATTAGGATAAAATAAGGGGAAATTATTGAACACGATATCAATAATGAAATCATTTCGCTTATTGCATACATAAACCATAATATATGATCTATACTAATATTATAAAGAGGAAAACTTTGTTTGTTTGGTTGTAATGAATAGGCTCAAAAACTACTGGACCGTATTTAAAAATTCTTTCACCATTCGAAAGCTACATTATCCACGAGTAACATAGGCTATAGAATATATTGAAAAGGGATCCATGCGAAGCCGAGGCGAACGTCTAGTGTATATATAAAATCGTTTGTACTGAATGACAGACGGATGAAGGCACAGACTAAACCGCTGGTCGCAAAAACCTGCAACTTGGAGGATGTGTTCTTTGTATGACTTAGGCTTCCGATAAGAAATTCTGCCCTTAAGGGGGTGAAATAAGGGTGCCAAGTTTATATGGGACAACGTGATTTCTTGGTGCAATTTATTTTGTATGGACATTCTTTATGGCGCTTTTGCGGTTATTGCACATTGGAATAAATCAATTATAACGGATTAACTGCCGCTAACGAAAGTCCAATGAGGACCACCGCGTGTCAGAAATCCGCTAGATGCGCTAGTGTAGAATGAGGTCCAGCTGTCATGTTCCACCAATCACAGGCCAGTAGCTTGCCTCTCATTGGTGGAACATGACAGCTGGACCTCATTCTACACTAGCGCATCTAGCGGATTTCTGACACGCGGTGGCCCTCATTCCTTAACGGAACTGTTGGAAGACATATTTTATTGAAATTCACGTTCTGACTGGGTTAAAATACGCGAACGAAGACGCGGGCTAAAGCTAGTTAATTATAAACAGGTGTTATTTAAAGCAAGACCTGCCATGTCTTGAACCGTGGCGTCGCAGTGGCAAGGTTAAACGCAATTTGCAATTTCATAACGTTTATGTTACTAAGAATACACAACAATGAGAGAAATAACGAGTTCTGGTACTGATGAGATGAATGCAGTAGTTAGTTACAATAGAATGATACAATTATAACATTTATTTTTATTTATGTAGTGTATTATCATCCTGATATATATATTGTTTCTATTATATTACTAGCGGCCCGCCCCTCCTTCGCCCGGATCCCTTTTTTATAGCCTATAGCGGTCCCGGCAGACGTCATCCTGCCCATTCGAAATTCAAATTAGGTAACTTTAGTTAGACAACGTTTGTATGGGAAAAGAAAAGGGCTGTTTTTAGGGTTTTCCCGGCAATTATTCGATTTTTTCTCGCCGTAAGAACCATCCTTGGACTTCAACAAACATTTAAAAAAAAAAATGGCCTAATTGGTCCAGGCGTTATCGAGTTATGCGCTTACCAACACATTTTGCGATTCATTTTTATATATAAGAAGAAGAAGATATGTATTACTCTTTTTGCGCCTACAAATACTCTCTGTTTGCTTTAAAGGTTGTCTGGTAGAGAATGCCGTATGGCATTAAGTCCGCCTTTTGCACGTTTGTTTTATTGTGCAATAAAGAATAAATAAATAAATAAACAGACTAGCTACTGCCCGCGTATTTACCTGCGCTCGATGAGTAGTTTCAGTTCCAAGTTCCAAAACGATATTGTACACAATATCGTTTTGGCGATATGTTAAGCTACATCCTTACTAATATTATAAATGCGAAAGTAACTCTGTCTGTCTGTCTGTCTGTTACGCTTTCACGCTAAAACTACTGGACCGATTTAAATGAAATTTGGTACAAAGAAAGTCTGGAGCCTGAGAAAGGACATAGGCTACTTTTTAACCGACTGCAAAAAAGGAGGAGTTCAACGCAGACGAAGTCGCGGACAGAAGCTAGTATATTATTGTAAAGTTTCATGAAAATCCATTCACTAGTTTTCACGTGAAAGGGTATTTTATGATCTGGAGAAAGTTGTAAGAAAAATATAAAAAAGTTGCGCGTGTATTAAATTAAAAAAGAAACTGTAGAATGTAACGACTATAAACGGTTTTAACTCGCGTATTACATTCGTTCATAGTTTCATTCTAATGTGTTATAAGAAGACATCAGAAATTATCTCGTATTTCATTTTATTACCTGTCGTTTCGAAAACTTTACAGTCCATAGTCAGCTCAGTCGTGCTTCGAATGTGCGAATTGTGAATGAAAATGTCAGCTAATAAAATAAAATACGCGAGCTAAATCCGTTTATAGTTGTTTCATTCTAATGTGTAATAACTGCGAAGGCATCAGATATTATTACGAAAACATTATTAAAATATTAACATAGTACCATCTCCATGACAACTGTCAAATAGATTTATTAATTAACTATTAACGTAGCGGTTCCTTATGGGACAAAACAACGTCTGCCAAAACCACTCATAAAAAATAAAGAGAATGTATTTGACATAAGGAAACGCAATAATAAACCTGTTTTCTAAGAAAAATCTAGTTAATAATGTATACAATACAAAATCGAGTTTTTAAAATGAAATGAATAAAAATATTGTTAAACGTCAGAATATTTTAAATCAGGTAAGATGCAGAATCCGGTCTGTTCTTGTGTACAGGGAGACAAATGTGTGACCACATAGCTATTTTTGATTTAAGATAAAAATCTGTAATCTATACCAATATAATAAAGGGGAAAAGTTTGTTTGTTTGTATTGAATAGGCTCTTAAACGACTGGACCAATTGTAAAAATTCTTTCACTGTTGGGAAGCTACGTCCACTCTGAGTGACATAGGCTAAATCATATTTTGAAAAAAATTAGGGATCGCTATATAGAACCGCTAGTAATAATATAATAAAGAGGAAAAGTTCGTTTGTTTATTTGGATTGAATAGGCTCCTAAACGACTGGACCGATTTGAAAAAATCTGTCACTGTTGGACAGCTACACTATACCCTCGTGACATAGACTATAAAAACGTGATCCGGGCGATGCCGGGGCGGGCCGCTAGTTTCTTAATATGTTTAAATTGCAAAGGGAGGCATAACGAAGATTCTGCCAACTGGTTCCGCCAATTTGAATATCACAGACTCATTATTTGACATTTATAACGAACTTCTACCCGCGTCTTCGTCTGCTCACGATAACCCCCGTTTTACTAATTCAGGGGATGAATTTTCTAAAAATCCCTATTCTTAAAACCCTAGGTTCTCTCCTGGTGGGGTTAACTTGTATTTTCGGAGTAACAGCTGGTAGTTCTCTAACGCCGAATTTCAAAGTGACAAGTCTGAGCACAGCGTAGCGCCGACTAGCGCGCGAGTTCGTCGTTAGAGTAAAATCACTGACCCTAGTTAGGTCATAAGGGTTAAGGACCTAAAAAGGTTAAGAAACACTGTCTTACACACTAACAAATTTTCTCCTTTACAATTAGTGTGATAACGATTTTAGTAAGGATTGTAAAAAACTTTTTGGTAAGTGCTTTAAAGAAGAATTTGAGCACCGTTAAAGGACCCATTATTCCTATTGGATTTGGCTCTCAATCGTTTCCAAAAATTAATAATGATCGCAGTTATGTCTCACGGGGGTCATAGCCAAAAGGGTTTAAGTCTTTTACATAGGGTATTACACTTAAGCCTTTCGTCGTTAGAACCGTATGACACTTGTGTCCTTTTCGCTAATAACCCAGAGTATAACGTCGTGAACTCAGACAAACGTCATGTCATGATGAATATAATTTGAATAACCAGCTTTGAACTTTGCTCGAAAACAAAATAAAACAAATTTTTGTCATAATCGGTAAATTTGAATAATAACATACAATAAATTTTGAATGAATGATCATTAGTTATTTATTAGAAATATTTATCGAGGCTGTATGTATATTATTACGCTAAGACCAGTAGATGCGGAGCAGTAACTATTCCACGTGGACGAAGTCGCGGGCAGAAACTAGTTGTTGGTGAGGAATGGACTGTAATTAAAGCAATATTGGTTTATGAACAATATACGAATTTAATAAGGAAACTTCACAAACGAACACAATAATATCACAGCACAACTTAACCAAATCAACTAACTAACTGAGTGACAATAGAAATAAGAAAACGATAGATACCTATTTAAAAAGGGCAATAGGCAATTAAAAGTAAAACTATAAAAACTATATACAAACGCAAGGAGTACGCAACACTAGTACTTACATACATATTTTACTAATATGTCGTTGAATATATTTTGATTGTGATGTTATAATTATTATATTGATTGTTAATTTCTGATGCTTTCGCGGTTATTAAACAATGGAACGAAAAAAAAATATAGCATCACAATCAAAAATATATTTATTTAATTTAGGCTTTTACATCCTCTTACAAAGACCAAGATACCTAAAGGTTTGTTTGTTTGGATTGAATAGGCTCCATTAACGACTGGGCCGATTTGAAAAATTCTTTCACTGTTGGAAAAGTACACTATTCCCGAGTGACATAGGAATCCGTGCGAAGCCGGGGCGCACAGCTAGTAATATAATAAACAGCAAAGGTTTGTTTGTTTGGATTGGATAGGCTCCAAAACAGCTGGACCGATATGAAAAATTCTTTCACTCTTGGGAAGCTACGTTCACCCTGAGTGACATAGGCTATAGAATATTTTGAAAAATATTAGGGATATAGGGTTTATGGTCCGGTTTTGCAGTTAATGCACCAGCAGGCCAACTGCACTTCAGTATTCAGTTAAAAATATCTCTATACCCAAATAACTCTACACCAAATCAGACCTGGTATTACATAGTTCTGAACCCAAAAACAATAAAACTCTGTAATAAACTCCTTAAGATTGTAAACGGAAAATAATATAAAACTATTTATTAAAAAACCTAAAAAAAATGTTGATAGACCTATTATAGCATCAACGAGTACTTGATAGAATAATTTAATAATTTCTGATGCCTTCGCGGTTATTATACATTGGAATGAAACAACTTTAGGGTCATTCCATTGTGACGGGTGGGACATTTATACTCATTTGTGCCTGCACTTCGCTTTATTTCTGACAAACGGCAACGATTTACGCATTGAATATGACATTATCAAATACTTGAATAGTCATTGCATACTGTACCATCGAAAAAAGTATGAAAATGTCATTATTATTATGAGAAATTGACGGTATAAGAAGTGTGACGGGTGGGACTTCAAAGTACCTCTCCTCTCAGAGTTGACTTACACTATTCGCAATTCGTAAGAAACTATGTAACTTTTGTTAAACAACCTATTTTTATATAATTTCTGATATTGTATAGATTAGGTATTAGTAAACTTTACGCAGATAACTCGTAAAATAAAAATAATTTTGCTTCTCAAAGCTTGTGACGGGTGGGACAGTACTTTGTGACGGGTGGGACGAGTAACATTTGGGCATACAAATGTATGAAAAATATAAACACAGTTCTTTTGTATTTCTTTTAAATCAGTTTTTAGATGAATTATCTAATGTTACAAGTAATCATTTCAGTAGTTTTTTAGAATAATAGGTACAAACAAAAAAAATGTTTTTTCTTTTCAATGTTTACAGGCTCAGAAAATTGGTAGAATGTCTAAAATATGACTAGTTTTAATGAAAGAGACATCTTCCTCATTCATTCGTAATGCTTTGCTAGTTTTATCAACACATTTTAAAAACATGACCTTTTATTCATTGTCGAAGTCAAAGGTACTTAGTGAAACTGCGAGGTATTTATACTCTTTCGACTTTTTCCTGGCAGTAATCTCTAATTTAACCCAATCTTACTTGAGTCTTCGTCGGCGGAGGAATTATTAGTGGTGGAAAAACTTAATCCTGGCGTTTGGTCTCTATCATTCTCATCTATCGTCTTTGAGTCAGTTTCAGTATATACCACCACCAAATTAAACGCAATAACACATATAATTTGCTTTAGTATAAACCAGCAACGTTTAAATAAAGTTGACACAACGATTTTATACACACTAAGTCAGTTTTATCAGATAACCCATTTCGCTCACCCGTCAATGTGACGGGTGGGACATACTTTGAAAAGCGTTAAAAACATTTTTTAATTAGTAATGCAACGCGTTTTTGATCTAAAATAATCGCCCTCAACCTAATTGTTTCTTTCACAAAGCAAGATAACAAGAGGTTAGATATTTTTAGGTTTAACAAGAAAAAGCCTTGTTTTACTGTGACGGGTGGGACATGAGTTAAGCTTTTTGTAGAAGCCCAATAAATACTAACCATGAAACTTAATTTATAATTACTTAGCACTAGTTTAAACTGCGTTAGATATATTTTCCTTTATACGTATCACTTTTTCCGTAATGTTCAGAAATGCCGCGAAACAGTGCTTCAAACTTAAAGTAAAAATAGGCTGGCGTGGACAACTGGCGCTAGGAGTACGGTCAAAAACGAATAAAATGGAAAATATTGATATAAAAATGAAAAACTCATTGATTAATAAAACAAGGCATAATGTTCTATTCTCTAAATATGTATTTATGTATAAATTAAGTTATTTATATTTCATGCCTATGGTGCCGGTTTCGCTGGAATGACCCTTTAACGGATTTAACTCGCGTATTTTATTTTTATTGGGTGACGGTGAATAGCATAAGACTATTGTCAGTCGTGCTACGATTATGGAACCTGTAAAGGCTCCGAAACGTCAGCCAATAAAAATAAAATACGCGAGTTAAATCCGTTAAAGTTGTTTCATTCCAAGAATAATTTAATTTAAAAACAAAGTGTCTTGCCTCCCTCTCTTCCCGACTGCTGTAGCTGACAAGGTGCGTGTCTGTTAGAGCTTTATTATTTTTTAAATAAATGAAATATTGTATTTATGGCATATGCAATGAATAAATAAATAAATAACCAAAAACCACACAAAGCTCGGTCGATATTTTTCCGATATTATAATTTGAACTTGCTTACCTCCAACAGTCACTGTTACACAACACTCTCCGAAGGTAGACACATATATAATAAGCGAGAAACCTTTTCAATATACCCAATGATGATAATTATAAAACAAGCAAGTATAGTCGAAGAACAAAAGGAAAAAAAACGTTAAAAAGCCAACAAACTGTACCGGTATTTTAATATGGTTCAGTACGTAAGAACATTGGAATGAGACAACTATAATATTAACAGAAGACTGCGTAGACTTAGTTATCTGCCCTAGTTAATTACCTACTTCATTTTTTTTGCATTAAAGGTTTAAATTTACAGCAAAAAAGTATTTTTCTGTCCTCCGGCCAGAAAGCGCCAACTTTCGGGCCGCTGCGCTAAATGAAGTTGCCGCTTTCTGGCTTCGTCGAACAGAAAAATAGTATACTGACCTCGGTCAGTAAATAAAAAAGCCTCAGATCACATTTTTGTCAACCTCGGCTTCGCCTCGGACGACAATTGCATATGATCTGAGACATTTTTTATTTTACTGGCCTAGGTGCGTAATGGACTATTATATTGTACTTACATCAATTTACTAGTAAAAAAAACTTTCTGCTGAGTTTCTTGCGGCGTTTCTTTTCAGAAATCACTTACAGTCTTTCTTAGATTCATGTGACGAGTAAATTTATGTAGGTACTTTTTTATTTTTATTTTCTTTTAAATTATTTCCGAGCGAGACACCAGCCCTCAGCAATGATAGTTTTTCCAAACCGCTTTGGCGGTTATAACACATTGGAATAAAAAAAGAATAACGGATTTAACTTAGTATAAATTATTTCTAGTCGATTTAGCTGCGATAGCCTAATAGGTACTAGACTATAGTTAAATCCGTTA
This sequence comes from Polylopha cassiicola, assembly GCA_038024825.1. Classification (NCBI taxonomy): domain Eukaryota; kingdom Metazoa; phylum Arthropoda; class Insecta; order Lepidoptera; family Tortricidae; genus Polylopha; species Polylopha cassiicola. Next base: position 8,901,622 of record CP149062.1, read on the forward strand.
TAGGTACGCCTATTAAATCCATTATAATATGTACGCAAGTTTAATTTGTTATTGTTACGGTGTTAAGTTCGTTGTAGGTAGACGAGTTAAATTAGTTACAGGTTCGCGAGTTAAATCCGTTATAGTTGTTTTATTACAAAGCAATGTTACATTGTCTGTTTTATTCTTTGTATTATATTTATAATTAAACATATTTTTTTTCTTATTACATGGTTTCAAAGTGTATAAATTAATTTTGAAAAAAAAAAACTTTTTGCTGATTATTGCAGGGTTACTTTGCAGAAATTACATAGGTACGGTCTTTCTTAAGATTCATGTGACGAGTAAATTTATGTAGGTACTTTTTTTTTAATTTTTTATTTTCTAATAAATTATTTCCGAACGTGTCGCCAGCTCTTGGACTATTCTCGACTGACAATATGGAGGGGGTTCAAAATGGCGGTGAACTCGTTTCCGTTTCGAGAATGTGCTTCTTTTTTTCATAAATAAACACAATATAAACAAACCACGACATAAACAACCTTAAAAACCTTTAAAAGGAAATATTCTTATATAAAAAAATCTCGTGTCAGTTCCAAATTCCTCCGAAACCTCTAGACCGGTTTTATAAGGAAATTTTGTCCGAGAATCGGCTAAAAATACATACCTACTTCTAAAATAAATGTTAAGAATGGTCCGGTACATTCCAAATTTCTTTTCAGCCAAATCGGTTCAGCCATTCTTGAGTTATAAATGGATTAACTAACACGACTTTCTTTTATATAATAAGATATATTATATAATAATATAGATTCTCATTATGCATAAAATTTTGTAACGTGCATATGATTCTCTTTCATTTAATACCCTACTCAGGTACCTATAGACATTTGGTTTTCCATCCCCACTTTCATGCACTATTCTTGAACGACTTATCCGATTTTGATTATACATTGAATTTTGTAATTCATTGTATCATCATTGAATTTACTAGTGATCTTCTTTTATTTTTTACTCCACTTGAGTAGGTACATATAGATTAAGTTTAGTCAAATCTACGATATATATATTCTACAACACACATATACATCTATACTAATCTATACTAATATTATAAAGCTGAAGAGTTTGTTTGTTTGTTTGTTTGAACGCGCTAATCTCAGGAACTACAGGTTCGAATTCAAAAAATATTTTTTAGACCATTTATCGAGGAAGGCTTTAGGCTATATAACATCACGCTGCGACCAATAAGAGCGAAGAAACAGTGGAAAATGTGTAAAAACCGGGGAAAATATAAAGCCTTATGAAGATTACTATTCCACGGAGACGAAGTCGCGGGCACAGCTATTCTAAATATACTTAAACATATATTGTATGATCATAGCCAATTATGAAATACCTGCAATATATTTAACAGCAGGTGACCTATCGCAACCTAGGACATAAATTAGACAGGAATTATCTAAAACTAGCTTAGGTCCGCGACTCCGTCCGCGTGGAACTAAAGGCAGCAAGACGATACTTTCATACAACATTTCAACCCCCTTTTAATTTCTTACAAGCCTTTTTTCGCAATGAGGGCCACCGCGTGTCAGAAATCCGCTAGATGCGCTAGTGTAGAATGAGATCTAGCTGTCATGTTCCACCAATGAGAGGCAAGCTACTGGCCTGTGATTGGTGGTACATGACAGCTAGACCTCATTCTACACTAGCGCATCTAGCGGATTTCTGACACGCGGTGGCCCTCATTAAAAGTAGCCTATGTCCTTTCTCAGGCTCTAGACTATCTGTGTACCAAATTTCATTTGAATCGTTCAGTTTTGCGTGTAAGCGAGACGGACAGAGTTACTTTCTCATCTATAATATTAGTTAGGATATAGTACACGTTTAAAAACATAATGTTATGACACCAATAATTCTGCCAACTGTTTACTTTTGACACATTGCTGTAGTAAATTTTCCCCTTTTGACCCCCTTAACCCATTCAGAGCAAATCACGACACGTTGTCGTGACTTAGGATCGTCCTCCAGGCCCAGATCACGACAACGTGTCGTTAACTACTGTTTGCCATATAACTCGTCAAATGTACATGTTTGGAACAAACTTTTTTTTTACTTTTTAGAGTACAGGGCATCCTTTGTGTAAATAGTAAACTATTAAGCGAAATTGTTGGATTTAGGGAAATGTAACATAAAAGAAAGTGAATGTGTACGAAAATGAACGAAGTGATAAATGGAACTTTCAGGAAAGTAGAACGTACCTATAAGAAAATTAACGTTTTTTTTTTTTTCGAAAAATTACTGGCCCCGGGGCCGTTACTGCTCCACCGGACGAATGGGGAGCGCTCTGAGGTGCGCTCACCCTAAAAAAAATACTAAGTGGGAAATTAACGAAGTGGGAAAATTAACAAAGTGGGAGATAAAAGAACATTCAGGAAAGTAGACCGTATAAAAAAAATAACGAAGTGGAAGATAAATGGAATATTCAGGAAAGTAGACCGTATAAGAAAATAAACGAAGTGGGAGATAAATAGAACATTCAGGAAAGTAGACCGTATAAGAAAATAAACGAAGTGGGAGATAAATAGAACATTCAGGAAAGTAGACCGTATAAGAAAAGGACTTATGTCATAATGATATGCTTTTGGACCAAATTCGACTGAAAACTTTGACACTGAACGTTCGCGTTAGGGAAAAGTGAACTATGCACCTAAAATGGGACATATAACTGGAAAATGTGGAACTAGAGTAGATGTAAAAAAATTTAGAGTGTCTTGAAGAATATGTACCAACTAAGTAATTTGATTATTTACAATGGTTACCTACTCTTATCAGTTTATTAAACTTTAACTTAAGGAAATTCAATTAAACGCACTTTTGTTGTAAATACTTTTATTTCTTATATTAGGCATTATTTTGACCTTAATTTTGATAGAAAACATATTTTATTGATTTCCATACGTGAATTTTCATCATCTTTATATCTTGGAATGAAACAACTATTACCGGATTTAACTCGCGTATTTTTATTTTATTTTATTTGGCAACGTTTCGGATTCTTTACAGTTTCCATAATCGTAGCGCGACTGAGCTGACAATAGTCTAACGCTGAAGGCATCTTTATATTTCAAGTCCTCATAAAAAGCGAGAAAACACCCCTTCAGAAACTCGTTCGTTTTGTGTCATTTTTTTGAAACAATCATTTTCATTCTCGAACAGACGACGAGACTAGCTGACGCACGTGGACTCGAGCCGGTTTGCCGGTTGACGTCATCGGTAGTTTTTCAACAAACACCACACCACCCCTCAACTGTTTCTGCATAGACAGTTTATCTGTAAAAAAAAATACAATCTTCTAATAACATCTGTTAAATCCGTTAATAGTTGTTTCATTCTAATGTGTAATAACCGCGGAGACATCAGAAATTATTATTTCGATATATTATTCTCAGACACATACATTTTTTATACCCCTAAATGTTAAGAAAAAATATTTTTTTTTTGAAATTTTTTCACCCTTCCACCACCAATATTTTTAAAATAGAATTAGAATAAAATAATAATAAAATTAGAATAAAAAATCTCGAAATGTCACATGAATTCAAATGTGCAGACTTAAGGCCTCAAATGGAGTAACAAAATATTTCGATATGTCACGTAATTTCGGCAAATGTGCAATATAGTTAATATTAATATATACAGAATATAATAATTATGTTAGAACAGAAGTTTCTGTCGATAAATACAAAGCAAATATAGTCTGACTAACTTTTTTGCTCAAATAATTACGTCAGGAGTTTATTTTCCTGCTGTATTACCACAGACTATATAAAACGCAATTCTGAAGGATCTTTATCCCAAGTAAACTACTCAGGCTACTTGGCAGACAAAGACGTTTGGGTCTCACTAGTAGGTACCTAAACATTTAAGGGTCTCACTATTGTACCTAGTGCCTAAACATTTAAAAACCTTTTCATATTGACTTACCAGCGACCAAATCCTTGATCTCCTGCGCAGTAACATCAGACCCTGGTCTCCTGACCACCACCGCCACCGGCCACTCACCATCCTCAGCACTCGGGATGCTGGTGACCACCACCTCCAGAACACCACTGTGACCAGCAATCACCTCCTCCAACTCCATTGGGGCAATCTAAAAATCAGTATAACAATACCTTTTCGATTTGCTACAACAAACATAACGGATTTAACTCGCGTATTTTATTTTATTTGCTTTGCTTTTAGACTTAAGCGTTAGATATTTTTACAAAAACTCCTGTTTTTTTTTTCGAATTGTGAATGCTGAAGCATAGTTGGCCAGTTGTTGGGCCCAGTGTTGCCAACTCCTAGAAATTCGAGTCGGTAAACTCAAAGTCAAAAGTCGCCAGAAAGTCAACCATAAAAAGTTCGGGGACCCCCCCCCCCCCATAATGATATACAAATGGAACTTCAATTAAATGAAGTTTGTCGTTTTCCATATTAAGTATCTCTTGGCATTGAATAATTCTGTGTCGATTTGATAAAAAATGTATCTATTGTTGGCTCTTGAACTGTTTTAGTTTGTACTTACTCCAAAAGTCGTCAGATAAGTCGCTAAACTATTTTTGTCGTCAAACCTTTTTTTTGGTCGCTAAGCCTTAAGCAAAAGTCGCTAGTTCTAGCGACAAAATCGCTAAATTGGCAACACTGGTTGGGCCTTTACTGCACAACCGAACAGTACGCGAGCTTCCAGATGAGAAGCTTCGAAGCTTGTAGTTTCTTTTGGGTTTTGGTCCTGACCGACCCGAGGGCTCCCCAGAGTGGGGGTCGCACCGCGGCTCGAGTCGTCAGGTTTGTTTACATGATTATTTATTTATTTATTAATTTTATTAGGTCGGCCAACAGTTATTACATCAATAAACATATTATTTAAATAGGAAAGAAAACTTAAGTCTAGATGCATAACTAATAATAGGCAAACACAACATGCTTATTTTGTAAAACTAATGTACATAACTAAAATACAGTTGAAAATGAGAAAAAAAAATACACCATAACCAATTTTATAAATTATAAACACAGAGCGTTTTCAATATTTTTCCGGAACTTGGATAATGAATCAAAATGCACATCACAATAGGCGCTGTATTTATTCAGCAATCTACACATGCGAGGAACCGGCGAGTTTGCGCCTAGATTGGATCTTCTGAAAACTGGAGCAAGAGGCTCAATTCTGAAACGGGGATATCTAAAAGGAACCTTGAATCTTACTTTTTGCTGGATGACAGGGGAATCAGTAAGATTTCTCATAAGTTTGTACAGAAATACTAGATCTAATATGTCTCTGCGGTGCAAAATTATGTTGCAGGGGGACAGAAAATTCCTGCGGGTAAGTCCGGCTCGTGACTTGTGTGGATGTGTGTTTGACCCCGCCGGCGGGGCCGCTGTAACACTATCGAGTTAATGCCCTTGTTTCAAATATAGACACTTAGAATAATTCTTACGTGATAACTTCGGAATTTGATAAGCGTCTTCATTCGCTCTACAAAAAAATAATATCCATTTTCATCTTTGTATAAAATATCTCCTGTCTTGTACCATCCATCTTCAGAAAAAGTTTTTGCTGTTTCTTCCGGGTTTTTGTAATACTCCTAAAATGAAATATAATAACTAACATAAAATATTTATTTATTTATACTGTACTTATTGCACAAAAAATACTATGAAATTTCATTAAATTTGATCGATCTAGTGTTCTAGGTTGTGTGACGTCACACCGCTATAATCAAAATTTGATTTAGACATCGGTTATTCTAATTAAGAATCTTAACAGTGTTTAAAGTGGTATGACGTCACTCAGTGGTATGACACAGTAACTGTCAGTAACATGACGTCATCTCAATCATACTTCAGAACTGAAAATATATATTTTTTTAATAGCCCAATGTAACCGCGAGAGCAATAGAAATTATTACCTATGTTATTAAACTTATTAAAAATAATAATGAACGTACTTACTGAAAATCTAGGTCCTTTGGTCCACAACTCGCCAGAAATATTGGGTTGTGTAATTACATCCCCAGTATCCGGATCAACCAACTAAAAAAAAATAGTTCGAAGTAAATAAAAAAATAATGAGTATTTAGGTAATTTTCAATTTTTCAACAGTTAATTTTATTTCCAATTATTGATAAAATTAACGACATGACCTCAAAATACAATATGTCGCAAACATCCATAAGAAAAAAATAAAAAACCGGTATTGACCCTTCCTAATATCACAAGAGTAATATTATGGTTATCTGGTGATCATTCCTTTTAATTAAATTTTCATAAAACAAAAAGTGAAAAAAAAATATACGCATCGACTTGAGAACCTCCTTCGATTAAAAAATTGGGAAAATTTAATACTATATAACTGCTATCCATGAATGGATGCTGATACTTTGCACCATGAATCCTATTTAAAAAGTTAGAACCCGTGACTACCAAAAATAAAAATTAAAAATTGTTGTGGGACAAGTTTACCGAGCATTTGAAAATTACCCATTTATTTACCTAACGTGATTAAGTTCCGTTTTAATCCTAACTAATATTATAAATGCGAAAGTAACTCTGTCTGTCTGTCCGTCTATCTGTCTGTCTGTCTGTCTGTTACGCTTTCACGCTAAAACTACTGGACCGATTTAAATGAAATTTGGTACAAAGAATGTCTGAAGCCTGAGAAAGGACATAGGGTACTTTTTAACCGACTGCAAAAAAGGAGGAGTTCCATGCGGACGAAGTCGCGGGCAGAAGCTAGTATAATATAATTTATATGTTAAGGTCAAAGAACGAGGAACGGTCATTGAGACATACTCATAGAACACGTTTTGGCAACTGTAAATAAAAATAGAGAAATTTGTTGTGACCTACAGAAATGACGACAACACCCGCCGACACACGATACAGGGAAATTAGTTTTAAATTATAACAAAACAAACAGAATATTAACTACATAAATCGAAATTTGATCGATATTTTAGTTCAATACCATTAGTTTTTAATCATAATGATATTTTGCAATAAATGTACAAGACCGAATTAAAGGAGTAGAGAAATTCGTCGACCCGTCAGTGGTCCCTATGGTGTAGTGGTCAGCACGCTACCGCTAGTAAAGGCAAAGGTTCAAATCCCACTGGGGGTCGCATTTTTTCTACTCTTGTCTTGGTATAAGATATCGCATGGGCGTGGGTTCGAATCCCACTGGGGGTTCGCAATTTTTCTACTCTTCTCTTGGTACAAAATGACATTATAAAACAAACAGAAGTCGAAGCGATAGAAATACCAATATGTCACTGCAAAAGGACTATTACTTATTTAGAAGAGTGAATTTTTCCATTTTGTACTGAGTTTTGTCGACGCAGAAACGATAGGTTGTTATAAGTTTGACGTGTCTGTTTAGTATCGTAACTCCTGAACGGTTGAACCGATTTCGATTTAGTTTTTTTTGTATAAAAGGCGTTATGGTCGAGAGTGTTCTTAGCTATGTTTGGTAAAAATCAGTTCAGACGTTTACAAGTTATTGGGGAGTGAAAATGAGGATGGAAAACCAAATGTCTCCAAATACCCGAGTGGGGTATCAAATGAAAGAGTAGGTACCTACTTACCTAATATTATCGTTATTATTTTTAGAGAACTTCTTAAGTTGTGTTGGTTTAAATTTTTACTATAAGGGGTTGTAGCTATTTATACATCGCTTGTGTACTTATATAAGTACCTAATTCTAATAATTTCTGATGCCTTCGCGGTTATTATACATTGGAATAGAACAACTTTAACGGATTTCACTCGCGTATTTTATTTTTATTGGCTGACGTTTCGGAGCCTTTACAGATTCCATAATCGTAGCACGACTGAGCTGCTAGTCTTATGCTTAAGTTATTTTATTTTAATTTACCTTCACTTTAGTTAATGGCATCTCCTTTCCACAGGAGCCAAGGGGTCCTTTGGGGTCCCACGATAACACGGCCCCTAGACACTCTGTCTGTCCGTACAGCACTATTATCATAGTATCAGGTCTCACTGCGGCCTAAAACAAATACATTATATATATGTGAGATTGGATATTTAAAGATGCATATCTATTATATAAAAATAAGTCGGGTTTTCCTCCCTGACGCTATAACTCCAGAACGCACGAACCGATTTGGCTAATTTTGGTCTTGAATTATTCGTGGAAGTCCAGGGAAGGTTTGTAAGTAGAGAAAATTTAAAAAACATCTTGAAAAAGTGTACAATCCACATCTTTCTATATTGGTTGACGGTAAGTGACAGAAGACTTTGACAGATCTTTGTCGAGACAATCGGACGGGCAGGACGACGTCTGCCAGGACCGCTAGTTTCTATATAAATAAATAGCGGCCCGCCCCGGCTTCGCCCGGATCCCTCATTTTTTTTAAATATTCTATAGCCTATGTTACTCAGGGTGAACACAGTTTCCCAACAGTGAAAGAATTTTTCAAATCGACCCATTCGTTTTGGAGCCTATTCAATCCTAACAAATAAACCTTTCCTCCTTATTATATTACTAGCTTCTGCCCGCGAATACGTCCGCGTGGAACTCCTCCTTTTTTGAAGTCGATTAAAAAGTACCCTATGTTCTTTCTCGGGCTCCAGACTTTCTTTGTACCAAATTTCATTGAAATCGGTCTAGTAGTTTTAGCGTGAAAGCGTAACAGACAGACAGACAGAGTTACTTTCGCATTTATAATATTAGTTAGGATTAGGATTAAATAGACTCACCCGAAGATCCAAAAGGAATGCCTTGTACACGTTAGCTCCGCCTATTATTATCTGGTCGAAACATGTGAGGTCACACTTCCTCTCGTGCTTCATGATTTGATTGAAAAGAAACGGCGTCGACATTGTAGATCTAGGCTGAAATACCGCCATAAAAAAATAAACACAAAATTTCAATAAAACGTAGGTAGATGTACTACAAATTTAATGTAGGCTCGGACCGTATGCCCTCTAAACTAACATAACAACCCTAAACAAAAACAAACTTTAAAACAAAAATATAATACCATTGTTATCTTAATTGTCAAAACAAGTAAACAAACACATCAGTCTATTGTTAATATTGACAATGTCAAACACATTGGAATGAAACAACTATTAACGGATTTAACTCGCGTATTTTAATTTTATTTTATTAGCTTATGTTTCGGATTCTTTACAGTTTCCATAATTAATTATAATGTCAAACACGTTACGGGCTCATTTGAAATAACAAGAACATTAAGAAAGTGGTAATTTCTGATGCACTTGCGATTATACACTAGCTGTCTGTCCGCCCCGGCTTCGCACGGATCATCTTTTTTTATAGCCTATGTCACTCGGGAATAGTGTAGCTTCCCAACAGTGAAAGAATTTTTGAAATCGGTCCAGTCGTTCTGGAGCCTATTCAATCCAAACAAACCTTTCCTCTTTATAATATTAGTATAGATAATATACATTGGAAATTAGGAATAAAACAACTTTAAACGCATTTAACTCGCGTATTTTATTTTATTGGTTGACGTTTCCTTATAAGAATATACCACATAAGACTGTTGTCAGCTCAGTCGTGTTACGATTATAGAATCTGTAAAGGCTCAGAAACGTCAGACAACAAAATAAAATACGCGAGTTAAATCCGTTTAAAGTTGTTTCATTCCAATGTATAATAACCGCGAAGGCATCAGAAATTATTATAACATACTTGTGAGAGAAGACCTACCTTATACTGGTTGATGATATCGATGGCATGCTCTACCGTCATTGGTGCAGAACTTTGGACTTTAATAGCATTCATCAAAGGGAAGGATATCGCGTGATAGTAACCCGATATCCACTGGACAGCTGATAGATTCAGAGCTGGGATCAGTTGCTTACTGAAAAAAAAAACCGGCAAAATGATTAACAATTCAAGCCCTAACTAATATTATAACTGCAAAAGTAACTCAGTCTCGCTTTCACGCTAAAACTGCTGAACAATTTTAATTAAATTTAGTACACATACCTAGTCAAGAACCTTAGTAAGCACATAGGCTGCTTATAATTGCGAAAAAAGTCGTTAAAACAAGTTATGAAAGGTTGTAATTAATAATTCCACGCGAACGAAGTCGCGGGCAAAAGCTAGTCTACTTAATAATTACGATACACAAAAGATAATTATAAAATGATGCCATAATGTTAACGAAATCGTAAGAGTGTAATTAAAGTTACCTACATGATTACATTGCCTATATTGATTTTACGCTAAAGTTTTATTAGGTATACCTATAAGTGTAACGATACGACGCACGGGCTCGAGAACTTTCTCTCGCACCCTACGAATACGTCATCCAGCCACCGAGTAGCGCCGAGTCCACCCGAAGATGCACGAGGATTTACTATAAAACGACAGCCGCGCATCACCGATGATCATTCAGATAGCAACTAGCCATAGCGGTAGCGTTCACTGCAGCCCTATGTGTTGAGTCAAGTCTCGAGGATCATACAGCTAGGAACCAGCCATAGCGGTAGCGTACACTGCAGCCCTATGTGTTGAGTTAAGTCTGGAGTACGATAGCCCACTTGCAGTCTACTTCACGACCAAGCTAGACAGTAGAGGAGTTCGATAGCGACAAGCAGTCTTCTCCGATACTTTAGCCCAGCTATTGTTCAGCGAAAACACTTTATTGTAAAATAATTTGTCAAACTGTCTTCTGTTAACTTCAATAAATGCAACTGACTACATTGGCGTTTCAATACTACCCTACAATTGGCGCCCAACGTAAAGAAGAACTACCGGCTATTTTGTAATAAGTATACCCAACACAAAATTATAAATTATCAACTACCCTACAAGTGGTGTGCAACATAAGAAGAAGTACCCGCTATTTTGTAATAAGCATACCCAACACAAAATTATAAATTATCAAATACCCTACAAGTGGTTTGCAACATAAGAAGAACTACCCGCTATTTTATGATAAGCATACCCACCTCAAATTTATAAATTATCAACTACCCTACAAGTAGTGTGCAACATAAGAAGAACTACCCGTGATTCTGTAATAAGCATACCCAACACAAAATTATAAATTGGTAACTACCTTACAAAATAAGCCAAAAAGAAGCAATACCCGACACAAAGGATAGTGGATCAGTGTCTTCAGTGGCATCGATTCAGTTGACACAAGAGCAGTTCGCACTATTATTAAACCGTATACCAGGCACAACAATGTCTACCAAAAACTTTGTTCCCTGCACCATACGATTCTATGGCGAATACAATAAATCTAAAGTCAACGATTTTATCAACTCGATCAAATTATATGAGGAAACGGAGCAGCTTTACTCCAGGGGGAGGCCGATGACAACCTCCGTAGTCCCTATTCGACGAAGACCAAGGAAAGTCCAAATTAACCAAGTCCTGGCACTCACACGGGACGTTCACGAGCGCCAGAGGGGAAGATTGTAACGATATAAAGAAACGGAGCATCTTTACTCCAGGGGGAGGCCACCGACAACATCCGTGGTCCCTATTTGACGAAAACCAAGAAAAGTCCAATTTAACTAAGTCCTGGCACTCGCACGGGACGTTCGCGAGCGCCAGAGGGGGAGATTGTAACGATACGACGCACGGGCTCGAGAACTTTCTCTCGCACCCTACGAATACGTCATCCAGCCACCGAGTAGCGCCGAGTCCACCCGAAGATGCACGAGGATTTACTATAAAACGACAGCCGCGCATCACCGATGATCATTCAGATAGCAACTAGCCATAGCGGTAGCGTTCACTGCAGCCCTATGTGTTGAGTCAAGTCTCGAGGATCATACAGCTAGGAACCAGCCATAGCGGTAGCGTACACTGCAGCCCTATGTGTTGAGTTAAGTCTGGAGTACGATAGCCCACTTGCAGTCTACTTCACGACCAAGCTAGACAGTAGAGGAGTTCGATAGCGACAAGCAGTCTTCTCCGATACTTTAGCCCAGCTATTGTTCAGCGAAAACACTTTATTGTAAAATAATTTGTCAAACTGTCTTCTGTTAACTTCAATAAATGCAACTGACTACATTGGCGTTTCAATACTACCCTACATAAGTAGATATAGTATTTTAATTACCCAATGAAATGCAACAACTATAACAGATTTAACTCGCGTATTTTATTTTATTGGCTGACGTTTCAATAACTTTACGATTCCCATACTCATAGCCGACTGAACTGACGATAGTAGGTAGGTATAACGCTGAAGAAACGTCAGAAAATAAAATAAAATACGTCTACAGCTGACCAGCAACAGCTACTTATTTTATACTAGCTTCTGCCCGCGACTTCGTCCGCGTGGAACTCATCCTTTTTTGCAGTCGGTTAAAAGGTAGACTATGTCTTTTCTCAGGCTCCAGACTTTCTTTGTACCAAATTTCATTTAAATCGGTCCAGTAGTTTTAGCGTGAAGGCGAAACAGACGGACAGACAGAGTTACTTTCGCATTTTTATATAGGGAAGTAGGGATTACTTACGCTGAATAAGTTTTGTATAAATTGAGAATGGTCATGATGGGCTGGTGTTTTATGGCAGCTACCTTCGGGTATCCAGTGGAGCCACTGGTACTGACCAGCCAAGCGTAAACCTTGTCTGTATCATACTCTGCCATTCTAAAAAAGAGTTTTTTTTTGTTGTGTTTGTTATTATCAGAAAGTTCTTAGGTAGGTAAAAATAAAAAATGTTTAACAAATGATTAGAAAATTTAAGAAATCTTTATGAAAATATTAACGTACTACCATCTCAATGTCAAATCGATTGATTCATTTAATGCTTTCATCGAATGACAACTAGTTTTACAAAAGAAAGTAGTTTGTAAAATTAGTGTCTAATTATGATAATTAATTGAATACCTAATTAATAACTTACTGGAATGTGTTTACATCGTTACATTCGATCATTAAATCATTCATGCTATTTTTGTCGCCGCCAAATGTCACTATTTTAGTCTCCAAGCATAGTTCTTTGACAGCTCTCTGGTAATCATTATAAAAGTCGTTATCACAAAATGCTATTTTCGGCGAAACTAACTTCATAAAGGTTTTTATTTCCTCTGCAAAAAAACAATAAATAGCACGTCAGATGAGTTTACTAACGGTTCAGAATGATTTTCACTGATCAAAAATCTTATATAATTTAAGGAGGCGTAGACAAGGTGCCAACGTTCAACGTTAAGGTTAAATGAAACGACTAAAATGTATCGGATTTGACATCCGCGAACGTTTGTGACGTACGTGAATGTCGTTCGCGGATGTATAATCCCATACATTTTAGTGCCATCGTTCAAGGTTAACGTTGAACGTCGGCACCTTGTCTAGGCCTTCTTGTCTAAAGGACGGTCGCGGAGCACAGCGAAAAACGGACATTGCCCTTTTTCAAGGTTACTGTGCAAGCGTGAGGGCACCATTACTACGCGCGTGCGACAGAGACAAATAGATAAAGGGCAACGTCCGTTTTTCGCTGTGCTCGGCGACCGTCCTTTAGTCCCCCAGCTCTAGTGTAGAAATTTCAAAACAGATTCGCGAGACTACAAACACACTTACCGAATTTGAAAAACGGGTCGACTCCAGCTATTGGGTAGCCATTAAAGCAGGCAGCATAGTAGGGTATGTGTAAGTCCAAATGATTGTTCCCACCAAGGGCCAAAATGTCCCCAGGGGCCAGGCCGAGCTGCCTCAGTCCTAGGGCCAAGGCCATGGACCTAGACAAAGCCGACAATCTAGTCTCTGATTTCCCCGTTGCTGCATCTATCTGGAATAAATCATATTTTTACATTTCGAAATAGTGTTAAGCTTTCAATATTTGTCGTAATATTTAATAATTTTTGTTTTCTTTACTAATCTATACTAATATTATAAAGAGGAAAGGTTTGTTTGTTTGGATTGAATAGGCTCCAGAACGGCTAGATTTTATCGATTTCAAAAATTCTTTCACTGTTGGGAAGCTATACTATTCCCGAGTGACATAGGCTATAAAAAAAGGTACCTATCCGTGCGAAGCCGGGGCGGACAGCTAGTTATATATATATATATAAACTGCTTTAAACTGCTGATCGTAGTGCTTAACTTATGTAAACGTACTTGGAGGGTAAGTACATATTCATTATAGGAAAGCAATCTGATAGGAAAGAATTATTTAAAATTCTACTACTAAGGGGGTGAAAAAGGGGGGCAATTTTTTAATGAAACAACAAAAATGTTTGTCAAAACGAGGTAAATCGGTTAATTTGAGGTTAATTGGAAACGTATTAAATCGTTTATAAAATTATTATTTCAGGTTAATAGGTCAACGGACTGTTATCATTTCATTTCACAATAACTACTTATCTTAAATTAATCCTAGTAAAATCACACGTGTAATTAGACAGTAGGTCGTTGCATTGATAACACCATCAAAAGATAACAACGTAATTCAAGTATCTATTTTGGAATGAAACAACTATAGACGGATTGGAATGAAACAACTATTAACGGATTTGACTCGCGTATTTTTATTTTATTTTATGTGCTGACGTTTCGGATTCTTTACAGTTTCCATAATCGTAGCACGTCTGAGCTGACAATAGTCTAACGCTAAAGTGATTTATACAGTTACGCAAACTACCTTATATTTAAATTACAAATTTTGAAAAACTACCCTATTCTGAATTATGAATTATTTCATTGTTTCATTCCAATGTGTAATAACCGCGAAGGCATCAGAAATTATTAACTATAGACAGATTTAACTCGCGTATTTTATTTTATTGGCTAACGTTAACGTTAATCGTTAGCACCAAAACGTAGTGAATTTGACATAAGCGAACGACTGTCACGTACGTCAAAAACGTTCGCGGTCAAATCCCATACAATTTGGTCGTTTCGTTTAACGTTCACATTAGACGTTGGCACGTCTTGTCTAGTCACCCGGGGTGGTTATATGGGGCTCCTGACCTCCTGAGTATTGCTTCAGACTACCCCGTAAAAACTAGCGGCCTGTCCTCAACAGCCCGAACTATATACAAAGATTTGTTAGGTAGCAGCTCGGGACATTCATTGATTTTTATCGTCAACTAGCTTCTGCCCGCGACTTCGTCCGCGTGGAACTCCTCCTTTTTTGCAGTCGGTTAAAAAGTAGCCTATGTCCTTTCTCAGGCTCCAGACTTTCTTTGTACCAAATTTCATTTAAATCGGTCCAGCAGTTTTAGCGTGAAAGCGTAACAGACAGACAGACAGACAGACAGAGTTACTTTCGCATTTATAATATTAGTAGGGATTGTATCGAATTCGATTTCGAAAGTTTTGCAAACACAGTTGGTACGCAGCTTAACTGTGATGAAACCAAGGTCAATCACAAAGACACAACTTACTATGGGCTGTACAAAAGATGTATAAGAGTACTAGCTGACCCAGCGAACTTCGTACCGCGTATACTTACAGTTCTTTTTCCTTTTTTTCCAAGTTTTCTCACCTTTTAAACCTTCCCTGGAGTTCCACAAACATTTTAAAACTAAAATCAGCCAAATCGGTTCAGCCGTTCTCGAGTTTTAGCGAGACTAACGAACTGCAATTGATTTATATATATATAAGATAAATACAGCCTTTATAGAACCATTTTTTCTAATTGAGTTGTATTTTTGTTTACGTCTCAATGGGTTTCTGGCAAATGTCCAGAAATTAACATATTTTATTTATAGAGTGACAGAAAGAGTTCACATAGTTAGAAGGACAGGTATATATATTCTGTGGTGTCAGCCATATATGTTGTACTAGCTTCGACTTCGACTTCGTCTGCGAAGAATTAGTATATTACAGAATATACAAAAAAATACTGAGTTTATGCAGCGCACGCCACAATAGCTCGCAGATATTAGTTGTTTTTCCTTCTTGACATTTATCTTCATATTTTGACTAAGTATATCTTTATAAATTATAGTCTATCTGTTATTCTGATGTGTCTATACTAATATTATAAAGAGGAAAGATTTGTACCTATTTTTGTATGTTTGTAATGAATAGGCTCAAAAACTACTGGATTTACTACTCGATTTTAATAATACTTTCACTGTTGGGAAGCTACGTTCACCCTGAGTAACATAGGCTATAGAATATTTTGAAAAAAATTTGGGATCCGTGCGAAGCCGGGGCGAACCGCTAGTAAGTTATATTTCCGTAAAGTTTCATCAAAATCCATTCGGTAAATTGGAATATCATCATCGCAGCACGATGTGTTTAGACTATCGCATAAATTACTAATTGGAATAATTTCTGATGCCTTCGCAGTTATTACACATTGGAATGAAACAACTATAACTAAGCTGACTGAAGTCTAACACATCGTGCATCGACTATGGATAATGTAAAGTTTTCGAAACGTCAAATAAATTAACATACCTACTTATACGAGAATTAAACCCATTATATTTCTTTCATTCCAATAAAAAGTTATCTTTTTACGAAAATTGTAAATTAATTTTAAATTACAATATTCATACCTGCAACACAGCGTCAGGTTGTTCCAAAAAACAATCACGAATCAAATGTCCAAGATGGCCGTTATTTTTCGTGAAGTCATCCATCTTTGACGAAACGTCAAAACACACCGCACTGCGCAAACGCCGACGAGTAACTAATTCAACGAAGGGCTAGACAAATGACAATCTAAATTCGCCATAGAAGAGCGAAAGGATGTCAGTTTGCTATTCGTTATACTCTAATATTCTTCACTATTCCGCGTGGAATCAACATTTCGCACACCTAGATCTAAACTGAGCTAACTCAAAAACCTGAAGATTTGAGTTATGCACACCATCGGATTCCTTACATCAAAACCCATATAAGTACCACTAAAACAGATTTAAACTAACTCTGCTAGCTTCATTATAAAAAGCATAAATCTATACAGAAAACTCATGCGTGCATATGGACATATTACTCAGTTTTTCGCCTCTCCTAAAAAAGTAACTTTTTTGAGTTAGTTCCCTTTAGATCTAGGTGTGCGATTTGATCCCGTTTTTAACCTCTTACAACCCTTTTTTCGCAATCAAAAGTAGCCTATATTCTTTCTCAGGCTCTACTATGACTATCTGTGTGGCGAATTTTATTTTAATCGGCTTAGTAGTTTTAGCGTGAAAGCGAGACAGACAGACAAAGTTACTTTCGCATTTATAATACTAGCATCCCTACTAATATTATAAATGCGAAAGTAACTCTGTCTGTCTGTCTGTTACGCTTTCACGCTAAAACTACTGGACCGATTTAAATGAAATTTGGTACAAAGAAAGTCTGGAGCCTAAGAAAGGACATAGGCTACTTTTTAACCGACTGCAAAAAAGGAGGAGTTCCACGCGGACGAAGTCGCGGGCAGAAGCTAGTATCATATATATGCGATATACCTATAGATGTACGAAAAATGTGAAGGTTTTAATAACAAAAAGGTAGGACCTGATATTTCATTTCAAGATTTTTAAACCAAAAATATCACATCCTTGGAAAACTCCAACAATACAAATGATATGCAATTGACTCCCAGAGGCACTCGTCGCTAACAATTGGACAAAACAATTATTAAAATTGCGTATATCCGGTTACTATGTAGTACTACGCTTTGCGACATTACGGACTTGCGACCCGGGGACTTAATACCGATAGTCGTGCGACTGCAATGCGACTTAGTCGCAAATAAAAATTTTACTAACTACCCGAAATCAAATTAGTAGGTAAAATAGGTACCTACACAAAACAATTTGCCCCAAAGAGGGCCACCGCGTCTCAGAAATCCGCTAGATGCGCTAGTGTAGAATGAGGTCCAGCTGTCATGTTCCACCAATCACAGGCCAGTAGCTTGCCTCTCATTGGTGGAACATGACAGCTAGACCTCATTCTACACTAGCGCATCTAGCGGATTACTGACACGCGGTGGCCCTCAATGACTGACTGACTGATGGATATACGGTCAGACTAAACCGCCTATAGAGATCTGAACACTTAAGGGTGACTTTGTACATACATATAATTATGATTCATGACGGCCTGTTGGTCTAGTGGTCAGAGGCCCTGACTACGAAACCGGGGGTTGCGGGTTCGAATCCCGCTAGGGGCAGATGTCAATGTGATGAGCACTGGCATCTGTACCTGAGCCTTGGATGTCTTATATGTATTTATGTATATTTATCCGTTGTCTAGTACCCATAACACAAGCTTTGCTTAAAATGGGACTAGATAATTGGTGTGAATTGTCCAAAGATATTTACTTATTTATTTATTTATTATTATATTTATATGTTTTGTATTTTATGGGATTTCATACCCTGACTAGATGAAGTAGCACCCGTGTAGCCTTCCTCTTGATTCACTCATTAAAAAACGCCTCAAAATACATTGCGTAGTTATAAAGATTAAAGCATATGTACCTACATAGAGACGGACAGACAGCGAGTGACTTTGTTTTATATTATGTAGTGATGGTGAAAGATTGACCGCCTGTTGGTTTAGTGGTCAGAGCGTCTGATTTCGAAACCGGAGGTTGCAGGTTCGACACAAATGTCATGGCCGCGCCATAACAGCTGGTAGTTACGTCATAGATAAAAACGCCTATAGATTAAAAAGGGGAACAGTAGTTTTGAATCTTTGCTCGTTATATAGATGTAGGAAACATTGACATAATTATGAAGAAGTCAAGTACCTTAAATAAATTCACACGCGACAAATAAGTACCTTATCAATTAGGGAGGGTAGAGGGCCAGTAAGGTTTTTGTCGCGTAAGCGTGCATATGTCACTGTCACTAATTGGAAAGGTATGACAGCGAGAGATACAGTCACGCGACAAAACCATACGTGCTACCCTAATATTAACTAGCTGTCAGCCCCGGCTTCGCACGGATCATCTTTTTTTTATAGCCTATGTCACTCGGGAAGAGTGTAGCTTCCCAACAGTGAAAGAATTTTTGAAATCGGTTCAGACGGTCTGGAGCCTATTCAATACAAACAAACAAACAAACCTTTCCTCTTTATAATATTAGTATACAAACTTAGATATATATGTGATGGGTCAAGTTTGAATTTACCTAATAAATTCTGAAGCCTTCTCGATTATTACACATTGGAATGAATCAATCAATTTTCTGAAATTTCGAAAACTTTACAGTTCCCACATTCGCGGCACGTCTGGGCTAGTGGAGAAATAAAATATGTGATTTAATGTTTGTTTCATTCCAATGTAGTATTTCCCTAATAGTAAAAAGTCCTTGATTTCCTTAAAGGAAGCGGTACGATACATTTGTGATTACCAAAAGCTTTTATGTAAGTATGTGTTTAACTGGAATTAGGTAGTACCAGTCATACAACATACTTGGGGACTGTTTCACAACGCTAGAATATCTCTCAACTAAATTAGGTACCTACATGTTAATTTCTGATGCCTTCGAGGTTATTACACATTGGAATGAAACAACTATTCAAAAAATACGCGAGTTAAATTCTTTAATAGTTATTTCATTCCAGTAAGTTTACAAGTCTTAATAATTTGATATTTATAAGTAGTACCTAGTTTGTGTTATAGAAGCACAGTGTAATTAGGTACTTATCTATTTCTTTGTTTATCTATACGGTGTTTCTTTTATCAACTGACTTTTTAAACTCAAAAAATAAGTTTCTACTATTTAGGTAAGGTAAAATATAATAGGTACTACTGTGCTAATGATAAGCGCAGTAAATACATAATATGAGTTTCAAAAATACTTAGGTACCTACCTACTGCGTTCATCAATAAACGCAGTAGCAACTTATATGATACCATAGCACGGCACAACACTTACCTTTAATTTCTGATGCCTTCGCGGTTATTACACATTGGAATGAAACAACTATTAATTTAAAATACGCGATTTAAATCCGTTAATAGTTATTTCATTCCAGTAAGTTTACAAGTCTTAATAATTTGATATTTATAAATAGTACCTAGTTTGTGTTATTGAATCTGTAGGTTCCGATACGTCAGCCATTAAAATAAAATACGCGAGTTAAATCCGTCTATAGTTGTTTCATTCCAATGTATAATAACCGCGAAGGCATCAAAAATGATTAAGTACTCAATACTTGGTTAAACATTATAATTTCTGGTAATTATTCAATCCGTCTATAGTTGTTTGATTCCAATGTAGGTGTAATAACCGCGAAGGCATCAAAATTATTACTCGTTACTTAAACGTTGTAAAACGGGTCCGTATGCAATAAACTTTTGGGCTCTCACGTCTGTTGCGACGTATTACGCATATTATATAGCTTATCACCGTGCTACGCGTATCATTAAAGATGGTTACAAAACCTATACTAATATTATAAAGCTGAAGAGTTTGTTTGTTTATTTGTTTGAACGCGCTAATCTCAGGAACTACTGGTTCGAATTCAAAAATTCTTTTTTTGTTGGATATACCATTTATCGAGGAAGACTTTAGGCTATATAACATCACGCTGCGACCAATAGGAGCGAAGAAACAGTGGAAAATGTTTAAAAAACGGGGAAAATATGAAGCCTTATGAAGAAGTGACAGAAGACTTACAGATCTTTGACGAAACAATCGGACGGGCAGGACGACGTCTGCCGGGGCCGCTAGTACACAATATAAATACATAGGTAATACATAATATAAATGTTACATTTCTACGGGGTATGAAGATTTATGTTAATCAAATAATTTCATTTAATAGTAAACTAGCTTATGCCTGATAAGCACCCCCCTTTTAACTTAGGGGGTGAATTTTCAAAAATCCTTTCTTAGTACGTTATAAACGAAACCCTTGTGCAAATTTTCAAGTTTCCAACCCTTATAGTTTAGGCCCTGCGTTGATATGACAGTCATTGAGTCACCTTCTCCTTTTATATATGGGTAAGTAATATAGACTTTGAAAAAGTACCTACTTTTACACGTCACATCAACCTAGCGCCAAGACCATCATTGTTAAGAAAATAGTTCGCAAAAAATAATCAGTCATCAGATGGAAATTCTAGTGGATTTTCCATTAGTCTCCATTATAACAATGATATTATTTTATTACAACGCAAAAGCTACTATTCTTGAGCCGGTTTATACGACTGCAACTTGCCTCGAGTACCTACTAGTGATGTGGTAATATGTAGATCGATATCGATTATCTTGTTATATAATTTAAAGTTGATTTCTGTCGATTGTCAATAACTTGATCGTGATTAAAGTAAGATACCTTTGGAATGAAACAACTATTAACGGATTTAACTCGCGTATTTTTATTTTATTTTATTTGCTGACGTTTCGGATTCTTTACAGTTTCCATAATCGTAGCATGACTGAGCTGACAAAAGTCTAACGCTAACAAAAGTCTAATAATGAAACTATGGTCAGTTTTGATGTTCAGTCGCTTTTTACAAGCATACCTGTCAGAGACTGCATTGAAATTGTTCAAAGGAAGTTAAGGGAACATAACTTGTCATTAGAATATGCAGAATTATTAGAACATTGCTTGACATCAGGCTATCTTTTGTGGAATGGAGAGTTCTACATGCAAATCGACGGTATAGCAATGGGATCACCTGTCTCTCCCGTAGTCGCCGATATATTCATGGAGGACTTCGAGGAGCGCGCTTTACCTGTGGCCCCGGCTGTGCCGAAGATGTTTAAACGGTACGTAGATGATACTTTCACCATTCTTCCTAAAGATAGTGTTTCTGTTTTTCTGAACCATCTTAATTCCATTAATAGCAAAATACAATTCACAATGGAGTTAGAACATAATAATACCTTAGCTTTCTTAGATGTTTTATTGAAAAGAAAACCCAATAACCACCTAGGTCATACAGTGTATCGAAAGAAAACTCATACAGATAGGTACCTTAACGGTGATTCACACCACCATCCATGTCAGCTAGCTACCGTGGGCAAATCTTTGTTTCAGAGAGCACGTGGCATCTGTGACAATGAACACCTGGCTGTGGAGCTCCAGCATGTTAGAGAAGTACTACAGGCCAACAAGCTGGAGATACCACGCCAACGTCGCAGACGTCATGAAAAAGCAATTACAGTTGAGCGGAGGCCTGCCGTATTGCCATTTGTGAGAGGAGTTACAGACAAGATTGAGAAGATCTTGAAGCGTGTTTCCATCAAAACATACTTTAAACCGCTGAAGAAGATTTCTCAACTTTTGAGACCAGTAAAATGTAACATCCCCTTACAAGATGCAGGAGTATACAAGCTGGACTGTGATTGTGGTCTCTCTTATATAGGGCAAACAAAGAGAAGTATTGCTACTCGTGTGAAGGAACACATGGCTGATGTGAAACACCGCCGTTTCCGGAAGTCTGCAGTCTGTGAACATGTCATGGATAAACCCAACCACTCTATCCAATTTGATAAAGCCCAGGTCCTTGCGAAGGAAGTCCGTTACTTACCTAGGATGCTTCGCGAGGCAATTGAAATTCAAAAACACCCGAATTTCAATAGGGAAGATGGTTTCTCCGTTCCAGCAGCTTGGGATCCAGTAGTCCACCTCATCAAATCCTAAGCGGACAGAAGACTGCATAGACTTAGTTTTCATTTTTAATTTAATTGAATTTTTTGGTTTTGTATAATTTTAATTTTAATGTCATAATATTTTTTAATTGTAAATATATAAGTGTCCTAAAAAATGACTTTCTACTGAGTTTCTTGCGGCGTTTCTTCTCAGTAATGATGGTCTTTCCGAAGCGCTAGTAACGCCCCCTATTAGGTTTTAATTGTAATGTATAAAAGTAAATTTTTTGCGTAAAATGTAACAATAGTATTTCATAATTCAGAATAGGGTAGTTTTTCAAAATTTGTAATTTAAATATAAGGTAGTTTGCATAACTGTATAAATCACTTTAGCGTTAGACTTTTGTCAGCTCAGTCATGCTACGATTATGGAAACTGTAAAGAATCCGAAACGTCAGCAAATAAAATAAAATAAAAATACGCGAGTTAAATCCGTTAATAGTTGTTTCATTCCAATGTGTAATAACCGCGAAGGCATCAGAAATTATTAAGATACCTTTATTAAATTTTCAATTTTGTACATTAGATTAATAGGCAATAGGGCAGATATTACAAAAATATATGAGTGAGGTTTCAAATAAAAGAGGACAATAGTAATTTCTGATGCCTTCGCGGGTGTCACACATTGGAATGAAACAATTATAACAAATCAAACTGGTAGTGTATTTTTTTTTATTTTCTGACGTTTCGAAAACTTTACAATTCACGTATTCGTAACACGACTGACCACCAGCTCCGTAGGTAGGTACCTATCATCATGACAGTATAACAAAAAATGAGAGCGTTAGACTACACGATTTAAATCCGTGATTGTTTCATTCCAAAAGAGGAGAAATATTAGTTTAAATAAACTTTAAATAACCGGCGACATTTTTATATCGACAATTTTGTATACACTTTTTTATCGACCACATCCCATCCCTAACTGAGGGCTAAGTTGCTACATATTATTTAACTGTCTTTCCTTATTTTTCCTTGATACTATACAAGAGGATTTCTTACGGTGTGCAGTGTTTTTTACTGTGTTTTTAAACAAGTAAGTAATTTTACCTTTCTTATTTTTATATTGTAATGACGTAATTTTGTTGTTATTTATTGTTACATCGTATTTTACATTGGTATGAAACAACTTTGAACGGATTTACTTGCGTATTTTTATTTTACTTTATTTGCTGAAGTTTTAGATTCTTTACAGTTTCCATAATCGTAGCACGACTGGGCTAACAATAGTCTAACGCTAAAGATTTTAGTTAAGCAAATAAAATAAAAATACGCGAGTTAAATTCGTTAATAATTGTTTTATTCCTATGTGCATAACCGCGAAGGCATCAGAAATTATTAAATCGTATTTTTTTCTGTTTTGACGATCTCTATAATATGAGTAAATATAATCATCACGTAGGTATGATCATTATGTCTAATCACTTTTGGACATAATGATTATATAAATACTGTATGACTTTTAAGAAATAAATACATCTAATCTAATCTTTAATCTAACTCAAGGTTATGATAGAATAATAATAATACACTCATAATAGAATAAGATACAGTAATAATAACTTGTTAGGCGATTAAAAATATCAACAAATATTCTTGGCCTAATAATGATGATAGTTTTAAGCGGCTCAAAATTTCTCACACCTAAAGCTAGGTAACTCAAAAACCTGAAGATTTTAGTTTTTGGTGTGCATAAGCACACCATCGAATCCTTACAGCAAGACTTACCTACCAATAAAACATTTATGCTAATTAACTTTTCTAGCTTCATATAAAACGTATATTATTATATCTATTGGAATGAAACAACTATTGACGGATTTAACTCGCATATTTTTATTTTATTTTATTAGCTGACGTTTCGGATTCTTTACAGTTTCCATAATCGTAGCACGACTGAGCTGACAATAGTCTAACGCTAAAGTGAACACACACACACACAACACACACACTATAATAAAATAAAATAAAAAGACGCGAGTTAAATCCGTTAATAGTTGTTTCATTCCAATGTGTAATAACCGCGAAGGCATCAGAAATTATTATTATATCTACTTATACAAAAAACTCAAGCAATGCACGTGGACATAAGTGTATCAGTGATTTCGCCTAAAACGCGTCAGAACATGCTAGAACACGTCAGAACATACTAGAACACGTCAGAGCATACTAGAACACGTCAGAACATCCTAGAACACGTCAGAACATGCTAGAACACGTCAGAACATGCTAGAACACGTCAGAACATACTAGAACACGTCAGAGCATACTAGAACACGTCAGAACATCCTAGAACACGTCAGAACATGCTAGAACACGTCAGAACATGCTAGAACACGTCAGAACATGCTAGAACACGTCAGAACATCCTAGAACACGTCAGAACATACTAGAACACGTCAGAGCATACTAGAACACGTCAGAACATCCTAGAACACGTTAGAACATACTAGAACACGTCAGAACATGCTAGAACACGTCAGAACATGCTAGAACTAAGTCAACACGCAGTATGTTTGTTTACTGATACCTTACATTTTCTTCACGTTTCGTATTTCGACACTGCCGTGGAGATCAAGGTGAATAACTACATCAAGAGAAAATGTCAATTGTGTAAGAAAATAATTTATGTGACGGCTTAAGATGTATACCATGAGGTTTTTAAGATAACGACACGATTTTTAACCTTTTTAGGTCCGTTACCCTTATGACCTAACTAGGGTCACTGATTACCCCTCCTCCCAACGACGAGCTCGCGCGCTAGTCGGCGCTGCGCTGTGCTCGGACTTGTCACTTTGAAATTCCGCGTTCGATACAACTACCAGCTGATTGTTACCCCCGCGAAATACAAGTTTTACCCCCGCTGGGGTAATTACCCCCAGGATAAGCACCTAGGGATTATGTTGATTTTTACCCATGCCTTTACGCGTACCTACTCAAAATCAAAAAGAATACTTACTTACTTGGTGTTTATATTCATTAAAATTTGTCCTATTTAATTTCAGGATGTTGTTCCTGGTATTGCCAGTGTTGGTGGTAGCACTGGTCTGGATAGGATGGCGCGTCAAGCACAGGAAGCTGGTGCAGATGTCCCGGGGGGTCCCTGGTCCCAGGTCCCTGCCGCTGCTGGGAGACGCCCTGGCCGTCATGGTACCACCTGAAGGTAGCCAACACAAATCATAATAATTTCTGATGCCTTCGCGGCTATTATACATTGGAATAAAACAATTATGAACGGATTTAACTCACGTATTTTATTTTATTTACTGACAGTTTGGATTTTTTGCAGTTTCCATAATAGTAGCACGACTGAGCTGGCAATAGTCTTATGCTAAAAAATACAATACTCGAAAATAAAATTATGCGAGTTAAATCCGTCTAAGTATAGTGTTTCATTCAAAGAATTAAGTTTTCCAAACATCACAATAACAACACACGAAAGGATAAATCGGTTACAATTAATTTATTCTATAGTTTAACAACCGCAAAACATTCAGTAACATCAACTCTTTTTTTATTTTCTTTTACCAACCTCATGTCGCACACCTAGATCTAAAGAAAGCTAACTCAAAAAAGGTACTTTTTCAGGAGAGGCGAGAATCTTATTAATTTATCCATGTGCACGCATGAGTTTTCTGTATAAATTTATACTTTTTATAATAAAGCTAGCAGAGTTCTATTAGCTGAAATCTGTTTTAGTGTAGGTGGGTTTTAGTGTAGATGGGTTTTGCTGGAATCCGATGGTGTGCATAACTCAAATCTTCCGGTTTTTGAGTTAGATCCCTTTAGATCTAGGTGTGCGATGTGTAAAATTTAAGATAATCATTTGTTAGTCATGTAAGAACAACATTGTAAACATGAATGATGTGATGCTAAATAAATCTATGTCTATAATAATCAAATGCCTCATTGATTAACACATTACACTTATAACTATAAACTAAGTAAGTACGCTCGTCAGTTCCATTACATGCTTAATTACAAAAGTCAACGATGATTTATTAAGGAAGTGGCAAGATCAATTGAATAACTCGTGCAAGGAGTGCATTAATATTGTCACACTTATATCAACTAGGCATAATAATAATTTCTGATGCCTTCGCGGTTATTACACATTGTAATTAAACAACTATAACGTTTCCATAATCGTAGCACGACTAAGCTGTCGATAGTCTAACGCTAAAGTTCAGCGTTAGACTATTGTCAGCTCTGTGCTACGATTATGGAAACTGTGAAGTTGCCGAAACGTCAGCCAATAAGTCCGTTTAAGGTTGTTTCATTCCAAGCCGCTATAATTGTTTTATTCTAATGTGTAATAACCACGAACGTATCAGAAATTATTAAACTTAATTATTTTTTTGTAGAAACTAGCTAGATTTATTTATACAAATGTCTTAGGTAGGTACCTATTTTTTTGTCTTATTACGCTCTTACTTTCATAATTTCTCACTCGCCCAAAAGTTAACAGAAAGAGATCCGTCAAAGAGATAAGTTCGCCTTTGTACATCTGTATTGTTATCGCTTTAACTTCTTCATTGATAATATTTTCTGATGCCTTCGCGGTTATTATACATCGGAATGAAACAACTTTAAACAGATTTAACTCGCGTATTTTATTTTATTGGCTGACGCTTCGAAGCTTTTACAGATTCCATAATCGTAGCACGACTGAGCTGACAATAGTCTCATGCATTCTTATTCTGCATTTATTTTGTTGTGTAATAAGGAGTTTACGTTATACAACTTTTTTCATAATTTTCTATGATTTGTCAGGTCAGAAAACAATGCTAGTCGTTATAATTACCTTCTTTGTTTGCAGTAGTTGTGTATGTTTGTATAATTATATAGGTAATGTACATATAATTACATACCTACTATCCACCCGCTGCGAATTACATATTAACCTAGATAATAGTAGGTTTAGTACCTACGAAACGTCATCAAATAAAATAAAATACTTACGTGAGTTACTTGTATTTCCGTAATAGTTGTTTCATTCCAATATGTAATAACCGCGAAGGCATCAGAAAATAATAATTATAATTACTAACTAGCTGACCCGGCGAACTTCGGAACTTTACAGTTTGGTGCTAACGTTCAACGTTAACGTCATCATAGGGCCTAGACAAGGGGGGCTAGACAAGTGCCCAACGTTCAACGTTAACGTTAAACGTTAGCACCAAAATGTATGAGATTTAACATCCGCGAACGTTTGTGACGTACGTGACAGTCGTTCGCGGATGTCAAATCCCATACATTTTGGTGCTAACGTTCAACGTTAACGTCTACCTTGTCTAGCCGCCCAAGTACCTATATAATGTTAAGATTGTTATATTCAAATGGGCGTATAAACCTCATCAAGGCTAGATAATGCACGCATTCTAGACCATAATGACCAGGAAAACGAAATCAGGTCCAAGTAACACGCGGAATCATATAATTATAAAATTCTAGGTGTCTGTTGTATTTAATAATGAAGGTTTTTATATAACAATGCTATTATGTTTATCGCACTCGTGTTGGAGATTTTTAGATAAGTATAGTATATTAATTTATCTAGTGTCTTTTATTTTCTTTATGATTTTAATCATACTTACTTTGAATATTTGTAAGTATGTCAAATATATCTTTATTGTACAAAAAAAAACTAATACATAAACGAAAACAATATAAATTTACAAAGGCGCACTTATCCCTTCAAGGGATCTCTTCCGCAAAACGAAAAAAATTTTACGCAGAGGCTCCTTTTAAACGTAGAGGGGCACAAATAAAGGATTTTCGAAAATTCACCCCTTAAGGGGGTATAACGGGGGTACTTATCATGCTCAGACGAAGTCACTGGAATAAGGTAGTCGTGTAGATATTTCTATAGACTCCCAGCAGTGAGACTATTATAAGCTAAATTAGTGAATATTTAGTTAAATTAGTTAGTGTTCTACTCCTGTCTAGTTGTTAAGTTAAATTATTTGTCTAATTATAAATAGGTACTTATTTAATTTTGTTAATGTTTTTTGGTACCAAATAAAGTTTTTCTATTCTATTACATTCTATAATTATCGTTATTATTTAATTTAAAGCACGTTTCCTAGTCATCATAAAGATTGTAATAACAAAAGATAACTTTAATTACAGAATTAACAAACAAGGTCGAGGAGTTAAGGCAACAATATGGCGATTTCTTCAGAATATGGCTTGGACCTGACTTGAATTACTTCGTGAGTGACCCTGACGACGTTAAGGTAAATTTAAAAATATAACACGTAACGTATATATATATTTGACGGCCTGTTGGTCTAGTGGTCAGAGGCCCTGACTACGAAACCGGAGGTTGCGGGTTCGAATCCCGCTAGGGGCAGATTTTAATGTGATGAGCACTGGCATCTGTACCTAAGTCTTGGATGTCTTATATGTATTTATGTATATTTATCCGTTGTCTACTACCCATAACACAAGCTTTGCTTAAAATGGGACTAGATAATTGGTTTGAATTGTCCAAAGATATTTATTATTATTTATTTATTTATATATCTCACTATGTTTATTTTATTACTATCTTGACAATAACTTTGACATTGTTTTTTTCGTAACACTTGTGGTCGCAGTCGGGTCCTATAATCCGCCATTTTACATTGCGGCTGCCGTTTTCTTCGTTCTATTATTTCTATTCAGTTCTAACCTAACCTACTTTTATGATACCTAGCAATTCGAATTTAACAGTGTTCTTTACAGTTTCCATAATCGTAGCACGACTGAGCTGACAATAGTCTAACGCTAAAGTCGTCGGTCGTGCTACAATTATGTATCTGTAAAGGCTCCGAAACGTCAGCCAATTAAATAAAATACGCGAGTTAAATCCGTTAATAGTTGTTTCATTGCAAGGCATCAGAAATTATATAACCTTCTTTTCTTTTGTTATTATCAAATGATTAATTGAAAAATGTATTACAATTACAATGGATATAATAATATCTATCTATAAGTAAGTACTAATATTATAAAGAGGAAAGATTTGTACCTATTTTTGTATGTTTGTAATGAATAGGCTCAAAAACTATTGGACCGATTTTAATAATTCTTTCACTGTTGGGAAGCTACATTCACCCTGACTAACATAGGCTATAAAATATTTTGGAAAAGCCGGGGCGTACCGCTAGTGGATAATATAATACGGCACAAATCCAGTTCGCGCTTATTTTTATTAAATTGAGTCCGTGGATTTTAGAACATTTACAGGCCTTCTAATATTAATACAGGGATTATGTGTGTACGGAACCCTTAACATTCACAAGCATTACCTACAGAAGATCAAGGACAAATTGCGTACCTGCAGTTTTAACTTTCCAAAGTGCACGTAATAAACCTGAAATGATTTTTGGAGTAGAGTTTTGCAATCATCCGTATAAGAACTTTTTATTAATACAGGTCTAAAACTTGTCCGTCCGTCTGTCTTTACCATAATTGGTGGTTAATTAAAAAAAAACTAGTGCTTACTTTGGCTAATATAACAACAAATCATTAATTAAAAAAATCTTTTACGGAATGAAACCATTATAATAACGAATTTGACTCGCTAAGTCTAACACTAAAGCGCTAACTTTAGCGTTAGACTAACAGCTCAGTCGTGCTATGAATATAGGAACTGTAAAGTTTTGGAAACGTCTGCAAATAAAATAATATACTCGAGTTAAATCCGTTATACTGGTTTCATTTAAATAAACAAATAAACACAATTGTTTTAATAATTTCTGATGCCTTCGCGGTTATTACACATTGGAATGAAAACGAAGTGACTAGCTTTAGCGTAAGACTATTGTCAGCTCAGTCGTGCTACGATTATGGAAACTGTAAAGAATCCAAAACGTCAGCAAATAAATTAAATAAAAATACGCGAGTTAAATCCTAGTTGTATCATTCCAAAATTGTTTCTGTCAATATTATCATCATATGTTTTTTTTTGTTTTTATCTTTATTTAACGAATTTTCAGACACTCCTATCCAGTATGAAAACTACAACTAAGGGTCCTCAATACAAATATATGGTGCATTTCATCGGTGAAGGCATTTTAAGTGGATCAGGTAAATTTAATACGTCGCACCTTTACTAAAAAAGTGTGACAACTCGAAATGCGTCACCATATGAATTCAAGTTTAAATGTGCAGACTTAGAGTCTTAAATGGAGTGGCAAAATATTTCCGTTTGTATCTCTTTTAAAGATGCGAATTGAATTTGATACTTATCTCAACGAAAGAAGTTACCATAAGTTTTCATTGGAATGAAATGCCTTCGCGGTTATTATTCATTGGAATGAAACAACTTTAAACGGATTTAACGCTCACGTTTCGGAGCCTTTACTTATGCATAAGACTACTGTCAGCTCAGTCCTGCTACGATCATGGAATCTGTAAAGCCTCCGAAACGTCAGCCAATAAAATGAAATACGCGAGTAAAATCCGTTTAGAGTTGTTTCATTCCAATGTAATAAATACCTAATCAGAAAATATTATAAGTTTTTTTCCTGTTATTTCCTTACTGCGATATACCTACTTAAATTTGAATATGTACCTACCTATGTGTAAGTGTGTATGCAGTGACATACCTACACATAATATAGGTACTTACCTATATATATTATTGTCAGCGGCCCAATAAACGTTATCTTCCATTAAAAGGTACTTTAGAATACAAAAGATATAAAGGTTTATGAACTCTTAAACCGGACTGGCTTTATTTTTGTGTGAGCGAGTTCCTGTAGTTTTAATTAACAATTTAAATTAAAAAAAGACAAGTGCCGATCGATAATAGCGATTGAACGAAATGAATGCAAAATGTCAACCAAGTCACTTGATTGATTAATAGTCAGTTTTCTTTCGTTATTAAGTTATTAGGTAAGTGACAGACACGTAAAAAAAGTAAAATCGGTCCAGACGTTTTAGCATGATGCCGTGGCCAAGGGAAACTGGTCATATGTGTGTGTTGACTGTTTTCACCAATTCATATTTTTGTTGTCTATACTAATTTTATAAAGAGGAAAGATTTGTACCTATTTTTGTATGTTTGTAATGAATAGGCTCAAAAACTACTGGACCGATTTTAATAATTCTTTCACTGTTGGGAAGCTACGTTCACCCTGAGTAACATAGGCTATAAATATTTTGCAAAAAAAAAATAGGGATTCATGCGAAGCCGGGGTGAACCGCTAGTGTTATAAGTAGATACTTTAAGAGAGTTCTGCCTCAGTGGATAAGGTGTATATTAAATAAAAGCCTCATACAAATAGTATGTATTTGCTGAGCGATTTAGTAAAATTGGATTATGAAAAATGTATAAAATAGGTACATATTATTCCGAACGCTAATGGGTCTTATCGGGAGGACGGATGTGGGCGGCGAGCGGCGGCGGCTGCGTGATGCGTATGGCGTAGCGGTTAGAGTGTCCGCTTGGGAAGTGGAAGGTCGCGGGTTGTTTGGTTGTGTACCTGGTAGGTAGGTAGGTAGTGTGTATGGCTTAGTGGTTAGAGTGTCCGCTCGCTTGGGAAGTGGAAGGTCGCGGGTTGTATTTCTGGTAGGTGGTGGTAGGTAGGTAGGTAGGGGGTACCTAGATGTAGGTATGTACTATGATTGAGCTAAGGTTGCGGCGGCGGCGGCGGGTTCGATTCCCGGTAGGAGGCAGAAGCGCGAGATTATGACGCTTCTACAAAAGGTTTCAATTAATTTATAATTATTTGTAATAACTTAGTATGGGAACGTACCGATGTCATATCAGACGGGGGACTATTGTCCTAGTTAAATTGTGTGTAGGCGAAATTTTACCAATATGAGTCTAGTTTGAAATGGAATCATTCCATTGCAATTGCATTGAGAGCGCATTCGTCTTTATACATTTAAAATATTTTAATTAAATAATAATTTCTGTGTATTTGTGTAGTACTAAACTTTTTTCTATATATATAATAATGGAGGTTAATGTAAATTTTGAAGTAACCATTCTTAGTTTATTTTTAATTTTTGTTGGTGTGTTGTTTATAGTGTTGTGTGTAAATTTGTGTCTAATTTTAACAGGATATTTATTGACTTTCGTACTGAGTGAACGTTTTTTGGTGAAGTGTAGATGGCACATTACACAAATCTCCACACGTGTAGGTAACTAACGAGTGGAATATAACGGAATGCGTTGCATACGATTGTTTCCCTACACATAAATGTAAGGAACTGGTGCAAGGGAGGGATATTTATTGTAGGGGACACAATCGTTTGCAACGTATTTCGCATGTGGCCTATCATTTTTATGACAGTTTCCAAAATAAATTAACGCCTACACACAATTTAACTAGGACAATGCCTACCAAAGTCCATTCGATATATTTTAAACGCAATAATCTCGCGCTTCTGCCTCCTACCGGGAATCGAACCCGCCGCCGCCGCCGCAACCTTAGCTCAATCATAGTACATACCTACATCTAGGTACCCCCTACCTACCTACCTACCTACACCTACTCTCCAAGACAGACCACCGCCGCCGCGCCGCCGCCGCCGCCGTCTTAGACGTAACCTCATACCTCTACATACACCACCTGACGGCACGCTCATCACACCAATATTATCTACCTACCTACCTACCTACCTACCTACCTACCTACCACCACCTACCAGAAATACAACCCGCGACCTTCCACTTCCCAAGCGAGCGGACACTCTAACCACTAAGCCATACACACTACCTACCTACATACCAGGTACACAACCAAACAACCCGCGACCTTCCACTTCCCAAGCGGACACTCTAACCGCTACGCCATACGCATCACGCAGCCGCCGCCGCTCGCCGCCCACATCCGTCCTCCCGATAAGACCCATTAGCGTTCGGAATAATATGTACCTATTTTAAACATTTTTCATAATCCAATTTTACTAAATCGCTCAGCAAATACATACTATTTGTATGAGGCTTTTATTTAATATACACCTTATCCACTGAGGCAGAACTCTCTTAAAGTATCTACTGTTATATATAATAAATATATACCTATATATTAATATAAATACAGGTTTTTTTTTATTACGTTGACAGGTCCAGTGTGGCGTCGGCGACGAAAGACAGCAACCCCAAATTACGGCAAAAAGGCAATAGAAAGTTACAGTCAAACGTTTAATAATGAGATCAATATACTGGTAGATCTTCTCCGTACCAAATCTAATGGAGAATCATTTGACATATTCAATGACGTCATCAAAACCACGACATATTGTGTTTGCCGTAAGTACCTAAGTTATTTAAAAGAACGACGATCCGAAATTGTTTAAAACGGAATGAAATAATTATTTCTGATGCCTTCACGATAACATATTTATTTTAAAAAAATCTTATCGTTTTGCAGAAACTTTGATGGGATTAACGAGAGAGCAGACTCTGAATTTACCACATTTGCAGGACATCATGATGGAATCACACGAGTGAGTAAAAGAATAATAATATTATATTATGTACCTATTATAATTTCTGATGCCTTCGCTGTTATTACACATTGGAATGAAACAACTGTTAACGGATTTAAGTCGCGTATTTTTATTTTATTTTACTCGCTGCCATTTCGGATTCTATGTACCTAATACCTACAGTTTCCATAATCGTAGCACGACTGAGCTGAAGTCTAACGCTAAAGTGAAGTAAAGAATCCGAAACGTCAACAAATAAAAATATGCGACTTAAATCCGTTTAAAATAGTTGTTGCATTCCAATGTTTACTATATTTTCAGACTGTACGCTATGATATTTAGAAGAATGACAACGTGGTATCTTCAGATCGACCCCATATATTGGTTCACCAAATTCCACAAGCTCCAAGTACGATTTCAAAAAATGATAAGAGAAATCAGTGACGTCATAGTCAAACATAGACTAGAAGTTTTGGAGAATATGGATAATGTGAAGAAGATAGAGTTGTTGCACTTAGAGGGAGATGATAAGAACAATACGGAATTAAGCGTCATTGACAGATTTATACTGTCAAAGAATATTCCGAATTACGATGACTTGCTGAAAGAGACTTTCACCATTTTTACATCCGTAAGTTTGACATAAATTAATAGTACATTTTCTAATGGGAACTTAAAAAAAAGGGCGAATAACTGATTAATAAGTTCACGTGCACTGAACGAGATTTTTGTGTAAATTTATGTACGTTTTTATATGAAGCTAGAAAAATTAGCTTAAATCAGTTTTGTTGGTTGTTAGGTTTTGCTGTAAGGAATTTGATAGTGTGCATAACTGAAAACTTTATATTATTGTAAAGTTTCTTCAAAATCCATTCAGTAGTTTTTACGTGAAAGAGTAACAAACATACATCCAAATATTCATCCATACATTCTTATATACTTCCGCGTTTATAATATTAGTAACGATTATAAAAATATCAGTTCTTTAAACTTATTGGATGCAATTTTATTTTGTTGTTTTTTTTTTTCAGAGTCAAGAAGCAACGGCAAAAATTTCATCATTTTTATTATTAATGATGGCTTACCATCCAGAATGTCAGGTAAGTAATTTAAATATAAATATATTTAAACTTATATTTTACAAAATATATCTACGCTGAAGATGACATAATAATATTGAACTAATAAGATATTATAGTAAACCAATTACAAATTTATATTTACACTAATTAACAGGGCTAGTATAACAGCACGCGCCATTTTGAACCAGTGAACTGTAAAGTATTCAAAACGTCAGCAAATAAAATAAAATACGCGAGTCAATTCCTTTATAGTTAACATTCCGTCATAGTTTTTTTTATTCCAATTATATGTCGTTTGTCTTATTTCTTTTCTTTTACAGGACAGACTGTACCAAGAAATCAAAGGCGTATTGGGTGGCGGCGACAGAGATGTGACAGATGCTGAAATAAAACAAATGTCATACCTCGAGATGGTGTTCAAGGAGGTGCTCAGACTGTTCCCCATCGGCGTGATGCTTCAGAGGACGGTCACAGAGGATATCAAAATAAGTAAATATTATAGCGCCATCTAGTTCTTCAACGGGCTACGTAGCACGCTCTAGGCATCTAAAGGACGGTCGCGGAGCACAGCGAAAATCGGACGTTCCCCTTTTCAACCGACGAAAAAAACGGAGGAGGTTCTCAAGTCGACGCGTATATTTTTTTTTTTATGTATGATCACGCATAATTTTTTATAGAGTGGCTCGATTTTGATAATTCTTTTTGTATTGGAAAGGGTATACTTCGAAATTGGTCCCATTTTAATTTGGAAAAAAAAATCCAACCCTTTGAAAAGAGCGGATGATTGAGAGAGAGTTAATTTTTCACGCACCGATTGTATCGTATGACCACGCGTAACTTATTACAGAGTAGTCCGATTTTGATCATTATTTTTTTATTGGATAGGGAATACCTCAAAGTTGATCCTTTGATGATGATGATGAAAAATTTGGAAAAAGAAACCTACCTTAAGGGGGTAATTTACTGTTCACTAAAAGTTAATAGCAAAAACATGGTAGGTAGCTATTTTAAAAGTAGGTACCTAATTCAAAATTAAGCCTGTAATAATTTGTACAAATTATGGCCACAGAAAATTATAAAATAATAACTTTTTAATAAAAAAAATTTACCGCCGAAAAAAAACGAAACTTTTTTATTAAAAAGTTATTCTATTTACCGTTTTAACCTTCAAGGTTACTGTGCGAGCGTGAGGGCACTATTACTACGCGCGTGCGACAGAGACAAATAGAAAAAGGGCAACGTCCGTTTTTCGCTGTGCTCCGCGACCGTCCTTTTGTTTAATATCATTGTAAGTAATCGTAGTTGTACTAAGTTGTCCATGGAAACTAATTTATTTAATTAATTGTCTGTGGTACACTTCTTTACTCTTACTCTTTTCTCTGGTCTTTCAACCATGTCGGATTAACCATCATAGTCAAGGGGTTTGAGAGACCAACAGACCTTCAAATGGTGATGATGATGACTTGGTTTCCAGGTCACGGGGTGCTTCCTGCAGGCTGTTCCCTGGTGGTCCCCATGTTCCACATGCACCGGGATAAGAGGTTCTGGAAGGACCCCAACGCTTTTGACCCTGAGAGATTCACCCCGGAAAACATAAAGCTACGGAACCCTAATTGCTACATACCGTTCAGTCTTGGACCTATGGATTGCTTAGGTAAGTTTTTTATATATAGAATTTCGATTGATACATTGTAGTAATATCTGATGCCTTCGCGGTTATTACACATTGGAATGAAACAACTATTAACGGATTTAACTCGCGTATTTACTTACAGCGTAGCCCTTTTTGTACGACTTTCGCGTTAGACTATTGTCAGCTCAGTCGTACTACGATTATGGAAACTGTAAAGAATCCGAAACGTCAACAAATAAAATAAATTAAAAATACGCGAGTTAAGTCCGTTTATATTTGTTTAACGGTAACGGTAACGCTAATGTGTAAGTAACATCGTAGTAAGTATTTGTTTTTTTTTTTAGGGAGATACTTCGGTACGAAGCTGATCAAAACTCTCTGCGTGAAGGTGATGAGAGAGTTCAAACTGTCATCACCAGAGACGTATGATGACATGAAAATAGTGATGGCTGTATCTGCGACATCTGTCAACGGATACCCAATTATACTAACACCGAGAAAAAACCTTGTTTAAAAAAATTTTAGCGTAATTTTAGAAAAAAAGATCTAGAATAATTCTTTGTTTTTATTTCATTAAATATTATTATAATGTTCATTTGAGTTATGATTTTTCCTGCGCTTCTATATTGGTACTTTTTTTTGACCTTGTACCTAGTGAAATTATGTTTTTAGTTCTGTAAGCCTGTATACTAGGATAATTAAACTAATGCTATCGAACCTAAGATTTCGGAATTTCGGTTGATACCTCGTAGGTAGTAAATATCTGCAATTATTATATAAGTACTAGGTCCGCCCCGGCCTCGCTTGGATCCCTAATTGTTTTCAAAATATTCTATATTATCCTATGTTATTTAGGGTGAATGTAGCTTTCCAATAGTGAATGATTTTTGAAATCCACACAGTAGTTTTTGAGTTTAAGAAACAAACACACAAACAAAAATACAAATCCTTCTTCTTAATAATAGTAGTGTAGATAAACTATAGGGTTGAATTTAAATTTTGCACAAGGGTTCCTTTTATAACGTAAATGAGCACTAAGACAAGATCTTTGAATATTCACCGCTTAAGAGTGCATCATGCACAGACTAAGTCGCGAAGCAGAAGCTAGTCTATACTAATATTATTATAAAGAGGAAAGGTTTGTTTGTTTGGATTGCATAGGCTCCAGACCAAAAAATCTTTCACTATTTTGATGCTACTGTATTCCTGAGACTAATGACATAGGCTATAAAAAAGATGATCCGTGCGAAGCCGGGGCGGACAGCTAGTCCCTACTAATATTATAAATGCGAAAGTAACTCTGTCTGTCTGTCTGTCTGTCTGTCTGTCTGTCTGTCTGTTATGCTTTCACGCTAAAACTACTGGACCGATTTAAATGAAATTTGGTACAAAAAAAGTCAGGAGCCTGAGAAAGGACATAGGCTACTTTTTAACCGACTGCAAAAAAGGAGGAGTACCACGCGGACGAAGTCGCGGGCAGAAGCTATATACTTACTATATTTGTTAATACCATAGAGATATAAGACTAGAGTAGGTGAGCCAGCCAGAAACGCGTTATAATGGTAGAAAGAGAAAGAGCATTGGAATAGTGGTCGCGTCCTTGTCTGATGACGCATGCGCAGTAAACGATTCGCCTCCAGTATTGTACTGACCCTTCCGCAAACTTATGTCAAAAAAGATATTTTATTTTATATACTACTAGCTTTTTATCCACTTACTTGTGAAAGCTACGACCTTCGTTGAGGAAAGTCGATTCCTTTTTGCACAAAATGCACGCAATTACCATCTTTGTTTTTCATATTTTATTTTTGATAATATCGATAATAAACATAAGTGAGAAATTTGATTGCGACGTCAACGGTACCATAGCAACGGACGGCGCGAAGCATATTGCCATTGCGCATGCGGCAAGACAAGGACAGTGCCTCTATTTAGAGTTTCTGTCTCTCTTTACCGTGATACGCTTCCACTTATAGACAGTCCTATGGCTCACCTACTCTAGTCTTATATCTCTATGGTTAATACCTGTAGAATTTATTTCTTGTCATTTAAAAAACCCCGCTCAGTGTCTCTCTATAATATTCCAACTCTATGGACTCCTAATCGACAATCAACCGGTGTCCATAGACTAAAATTATTTAAATCACTTTCAGCATTTTAAATTCAAGATCAAATTCCCACAAACATGTTTACGTAAACATAAAAATTGTTAAAGTGTGTTTCAATTTCAAACGATTACATTGTCATCATCATTAAAGTTATTATTGTGATGAGCAGTTGACAGCTATAAAAGGGTGACGATCAGTCATTTTACACAAACAATCGTAGTGTGAAAAAACGCTTCTGCCCTTTTTAAAAAAGCAAAATGTTCAAAGGTCTGTTTGTTTTGTTCGTCGTGATGCTGCTTGTTGCAAGCGTAAGTAACTTACTTTAATTTTATTTAAGTATTTATAATTTAATATTTTCTTATATTTTCGCGGTTATTATACGTTATTGGAATTAGATATCTGTAACAGTTCAACTCGCGGGTAGTAGGTAGTACCTACTTGCACTATTATCTATTCCATGGTACTAGGAACACGAAACTACAGCGAAATAATTCTCAATTTAGGTACTTTGTACAATTATTTTATTCTAATAAAATATTAGAATTTAGATATAATTTATAAATTTGTGACTTCTGATTTCTTCTTTCGCGGTTATGAATTAAACAACGAAGTAGGTACCTATAACTTAACAAATTATAAAATAAATATTTTATTTTATTTTATTACAGAGTTATCAGCAATCTACCGGTAAGTATATTACTATAATCCTAATTATTTATCGTACTTTTCTTACTACCTACTTTTAGTGTTCAA
Source organism: Polylopha cassiicola (assembly GCA_038024825.1). Taxonomy (NCBI): domain Eukaryota; kingdom Metazoa; phylum Arthropoda; class Insecta; order Lepidoptera; family Tortricidae; genus Polylopha; species Polylopha cassiicola. Next base: position 8,941,169 of record CP149062.1, read on the forward strand.
AATAAAGACCAGATTTGAACTTAATGTGACATGGTATCGTAGTAAACGCTTAGCTTAGCTAGGACAAGCGGACAGACACACAAATGATCATAATTATTATAATGGTTTCGATTAATCTTCATAGGTACGGAACCCTAATAAAATAAATCGGCTATTGCTTCATACCTCATTATAATATTTATATTAGTTTTCTTAACAGACACAACTTCGAACTGATTTTTATAAATGCGCTTGTACCTATCTAGAATTATACGGAATAAATTAATTTGACTTTTTGAACTACAAGATTTTACGTAGATCTATATACAATATTTATTACAGGTGGTAGCACTGGCGGCAGTACCGGAGGTAATTTAAATTTACAATATATCTACCTACGTTAATATTTTCGCACCTATACATTCAAATAACTACATACCTACATCGAATTAACGCCAATATAACAATTCACTGGCTTAGTTAAAATACGACTAATAATGTTGTCACATACTTAAATGGCTTGAAAACATACATTACTTGGCAACACTATGACGACGACAACATTTTCTTTCTGCCAGGTACTGCGGGAGGCAGCGTAGGCGCAGGATTTGGTTTCGGTTTCAACGCAGGCGCCGGAGCTAATGCTGGGGCCGGCACTAGCGGCACTGCGCAAGGTCGGTAACCGCCCTAGGGGCAATGCGCAAGGTTTGTAACCGCCCAAGCGGCAAACAAGCCTTGTATGCATCAGTTACACTGCTCCTCGCGCTATCGCGATGTTGGCTCTGGCCACACTCTACTCGCGTAATTCATTGCGACGTTTCTAACACTAAAAGCGGAGCGGTGCAGAACAGGAGTATGATTTTACCTTCTCTCCTATTTCCCTCACTTGAACTAAAAAAATCTTACGGCTCACTCTTTGTGGATTTCAAATTAGAGTGTATCTGTGTTCTGCAGTTACCACGTGGAAGTACAGCACCTATTGGACCCAAAATTATTAATATCCTGTACCCATGCTTCTAGGACAGGGAAATATTACTTAGGTCTGTATTTATCGACCTTTGAATAAAGGACGGTCGCCGAACACAGCGAAATACGAACTTTGCACTTTTTCTATGTCTCTAACCTTGAGGTTTACTGTGCGAGCGTGTGGGCACTATTATTACACTACTATTACGCGTGCGACAGAGACGAATAGAAAAAGGGCAACGTCCGGTTTTCGCTGTGCTCGGCGACCGTCCTTTAGTAGTTACTACACCTCAGATATCAATTTTATATGTAGGTGGGTACCTATAAAATTGAATTCCTGGGAACGATAGATAAATACGAGAAAATAAAAAAATATGATGAAAACAAAATTAAATCTTCGATAGTATCTTTGTTTTTTAGCTAGAAAATTGATACAAGTTTAAATATAGCAAGAATTTAGATATTTGAATGGGGCCGCTAGTTTTTTATTCGCTAGACACGCGTCGTGTAGAATGAGGTCCAGCTGTCATGTTCCACCAATCACAGGGCAGTAGCTTGTCTCTCATTGGTGGAACTTGACAGCTGGACCACATTGTACACGACGCACATCTAGCGGATTTTTGACAATTGTAAATACAAAGCACCTATTACCCAATAAAATATTACTTAAGTACTATAAAATTACTAAACATATTATTACTATATACTATTTATTACTTGTTTCAGGTTAAAAGGAGCGCATTGTCAAAGAAAAACGTTTTAAATGTAATTACATATATCACTTAAATTATACTGATCACTTATAACCCTATGCAGAATTAAATATAATAATCAAAAAATGTTTTATTTTACCTACTTTAAGATAAAACTTAAGCCCCACGAAGAAAAAGTAGAATGAGGTCTAGCTGTCATGTTCCACCAACAAGAGATGAGCTATTAGCCAGTGGCGGATTTACCAGCAGGCTCAGTAGGCTGGAGCCTAGGGCGGCAGATTTTAGGGGGCGGCAAATTTGGCCCAAACATTTTATTTTGTCTTACAGAAATAAAATAAAATTATATACCTACACAAAGAACTTTGACCCATTTATTAAATTAAATACGTATATTATGATGGTGAACTAAACTAGCGTATGAGGTCAATAGGGGCGGCAAAAATTTAATAGGTAGCCTACTGGCGGCAAATTTGTAAATCCGCCACTGCTATTAGCCTTATGTACGTATTTATAATACTAGCTATCCGCCCCGGCTTGGCACGGATCATCTCTTTTTTATAGCCTATGTCACTCGGGAATAGTGTAGCTTCCCAACAGTGAATAAAATTTTGAAATAGGTCCAGCCGTTCTGGAGCCTATTCAATCCAAACAAACAAACAAAACAAACCTTTCCTCTTTATAATATTAGTATAAATTATTATATACTTTTTGAAGCATAAAGGCTTTCATGATATTTGTACCAAGACAAGAGTAGACAAAATCTAGACCCCCAGTTGGATTCGAACCCACGCCCATGCCTTTACTCGTGGCAGCGTGCTGACCCTTACACCATAATAATAATAAATATCTCGGGACAATTCACACCAATTATCTAGTCCCATTTTAAGCAAAGCTTGTGTTATGGGTACTAGACAACGGATAAATATACATAAATACATATAAGACATCCAAGACTCAGGTACAGATGCCAGTGCTCATCACATTGACATCTGCCCCTAGTGGGATTCGAACCCGCAACCTCCGATTTCGTAGTCAGGGCCTCTGACCACTAGACCAACAGGCCGTCAAACTAGATATTAACCATAGATACCACTGAGGAGTGTTCGAAAATTCTCTACTCCTTTTATTTCTGTCTTTGTACTCTTGTTAGCAAATTTTTCGCTTTAAATTCAAGTATCAATCGAATTTCGATTGATATACCACACCGTTCTTAATATTCAGATATAGGCTACTGTTTATGCTAAAAAAGTTATATAATAATATTTGTATTTGAAAAATATACAGAAGTATAAATAAAAAAAAACATAGTTAATGACAAATTATTTATTTAACATACATGCATTCCATAGTTATCAACATAGTACATCTATTTTAAAGCTGCATCATAGAATTTAAAAAGTAAAATAAAGGTTTGTTAAAAATAATACTATATTTTAATAACGGAGTTTTATATGTTAGGCGAATGTTTGGTAACATCAAATCATGTAACAAAATTATATTTATGAATATATCATCAATATCGTAGCAAGGGATTCAAACACTAAATATTTTACTATTTTTACTTCACTTATAAAAAATAAAAATACGCTTTTCGAAATCATAATAAAAAAAAATGCAAAATCCGACTTCATAACTCAAAAAATATTAACGTTTAATAGGTGAAGTGAAAAACATTGTAAAAATCTAAATCGGTTTAGTAGTTACGTTGTTCTTGCATGCCAAAATCATTTTAAATCATTTATGATTACGGCAATCATAAAAATCTGTAGATTTATACTAATAAACAAGGTACTAACCTTCCCGAGGTCTATAAAAAATTACGAATTGGAATTCCAACCTTGCATCAAAGTAATACAGTTGAATTTCTTATTTTCTCAGAAACAAAAAAGTTATTCTAAAACAATTGCTTTAATGGTATTATGACAATTTGAAACAAAACAAAATCATAGCTCTTAAAAACATAAAATGCATGACTTTTCTTAGTCCATCAAATACATTTAAATTATCAAAAAATATGAATTCTTTTCTTTCCTCAATCTGGGCCGGTCAAGTATTACGTAAGTACATTTATTTATTCCCCCCCCCCCCCCTCTCTCTCTTTATTCATTATTATATTAAATTCACGTCCTGTGGTACAATAATAACTTCCTTGCGAAGGTTCCCAGATCCAATAACACAGTTCGACATTATCTGTAGATCTTTGATTCTGTAAAAAAATATAAAAATAACTATTACTCTTTGAAATGAAACAACTATTAACGGATTTAACTCGCTACTAACTCAGTAGTGCAACGATTATGGAAACTGTAAAGACTCCGAAACGTCAGCAAATAAAATAAAAATACGCGAGTTAAATCCGCTGTGTCAGTCCAATGTGTAATAACCGCGAAGGCATCAGAAATTATTATAATAACTATTAGTTTTGTAATGACAAATATAATGGATCTAACTAGCGTATGTTGATTTTATTTTCTACGACTCGAAAGCTTTACAGTTCCCATATTCGTAGCAGTATCGTCAACTCAGTGTAATCCAAATATGAGAACTTGTCTGTAAAGTTATCAAACCGTCATCATAAAATTTATATACACGAGTTAAATCCAACATGATTGTTATTTTTAACAAGATAATAAAAACGCAAGCTAAGTGTTGCCAATGTTTATTAAAAAAAATAGACAATAGACTAGTTATAACAATGTTGCCAATTTCTAGTCCCTTTTTTAAAAAAAGTAATTTTTAAATGCTACTTACTCTGTATAGTCGGCGCCAGCGTCCCTCGTGACCTCGCAGCGCACGCTCTGCTCGGTACAGTCGGCCACCACGCACCCGTCGAGCGACACACGCGACCCACTGTACATCTGGATGCCCACGCCGCAGTTCTTTATACGACAGTTCCTCAACTCCACCTATTAATTAATACATAGAATTGTATATTATTATGTGTGTTTGTCCCTGGCCATTTACAATTTCGAAAATTACTATCTAGAATACTGTGTGATCCAAACATAAAATTTGGCTAATACCAGGTCCATGCAACCTATGCATGGCAATAAAAAAAAATGGCCACTTCATTTTTTTATTTCACAATTACAATAACATGATACGTCACCGCTAAGTGACGTATCATGTTATTGTGTACTCCAGAACTTTCACGCGCTTTCTCTTTATGAATCCTCGTTTGATTGAAAAAAAGTAAGTGTCCATTATTTACTATGTCTAAAGACCTAAACTGTTCAAATTTTAAGGTGTACTCCATACATAAAAAAAAAAAAAACATTTACCTGTGCGCCTTTATGTACAACCAAGCCAGAGTAGAAATTGTCAAATGTACAATTCTCTATTAGTATTTTGGCGCCGCTCATCGCGACGATGCCTTGAGCGAAGTCACTCTGAAAAATAAAAAAACCCTAAATTTAGAGTTGTAATAGGCGCTTAGGAGGACTCTAATATATAAAATAAAAGGAGGCAACAAACACCGCGACACGAGATTTTTTTATAAAACACTAGCGGTCCCGGCAGACGTCGTCCTGCCCGTCCGATTGTTTCATCAAAGCCTCTGTCACTATGTCACAATGAATAGTAATTCTACATAAGGCTTCATATTTTCCCCGTTTTTTACACATTTTCCACTGTTTCTTCGCTCCTATTGGTCGCAGTGTGATGTTATATAGCCTAGACTAGCGGTCCCGGCAGACTTCGCCCCGCCCGGCAAAAAAAATATAGAAGCGGTCTCGGCAGACGTCGTCCTGCCCGTCCGATTGTTTCATCAAAGATCTGTCAAAGTCTTCTAACTGTCACTTAATGAATAGTAATTCTACATAAGGCTTCATATTTTCCCCGTTTTTTACACATTTTCCACTGTTTCTTCGCTCCTATTGGTCGCAGCGTGATGTTATATTAGTATAGACTAGCGGTCCCGGCAGACTTCGCCCCGCCCGGCAAAAAAAATAAAGAAAAATGTCAAGGGTGGACAACTCTTATCACTAAGGGGTATGAAAAATATATTGGCCGATTCTCAGACCTACTCAATATGCTCACAAAATTTCATGAGAATCGGTCAAGCCGTTTCGGAGGAACATTGTGACACAAGAATTTTATATATAAGATAAGTAACTGAGCCCACACGAACCAAAACCTGTATAAATTACTTTAGCCTTACACTATCGTCTCTGCGACCCTATGATGAACTATTGAGAACGTTGTCGACAAGGAGAAGGTTTGTCGTGTCGATATTGTTTCAGAAGAAAAAAACATGACTAGATTTCTCTTTGTCGACAACGTTACCGATTTATGACAGATCACCACGAGAATAAGACGACATCGACATGACGATATGTCGCGACAATTCATCATAGGCTCGCTGGTATTTTTGTAAAACTAACCTGACAACTCTGTGAGTCATCAAGCAATGAACAGTCGCTGATGTGCAGCGTGCCCGGCCTCATGACGATGACTGTGTTCACCATGCCGCAGTGCAGGGTCAGCTCGCGCAGGCGGCAGTCATCAGATATCATCAGGAGACAGGTCCGCATGTCCGCCGCTCTTAGCGTCGCACCTGGAGATAAAGCTTATATCTGATAAGGGATTTTCCGAAATTCTACCCCTATCGGGTTACCCCCTTTGAGGAGGAATTTCGGAAAGGGGTGCAAAGACAAAAAAAAGCAAAGAATTCTTGGTCGCATTTTATTTTTTATAGAAATTCTCGTCCTAAAAGGGTTAAAATGCCAAAATTCTACGCCTAACGGGGTGAAAAAAGTTGCATTTTGTTTTATATATAAACTAGCTTCTGCCCGCGACTTCGTCCGCGTGGATCTCCTCCTTTTTGCAGTCGGTTAAAAAGTGGCCTATGTCCTTTTTGTAGCAAATTTCAATTAAATCGGTCCAGTAGTTTAAGCGTAAAAGCGTAACAGACAGACAGAGTTACTTTCGCATTTATAATATTAGTTAGGATTTTCGTCCTAACGGGGTTAAAAAGTACGCGGACAAATGTAGCCTATATAAAAGAAGTTTGACTTAACGACTGTCATAATATATCAAAGCAGGTTTTAAACTACGAGGGTTGGAAACTCGAAATTTTACACGGTCCCTTTTAAGACGTAGGGGAGCAATAAGAAAGGATTTTCGAAAATTCACCCTCTAAGAGGATAAAACGGGGGTGCAAAGTTAGTAGGTGTGAAACTTTTCCGTTTTTGAAATTACTTATAATGTCCGCGACTCTATATGTGTGGAATGATTACTACCGGTAGGGTTATTTTTAGGGCCTGTCTGTTTATTAGTCTGTCACCATGCATCTTGTGAACCTTAAAATACGAGTAGTTATTTAAGGCTTCCATACAACAAACGCGATATACCTATTTTCCATTTTTATAGAAAACGTTACGGAAAGCTAGCTTCGTACGAAAAACCGACTCACTAGGTTTTTACCTTTCAAACTGCACAACGATATCTGTGACAGCGGCATCTCAGGTACTTCGTAGTTCGGGCTGCATATCACCAGCTCCTCGGGCTCCATCGCCATGCCCTCCTCCGCTGACACCATCACGCTCACGTTCTGGTCGTTGGTCACCCGGGACTGGAGGAACTTGGATATCTCTTCCAGTTCGAATATGGATCCGCCTTGCCAGAGTGCTACGACCTAGAAACATGAAAATCACACTTATATTACTCAAAGGACACAGCAACTCGCGTGGAAACGATGCGGCCGATGAACTGGCGAGAGGAGGCTCGGAAATGATAGCAACAGGACCAGAGCCAATAATACCTCTACCATTCACCTGGGTACGCAACACACTGCGAAACAACACCAAGGTAGAACAGCAGCAATACTGGACTAACCTAGGTAAGTATAGGTAAGGCAAACCAGAGAAGCGCTACCGACAATCAACCCCGGATTGTCACGCAAGCTACGGCTGCAGAGTAAGCCAAATCTCCGGCTCCTCACCGGAGCAATCACTGGACATGCCCTACTAAACAAACACTTATTCACTCTAGGTGTCACAGACAGCCCCCTGTGCAGAGCCTGCATGGAGGCGGACGAGACAGCTGCCCACGTCATTCTCGAATGCCCAGGGGTGGCCACATACCGGGCACAACACCTCGGGACCCCGAGGTCACTACCAGAAGCCGTCGGCAACATCAAGGGTCTGCTAGGCTTCCTGGTAGAATTGGGTTGGCAAGAGTAGTGCCGAACAACCCATCACGCAAAATAGGCGCAGTAGAAGTCGTCGAGTTGCGGAAACCAAGCCCGCGAAAACCTATACCTATACCTACACTAGCGGCCCGCCCCGGCTTCGCACAGATCCTTAATTTTTTTTCAAATTAATCTATAGCCTACTCTATTAATCTATAGTCACTTGGGAATAGTGCAGTTTCCTAACAAAAAAAACCTTTCCTCTTTTTTATAATAATACTACCTGTCCGCCCCGGCTTCGCACGGATCATCTTTTTTTTTTTATAGTCTATGCCACTCGGAATAGTGTTCCCAACAGTGAAAGAATTTTTGAAATCCGTCCAGCTGTTCTGGAGCCTATTCAACCCAAACAAACAAACCTTTCCTCTTTATAATGTAGCTATGACGGTTATAAGGGTTGGAAACTTGAAATATTGCACAGAAGTTCTTTTTATAAAAATTCACCCCCTTAGGAAGTAAAAGGGTGCTTATCATGGACAAACAACAGACACTTATTAGATTACCTCCGATATTTCGGATGCGACGTTGCAACCGTGGTAGCGAACAACCAATGAAGACCGGCAACGTCGCATCCGGACCAGAGGTATCTAACCATCATATACATACATTTTTCTTGCTTTTCATTTTCTGCCAATTATTCCTCGCCTTTGCCAGGTACTGTTCTCTTATTAATGGGTTTTCGTACAAAGTCCATTTGGACATGAGCGCGTCGAAGCGAGCTGTCATCTCCGCGTAGACTGAGAGGTAGCCTTGCGGCAGTAGGGAATCTGTAACAAGTGACCAGGTGCGTGCAGTGAGGCCGCTCGTTGGGGTAGGCATTCTAGACATAATACATTTTACATGAAATGCATGTCTTTTAGAGTAACAATGGTATTTATAATTGTGAGATTTAGTTACCCTAGTACAAAATAATAGTTGTTGCCTAATTTACCGATAGGTGTGTGGCAGAGGATAGGACTCAGTGGAGACAGCTGGGGGAGGCCTATGCCAAGAGGCACACTGAATTGAAGAACATAATATTATGTTTAATCGAAACATGTATTACTGAACTTTGTCAATCCCTACTAATCCCTATCCCTACTAATATTATAAATGCGAAAGTAACTCTGTCTGTCTGTCTGTCTGTTACGCTTTCAAGCTAAAACTACTGGACCGATTTAAATGAAATTTGGTACAAAGAAAGTCTGGAACCTGAGAGAGGACATAGGCAACTTTTTAACCGACTGCGAACAAGGAGGAGTTCCACGCAGACAAAGTCGCGGACAGAAGCTAGTTTGGAGTAAAATGGCTTATTAATTGAATGAGACAGGTTTTTGTATGTCTTTAGATATTACAGTAGATTAGATTAAATAGATAAGTTGAAAACTCACCATCTTCATCAGTGAGTTCGTCGCATATGGAGGAATCCAGCTCTCGTAACTTATCATATGCGTGTATTGCACTATTTCTATGCAGCATTATGTCACGGGCCAATCGGTTGGAGATTGTGCCGTTGTGCAGGTCGGACCAGAGTTGCATACGGTCTTCTATTGTTTTAGGAAGCACTGACTTGTCGTCTTGATCATCCCAGGGCATCCAGATGTTAGCATAATAAAACCTGTTGAATATAAATAATAAATATGTATATGCATGTGTGTTTAAGATGCTATCAATGCCTTGTCTAGCTGTATCTACAATAGTTGCAAATAATATTATTAAGTATAATTTTTTTTTTATATTATGTTTTTATTTGCGAATCAGTCTTTTGACTATAAACAAATTTGTTGAGGAGCAAAGGTGAGCAAGAGTTTTGAGTCCAATGACTACAACCTCTATTTTTAATATTATTTTTAGGCATTAAGTATCAATTGATACAATATTTGTACCAGCACCAGGAGATAATTTCACTATTTTTTTTTTACTTATTGATAGTGTTCTATATAGTCTAAGATGATAAGGACAATATTTCGAACACTTGAAGATGCACCCCTACATATAAACCCTCTACTACACATTATATTATAAATAAATATCTTTGGACAAATCACACCAATTGATCTAGTCCCAAACTAAGCTAAGCTTGTACTACTGGTGCTAGACAACGTTTAAACGTACATAAATACATATAAGACAACCAAGACTCAGGTACAGATGCCAGTGCTCATCACATTGACATTTGCCCCTAGCAGGATTCGAACCCGCAACTTCCCGTTTCATAGTCAGGGCCTCTGACCTCTTGAACAATGGGTATCGTATTATACCTCAATAAGTCAATGAACTCTGCGGTTGTAGCGTCATTCACACACTGCTCTCTCTGTTCCTTCGTCGGCCAGAGCTCTATAAGCGGAATATCTCCAACGGATTCTGGCAATGTAACCGCTTCATGTTGGACACTCAGTACATCCACACAGGCTGACAACTCTTCGAAGTCAACTGACGTCACCGACACACAGGCTATGCACGGAAATCTGACTTCTGAAATACCAATTAGATATTTTTTTCCACATAAACAAGGATAAAAAGTATAGTTCCAAAATTTCTTCATATTATTAAGTAGCTTCTACCGTCGACTTTGTCTGCGCATGATAAGTACTTTACACAATATCTTATCAAGATCCATTCAATAGTTTTAGCAAGAAAGAGTAACAAACATACATCCAAAAATTCTCACAAACTTTCGTATATATAATATTAATAGGATTATAGTTTGTACCTGCAATTATTTATTTATCAAATACAATTTTACAGTATTACAGTCTTAAACTAATGCACTGTAAAATTCATAATACAAGCAGATAAAATATTACAAAATGACTGACGTTTCTCTCACATCCAACGCCTCACAAAGTACATCTAATCTAATATTGACCATGCAAGTAATAATTCCAAGAATATTACATAAAAGTAAAATGGATAATTTTACCGAATTTCTTGCAGAACTCTTTGGACAGTTTCCACAACGCGTCCCAGCCTACAGGCTCGACTATGAGCTCCGCTTGCATACTCCATTGCTCACGGGCGGTGCCGCGGCCTGCGCTAAACACTCGCAACAACTCCTGCAATATCTCATTATCACTACGAGAAAACGTGTGCACTGTCGGCATTTGGAAAATAAGACTCTTATTGTTTTAAAATCTATTAGGAACCCGCACTGGGAAACTTTGATATTAATTACAGTTTCTTTAAAGATTATAGAGACAAATAATTTGAATGGAAGACGGAGAATGATGATTCATAAATAGAATTAATGTTCTAACACTTTTAAGTACTTTTAACCGTTGTTCCAGTCCGTTCATTTGAAAAATAAACATCTGTCAAAGTCAAACTTGGACTCATTCAAGTAGATGCTAATAATAAACAATGTCAGAAAATTATCTACGGTAGAATAATATAGATCTTATTTGATTGCAAAAAACATTATAAAAAAAGTCTTAAGACATTTCTTACAGTTAGCAATCCATCTCATTTGAATCCGTTCGGAAACACAATACATTTGTTGTTTTTATTTTAGGATATTTTCATTTAAATACCATTTCAGATATAAATACTTTACTTAATATAAATAAAGCTTCATTAAGTAGGTCGTCCACGTATCTTTATAATATTAAGATATTATTCATAATTATTACAGTAGTGTTCCTGAACGCACTGCATTTATGCAACCACATACCTACATAACAAACAATGATAACCCATAACTGTGAAAATTCCGTTGCCTTCTTTTTTAAATCTGAAAAAAAGGAGCTAGCTGGCTTTGCGTTTTACTTTTATTATAAAATATTGTTAATTTCGAATTAAACCCCCAAACTAGGTCTTGTTCCGAACAGTTTGAGAAGAGATTTATCACAAAAACATTCTTAATCGAGTTACTTACTTACCTATTTCCAAATTTAAAAGTACCTAAATCCGAAAATTTAAACTTTGAAGGCAATTTCCCTAAATTCACTATTATTTTATGAGTTACCGTGACCATAATTAATTATTAAGCATGCGCGATATTTCTAAACAACAACCATAACTTAAAAAGCCATGTGGCGCAATATTTAAATTAACTTTCGGTATAAAGAAAACTTATAAAAACGACTTCCATAGATTACAAGGTTAGAAACATGTTTTTCAATGCGATGGCGTTATGGTGGTTTCGTAAAAGCATAGAACCACATAACGGGCTAATGAATTACGAAATTATTGTTTACTTAGCTTCTATTTCAACTTCGTAGGTACCTACCGCGTTTTTTTGAGATTTTTTATTGAAAAAAAGAGGTTGATGGTAGATGGTAGAAAATTTAAGGTTGTGTACGTTTTTTAATATCGAATCATAAAAAAATGACCTTAAATTAAAAAAAAATGGGATAGTCCCTTAACGGTGCCTTAACGATATGGTAAATAGATGTTTTTAGAAACGTCAGAAAATATTCGAGATAAATCCGTTAAAATGTTTCATTCCAATGTGTAATAACCGCGAGAGCAGCAAATATTATTTTATTTCATTTTATTTATTTACTTACCTATCTTATAGGCTGTACGCTATATTTAGTGGAGATACCTACAGGATTCAAGGAATATCATTCCTATCGCACCCGAAATAATCACAATACCCCCTCTTAGGCTCACTTACCACGTGTTTAACATTATTTAATAACGTGTACAACCGAATTATAGGTAATAGGTATATAAATATTCATTGATACTAATCGACCAATTTCACAAAATAAAATACTAGCTGTCCGCCCCGGCTTCGCACGGATCCCTTTTTTTATAGCGTAAGTACGTCACTCGGGAATAGTGTAGCTTTCCAACAGTGAAAGAATTTTTCAAATTGGTCCATCGTTTTGGAGCCTATTCAATCTAAACAAACAAACCTTTCCTCTTTATTATAGTGGTCCCGGCAGATTTCGTCCCTCCCGGCAAAGCCATTGTCATTGTTACGTTTTGTTAAACGTATTTAAAAAAAAATGCATTTTTTTCTACTGGAATGGGATAGAAAGTAGGTATCCTATTTATATCCTTCTCCTGGTTCTAAATAGGTAGGTTAGTGTAACTAACCCAACTTTCTTTTATCCCTACTAATATTATAAATGTGAAAGTAACTCTGTCTGTCTGTCTGTTACGCTTTCACGCTAAAACTACTGGACCGATTTTAAAATAATTTGATTTTAATGAAATTTGGTACAAAGAAAGTCTGGAGCCTGAGAAAGGACATAGGCTACTTTTTTACCGACTGCAAAAAAGGAGTTCCACGCGGACGAAGTCGCGGGCAGAAGCTAGTACCTACCTATATATATAGATTAGTAGTATATATAGATTTCTACCCAGCCAACCCAATTAGGATCAAGTTTTCCCACAAACTTTAATTTTAAATGTTATTTTTTCGCGTCAATTTTCCTGGTCGCCCCTTCTTAACGCATCGAGAATGGAATATTACATTACTTTTATGTGAACACGAGTCACAATCGCTCCACTGGCGACACTACTCGCTTGCAAGAGAAAAAAGTCTACAAATTGAGAGTACGTAAATAAAATATTGACGTTTTTGAATTGAAGTGCAGCGATTATTGGATTTGGGGTAAGTTTTATTTATGTATTGGAATGAAACAACTATTAAGGGATTTAACTCGCGTATTTTTATTTTATTTTATTTGCTGATGTTTCGGATTCTTTACAGTTTCCATAATCGAAGCACGACTGAGCTGACAATAGTCTAACGCTAAAGTAAAATAAAATAAAAATACGCGAGTTAAATCCGTTAGGTAATAGTTGTTTCATTCCAATGTGTAATAACCGCGAAGGCATCAGAAATTATTTTATTTATGTACTTATTTGCAACAGAAAGCTTGGAATAATTATTCAGTACTTACCTAATTAAAAGTCGATCACTGAAATGATTATTAATTAATTTTTGATTATAATTTTTGATAGTAGATAAGTAAGAAAAAATGTTCGGGTTATTTTGACCCCAGTCAGGGTTAGATTGACCCATTGTTTGACTGTTGCATTCATAACTTTCTTTTTTTATTTTAAATACTCTAAGAAGAAGCATAATAATAATATATAAATAAATAAAGTAATAATTTCTGGTGCCTTCGAGGTTATTTATGGAAACTGTAAAGAATCCGAAACGTCAGCTAATAAAATAAAATAAAAATACGCGAGTTAAATCCGTTAATAGTTGTTTCATTCCAATTAACAGAGTAAGTTCAACAGAACTAACTTTGAAAATTGGGGTGGGGTAAAATTACCCCTTAGGGTCAATGTAACAAGTACTTTGAGTAGTAGTGAGTAGGTGCCTAATTTTATTTGGTTGAAGATTTAAACTTAAAGTTAAAGTTCATTTAAGTATAGGTAATGTAAAATCCATGTGACCTTTAATGCAGTCTTATTTGAAGGAAATGGTTCAGTGTACTAACACGACATTTCTGTTCCGCTCGACCTTCGACCGAAAGAAATAAATTATCAACGATACATAATAATACGTCAGCTCAGTCGTACTACGATTATGGAATCTGTAAAGTCTTCGAAACGTCAACAAATAAAATAAAATTCATTAATTAACCAATTTAACTCGCGTATTTAATTTTAATTTATGACGTTTAGAAAAGTTTACAGAAGTTTAAGTCTAAAGCACTTTAGCATAAGACTATTGTTAGCTCAGTCGTGCTACGATTATGGAATCTGTAAAGGCTCCGAAATGTCAGCCAATAAAATAAAATATGCGAGTTAAATCCGTTTAAAGTTGTTTCATTCCAAAATACCATTACAGATAATGGAGATTCTGACCCTCGGTCTGGTGTTATCTTCCATTACATTGCCAGTGCTGTTGTGGCAATACTGGCGCTGGTGGAACTGGCGACTCCTGGAGCTGGCTGCCAAGGTCCCAGGGCCTCCTGCTATCCCGGTCCTGGGGAACGCTCTGCTCTTCATGCACAACCCTAATGGTAAATATAAAGGGGCGACGTGTCAAACATCCGCTATATGCGCGTCGTGTAGAATGAGGTCCAGCTGTCATGTTCCTCCGATGAGGAACAAGCTACTGGCCAGGCTAGACTTCATTTTACACGACGGGTATCTGACGGATTTAACATGCAGCGGCTCCGTTTAGTTTAGAACTGAATCTCATTGTGTTCTGATTATACTATCGTTTACTCAATCTAATCTACGTGTAAAGATTTTATGTTGACTTTTCAAGAACTTTACAGTTACCATATTCGAAATCTTTGTCAACTTAGTGTCGACAATAGTCAATCACAGGACTATCAATGTGTAATAACCGCAAAATAATTCTAAATTGTTAATAAAAATAAGTCAATGTCGTCGCTTTAAGAAAAAGAACAAAAGTGGTATTTTACCAAACATCATCTGCTTTCTCGGTTAAAACAATCGAAAAAGAATTATACGATGTTAAAAGTTATACGACCATAAAGATCGCTTTCGAGTCAAATAAAAACCAAACTTAGCTTTTAGTCGACGAAAACTTTCAAAAATTAAAACATTTAAAGTTTTTATTACTCAGAGGCGTGTGAGTTTTGTGACATACAAATTATAGTAGAAATGACGTAAAAGATAACTACATTTTGAATGGAGAACGAATTCTCGTCTCTAGAGGCGCTTTCCGATATGGCTACTAATTCTAGGCAGCCTAAGTCACGGGAAATATCTAGTTGATAAAAAAAGAGGAAAATATTAGATAAGTCATTCAGAAAACACAGTCATTGTTTTTCTTAGAACAGTAGGTGTGTCATAGTATTTTTTAATGCGTATTATAAAAGCAAGTCAAGTATCTACATTACGAAATGTTATGGTTACGCGTAAAAGATAATCTTGCTAAAGTGCAATAAATCTTAAGTAATGCTTGTTTTTACTTTATTTAGCGTCGTGTCCTCGGACGTGACAAATTTACTTAAAGGACATTATTAATGGGGGCCGCCGCATACCTTTAATTATAGATGTCGTGTAGAACGAGGTCCAGCTGTCATGATCCACCAATCACAGGTCAGTAGCTTGTCTCTCATTGGTGGACAGGACAGCTGGACCTCATACTACACGACGCGCAACTAATGGATTTTTGACTAGATCAATTTTTTAGGGTTAGGTAGCTACGAATTATACCCTAATTAATTTATTATACCTACTAGTATAAATTACAGAGATCAGTTAAATTTATCTTCTGCGACGATGTTTTTTTAAACAAGTGAAATCATGTTTCCAAAACGATTAAAGAGATTGGTACATTTCGTACCTCTTTTAAGGAGAAAAATCCAAAAACTTTTCCTTAAGAATTAACATAACGAAAAGGTTTATATTGTCTTCGTTCTATTTTATCTATGGCCATAACTATAACTAACCGCCGTGTTTTTCTTTTTTCTGTGACGCCTGTAAAAACGCAGTTAAAATGTTTCTGTTAGTTTGTATCCTACACTTAGCATAATATTATACAAAATTTTACTATTTGCAAATATGGAGCAAAATTCTCGTGGCCTTGTAGAGTAGATAAGTAGGTAGTTCAGTGTACTGTGATGACATTTTTGCTGATCTTTCTGATGATACTAGACACTACCTTTATAAAAACGGCCAAGTGCGAGTCGGACTCGCTCACGAAAAATTCCGTACCATTTTTGTAAACGGCAACGATCACGTTTGTTCTATTGTCCCTTAAATTTTTATTTATTCTGTTTTTATTATTTGTTCATAAGAGCCTGGTGACAGACGGACGGACGGATAACAGAATCTCAGTAGGTAATAGTGTCCCGTTTTACCCTTTTTCGACGCCATCTTATATTGTAAATACTAAACGATATTCTAGAATTTAATTTCATTATTTCGTAATAATTGAATATAAAAGAAAACAAAATATACTATCGTATCTTCCTTGATATAGATGAACATTACTTGCGTGCATACATATAAATTTACTCATACATATTCATATAAAATTCCTCGTTTATATCGATTTTTTTTCTAAAGCATCCTCTGACGTACTTTATAATATTATTATGCACTCTAATATAAACCACGACACTGCATAAAACTTCCCATAATTTAACATAATATTATTTATAATACAAGTGGTAATAAGGTAATACTCAGTACGTAGCGTATCTTTAATAGACAAGTAATTTAAATATGTAATTAAATAATGTTCGCCAATTAAAATCTATGGAAAAAAAAGTGTATGTAGGTATATACCCATATATAAAAGGAGAAGCTGACTTAATGACTGACATATCAACACAGGGCCTAAACTATGAGGACTGGAAAGTAGTAATATTGCAGTTTGGTCCCTTTTATAACGTAGGGGAACACTAAGAAAAGAGTTTAAAAAAATAATTCCCTAAGGGGATAAAACGGGTGGTCAGCTTATCGTGCGCAGGTGAAATCGCGGGCAAGTCTAGTCGTGCAATAAAACTATTACATACAGAAATTAAAATGATAATAAAACAAATGTAGTAAGGCGAAATTAACCAAAAATGACAAATTGTATCAAAACGTGACGTCAGGCACACTCCCGAACTTTTGAAGTAGGTATCGTAAAATCGGGTTACTTCGACCCAAGGTAGGGTTATGTTGACCAATTATTACGACTATGTATGACCTGCCTTTTATTGTTTAGTATTAAATCTAATATGCAATTAAAATATTCAGGTAGATTGTTAGTTATACAGAACAAACATTTTTGACAATTCATTTGGGTTCTTTTAATTGGGTAAAGTTACCCTTAGGGTCAAAGTAACCCGACTTTACGGTATCTTTGTAATTTTTTATTTGATTAAAAAATACACGTCAACATTTTTTAATAATACTTAATGGACAAAGAAAATCAATTATGTTATGATACCTAGTTAATTGATGAATTACTTAGATAAAATCAATTAAAAATCAATACGGATGGACAAGCGTAATTTTCTTTAATAAGTTTAATAACTCACAATCGCTATATATAAAGCGTTCCCTTATTTTCCATAGATCATTAAATCAATTTTCTATGATTTGTTGCCTACGTGGGCAATCATTTTAAACAATCAACCATGAAAATTGTGGATTACGTAATATTATAACGATCATAATTATTTGTTTACTAGGCGGATTCAATGACTAGGCCATTTCTGATAAAAAAAACGGTTGGAAAATTTAACATTCGATAAAGTTTCGAAAACTGTAGGTACATATTGGAATGAAACAACTATTAACGGATTTAACTCGCGTATTTTTATTTTATTTTATTTGCGGACGTTTCGAATTCTTTACAGTTTCCATAATGAGCAAATAAGTCAGCAAATAAAATAAAATAAAAATACGCGAGTTAAATCCGTTAATAGTTGTTTCATTCCAATGTGTAATAACCGCGAAGGCATCAGAAATTATTAAAAATACGCGAGTTAAATCCGTTAATAGTTGTTTCATTCCAATGTGAAATAACCACGAAGGCATCAGAAATTATACTGTAGGTACAGTTTATTGGAATGAAGCAACTTTAAACGGATTCAACTCGCGTATTTTATTTTATTGGCTGACGTTTCAGAGCCTTTACGGATTCCATAATCGTAGCACGACTGAGCTGACAATAGTCTTATGCTAAATAAGTATGCTGTAAGTACAGTTTATTTTTGATTTAGCTAAATATAGCTATAGGTATAGCTTTTTATTTCATCTTTCTTTCTACTTGCTCGTTCTTTTTATAATGTGTTCAAGTACCTATATAAAAATTGTAAGTTAAGATACCTCATGTGGAAGAGCGGTGTTCTCTTAACACAAGTATTTTGTATACTTAAAAAGAGGCACCAGCACAGACATTGTAACTGGCTTTAGATAGTGAATAAATGATTTTTTTTTATTTTGATTTGTAAATAAATAGTAAGAGAGCTATGACAAGTTTTCTGCCTCCAATTACACAAAAATTGGGGCCAGTTCTCGGAGTAAAGTGCGATCACTAGATTAAACAAGTTACATACTTTCAAACCGGCCAAAAATATGTCAGGCACGAGTTTGTACGGTTCCGTAGAGATGTCCCTTGCTAATCAAATCATTTATTAGTAAATTTTTGAACTTAGGTATAATATTCTTAACTACTTAAATACTAGCTTCTGCCCGCGACCTTCATCTATGTTAAGCTCCCCCGTTTTCCCCTCATAGCGTTGAATTAACAAAAATGCTTTCTTAGTGCGATATATAAACGACATAAAAGGGCTCCTGTACAAAATTTTAAATTTCTATCCGTTAGAGTAGATAATATTATGTCAGTCATTAACTCAGCATCTCCACCCGTAAAGATAGAAGCGTAGATAGGGATGGACAGACAGCGACAGCGACGTAGTTTTATACTATGTAGCTATAGTGATGATATATATACCTACATACAATTAAGTTTTACTTTTCGTAACCTCAGCGTTAAGCGTTTTTTATAATAATTTCTGATGCTTTCGCGGTTATTATACCTACATTCGAATGGAACAAGTATAGACGAATTTAACTCGCGTAACTTAAGCATAAGACTTGCTCAGTTGTGTTACGATTATGGAATCTGTAAAGGCTCCGAAACGTCAGCCAATATAATAAAATAC
Organism: Polylopha cassiicola; assembly: GCA_038024825.1. Classification (NCBI taxonomy): domain Eukaryota; kingdom Metazoa; phylum Arthropoda; class Insecta; order Lepidoptera; family Tortricidae; genus Polylopha; species Polylopha cassiicola. Next base: position 8,960,551 of record CP149062.1, read on the forward strand.
GCGAGCTAAATCCGTCTATAGTTGTTTCATTCCAACGTTCTTTATAAGTTTACCAAGGAACCTTAAAAACGAGTCTGCAGTTTCACTTGCGTTTAATAAACGCGAAACTATAATTAAAAAGTAATTTCTGATACTTACGCGGTTATTGCACATTGTTTTTGATAACTATGAAAAAAATCCAAGCGAAGTTGGTGTTTTGAAATACAAAATTATTAATTAGGTAGGTACCTACTAACTGACCTAGCAAACTTTGTACCGTGTTTTTTTATTAGTTTTTTATTAAAATATATTTTCTGGTAGTACAGTGAAAATTAAGGGTTATATGTAGGTAAGTATTACTCAATGACAAATCATAAAAAAAATTAAAAGAATATTGGGATGGGACAACCCTTAACATTTAGGGCAATAAAAAATATATGACCGAATCTCAGGTCTACCCAATAACGATATGCACACAAAATTTCATAACAATCGGCTAGTTTTGGCTACAAACACGTTGGAATGAAACAACTATTAACGGATTTAACTCGCGTATTTTTATTTTATTTTATTAGCTGACGTTTCGGATTCTTTACAGTTTCCATAATCGTAGCACGACTGAGCTGACAATAGTCTAACGCTAAAAGTTACAAACACGTGACACGAGAATTTCCTATATGTACATAATAGAAATTAATTTCTCATTATTTTAGAACAATTGAAGAAGTTTGAAGAACTGACGCATCGATACGGCCAGTACGTGCGAGTTTGGATTGGACCGGATCTGAATATTGTTGTGGCAAATCCAGAGGATATAAGGGTATGTCAATATAATATAATCTATATCTATACTTAATATTATAAAGAGGAAAGATTTGTAGTTTTGTATTTTTGTAATAGGCTCCGAAACTACTGGACCGATTTAAATGAAATTCTGGTACAAAGAAAGTCTACATTATCCCCTAGTAACATAGGCTATATAATATCACGCTAGGTCTTATAGTTGCGGAGCAGTAACCGAAACTGTTTCAAAAACGGGAGAAGTTCCTTTAGCTATTTCTTTAGCTAGTCGGTTGAAAGTTAAAGGTATACAAAAATGCTTTATGGGTGAATTGTTCATCTTAACATTATCTTTAAAAAAAATCTTAAGTCCCCCCGTGCGAAGCCGGGACGGGCCGCTAGTTGTATATAAATAAGTACTTACATAGAAGAGACATACTTAGGTACCTCTTGCTTTAGCATTATACTAGTAATTATAAAATGCAAAGTATGTCACACGACGCTTGTTAATAAAGTGATATAGTAATTTGTAATGCCTTCGCTGTTATTAGGTACAAATTGGAATTAAACAACTATTAACGGATTTAAATAGCGTATTTTAATTTTATTTACTTGCTGACGTTTCAGATTCTTTACAGTTTCCATACTTATAGTTTAGGTCTTGCGTTGATATGTCGGTCATTAAGTCAGCTTTTCCTATTTTATATATTATACGTACTTACTATATAAGTACTTAGATATAATATATATTTTCCGTCCTCCGCAGCTCCGGCCAGAAAGCGAAAACGTTGTGGCCGCTGCGCTAAATAAAATTTCCGCTTTCTGGCTTCGTCGAACAGAAAAATAGTATACTGACCTCGGCCAGTAAAATAAAAAGCCTCAGATCACATTTTTGTCAACCTCGGCTTCGCCTCGGACGACAATTACATGTGATCTGAGACATTTTTTATTTTACTGGCCTTGGTGCGTAATGTACTATTTATTTTCAGCTTCTTTTAACATCTAACAAAATGAATATGAAGGGACCTGTCTATGAACATATGAAACCTATTATTGGACCTGGGATTCTCAGTGGAGGTATGTAAAGTTGGACAAGGGTTGCATAAGACGCATAAGGGCAACATTTATTCAGCCTTTGTTCCGGTTCGGCTTATAGACCCACTAGCGACCCATCACGGCTTAACACGAGTGCTATAAACCTTCCTCTTGAATCACTCTATCTATTAAAAAAAATATTCAAAATACATTGCCTACCTACCTAGTTTTAAAGATTTACTAAAGCATACAGAGGGACGGATAGACAGTGACAGTGACTTTGTTTTATGTGGTAATAGTGAAGCTATAGGTACCTTTGTACCGCTTGACCCTCCTTGTAAACACTTTTAAGCCTGCAATGAATTGTCGAGTCGATAAGGTTTAATTTTCGCGGTCTGTCATAAATCGATATCGACATGACGAGATGTATCCTTGTCGACGTTACCGATTTATGACAGACTAGCTTCTGCCCGCGACTTCGTCTGCGCACGATTAGTATTTTACACTATATCGTTATAAAATATAGCCTATGTGTTATTCTGATGTATAAGCTATATTGTGGTAAAGTTTCATTCAAATCCATTCAGTAGTTTTTACGTGAAAGAGTAACAAACATCCATACATCCATACATCCATACATCCATACATCCATACATCCATACATCCATACATCCATACTTACAAACTTTCGCCTTTATAATAGTAGTAGGATCACCGCGAGAACGAAACGACATGACAAGACGTCAACTCGACGTTGCGTAAAAGAATTACTCGTGTTATAAGTGGACTTATTAACTGCAGGTAAAGTATGGAGGAACCATCGTAAAATCGTAACGCCGTCATATAATAAGAAATCGGTGCATCATTTCGCACGGGTCTTCAACATGGAGGCTGAGAATCTGGTGCAAGTACTCTATAACAAGGATCCGAAAGACACCTTTAATATTTACTACGATGTACTGAGGAGCACTACGCAAAGTGTTTGTCGTAAGTAAAATAATTTAAGGTTATTTCACTATCGTCAACTCGGGTAAGAATATAGGATATTTTATTTAGACGTCACATTTTTTTTTCTTGCAGAAACACTCATGGGATTGTCTAAGGACGATTCACTTAATATTAAAAATCTTGAAAAAGTTATATTATCAACGCCGAGGTAAGTAAGTACTGAGTATATTTTATTAAAATGGTCCAAGAAAATTCTTTTAATATTAACTACGATCTATCAATCGATAATTCGATTGATATTTTTGGTTCAATACCATTAGTTTTTAATTATAATGATATTTTTGTACAAAGACAAGAGTAGAAAAATTTTAGACCCCCAGTGGGATTCGAACCCACGCCTATGCCTTTACTAGCGGCAGCGTGCTGAACCATTACACCATAGGGACCACTGACAGGTCATCGAATTTATCTACTCCTTTTCAATTCGGTCTTTGTAGTTTATTGTTTACATGCGAATTTTCGCTTCAGCGCCATCTGTGTCAAATGCTTAAGGCATAGGCGTGGGTTCAAATCCCACTGGGGGTCTAAAATTTTTCTACTCTTGTCTTTGTACAAAAATATCATTAAAATTCTTTTAATTTTTTTTTTCTTATAGGTATCCGTTTTATTTCTTATATTCATTTACATTTCAGCATGTATAGCTTAGTGTTCAAAAAAATGACACGCTGGTGGCTCCAGATACCTATAATATTCTGGTTATCTGGCACTTGGACGAAACTGAAATACTTTATCAAAATATCTAGCGAGATGTCAGCTGACATTGTATCTAAGAGGAGAAAGGCTTTGGAGAGAAACGAGGGTGTGGAAGATGCTAAAGGGATCGTCGATCGATATATGCTGAGTGGAGAACTGAGTGAACAAGAAATAAGATGGGAGACTTTCTCTGTATTCACCACTGTAAGTATAGCACTATCGGGTACCTTAGTAATGTGTGCTATCAGTATAATGGCAAAAAAGCCTCTCAGTAAAAAACTAGTTTTGACTATTAATCTTTGGATGCGTAGGATCAACGATATAGAAGTGATACCGCTCTTTTTCAAAATGAATGCTGAAGCGCATTTGGCCTTGTGGCGCGTGCAGTAAGACTCGCGAATGAACTGCGTCAGGCAATCCATACATTTATACCATTGTGCTTATATGGAATGCACGCCCTTGCTTGCGGGTCTTTACTGCAAGCTATAGATGAGCTTCCAGATGAGAAGCTTTAAGGCCAGTATTTAGTTTTTAGGGTTTTTAGCCCTGACCGACCCGAGGACCCAGAGTGGGGGTCGCACCTCGGCTCGGGCCGTCAGGAAGTGTGTTAACACAACAGGTTCCTGCGGATAAGTCCGACGCGTGCCGGGTGTGGGTACACGTCTTCGACCCCGCCGGCGGGGCCGCTGTAACACTATCGAGTTTGCTAGGTGTGTGTGAGGCGTAGCCCCCAGTTATTAATTACAGTTATTTGTTACAGAGTCAAGAAGCATCGGCAAAAATCGCCTCAGGAGTTCTTCTGTTCTTAGCTCATTTGCCGGACTGGCAGGTACCTTATTTATATAATAGAGATGATGACTGGGTAAAAAAAACGAAATTATATTTTGTTACTCAGTCATTTTTCTTTTCCTAATCGAACAATAAGTTATAAGCGCGTTAAAAGTTCTGGAGTGGGGGTCGTGACGTCACGTTAAGGTATAAAATGTACCATCGTGTGACGTCACGTCCCCTACTCCCAAACTTTAGAAGCATGTATCTTTGTCGATTTTCGTTTGTTTGAGAAAAGAAAAAATACGTATCCAATAATTTTCGGTAATCTACTTGACGGAAAAAAAGCAGTCGTCACGCCCATAGTCCAATGATATACATTATATATTATGTATTATAGTTTTAATCCCTACTAATATTATTATAAATGCGAAAGTAACCCTGTCTGTCTGTTACGCTTCCACGCTAAAACTACTGGACCGATTTAAATGAAATTTGGTACAAAGAAAGTGTGGAGCCTGAGAAAGGACATAGGTTACTTTTTAACCGACTGCAAAAAAGGAGGAGTTCCACGCGGACGAAGCTATATGATAAAAAAATACTTTTATTATTTAGGAAAAGGTATATAACGAGATATTGGAGTGCTTGGGACCTCATGATGATTTCGTCACTGAAGATCATTTGAAGAACTTGAAGCACCTAGACATGGTGTATAAGGAGGTACTCCGGTACTTGCCCATTGCTGCTGTCATTCAGAGGACTGTGGAAGAGGATGTCACCATCAACAAAGGTAAGTCATTAAACTTGTCTAATGGTCATTTATTTGTATATACCACTTTGCCGGGCAGAATAAAAAAGTTATGTCCCTGGATTCCGGGGACATGATGAGATGTGTGATACGGGGTAACGTAAAATACAAGACTTATATACTATATCGAGACAGCGCAAATCGCTGCTCGATCCAGTGTTGCCAACTCCTAGAAATTCGAGTCGCTAAACTCAAAGTCAAAAGTCGCCAGAAAGTCGCTAAAACTAAAACATAACCATAAAAAGTTCAGGGACCCCCCCCCCCCCGTAATGATATACAAATGGAACTTCAATTAAAAATCAGATTATCACCTAATTTTAAAAAATTGTTGTTGGAAGTGAGAAAATCGGTTGATACTGGCACTCTTATAGACCTTATCGCATTTGGCCTGCCTAATTATGTTTCTGATAAAATCGACCGAGTGACTTTGAAAAAAACTGAAGATCTCTACAAAGAAATAGGGAGATTGGAACATCTTGTCACAAAAAATAGGTATGATAAAAAAAATCCTATACACTCTGATACTAAAACAAAAAGAACTGAAGAGAAAAAGCCATGCCAATTTTGTATAAATGAGAAAAAAGGGAGACGATTTCATCCCGAGGAAGACTGCTGGTTTAAAGAGAGAAATCAAAGAGCAAATGTAAAAAGTGTAAATAACTCAGAGCTAGAAGTTGAACTAAATAATATGAATCCAAAAAACTAGAAGTACCACCATTAATAAAAATAAATGTATTATTAAATGACACATTGAAAGTTTCTGGGATTTATGACTCTGGTTCAAATGTGTCATTAATAAATGCCAAATTATTGAAAATTCAATATAAAAAAGATACATGTCAAACTCAAATGGCACACTTAAAGACTATTAATGGTGAGAAGAAAACAAAAGGTGTGGTAACACTAAAAATTAAAATTTATGATATTGAAAGAAATGTGGATATTTTTGTCATAGATAATGAAAATTTCCATTACGACTTCCTAATTGGTTTAGATTGTATTAAACAATTCAGATTAATGCAAGACGAACTTCAGATAAATAAAATTTGAAATTAGGTGCGCTATCGCGTTTGTCGTTTTCCATATTATGTCTCTCTTGGCATTGAATAATTCCGTGTCAATTTGACAAAAAATGTATCTATTAATGGCTCTAGAATTGTTTTAATTTGTACTCCAAAAGTCGCTAAACTATTTTTGTCGTCAAAACTTTTTGGTCGCTAAGCCTTAAGCAAAAGTCGCTAATTCTAGCGACAAAATCGCTAAATTGGCAACACTGGCTCGATCTATCTGGGTTACGTGGTCTACGTGATTGTGGGGAATGTGCAGACAGGGCCGCCACAACAACTTTAGCGTTAGACTATCGAGAAATCAGTCGTGCTACAAATGTGAGAACTGTAAAGTTTACGAATCGTCAGCCAATAAAATAAAATACGAGAGATAAATCCGTTAATAGAGTTTTACATCAAAATTGAGAAACTCAGATAGCTGAGACGCATCCATAGACACTTCATTAACTAATTATAATCAAGCATAAATTTTATAGTAGGTACCTACTTCTTTTTAACTGGCTTTTTTAACTAAAAAAATGTATTACCTATTTATTTCAGAACTAGCGGCCCGTCCCGGCTTAGCACGGGGGGACTTAAGATTTTTTTAAGGCCTCAGAAACGATACTTTTCCCCCGTTTTTGAAACATTTTCGGTTACTGCTCCGCAACTATAAGACCTAGCGTGATATTATATAGCCTATGTTACTCGAGGATAATGTAGCTTTCCAAAGGTGAAAGAATTTTTGAAATCGGTCCAGTAGTTTCGGAGCCTATTCATTACAAACATACAAAAATACAAAAATACAAATCTTTCCTCTTTATAATATTAGTATAGATTTAGGTAACATTCTCAAATAATATTATTTTATTCTCCATTTCATTATGGATTCGTGGGGCCATTCCGAATAAGTATACTGCAGTTCTGTTGATTTTTTTTCTATCGATCTCTGTAATCTCGCAATTATTATTTCGCACTACTGAGTTATTTAATTTCAAGACTAAGTGGAATTTCGTTTTATTAACCCAGTCGTTAAGGGCGTAGCGAGGTACGAAGTACCTAAAGTAACCTATAGGCTTTGATTCCCTTGCGAGTGTCGAAAATTGCCTTAGGTAAATATGTATATTGTCTAAGCCTCCCGTAACAAAATACTACGCCCTTTCCAGTCGTCCCTATTATTGCTCTATCTTTGCTACAGGCAGCATCTCTCTTCCCGCGGGCACATCTGTGGTGATCCCGATACACATCCTCCACCGGGACCCCGAGTACTGGGAGGAGCCAGACAAGGTCAAGCCCGAGCGGTTCAGCCCTGAAAACGTTAAGAAAAGAAACCCGAACGCCTTTGTACCTTTCAGTTTGGGACCTATGGACTGTATAGGTATGTATTGGTTAAAAATATTATATCTTTACTAGCGGGCCGGCTGACGTCGTGCTGCGCGTCCGATTGTTTCGTCAAAGATCTGTCAAAGTCTTCTGTCACTTACCGTCAATCACTTTGTATATGGGAGTATAGAAAGATGTTGATTTTACACTTTTTCAAGATGTTTTTTAAATTTTCTCTACTTACAAACCTTCCCTGGACTTCCACGAATAAAAATAAGCCAAATCGGTAAAGGCGTTGTTGAGTTATAAAATTACAACGAAAAGTGGCATTGATTTTTATATAGGTAGGTATATACCTAGATTATTTTATCATTAGTATTAATTGTGCAAAATTAAGATCAAATGATCCAGTTTAGGCACAGCTATTACATACTTCTTATCTTCTTATGTGTATTTGATAATGGTTGAACATACATAGATACATAGGTATCAAAAATTTAAGAAACCTCCGATACAAAAAAGACAGCTCCTAATTTAGGTGTAACAATTACAATGTACCTAAGAGCTAGGATCCTTCGACACACGCGCGCACACACACACACACACACACACACACACACACACACACACACACACACACACACACACACGTATATGCCATACACACGTGTATAGAAGTGCCGGCGAACCTTTTTATGTATTTTTATAATTGTTTATGATTGTTTCTATTTTCCTAAGTCACTTTTAATATACTTCAACTAGTAAAACACTGTTTTATCTTATTACTATTATAAAGGCGAAAGTTTGTAAGGATGTATGGATGTTTGTTACTCTTTCACGTAAAAACTACTGAATGGATTTGAATGAAACTTTACCACAATATAGCTTATACATCAGAATAACACATAGGCTATATTTTATAACGATATTGTGCAAAGTACTTAAAGTACGCAGACGAAGTCGCGGGCAGAAGCTAGTATTATTATGAAAATAGTATTTGAAGGTAGGTTTTTGTTGGTTTTTGTTTGAATATGTTCTAAGACGAAGCTTGTTGCGGATATACGTATGTTGTTTGAATATATGTATATTCATTAAATAAAATATATATCACCAAAATGAAAATAGAATTATACATACAAAAATAAATAAATAAACTCTTCAAACCTTTTTGTCGCGCAAGAACTTACTCAGTGGCAGAACTTTCTATAACTTAACATAACCTAAAATACTTACTCGTTCATAGGTCGAGTATACGCGACAGCCCTGATAAAGACAATGGTGGTTCGTGTAATACGTCACCTGGTACTGGAGGCCGATGGAGTCCTCGAGGACCTCGGACTCCACATCGCCATCTCAGTGAGGTTCACTGAGGGCTACAACCTGAGAGTCCGGCCGAGGCCTAGGAACAACCGGGCACACGTTGCCGCTTAATATAATTGTTTTTTTTATAATGGAATTGTCAGTTTTTTTAAGGTCTAATCGAGGTTAATTATAGTTTGTTGTGTAATTATGATATATTAATAAGATAAAGGTAATATAAAAGTGAAATATCTACTTTTATTTTTCTATGATAATGGGACTTTACTTTGGAAAGATTTGAAGCACTATTAATAAAATTATTTGCAGTACTGATTATTATAATTTTATTTGTCAATTTTTTAAAGCTTTAATTTGGTTAAAATATTGAAAAGAATAATTTCTGATGGATCCGCGGTTATTATATACCTATATTGGAATGAAATAACTTAAATACGCGAGTTCAATCCGTTAAAATTGTTTCATTCCAATATTCAAAAGAAGTTTTTATAATAAATTGAAATTGAAACAAAACGTTAGTTTAAAACAACAATTATTTATTTTTTAATTAAAATAAAATTACATAAAAGATCTCATATTATTCGTATAATTATAAAAAAAATGTGACATTATTCATATGTCGATATGAATAATTAATGAAAACAAAATTCGGAATTGTGAAGTTAAAGTACCTTTCTAATGCAACCCTGCTATTTCCTATTGCTAACTATAATGTGAAAAGTGAACAAAACTAGATGATTTGTCTAGTTTAATCAGTTAAGAAGCACGAGCAAGTTCGCGTACTTGTTCGACGAACTTACTTGCACGTGTGTCACGAAGCGCGTACGTCACACACGGGCGAGAAAGGTCATCAAGCAAGTAACCGTACATGCTCATACACATACTTGAACTTAAAATTACCCGTTTTATAGTTTAATAACATATAGGTCACAAAATGGATTACAATGAAGTAGATTAGATATTACTTAAACATAAATGATGAAAATAGCGTAGTTTTAGGGCTAATTTTTGGAATTCTAGTAAAAGTGTGTCATATTTTACTATAGAAAAAGGTTATGACAATTACATCCTTATTTTATTTACTGAAGTTTTGAAAACTTTAAGTTTCCCATATTCGTAGCACGACTGAGCTGACGACTACTTTAGTGTTAGACTTACATCCTTCTTCTCTAGCACCATATGACACTTGTTCCTTTTTCACTAGGACCCATAAACAATAGAAGATATTTAGCTGCTCGGTTTTAAGCACCATTTTTAATAACTACAGTACTTTTACAATAGTTTACAATTATTAAAAAAAATAAAAACAAAATTTTCAATTTAACATAAATAATCCATATTTTAATCTCATAAACGACTTTCTATTTATAAAATATCATGTGACAATAAGCTATTTCTTTTATTTATAAAACTGTTTCCAAATTAAAAATTTTGTGTAGGTACATTTTATTATTTCATGTAATTTTTAATTAAACATTTTTATTTTTTAATTTGCATCATGTGTCTATTATTGCATCTAATTTTTATTTAATAAACGCACAAATAAATATATATTACACTATTAACTAGGTAAATAGCTTACATTTAAACTATTATAATATTATTATAAGCTAAGCACAATACTGACTGTAAAACATAAAATTTTAATAAACAAAATACAACCAAGAAATAAAATATATTAACACTACATGGTCCATAAATATCACAAATTACTATTTAATACGTTCAATTTAATCATTTCATTGAAACTTGTATCAAAATAAGGGCCAAATGTAGATAGTAAACAACAAAAAACATTTACAGTATAAAATAACAAAAATTATAATGCAATTAAGGCCGGCACGTGTCAAAAATACTCTAGATACGCGTCGTGTAGAATGAGGTCCAGTTGTCATGTTCCACCAATGAGAGACAAGCTACTGGCCTGTGATTGGTGGAACATGACAGCTGGACCTTATTCTACACGACGCATCTAGCGGATATTTTTTGACAGGAGACAACCCTCATTAGTTTGTAATATTTATTGCTATTTTGTGTATTTGGTATTCAAACATTGTGTATTTTACAATAAAGTACCATTGGAAGCCACTCTTTGGATTACAATATGAAAGCAAAAGACTTCAAGTATAGGTTAGACAAAGTCACATTCTACTAACGTTAACGATTGTAGAAATAACTAAAAATGTATGAAGCTAAAACCGACGTGTCTTTTTATCGCCATAAACCAAGTTGAAGGTAGAATGTCACTTGTCTAAGGAAATATATCTATAGGAAATATTAATGCATAATTTTCAATACCTCTCTTTATTTTGACTTTGACATTGATATAGTCCAGCGATCATAAGTCGCAATCAATGGTCAGCTTATTCGGTCAGTGAGTTTAGCCTTTTTGTTAAATATATATAGATTATTAGGGAGTTATGTTTGCTTTAATGTTTTAAAAATTAAATATTTCTGCAAAAAAAGTAATTTTCCGTTCTCCGGCCAGAAAGCGCCAATATTGTGGCCGCTGCGCTAAATGAAATTGCCGCTTTCTGGCTTCGTCGAACAGAAAAATAGTATACTGACCTCGGCCAGTAAAATAAAAAAGCCTCAGATCACATTATTGTCAACCTCGGCTTCGCCTCGGACGACAATTACATGTGATCTGAGACATTTTTTATTTTACTAGCCTCGGTGCGTAATGTACTATTAAATACTTTTAAATTACACTAAGCTACTTTTATAACTACTGAACCATATTCGTGCTAAAGCTACAAAGGCAATCTCTATTTTATTAAGGACCTAAAGCACAACGCCCAAGTAACTATTACTTGGATCTTGTGGAACTTGCTCTCATTCTAATTTTAATATAATTATTCATTAAATAAAAAGTTGGTCGGAAAAGTGAGGCAGTAGAATTCTGTTTACATTTTCGGTATTTTTTTTACAATTGTGCCATATTTCTTTTTTTCTACAGAATGTGTCGTTTCCTATTATTTCCTGTTAATTATAATAATTATAGTAAACAACCCGAAAATATAAGACTTAAAAATAAAGTAAATATTTGAAACAAGTGCCAGTTATAGGACCATTTACCCATTAACCATTATATAATTATTATTTAGTGGAGAAAATAATTAAATAAAAATGTATAATATTTATTAAAACAGTTAGTTTACATTTTCAAATATAAATAAACTATTCGATTATCTCGTCAATATATTATATCTCAATAATTAATAAGCTTTGGCAAAAAAATACAACCAAAAAAATAATCTCTTATAATTATTCTAACTGGCTCAATTAGATTTAATTAACAAAAATGTTAATAATACTACGTCGAATACCTACAGTTTTTATTTTCACTTAGAAAAGCTTCTATCACAGATGTTCATTCAATTGCTATTTATAATTATAATACATTCATACATACACATTTCCTTTTAAGCCACTTGGTCCGACCGATTAACCACCGCGATCATAATTATCTCATCGACCGACCGACTGGTATCGATCGATCGAAGAGGTACGGCAAGTGGTATTGATCGATCGAAGAGGTACTGACCAACTGGTATCGATCGATCGAAGAGGTACCGACCAACTGGTATCGATCGACTGAAGAGGTACCGAAGAACTGGTATCGATCGATCGTAGGGGTACGGACCACGGATCGATTGGTAACGATCGACCGAAGAGGTATCGATCGACCGAAGAGGTGCCGACCAACGGTTCGAACGGTGTATTCTCAGTCGTAAGGATTTTTCTGTGAGGGTCACTAAATTTTCCAAATAGACCTATGACACTTATTAAAAACAGTCACGATCTGTAATAATATGTGCACAGAAAAAATACACCGTTCGAAGACTTGGATCATGTTAGTGACTTGATTATTTATTTAGCAATTCGATTTCTGGTAGAATATTTTTACGCTCTTTTCATTTTGTTGAGATCTAATTCTTTTTATAATATTAGCGCATTACCTTATGTTAATATGCTTAAGTCACTGAGTATGAAATGAAGTCAAATATGTAATACAGGCGATATATCGTAATCACAGTCATATAATTTAAAAAAACTTTTTTTTTATTTAATTTTACGTCAAACCAATCAGGTAATTTTTTTAACTTGCGCGTGCAAAGACAATAGTCATTATAAGTTATTTAAGGTGTCATATTAATAAAATCTTAAAAAATTACCAGACTTTAAAAAAAAAAGACGGTTCTCAATTCGTTGGGATCTTAATAATTTGATCAAAAGCAATAAGTTTAGAAAAATATCTACTGCTATGTCAGGGCCAGGGAGAGGGGGTAATGACCCCGTGACCCTCCTCCCCCTTGATCCGCCCGAAGAGAAGCTGATTATGTATAATCTGTGATCACGTATACCAACAAGTCAATGTCATCATAATGATTGAAATATTTCCATCCAGGACACGATTCTTTTGTTAATAATTTGTAGAAGCATGTTCTACAATTGGTATCCGGGTCTCATGGTGTGGTTGGTTTCCGCTTCCGGTTGCTGTATCATAGGTGGCGCCATTGGGTCGTTTGACGTTACCGTCGTGGATGGTGGTACACCTGTAACAAAAGGATTTTACAATATAAGTGTTTCAAAAACAGCTGTCGAGTTTCTTGCGGCGTTTCTTCTCGCAGTGCCATTTTTAAAACCGCTAGTAAATATTGACATGTAAAAGTGTCCCTTAGGCCCTATTTAATTTATAAAGACTGGAATTAAACAACTTTGAACTAATACGATTATGGAAACAGGAATACGAAACTTCAGCAAATAAAATATCATATAATCCGTTCATAGTTGTTCCATTCCAATGTGTAATAACCGCAAAATAAAGATTTTCATTTTACATTGGAATGAAACAACTATTAACGGATTTAACTCGCGTATTTTTATTTTATTTTATTAGCTGACGTTTCGGATTCTTTACAGTTTCCATAATCTAATAAGCTAATAAAACTAATAAAAATACGCGAGTTAAATCCGTTAACAGTTGTTTCATTCCAATGTGTAATAACCGCGAAGGCATCAGAAATTATTATTTTCATTTTAATTTACAATTTATTGCACAAACAGTTTCTAATAGTTTTGAAATAATTAGCAGACCGCATTGAGTTAAAGAAGTCCTGATTTTATCAAGTTCAGACTATAGTTGGTTTAAGTGCCTAATCTCAAAATGTTTCCGGAAATCAGGGACATACAAATATCCCATCAAAGGGAACTCTAAAAATAATATCTGATAATGACAAACCTTCGTTTTCCTCTTCTTCGGTGAGCCACTTCTGTATGTCAGCATGGTACATCCTCCGCTGAAGGACCTCTTTCGTTCGAGGTCTAGACCCAATAAATGTTACTTCCAACTGAAAATAAATAAATAAAGATTATAATAATTTCTGTTGAGTTTTTTGCTGCGTTTCTTTTTAGTATTAATGGTCTTTCCGAAGCGCTAGTAGACTCATCTAACGTGTAAAAGTATTTCTAAGGTGTATTTACTAATAAGTATCTGACTAATGGATATCTAATATAATTATGTTGCAAAATGTGTTGGTAAGCGCATAACTCGACAACGCCGTGACTAAATTGGCCAATTTTTTTTTTCAAATGTTCGTTGCAAAAATCGAATAATTGCCGGGAAAACCCCAAAAAACAGCCCTTTTCTTTTCCCATACAAACGTTGTCTAACTAAAGTTACCTAACTTGAATTTGGAACGGGCAGGATGACGTCTGCCGGGACCGCTAGTCCCTACTAATATTATAAATGCGAAAGTAACTCTGTCTGTCTGTCTGTCTGTCTGTCTGTTACGCTTTCACGCTAAAACTACTGGGCCGATTTTAACGAAATTTGGTACAAAGAAAGTCTGGAGCCTGAGAAAGAACATAGGCTACTTTTTAACCGACTGCAAAAAAGGAGGAGTTCTACGCGGACGAAGTCGCGGGCAGAAGCTAGTTTTATATAAAACAAAATCACTTTCCGTTGTCTGTCCCTATGCATGCTAGTAGATAGAGTGATTCAAAATGGTTTATAATATGTATATTACATGGTTAATATCTATACTAATATTATAAAAAGGAAAACTTTTTTGTTTGGTTGTAATGAATACGCTCCTAAACGACGAGACCGATTTTAAAAATTCTTTCACTGTTGGAAAGCTACGTTCACCCTGATGATAGGCTATAGAATATTTTGAAAAAAATAAGGATCCGTGCGAAGCCGGGGCGAACCGCTAGTAGTAGATAAACACACCCAAGCGAAGCCGAGGCTGGTCGCTAGTTATTAAACCGATCTATCCGCACGGCAGTGTACCATCCAAGTTCGGTAAAGAAAAGGCATAAGCTCACCCCAGCTGGCAGGAACGGTCTCAACTCCTCAGCCAGGTCTCCGCCGGCGCCGAGCCGCGTCGCCTCCTCCCAACTAGTGTGCACTTCCTCATGAAGAAGTTTCTCCTCTAAAACAATTTTTTTTATAACAAAACATGATCAAAACTTAACTTGGTACACCAAGTTATTTACCTATTATAAAGATATTAAAATGAACTGTTTCGCAAATGCAACTTCAATAGTTCAAAGTTTTCGGGCGCTTATTTGTAACTTAAGCCTTCAATTTACTTTAGTTATGATTTACTTCATAACAATATATTAAATTATTAAATTAGATTTTACTTTAAGTGTTATGTTGACCCGTAAGTAAAACATACATAAAATTAAGACACAAGAAAAATTATACATATACATTTACATAATTGGTTTTCTAAATAAAAAAAAATACTAACCGTCTCTCTTGGTCGTGCTTCGTTTGTACTGGATGCGGAACCGGAAGGCCTCGAGCACGCTCGCCACCACGATCGTCAACACCACCATCGTGAACAGGTAGAAAACCTACAAATAATACATTTTTAATAATATCTGATGCCTTCACGGTTATTACACTCCGTCTGCGTGGAATTAGTACATCCGGCAACTAAAAGTAGCCTATGCCCTTTCTTTTCTCTCTAGACTATCTGTGTACCACATTTCATTTAAATTGGTTCTGTAGTTTAAGCGCGAAAGCGAGACAGAGCTACTTTCGCATTTATAATATTAGTTCGTAGGATTAGGATTGAAATGAAACAAATATAACGGAATTAACTCGCGTATTAGACGTAGTAAAACATGCACTTGTTATATTTTTTTTCTGTTTTTAACATACGTAGGTATGTTAAAAACAGTTCTACATATAAACTGTATAAATTCACCCTTATATAGCTTTTGTACAAGTATAATTATATCTTTAGCTGCTTAATCAAGCAAAGGAAGCCATTACGTGTCTAAAATCCGCTAGAATTGCGTCGTGTAGAATGAGGTCCAGCTGTCATGTTCCACCAATCACAAGCTTCACTTGACCTCATTTTACACGACGCTCATTTAACTGATTTTTAACATTACAACCCATTCCGTGAAGGTATGTAATTAAAAAAAAACTCACCATAAAGTACACCCTGCTGACTTGCCCAACAACATGCGCGTACGCATTCATCATTACGAACCAGTTGTTCACCACGGTCAGTTCAAACAGAGACACGCCGCTGGTGAGAATGTTCTCGAAATTGTTCAAATAGTAATATCCCAAGGCCGTTGACCCGTTAGACGAGTACTTGTAGAAATCTTCCACGGTCGTGTTACTGAAATGAAAAAGTTTATTTCGTTAACATATACGCAAAAATAAAAATCGTCGTGTTTAGTGCATTTGCTGAGTTACTGAACTCCGTAATAAATGTGTTATGTAGAATGAGGTCCTGCTGTAATGTTCCACCAATCACAGACCAGTAGCATGTCTCTCATCACAGGCCAGTAGCATTATGTCTCTTATCACAGGCCAGTAGCATGTCTCTCATCACAGGCCAGTAGCATGTCTCTCATCACAGGCCAGTAGCATGTCTCTCATCACAGGCCAGTAGCATGTCTCTCATCACAGGCCAGTAGCTTGTCTCTCATCACAGGCCAGTAGCTTGTCTCTCATCACAACCCAGTAGCTTGTCTCTCATCACAGGCCAGTGGCTCGTCTCTCATTGGTGGAACATGACAGCTGGACCTCATTCTACACGACGCGCATCTAGCGGATTTTTGACAGGTAACGACCCCTTAAAGACATTCCTTTTTCAATTTTATCTGGTTTTGAAATTACCTTCTAGCTAACAAAATATCAGTATATTATCACTACATAGTATAAAACAAAGTCGCTTTTTCTGTCCCTATATATATATCCCTATGTACGCTTAAAGCTTTAAAACTACGCAACGGATTTTGATGCAGTTTTTTTAATAGATAGAGTGATTCAAGAGGAAGGTTTATAGCACCCGTGTGAAGCCGGGGCGGGTCGCTAGTTATGTAATAATGTAATATTATATTATTAAATACGTACACACAACAGTTCCTCATGTCATATCCGCTGAAGAGCTCCATGCCCAAGATGGCGAAGAAGTAATACATGACCAGCATCACACAGCCGGCTGAAGACATGAGAGGTAAAAGAAGTACAAGAGTCCCAAACACGTCGCGGTACCGCTTCTTGAGTTTGTATAAACGCATCAACCTGTATAGGGAAATTGGATAAAATTAAAATGAAAAATATTTTTATTCAATTCAGGCTTTTACAAGAAATCAGAATCAAAAATGTATTTATTCTTATGAAGATCAAAAGGTTACGAAAAATTAAACTTGAGAAAAAACGGCAAGAAACTCAATGAGGAATATTTTTTTCTAAAATAAATAGTTAAGTACAATGTATTTTATACCTGTAGTAGGTATATAACATTTTTTGAGATCTAACTACCTACTTTGAAAAAAAGACCTTGTGTTCAGTTTTTTTGCGTCGTTTCCTCTCAGGAATTATAGTATTTTCAAAACGCTAGATTTATATAACGTGGAAAAGTAAATTTAGGGTCTAATTACTAATAAATTATTTAATTTGAATTTTACATCTGACTTAAAACACTATGAAATTTATACTATCAGATATGTTCCTAGCTACCAGGGACTTTATCTGTAAAGTCTGTCTGTCTGTAAATGCTCCGAAACGTCAGCAAATAAAATAAAATACGCGAGTTAAATCCGTTTAAAGTTGTTACTTTCCAATGTGTAATAACTTCGAAGGCATCAGAAATTATAACTTTAACTGTAGTTAATGAAACCTCTTCCATCTCTTACCTTAGTGGTCTGAAGATGACCACAATGAAGAGTTTGGGAGCCAGTGAGAGCATCACAGCCCCCATCAAGGCCAGCAGCGTCACACTGAGGTCGAACACGTTCCAACCACTCTCCAGGTAGGCAGTGAGGCCACTGGCTGTCATGCGCAGAGCTGCTTCGATGAGGAACACTGAAAAATATAATAAATAAATATCTTTGGACAATTCACATTAATGAAGGCCACCGCGTGTCAGAAATCCGCTAGATGCGCTAGTGTAGAATGAGGTCCAGCTGTCATGTTCCACCAATCACAGGCCAGTAGCTTGCCTCTCATTGGTGGAACATGACAGCTAGACCGCATTCTACACTAGCGCATCTAGCGGATTTCTGACACGCGGTGGCCTTCATTGATCTAGTACCAAACTAAGCAAAGCTTGTACTATGGGCACTAGACAACTGATAAACATACATAAATACATATAAGACATAAAAAAATTAATTATTGTGGCAATAAACTAATTTTATTAGATTAGATTCATTTAATTTTCATTATCGTGCTACGATTATAGAATCTACAGTTTCCGAAACGTCAGCCAATAAAATAAAATACGCGAGTTAAATCCGTTTATGGTTGTATCGTTCCAATAGGTATAGGTATTCCTAATAAAAAATAACTAAAATGAAATAAATTAAGCGACATGAAATATGTAGTTGATTTCACAACTAAAATAAAACGGATTTTAATTAAGTGAAATAAACCGAAATCAAGTAAATATTGTTAAATTAATTGAAAAGAAAGTAAATTGAAGCGAAATTAAATTAAGTGACATGAAATAACGTGAAATGAAACGAAATTAAGTGATTTAAAATTAAATTAAATAAATTTACATGAAACAAATGAATTGAAAAGAAAGTTAAAGTGACATGATTCATGAAATAAAATGAAATGATAAGTGTCACAAAGTGCCAAGTGCGATGTGATGAGAGGCCACACTCACGCGTGAGGAAGAGCCAGGTGTCCCAGGAGGCGCAGAGCCGGCGCGCGCTGCCCTGCAGGTCGCCGTCCGCCTGCAGCGCGCGCAGCACCAGCGCCACGCCGTTGCACACTATCAGCGCGTCTGCACACACAGACACACACACACACATACATACATACATACATACATACATACATACATACAACATACACATACACAAGGGCGCGCATTCCATATAGGCACAATGGTATAAATGTATAGAGTGCCTACCCTGACGTGGTACATGCGCCACCCTCACTGCACGCGCCTGCACATATATGTATGTGCAGGCGCGTGCAGTATATGTTGTATGGTTGACGTTATGATGTATTGCATACACATAATACACCAGCAAGGGCGAGGTATGAGCAGCTAGTTCCTGCAGGTTTTGATTCCCTTGCGAGTGTCGAGAATTACTTTAGATATATTTTTAGTTTTATATACAACATATGGAGTGCCTACCTTGTGAAATCGCAGCTGATGTTAAACTTTCTATTATACAAATATATTTTTCTGTCCTCCGGCCGGAAAGCGCCAATTTCTGGCCGCTGCGCTAAATGAAATTGCCGCTTTCTGGCTTCGTCAAACAGAAAAATAGTATACTGACCTCGGCCAGTAAAATAAAAAAGCCACAGATGACATTTTTGTCAACCTCGGCTTCGCCTCGGACGACAATTTCATGTGATCTGAGACATTTTTTATTTTACTGGCCTCGGTGCGTAATGTACTATTTAAATATAGTAATTTAAAAAAAAAACAGCATATTTTTAACATGATCCAATCTCCCACGATATAACATATCCTAGTGTGGAACACATATTATTATCTAATACCAATGCGGCGAAGGATCCAGTTAATGTAGGTGCCTAATTATCTATACTTCTATATCTATACTAATATTATAAAGAGGAAAGATTTGTATTTTTGTATTTTTGTATGTTTGTAATGAATAGGCTCCGAAACTACTGGACCGATTTCAAAAATTCTTTCACTTTTGGAAAGCTACATTATCCCCGAGTAACATAGGCTATATAATATCACGCTAGGTCTTATAGTTGCGGAGCAGTAACCGAAAATGTTTCAAAAACGGGGGAAATGTATCGTTTCTGAGGCCTTCCGTGGCGTGCGCTGAGCATATAGTTAAAGTTATACAAAAATGCTTTATGGGTGAATTGTTCATCTTAACATTATCTTTAAAAAAGTCCGCGAGAGCATATGTCTATCTTTTATAGTTTACCCATAACAATCGTAAAACTATGAAAAAAATCTTAAGTCCCCCCGTGCG
This sequence comes from Polylopha cassiicola, assembly GCA_038024825.1. NCBI lineage: Eukaryota > Metazoa > Arthropoda > Insecta > Lepidoptera > Tortricidae > Polylopha > Polylopha cassiicola. The sequence continues at coordinate 8,980,765 of CP149062.1, forward strand.
AAGCCGGGACGGGCCGCTAGTTGTTCATATTTTCTTCAGTCAGCAAGATGGCGTCCCATCTTAATACATCACAGTGTCAACAGATGGCGCTACTCACAAACGAGGTGTTCAAAGTGCGGGTGGTGCACGAGCGCGCCGGCCACACTAGCGAGCGGCTCGAGCGGCGAGGCGGCGTACCAGGGCGCGCGTGCCTGCTGCGGCGCCCAGCGCAGCGAGCACGCCTCGTACAGCGCGCCGAACTCGCGCCGCGACAGCGCGCCCGAGCCGGACGCGTTCAGGTGTTTGAACATTAGGTATGCTTCTAGACCATCTGTCAATACAAGCGTGAATTCCATATAGGTACAATGGTATAAATATATGGCGTGCCTGCCATGACGCAGTGCACGCGACTGGCACTGCACGCACCTGATATAAGCAATTTCATCGTCTATCGATTTTGTAAAGAGACTTCTGATATGGATACGATTGGCCTTTATGTAAATGACTCTCGGGGGCGAGATTTGAAGGATCATCAGGCGCAAGACGAGAATACCCTGGTCGCAATGCTTTTCCGGTCAACTGCGTGGTCACAAGACAAACTTGATAGTGTAATCTCTCATATTAGAGGATCTTATACTTGTTGTCTCGGTTATAATATGATTATTATAAGTATTTACTTACTAAATTGTATTCCAATTTTAACCCTCAATTCAAATGACAAGTTTGAGGCATATATTATGTGATGGTGTGATTTTGTTTATGTGTTGTATTTCTGTGCTTTTATGTTTGTTTGCTGTGTGATTGTGTATTTGCGAACTTATATGTTTGTGTTTTTTTTTTTTTTTTTCGAACTGAGTACTAAAGCGCAGTTAGCCAGCTAATGAGCCTTCACTGCAAAACCGGACGGGTGGCGAGACTCCTGAGAGGAGACTCTTAAGCCTTTTGGGTTGGGTTTAGGGTTTTTAGCCCTGACCGACCCGAGGTGTATGTGTGATTGACTATTTGTGTGCTTGTGTGATTTCATGTTTATGTACTTGTCTGTCTATAACATCATAACCCTCTACAGAAACTTTACTAACTTCTTACATAATGTACTCACTGTAATGTGGAGCGTAGTGCCTCATGAGGCCTACAAAGTGCCTCAGCCGCACGGCATCCGGGGCCCTCCGGGACACGAGCAGCCGGAAGGCGTGGCGAGTGGCGCGGCGGCGGTGTATCAACAACGCTCGGCATTTCTCACGCTCTATGCTTGTGAACGCTTCGTAGACTACCGCTAACATCTGGTAATAGATTAGATAAGATTTATTTGTAAGATTAGACATATAATATGATTATATTAATTTACTAGCTTTTACCCGCGACTTCGTCTGCGCATGATTAGTAGGTACTTTACACAATACCTTCATAAGCTTTAGCCTATGTATTAACTACGATCTATCAATCGAAGTCCGATCGATATTTTTGGTTCAATACCATTAGTTTTTAATTGAATTGAAAGGAGTACAGAAATTCGACGGCTCATCAGTGGTCCCTATGGTGTAAGGGTCAGCACGCTGCCGCTACTAAAGGCATAGGCGTGGGTTCGAATCCCACTGGGGGTCTAAAAATTTTCTTTTCTTGTCTTGGTACAAAAATATCATTATAATTTTAGCTTATGTGTTAGTCAGATATTATGTAAAGTACATTATTACGTATAATATTTTATTCTGATTTTTAGTATTTGTTATAGCGGTACCTAACAGAAATATATACATGGCTAAATATTTCGGATGAACTAGCTATTTGCTCACGTTTCGAAAACTTTACAGTTCCCATATTGGTCCTGTTAGACTATCTTCAGCTCAGTCCGTTACGAATATGGGAAAATAAAATACGCGTGCTACAACTGTTATAATTGTTCTTTCTACGTGTTAAAAAAAATAACATAAATAAACTTAGGGGTCTAGTAAAAACTTACTAAACTTACAAAATTCCCAAGTTGGCAACCCTTTACACGAAAACACGCCAGGGACATATAAAAAGGATTACCTGGTGGGAGGGGGGGAGTTACGTAATACTTGAACGGCCCCTAAATTGTGATAAATAATATTTACGATATTTTAATGGACTGTATATCATAGGTAAAAAAAAGGCTTGCATGCGCCTCATTACCTTGATTCCACCGTTGAGCTTATATGACCTTTTGGGGCCCCTGGTCTGTCTCCTGAGTATTTCCAGCTAGTCCAGGGTATACGGACACCAACAGTGTGTATAACAGGCCGTAAGACGTTTGCACGCAAATATTAATTTCAAAAACTAAGGAGCTGTTACTACGCGTGTGCTTCTAATCGAACGACAAAAAGGGAAGGGGCGTCCATTTAATTTTTTTTATTAATTAAACAAAACTTACCAAATTCATAAGAACGTAGAGCACCGTGATGACATAAAGTATGAAGAACAGCGCGTACCACTTGGAGTGTGCGTAGGAAGGCATCATCACGTCCGGGAAGCTGCAACAAATCATGACAGATGACACATGACACACAGGGGCGTGCAGTGAGGAGAGCGCCAGGGTAGGCACTAGGCACTCCATACATTAGTGCTGTGCCTGTATGGAATGCACGCCCTTGCAAATGACAGATGACAGATGATGAATACGAAATTGTACAGAAATGACATACTCAAACGGCAAGTCAGTTTATGCTCGCACTTGTCAGACAATCAATCTAATCATTTATTGAAAACTTTTATTTAACTTGCAATGTAAGTATATAGGTATGTGCGGATGAAATCTTGCAACTTAATTTTGAAGCAGATTTCTTTAACCGATCGAGCTAAAATTTTGTATACACGTTCAGTGTGGATGACATGGTTAACTGTGTGACGTTATTCTAAAAACCAATCAAGGAGAGTACAAGAAGGGGTGGAAATCCAAATGTGGGGTATCAAACGAAAGAGGATCTCGTATATTGTTAAATTAAATTATAAAAGCTTGTTTTTGAAAAGGTTTTTTACTTTTAATCTTCTAAGTATAGTTAACCATGCATTGTCTAAACTGAAAGTGTGTACAAAATTTCAGCTCAATCAGTTAAAGTTATCCGCTTTAATATTGAGTTGCAAGTTTTCACCTTCACATACTTACATACTTGCATTGTAATTTAAATAATCCTAACTAATATTATAAATACGAAAGTAACTCTGTCTTTCTGTCTCTCTGTTACGCTTTCACGCTAAAACTACTGGACCGATTTAAATGAAATATGGTACAAAGAAAGTCTGGAGCCCGAGAAAGAACATGGGATACTTTTTAACCGACTTCAAAAAAGAAGGAGTTCCACGCGGACGAAGTCGCGGGCAGAAACTAGTAGCAATATATATAGAAATAACTTACTTGGCTGTAGTGAGCAAAACAAACATGCTCACGAAGGAATCACTTATTGTGGCAAAGTGTTGTCTGTCGATGTCTTCAGAAAACAAATAGAAACCCAGTAGGGAGTACGTCATTATGAAGAACATCAACAACCCTGTGAACAAAAGAAAAGTAAAGTTCGCGGCGAACTTGGAACTTGTTTATACATTACATAAAAAAAGACTGTCTTGTAACTTTCAATAACTTCTGATGCCTTCGCGGTTATTACTTATTATTGCACATTGAAATAAAATATCGCTTTACTGATAGACTATCGTCAGTTCAGTCGTGCTACAAATATGGGAACTGTAAAGTTTTCGAAACGTCAGCAGTTGAAATTGTTTCATTGTAACGAGTAGGTAATAACCGAAAAGGTTTCAAAAATTATTACAATAAAGATACTTTGTACAAAAGTAATAACTAAATAGGTATATCGAAAATTCCATATTAAAAACGACATAACAAACGTAAATCAAATTTAAAACGAAAACATGTATCAATTTATTAGTGCCTACCCTGATGCAACACGGCACTGCCCGCCCCTGCTTACCTAACATATCAAGTATAGGCGGCACAGACTGTAATATCTGCCTGATGAACCGCCTCACGCCGCCGCAGTGTCGTGTGTCGATGAGGAAGATGGGCCGCAAGGCACGTGTCACTCGGAAGTGCGAGGATTGTCGACACAACACCACCAATGCTTCTAGCACCATTATTATTAACGTGACACACTGGAAAATAAAATATTCAATGATTAAAATCCAAGGTAGAATATTTAATCTAAATCTATATAAGCGAAAGCGAAAAGAAGGTTAGAAACTTGAAATTTTGCATAGGAGTCCCTTTTATAGCATAGGGGAGCATTTAGAAAGGATTTTTGTAAATTTACCCCCTAAAGAGTTAATGTGAAACATTGCCGTTGTTGAAGTGACCAAGGAGTGGATCAGTAACTATTCCGTGCGGACAAAGTCGCTGGCAGAAGCTAATCTTCTAATACATATAAATAAAAATAAATCGCCAAATTGAATGAATCTTTTCTTTAGCCTGGTGATTTTCGATAGTTCATATCGATTCCATGCAGTTCTATTCGTTTCTACAATCATTAAAAGAACGGTGTACCCTTCTTTAGCTCCCATGGCTAGCTTACTAGCCTGGTCTGGGCTTGGTGACTGACCTGGTTGGCCTAAGATAGCTAGCCTGGCTGGGCTAGCCCGGATGACTTTTTACCAGGCGCGTGCAGTGAGTATCGCGCGTGTACCACGTCGGGATAGGCACTCCATACATTATGGAATGCACGCCCTTGCTTTTTACTATACCTTAAGCATGGTCCTCTTGTGTTTGAGGATGGTACTCCACCCGATCCACTTCAGCTTGAGGTACAGCTCGACTCCAATCACCGCCAGCGCTACCAGCTCTATCGTACCATGAGCCCACACAGGCATCTGAACATATCAAAGTAAATATGAGAGAGGTCATGACCTTAGTAGTATACGAGGGGACTAATGACGTCACGAATTAGTTAGGTAACATAAAATACGCGAGTTAAATCCGTTATAGTGTTTTCAATCTATACTAATATTATAAAGCTGAAGAGTTTGTTTGTTTGAACGCGCTAATCTCAGGAACTACTGGTTCGAATTCAAAAATTCTTTTTTGTTGGATAGACCATTTATCGAGGAAGGCTTTAGGCTATATAACATCACGCTGCGACCAATAGGAGCGAAGAAACAGTGAAAAATGTGTAAAAACGGGGAAAATATGAAGCCTTATAAAGAAGTGACAGAAGACTTTGACAGATTTTTGACGAAACAATCGGACGGGCAGGACGACGTCTGCCGGGGCTGCTAGTGTGTAATAACCGCGAAGGCATCAGAAATTAAGTTGATTCTTACCTGCAAATTGCTGACAGCAGGATCCTCGGAGAAGGCGAGGAGTATCAGCACCAGCGAAGCTAGGAGATCCAGGCCGTGGTACCAGGGGTTGTGGACTCGAAGGTACGCTGGTAACTCCTCAGGACTCGAGGGATGGGAATCGAACTTCTCATTGTTCAGACCTTCCTGGTTAAATTGGGGTAAATAAATAAATATGTATATAAATAAAATGAAGTCGGATTAGTTACGCTTTATAATATAAAACGGCTGGACAGATTTTGACATTTGTTGTGGAGGTAACTGACACCTATCTCTACTTTGCCTAAGATACGCGAGTTGAATACGTTATAATTGTTTCGACCAAAGTGATTTTAATTACACTAACTTTTTAAAAAGTTTTTTGCAGATAACTATTATGTTTACTATAATATCTCCAATACAAGGGCGTGCATTCCATAGGTATAAATTTATTAAGTGCCTACCCTGACGCAGTTCACACGCGCCTGCTACAAGTATATTTACAATTTCTAAATATATTTAGTTATTTACTGTAGTAACTCCAAGTATATTTATTATATAGTACTTCTAAGTATTTTTACTACTCAGGCGCGTGCAGTGAGGGGAGCGTAAGTATGACGCTAGGGTAGGCACTTCATACATTAGTGACACTGTGCCTATATGGAATGCACGCCCATGCTAGGAGTATTCCTTGTACATAAAATGCAGTGCCGAAAAAAAATTTTTTTTTTTTCATTTACCTCCAAGTAAATGGCTGCTTCATGGTAGTTCATCTCCCAATGCTCCTCCTCGGACATGTGCAGGCCGGTGTCCAGGGAGGACCGGCTGCCCATGTCCAGGCCATCGCCCGCGCCGTCTGTGTTCGTCCGTGTGTCTGTCAACAACAATCACAATAATAATAATAAATTATTTCTGATGCCTTCGCGGTTATTACACATTGGAATGAAACAACTATTAACGGATTTAACTCATTTCTGTATAAATCACTTTAGCATTAGACTATTGTCAGCTCAGTCGTGATACGATTATGGAAACTGTAAAGAATCCGAAACATCAGCAAATAAAATAAAATAAAAATACGCGAGTTAAATCCGTTAATAGTTGATTCATTCTAATGAATAATAATAAATTTATTTTCAGAAACATTAGTGTTTGGTACCTCTTTGTTTGTGTTCATAACACGTGTGATAAGAGGTAGCACTCTTCCTTGATATTAATAGTCATGTATAATTCTCGCATACTACTGTGGCGGTTTTACCAACAGGCTTAATAGGTTGACCTGGTAGAATGATCATATGGTTCACATGCTTTAACGAAAAAAAAAAACAAGGGCGTGCATTCCGTATAGGCATGTCGTGAATTAATTTAGTGCCTACCTTGACGCATTATCTATGTTATATACACCCGCAGCATAGGGTCCGAACATCATAATTAATTTATTTATTACATAAAAAGTAATTTACGTACACAAGGTCTTAAATACATCTGAGTTAATTAAAATTAAATGTGAATTATACGATCAAGTAGCTGGTCTACTAGATTTTACTATCATGCCCATATAGCTTCTTCCCGCGACTTCGTCCGCGTGGAACTCCTCGTTTGTTGCAATCGGTTAAAAAGTAGCCTATGTCCTCTCTCAGGCTCCAGACCTTCTTTGTACCAAATTTCATTTTGGTACAAAGAAAGTCCAGTAGTTTTAGCGTGACAGCGTAACAGACAGACAGACAGAGTTACTTTCGCATTTATAATAATAGTTAGGAGTTAGGATTATTACTTTCAAATATATACGAACCACTATGTTCAAACGGCACGATCTCCTTAGGAAGCATAATAATAGTTAACACAATGCGCGGGCGCAAACGCGTACTGAGAACATTTGACTGGAAATTATGCGGCCTTGTGTAAAGGGAAACTCGTATAGGCATGTATGTACAACTGTTAGTGCAGTGGTTAAAGGGCCTGACTAGGATGCTGACAGGTTCTATACCACAGGTCCATTGATATTGCCAATATATGAAAGACAAATAAAGAGTACCTAATCTCTTATTTAACAATTTTGCAAATTTTGCAATGGCTAGTTAAAACACTTATTTTAAGTAAATAATAACACGCTATTTATATAAATTTCAATGAGGGAGCTATGCAATACTTCGTATGTTTTTTTTAGGTACATGGGCGCCATATTTCATTTTGTATAGATTATGAAAATGTGACATAACGAATCTAACGATACCTAATTACATAAAAAATATAGAAGGTGCTTTATTTAACAAAAACATAAAATTAAATACTTAATGATCAGTGGCGGATTTGCTCTAAGGTTAAGCAGGCAGTAATTAATAGATGATTAACCGTAACAGAAATACGCTGATGAGTTATAAAAACGTAGAAGTACTGGTACCACACGGCCTGGTCCGGCCATGACTACAAATCCGCCACTGGTAACCGTTCTATATATAGAAAATACTTATATAATTACACATAAATAATTAAAACATACTTATAAAGTTAGAAAACGTAGAATATACCGTTTCAGGCACGGCATCCTTCACTGAGTATAGCACTTTATCGAATCGCATTTTATTAAAATAATTAACACAATTAATAATTTAATAATCACACAACATCTTTACTCGGGATCTTCAGCCGTTTAAATGATAAGAAACACTTTAACTATCAGAAAACAAGCCACAAATGCCGCCGCAGTCATATGATAATGTTAATCGCTAAACAATTAGAAACTTTAAGTATAGGAATTAAAGTATAATTTAGGTATTAAATTAATGAGAACTTAATAGAAAATGCAGTAGATTGGAAGCGATAAAACCCGGTTAAATGTAAAGATAAGATTTGTCTTTTTTTGCAAATATTTGCTTAATGTCAGTTTCGTTTTTATAACACGACGGATACAAACAACGGTGCGTAAATAAATTTCAAAATATGATAACAGTATAACTATTTTGTACAAATAAAGGCGTTTGATTAATTTAACGAATAAGTTCAAGGTAAGGATGTTATTATTATTATTGGAGACAAAATCTAAATTAATTCAAGTATATAATAATATCACTTCTTAAACATTGTAGACTGTAGTGACTCAATCCAAAATGTGTTGTTAATTAAGGATTCCAAAATGAATACCTATATGAATTGCTCATATAAATAGAACTAGCTGTCCGCCCCGGCTTCGCACGAATCATCTTTTTTTTTATAGCCTATATCACTCGGGAATAGTGTAGCTTCCCAACAGTGAAAGAATTTTTGAAATCGGTCCAGTCGTTCTGGAGCCTATTCAATCCAAACAAACAAACCTTTCCTCTTTATAATATTAGTCAAGTATAGAAGTATAAATATAGATTATTACAATTTTGACTATATTCGCAATAAAAAAAAAGCATTTTTTACGCCAGAATGCCTGGCGCCAGTTTGATTGAAAGTAATACTATTGACCTTGTATCATTCACGGTTAGGTATTCTATTGTGCCAACGGAAATCCGTTGCGTAACGTAATGGCGACTGCCGCGTGTCTAAAATCTACTAGGTACGCTAATGTGGAATAAGGTATAGCTGTTATGTACCACTAATCACAGCTTGTCCCTCATAACAGGCCAGTAGCTTATCTCTCATCGCAGACTAGTAGTTTGTCTCTCATCACAGGCCAGTAGCTTGTGTCTAATCACAGGCCAGTAGCTAATTGTGTCTAATCGCAGGGCACTAGCTTATCTCTCATCACAGACTAGTGGCTTGTTTTCTATCACAGGCCAGTAGCTTGTCTCTCATCACAGACCAGTAACTTGAATCTCATATCAGCCAGTAGCTTGAATCTCACCACAGGCTAGTTGCTTGTCTCTTATCACAGGCCAGTAACTTATCTCTAATCACAGGCCAGTAGCTTGTCTCTCATCGCAGGCTAATAGCTTGTCTCTCACCACAGGCTAGTTGCTTGTCTCTCACCACAGGCTAGTGGCTTGTCTCTCATTACAGGTCAGTAGCGTACTAGCGAATTTTTGACCAGCGACGACCCCCATAGTTAAATGACAGTTCCGTTATTAATCTTATAATATTTGGACGACCAAGAAGAATTTTCCCACAAATAGGAGTTACCCGTATTATTATAAATAACATTTCACACAACTGGTTCAACAATCATTCACTCATATTTGATGACGACAAAGTTAACGGATTCATCATAATTGTGACTCATACAATATCAATATCAAATGTCACACATTTCAATTTAAGTTTCATTCGTGTATTTTTACGTGCTTCTAATGTCCTAGCCGCGATAGTGCCTACAGTGACTTAGGTCAAATCCGCCACTGCTAGACAATAAACACAGCATAAACCGTTGATCGTAGCTAAAAACTTATTCTCTTTGAATGAGGTAGTCATCCGATACGAAAGGATTTTCTGAAATTCTATCCCTAAGGGGGTGATACAGTGCTTCAAAGTTTGTACTTACAGGACGACTTAATTTTTTCTATTTTAATTTTTGCATAAACATTCTTTAACAGTATTGATGGAAGACTTGTTTAGTATTTTATTGAAATCCATCCCCTAACGGGGTTAAAAAGTATGCATACAAAGTCTCAGGCAAAAGCTAGTAAACTTATAAAAATACTTACATGATTTCAATCTGTACCATTTGTCTTTAAAGAAGTCTAACACTAAATCAGTCGTACCAGACGCTTTAGACATTTTTCAAAATTACAATATTACACATTAGGTAAAAAATTGCTGTTTAATAAATACTACACATAGTCACATTTTCTCAATTTTCTACATTGAATCTAACTTGAAAGTATTAGATCGAAGGACGCAGGAGTTGTCAACCATGATCCTTGCTTTTATTTAAGTATCTGCCTACTAAGTAGACATAGACGCAAAAGTAGGTAAGTTTTTCTTCATTTATCTATAAAAATATAATAAATTAAATATAAAGAGCGAACTAGTTTTTACCGTTTTATTGATAATGGTACGGAACTCTTCGTGTGTGAGTCCGATTAGTACTTGACCGGTATTTTTTTTGTACTTACCTACTTAAACAACCCCTAATAATTTTGTAAATGTAACAGTACCTATCTATAGTTACATCTCCTCTTGACGCTTAAATCGCTAACCGAATTAGATGAAAATTTTGTATAGGTACAAGATGGTTTGAGTCCTAGAGAAGGGTATTTAAGATAGTTTTTATTATGCAAATGGGCCTAAACTACTTAAAGGTTAGGAACTCAAAATTTTGCACAGGGGTTCCTTTTAATGTAGGGGAGCACTAAGAAAGAATTTTGGAAAATTCACCACCTAAGGGGGTAAAACCGAGGTGCTTATCGTACACAGGCGAACGTATGGAAGCTAAGTAAGTACATAAAAAAATACCTAACTAATTCAATGTCACTTGTCACAATAGTTAACATAATTGAGCAATCATAATCAATGAACAAATATTGTCTTAATTCATTCACGAGTTTGTTACCACTGCCTGATAACGGATGGATGTGTCAGCTGTCATGCAACTGATAACAATGATAAGAGAATATAAGAATGGTCTGTTATTCCAGACATTTTGTTACACTATTTCTAGGTAACTTTGATAGGTAATAAAGCAATTAGGTAAGTACTTAGTCGTTAATCGCACGAAAGGTAGTGTTAAACATTTGACAGATACCAAATAGGTACTAGAACGTATTTTATTTTATTTGCTTACTTTTGAAAACTTTAGCGTTAGGTAGACTATAGTCAGCGCAGTCGTGCTACGAATATGAGAGCTGCAAAGTTTGAGAAACGTCAGCAAATTAAACAAAATACGCCAATATGGAAACTGTGAAGAATGCGCGAAAATAAAAATACGCGAGTTAAATCCGTTAATACTTAGCTGTTTAATTTCAATGTGTAATAATCGCGAAGGCATCAGAAATTATTATGTACTTACCTACTAAATAATGACACTAAGTATTCAGACAGTGTACTTATATTTATGAAAAGAATTTTAAGTGAAAACGGCATATGGAAGTAAATCATTCACAAATGTACTGTCAGTGGTAACAATGCTATAGATATATAACTTGATATGGCGTGACTGTATTTAATTATCTCGACTTTTCTTAGAAATATACGGATAATTAGGAGTCAGTGTTGCCTTGCTGAGGACTGATTTGTTTATTTATTTATATTTTGTGTTGTACCTACTTACACAGACAGATTTTTATGTTATTATTTTATTCTGTAAGTATTTAAAATACAACTAAAAATTTAATTGGAAAGAACCTTAAAAACAGAGTATAATAATTTTATCTGAAACACTTCACAGCATAAGACATATTCCTAGACAAAGCAAACCTTATTATAAACTATTATCTATTCTGTGTTATAATATAGGTATGGTTAATATTGGTTAATATGTAGTAGGTATTTGATGAGACTATTTCTCACAATTAAGAGGATACTAAGTAATTAAAAGTACTCAATTAAAGTGTAAACTTGAATAACTTTTACATTTCATGCAGAAAAAATCAAAGACACTAAGTATATCATTTTAATGAGTATTTTGTAGCTGTCTGCTGTAGTAAAAATAAATAAATATTAGATTTTAATTAATATTGTTACTTAAAAATCTATTGAAAGTATAAGACAATAGGTACTTTTAAAATTAAACTTCATGATAAGTATTTAAAAAATAAATGAAATATTTAAATGTCTCTCCCATTGTCTAATGATAAATATAGAAATAAAGACAGAATTATTAATGATATGCCTATTATATGACTTTTCATATAACTGTTTAAATATGTACCTAAGAAATGTAAAATCTATTTAAAGTAATAATATATATTAGTAAAATAACTGTACATAGTAGGTTTATTTTTTTCCTAACAAGATAAGTACATAGTTTGCATTCTTAGCACTCCCTATTGTGCAACAACCATCTTATACCTACCATACCTATATGGAAACTTTAAAAATATTGAAACATTGGCATAAAATCAATTTATGCAAGTTAAATTAATAATTGCTTTATTCCAATGCATAAACAAGAAATCAGATAACTGTTAGATAGATTTTATTTAACTGAAGTAATTATGTACTACGCCTACTGATCTCAAAGGGGCCCTAGCGACATAAATCAGTGCTGGTCAGTTCTAACTGGATTATTAAGGTCTAGAGATAGGTTACCAGATCTAACTAGATATTATCAGACTATTAGATATTAATTAATCATAAGAATTATAACGTCGAGGAGGGTAAATATACACTTAGAGATAAATAAAGGTTAATTAATCAATTAGAATAAACAAATTATCACATAAAACTTTATCTAACATGCAAGTTAAGCCACTACAGCCATGCAAAGGAATTATCAAACATCTATAACACTTTGCAAAGTATCTTTTCGCCGTAAAAAAAGAATTAGGTCATTTTATGTGCATTGTTTATATACATATGTTAGTGTTTAGGTTGCTATGACTCAGAGATCTACGTCATTACGCGTCGTTGGAACTCTCAATCGATCGCAAGATGAAGCGGTACAGTTATCACGTTCATGTTAATGCTAAAATGAGGCGAGAGAATTAAAACAAATGTTAAAATGCATAACATAATGTATTGTAAGTACAAGGGAAGCGTACATGGATTTGGCGGCTACAGTGCATAGAAATATTTTAGCTTCTGGTTTACTTGAGACGTTCGAGCCGTAATTGTTGATGCTGGCGTTCGCGAAATCATCATTGAACCTTTTGTAGCCGTCATACGGCGTAGACGGGCTCCTTAAAGCAGCCATTTTTCATTACTAATTTTTATTTAAATTTTAAGTTACTTTGACGTTTCACGTGTACTGCCATTGTAAATAACAAATTGTGAACATCTTCCAAATTTAAATATAACAAGGCAACGTAATATTTAACATATTCTGAAAATATAGAAAGTATTGATTATCATGCTTAATAATATATAAAAAATATTAAAAACAAAATCTAATTACAGTTTACATTAAGTTACAATATGTATTGGCGACTTTTTATTAAGCTGGCAACATTAATTTCCACTGTCAAATTATGTTGCGTTCACGATTAAATAATGTAACTATGGTAAAAACCGGTATTGTCAAAGACTCAAAATGTTCGCATCACTATAAAACCATAGACAATTCTTTTGATCTCTGTCAATTTCTTTTTCTTGAGCCCGGTTGTAATGTGAGTTGAAATTGTTTTTATCGAGAATAAATCCATTTTAATTCGTGTGAAATTGTAATATTTATGTAATCCCACGTATGATATAAAATCTTGAGAATAGGTAAAAGTGATATTGTGTCATATTTCCTATCAAACGGAAAGTAAAACATTAGAAATACAAAAGTTTAAAGTTTGACGTTCACTCGGCAATAGTGCTATAACAGTGAATTTCTACTGATTTCATCGTTGTTTTAATTCCACAATTCATACCAAAACCCTAACTTGTGGAACAAATACTTAATACGTGGTTGAAAGTCACCAAAACAATTCTAACCTAAAACTCAGGTGGTGTGTTGTGTTGTTATGAGGTTGGTTTTTCTGTGCAGTTAAATCATGGCTCCACCACAGCCCAAGGCGGCGGCTAAGCCTAAGCCCGCCGCAGCCCCCGCGGGAGGCGTGAAGAAGGCCGCCAAGGTTGGCAAACCCAGGAACTACGATCTGGGTAATGGAATCGTCAGGTTCTCCAAGACGAAGATGTTCCACAAGAAGGTATGTTACAGAATATTATACTTTCTTTCTGTTTATAATATAGCTTTATATTATTTAGACTGATATTTGATGTACTAGTCTGGTTAGGTTATTTATTTATGACAATTCTATATTCATATTTGGAAATTTTCAACTGAGATAGCAAGATTTATTACAGTGTGCTAAGTAATAACTAACTGCAATATTACAAGTTTTCTTTTAAGATGATATATTATGTAGTTTTATTCAAAAATATGTCAATACTAAAACATCACTCATTGATTGGAATAACTTAAGTTACAAGAAGCAACTTAAGAATTTTTGTATATTTATCAAACTTGAAATAAAGTATTTGGTTGATTTTTTGTACATTTCAACCTTCAGTGCCTAGCCCTGAATATTAAGAAAGGCTGCAGTAACATTTATATGTACTTAATTAATCCTGACAACATTTATGAGTACAGTATACACCTATATTATACTACCTACAGCATAATATAGGTCAATTGTTGAAACTGTTTTATTTAACTTCAGACTGATGATGGTTGCATATATATCGCACACCTAGATCTAAAGGGATCTAACTCAAAAACCGGAAGATTTGAGTTATGCACACCATCGGATTCCAGCAAAACCCACCTACACGAAAACAGATTTCAGCTAATACCTATAACTCTGCTAGCTTTATTATAAAAAGTATAAACTTATACAGAAAACTCATGCAGGAGAGGCGAGAAACTGATTAATATGTCCATAAGCATTTATGGACATATTAATCAGTTTCTTGCCTCTCCTGAAAAAGTACCTTTTTTGAGTTAGTTCTCTTTAGATCTAGGTGTGTGATATCTAATAATAATAATAATAATAAAGCCTTTTATTCTGAGATTAGAGTTACAATTCAATCTAATTTATTACTAAGTATCTTAAGAATCTAAGTTTGTTACAATATATCTCTAACTTCAGTGTGCCTGTTGGCATAGGCCTCCTCCAAAGACTTCCATTGACTTCTGTCATTTGTTACTCTTCTCCATTTTGCACCCACAGTCAGTTTCAAATCGTCTTCCCATTTAATTTTTTGTCTACCCCGATTTCTTTTTCCCTCCCTCGGGTACCATTCTGTTATTGCCTTGCTCCATTTCCCATTTTTATCACGCATCATGTGTCCAGCCCATCGCCATTTTTGCTGGTCTATTCTTTTTAGTATATCGGTAACTTTCGTTTTCGATCTTAAAGCGGTATTTCTAATCCGATCTGTTTTTCGTGTGCCCGTCATACTTCGCTCCATTGCTCTTTGACATACGGCTAGTTTTTCTCTTTGGGCTTTACTTAGTGACCATGTCTCACAGCCATAGGTTAGACAGGGTAATATACATGTGTTGTAGGTTTTTGTTTTAATTGCCATCCCAAGGTCTTTAGACTTCATTATTTCCTTTAGGGCCCAGTACTTTTTCCATCCCGTAGCTACTCTCAGATTTATCTCTTTCATGTTTTGTTCCTCTGTAGAGATAACTTGCCCTAGATATATATATGTCGCAGTGAGATGATAAAAACGGGGATTTGATCAAGTCCCTCAGTGATATGATCAACTCCCGGCTGATGATAAAAATACCACGCGTTGTGTCATTTCCCTAGCGAAATTTAGTGATTTGATCAAGTCTCCAAGTCATTTTAGGGAAATGAAAGAATCATAAAAATGGCTGCTAGATTTCTTCATTTCACTTAGTTATTTGATCAAATGCCTGAGCTGTTTTAGGGACATGATAAAACGAATAATTAAGTCAACTCGGTTTTAACATTTTACCAAACACGTCTAGTTATTTGATCAACTCCCTTAACAGTTTTAGGGAAATTAAAGAATCACAGCAATAACTGGTGGAATTCTTCATTACCATTTCATCAAATCTCTTAGCTGATTTAGGGAAATGATAAAACTAGTCTTAGAAACAAGATAGATACCCTTTAGGAAATAACTATTATTTGCCATAATTACGAAAAAGGCAAATCCAGACTGTTTCTTTGTGCACAGTGGGTATAATGTAGGGGACATCGTAATTAATGGCAACTGAAGGTCTCCTTTAGGTACGACGACGAGCGAAGCGAGGAGGAGTGTTAGGTAGAACTGTGACCTTGCTGTGACTGTGATTTTTCTAAAAATATTTAGGGAGTTGATCAAATCACTAGACGTGTTTGGTAAAATGTTAAAACCGAGTTGACTTAATTACTCGTTTTATCATGTCCCTAAAACAGCCCAGGCATTTGATCAAATAACTAAGTGAAATGAAGAAATCTAGCAGCCATTTCTATGATTCTTTCATTTCCCTAAAATGACTTGGAGACTTGATCAAATCACTGAATTTCGCTAGGGAAATGACACAACGCGTGGTATTTTTATCATCTACCGGTAATTGATCATATCACTGAGGGATTTGATCAAATCCCTGTTTTCATCATATCACTGCGACATATACTCTTTAACATGTTCAAGGCACTCGTTTCCAATTTTGATGTTTCTTGGTATATCGTTGGTCATAATTTTCGTTTTTTCGGCGTTCATTTTTAATCCGACTTTCAAGCTTTCGTTATTTAGACCTTGGATCATGATTTCAAGTTTTTCGGCATTTTCCTCGAAGAGAACTAAATCGTCTGCAAACCGGAGGTGGTTTAATTTTTTCCCGTTTATATTTAAACCGAATTCTTCCCAGTCTAATTTCCTGAATATATTCTCGAGAACTGCAGAAAACAGTTTCGGTGAGAGCGGGTCTCCCTGTCTGACTCCTTTCTCTATTTTGAATTCGCTGCCCAAGGTCTCTAGTTGGATTCTGGCTTTACTGTTGGAGTAGATGTTTTTTATAAGGTTGATGTATACTGTCGATACTCCTTGCTGTTTTAGTGTCTCCCATATATATTCGTGTTTTATGCTATCGAAGGCCTTGGCATAGTCTATAAAGGCGATATATAAAGTTTTATTGTATGCGATGTATTTTTCCAGCACTTGTTTGACTGTATGTATATGGTCTATAGTTGAAAATCCTTTTCTGAAGCCTGCCTGTTCGATCGGTTGCTGCTCATCTAGTATTTGGGTGATTCTATAGAGTATTAGTTTTGCAAACACCTTGTATACGTTTGACATTAGGCTTATTGGCCTGTAATTTCCTATGTCTTCCTTATCTCCTTTCTTGTATAGCAAGATTATATATGATTCGGTCCATTGTTCTGGGATATTTCCGCTTATCAGGATCTCATTGAAGATTATAGTTAGGACTGGAACCAGCTCTTCCATTGTTCCCTTCAGTAGTTCGTTGGTTACCTTATCTGGGCCTGGTGATTTGCACATCTTTTGACTTGCTATGGCCTTCTCCACTTCTTTCGGTAATATGCTAGGGGCGGTTTCATCGTCGTTTATATTACTACAGATGTTATTTTTTAGCGCTGCTGGTTCTTGTTTTGCGTATAATTGGCGGTAAAAATCTGTGGCTACCTCTTTTATAGGTTTTCGCTTCGAGGTGGTTTTTGAGCCGTTTTTCAGTCTTGGTATCCATTCTTTCCCTGTCTCTTTTAATTCATTTATCGCTTTTTTAACACCTCCTGTTCTTGATATTTGAAATTCTAGGGTTTGTAATCTTTTAATTTTTCGGTCTTTCCTTATGTTTTCTCTTATTTTCTTACTTAAATCTGATATGCATTTTTGGTTTTCTTTGCCTGTTTGGTTGGATATTAATTCTTTTCTTTCTTTTATTAGTTGTAGAGTTTTGTCGCTAAGTTGGTATTTGTTGTGGTTTTGGTTTCTGTTTGTGGTCATATATTTTTGTAATTGTTTTTCAAGTAAGCTATACTTTTCTCTCACATTAGTCTTGCCGCTGTTGACTATAGTTTCCATGCCTTCTAGGTGGTTTGTGTTATAGCAGCTATAGTCTGCTTTGAGCTGTTCTGTCACAGAATTTTTGATGTGCTTCCGGGATGTTTTATCTGGGTACTTTTTGAGAGAACTCCTTACCATACGATGATTTGTGTTAAAATTTAACGTTGATATAACTGTGGTATCTGTAAATGTCTTAGGGTAGCTACTTATTATGTAGTCAATCTCGTTTTTATATGATCCGTCAGGAGAAATCCAGGTCCATTTATTTTTCTTGTTCTTCTTAAAAGTTGAGTTGAGCAGGATAAGGTTGTGTTCCATTAGGAAGTTGATTAACATTTCTCCATTTTTGCTTCTTTTTCCATGCGCGAACTTTCCAAGAATATATTCTGCGTTGTTTTTCTTGTCACCTACCTGAGCGTTGAAATCTCCCATCAATATTATGTGTTTGTCGGAGTTACTTTTTACTGCTAGTGAGACTTCTTCATAAAATGTCTCTATTTCTGATCGTTCCGCTTGTTCTGTAGGCGCGTATACTTGTATTATTGCCCATTGCTTTTTGTATCCTGGGAATTTTATGACCAGTAATGCCAGTCTTTCAGAGTAGCCGGTCAATTCTTGTATATATTGTTTTAGGGATTTCTTTATTATGAAGCCCACTCCTCTGTGACCAGCTGTTTCTCCCTTTTGAAATAGAATATAATCTCGATGTTCTTCTATTTTTTCGCCTAGTCTTCTCATTTCGCTTATACCTAATATATCAAATTTTATCTCTTCTAGCGCTTTTTCCAGCTCCATCAGGCTTTCGTGTGTCCTGAGTGTTCTGACATTTAGGGTTGCTATATTGTATACGTCGCTTCTTTTGGTTCGGGGGACTTGGGATATATTTGGAGGGTTATGGTCTACTTCTCCCACGGTGACCGGCCGGATTGGGATGCAATTTTCGTTGGTTTCTTTTATCAAGGTTGAGCTTATTGTGGTGTTTTGTTTCCGAGTGCCTATGCCATTGTTTAGTTTTTTGAAGTTTCTGCAGGTGAAGCTGGTCTCTCACGCTCAACAAAGTTAAGTACACTAGGTTTTATAATTTCCTTCGCTGAGCTGCCTGCTTGTGGTAGAACAGGTTCATTTTCTATGATCGCTTTTTTTTTGCGCTGGCGTGTTTGGGGAGCCTGACTCGCCCCTCTTCCTTTTTTCCCTATTTTTGTCTGATGGTGTGATATCTAACTCTTATTAAATATTAATGTGTCCTAAAATCTTCCACCATTTCTTTAACAAAACTTGCATCACTTCAAGGCTCTGTGACAAAAATTCCTAATGATCATTTTCCATGTAAATTTCAGGCCAAGTACAAGTTTGTTGGCAAGAAGAACCCCAAGGCTGAGAAGCCCAAGAAGCCCACAACGGTGGTGAAGCAGATCAACGGAGAGAAGAACGGAGGCACCCGCACTGTGCTGCTCAAGCGCAGGAGGTCCTTCTACCCCACTCAGGACAAGTATGTATCACTAGCTCTTACCGACAACCTCATCTATGCATGATCTTAGTAAATTATTATAGCCTATAATTTTTTGTTCTAATTTGTAAGCTATTGTAATGTTCATCAAAATCTGTTGAGTAGTTTTTGTCTGAAAGAGTAACTAACATACTCATAAAGTTTCTCATTTATATATTTCTCATTTATAAGTTTCTCATTTTATATATTTGTCAATATGGACATTTTATAAATTTTATTACGTAAGTATTTTATTTGTTAATATTTATATTGTTAATTTTTTATATTCTGCTGCACCCTGTGATTTCGTGTGGAATGATGATAACAAAAAAAAAACGGGATTTTTTTTTGTATTATCATTTACCGGCATTGGTTTTCCATTGTAGAAAAACACATTATAAATAAATAATATAAAACGATAATAATTGCTGATGCCTTTGTGGTAATAATATTTTTTTTGGTGTTATAGAAATTTAGTTTCTCTACTCATAGCAAACTAAGATAACTATAGTCTAACATCGTTACTAATTTCACTATTATCCCTCAGGATCCGCACCCACTCTCACCACAAGACGTTCAGCAAGCACATCCGCCGGACGAGGCCCAACCTGACCCCGGGCACGGTGCTGATCCTGCTCGCCGGCCGCCACGCCGGCAAGCGCGTCGTGCTGCTCGGAGTGCTGCCCAGCGGCCTGCTGCTGGTCACTGGACCCTTCGCCGTGAGTACATTTATATCTTACTAGTTTCTGCCCGCGACTTCGTCCACGTGGAACTCCTCCTTTTTTGCAGTCGGTTAAAAAGTAGTCTATGTCTTTTCTCAGGCTCTAGACTTTCTTTGTACCAAATTTCATTTAAATCGGTCCAGTAGTTTTAGCGTGAAAGCGTAACACACAGACAGACAGAGTTACTTTCGCATTTATAATATTAGTAGGGACTAGCACCCCGCCCAGGCTTCGCCCGGATCTCTTTTTATTATAGCCTATGTCACTCAGGAATAGTGTAGCTTTCCAACATTGAAAGAATTTTCAAATCGGTCCAGACGCTTAGGAGCCTATTCAATCCAAACAAACAAACCTTTCCTTTTTATTATATTAGTATAGACAAATATCTAACATACTAAGTGGGTAATATAGGCGGGTGGATCTTCCAGCATTTCTGGACGCCATCATTGTGGTCTAGAATGTATTTAAAAACAATCAATAAGTGAAATTATCTCCTGATACTGGTGTGAATATTGTTTCAATTGATATCTACTCGGTAATACTAATTGTAATCATTGTAAATATAGCTGGAGATGACAATGACAGTGTCTCAAATGATCTAAGATCGAAACAGACACATTAAAAAATGAATTCATGAAAATGAAAATCTTTATTTATTTGTTTTGTCGCGAGCCGCAAGAGGAATGGGCACGACGAATTAACAAAGTAGATTGTGGCCAAATAAGGGACCGTCGCGGTAGCGCGAGGGGCTGCATTGATTTATTTATTAAAGACTATGTTTTGCCCGCGACTATTTCAATATGTAAGCATTGTTATTGTAAATTTCATCACCCATAAAGTTGTTTTTGAAAGTGTAACTAACAATCATACATCTTTACTCACGAACTTACGCATTTATCATAATAAATTCCTAATATCTGCGGACAACAAGTACTTTACACAAAAGTTTACAATGTTACTAGTATTGCAAAGTCGATAATAAAACTGTCTTGTCTCAAACAGATTTTACCTCTCTCACCTACGGCTGGCTACCCTAGAATGTCCTTACCCCTTACATTATTTATTTAGTAAATCTTTTCTTTTTTATTCCAGTTCAACTCGTGCCCCCTGCGCCGCATCCCGCAGCGCTACGTGATCGGCACCTCCACGCGCATCGACCTCGGCGCGTTCCAGCTGCCGGCGCACCTCGACGACGCGTACTTCAAGAAGAACAAGAAGTCCACCAAGAGGAGCGTCAAGCGCAAGGAAGGCGAGGACATCTTCGCCACCAAGAAAGAGGTGATTATAGTAAAATAGGACAAATGCGTACCACTGACCACTCTTGTACTTACTTCGTGATTAAACGTAGTTAACGAACCAATTGAAGTATCAGCCATTTTTTTGTTTTCACGCGTATAAACTGTTAAATTTAACTCGTCGCCACTGTTGTTTCTCGTTAAATTATAATCCGGTCATTTAAGCTTATATTAGATAAGAATCTCGGAATGCGAGATACCCGGCTGTAATTTTGTAAATAGTTGTATATTGACATCCTTAAAGTTGTCTCAAAACCTACATAGACGGCGCGCTTTACGGCCTCTACCTCAAAAACGGTTCACCGTATAAAAATTTTTTTTAAACAAAATTTGTAGAGAATTTTGTATTCTACAATATTGCCAACAAAGACAAAAAGCTAAAACGAGAAATGAGAAATTTACAAAAATAACGATTTTTTGACACTTTGACCCTGAAATTTAATAGTTGCTCACACCCTACCATATGTAGGTTTTGAGACAACTTTAAGGATGTCAAAATACAACTATTTACAAAATTACAGCCGGGTATCTCGCATTCCGAGGTGAATTCCTAATTTGACCGGTCTATAAGGAAATACGATAAAAGTCCGTGCGTACTCTATGACAGCTGTAATCATATTCTAAATTTCAAACATGACGCGGTCCGTAGACGCAAACGTTAGCAAATAAATACGCGAGTTAATTCCGTTGTAGTTGTTTACGGTGTTTGTTTACAAAACTATAATTTGGGAAATTAACTATGCGCACAAATTTGAAAAATACTTAGCATTCTATATATTATGTTCTGAATTTTTTTCCTTCGTCAATTTTTCACCTAGCCCAAGGGTCGTAAATGTCAAGAATTACATATAAAGTTCCAAACTTTTTAAAGAGGCACATTTTTTTTGCCAACAATAAATAGAGGAATCACCACAAATGCTACAGTGGTTTTAATAATAGTTCATTAGGTACCAAGGCCAGTAAAATGAAAAATATCTCAGATCACATGCAATTGTCGTCCGAGGCGAAGCCGAGGTTGACAAAAATAGTATACTGACCTCGGCCAGTAAAATAAAAAAGCCTCAGATCACATTTTTGTCAACCTCAGCTTCGCCTCGGACGACAATTACGTGTGATCTGAGACATTTTTTATTTTACTGGCCTCGGTGCGTAATGTATTATTTCATATGTAACTAAACCAGGTCGTCTTCTAACCCATCGACGAAACCTAAAACTGTACTCTTTACCTTTTTTTAAAAACAAATTATTTAAAGCTATTATCTATTCCAGAAATACGTTCCATCGGAAGCGCGCAAAGCCGACCAGAAGACGGTGGACGATGCCGTGATCGCCGCGATCGGCAAGCGGGAGGACAAGAAGGTCCTCCGAGGATACCTGAAGGCGGCCTTCGGTCTGCGCTCCAGCCAGTTCCCGCACAGGATGCGCTTCTAGCTTTAAGTGTCAATAAATATCTATGACCAATTATTGAGTTTTATTGTGAATAAATCGCACACCTAGATCTAAAGGGATCTAACTCAAAAACCGGAAGATTTGAGTTATGCACACCATCGGATTCCAGCAAAACCCACCTACACTAAAACAGATTTCAGCTAATATAACTCTTATAGCTTTATTATAAAAGAGTATAAATTTATACAGAAAACTCATGCGTGCATATGGACATATTAATCAGTTTCTCGCCTCTCCTGAAAAAGTACCTTTTTTGAGTTAGCCCTCTTTAGATCTAGGTGTGCGATATATTATATTGTCTGATATAACGTAAGTATTATAGTATATAGTCTTGTCCTTTATAGTGATCCAAATAGAAAATTCTAGTACACAATTATTTAATTCTAGGGACTAACATATTGCGATAATTTATAGTAATCCTAAATTTATCGGAGCACGCTTAAACGACTGACATTGAATATTTCTAGTGATATAATTGTTCACCTTTACCAATACAATAGTAATTATAGTATACTAATTCCTGTTAAAGATTTAGAAGTTAAATTTAGAGTAGTGTATTCGGACATGAAATAGGCTTGTAATTAAATAATATGTAGCAATGCTTTATTTACAACTAGCTTCCGCCCGCGACTTCGTCCGCGTGGAACTCCTCCTTTTTTGCAGTTGGTTAAATAAAAAGTAGCCTATGTTCTTTCTCAGGCTCC
Source organism: Polylopha cassiicola (assembly GCA_038024825.1). Taxonomy (NCBI): domain Eukaryota; kingdom Metazoa; phylum Arthropoda; class Insecta; order Lepidoptera; family Tortricidae; genus Polylopha; species Polylopha cassiicola. Next base: position 9,004,229 of record CP149062.1, read on the forward strand.
AGACTTTCTTTGTACCAAATTTCATTAAAATCGGCCCAGTAGTTTTAGTGTGAAAGCGTAACAGACAGACAGACAGAGTTACTTTCGCATTTATAATATTAGTAGGGATATTGGAATAAAAATGAAACATCATAATCAACAACAATTCGTTTATTATCGGTGTGGTTGTCACTTGTACTTGACCGGCTGCCGCGGGCGCGCCGAGAGCGCGGGCCGGCGCTGCGCCGCGTGCCGCTCGCGCCACTCCGCCTCCAGCCGCGCGTACACGCCGCCTAGCACCAGCAGGGAATTAAAGACAAGCTATACAATCGCAAGGGTGGATCCAGAGCCGCCCTAAACCTAGCTTTTATATCTACTAACTGACCCAGCTATTTTTGCTAATAATTTTCTATACAAATGTCCTCCTGACAATAACAAAAATATAGTTATCCGTTTTGGTGCAGTCGATCGTAAGTTATGCGCGTACGTACATAATTAGGTACCTACATTATGGTGATGCACATAAGTACATAACATAAGGAACACATAAGTGAGCATGTAATGTCTGAATACTGATAAAAAAAACAGAATATTAAACAGAGTTATAATGCCACAGACAAACACACACACACAGACGTCAAACTGACAACACCCCGTCGTTTTTGCGACGGGGGTTAAAAAAGAAAACAGTTTTGTTAATTTTAAACCTTACAGCGTTCCCTTATCCGAATACATAATAATATCTTTGACGAAACAATCAGAACGGTCTGTGGAAGACGTCTGCCGGTACCGGTAGTGACATAATATAATATGTCGCACGTTTGCCGGAACAACGTGACATCCTTATCCTTACTAATATTATAAATGCGAAAGTAACTCTGTCTGTCTGTCTGTATGTCTGTTACGCTTTCACGCTAAAACTACTGGACCGGTTTAAGTGAAATTTGGTACAAAGAAAGTCTGGAGCCTGAGAAAGAACATAGGCTACTTATTAACCGACTGCAAAAAAGGAGGAGTTCCACGCGGACGAAGTCGCGGGCAGAAGCTAGTATTGTATAAATGTTTCCCCGCTTCAATTCAAATTTAATTGTGCAGACTTAGAGTCTGAAATGGAGTAACTATATTCCGATATGTCACGTTATTCTGGCGATGTGTGGTCACCTGGCGGCGCCTTGGCCCGGGCGGCGGCGGCGGCGAGGCGGCGCGCGAGCGCGGTCCTCATCTGGCGGGCGGCGCGCTCCTCGAAGCGGCGCTGCCCGTCCTGGTTGCTGCGCGCCGACAGCGAGCTCACCCACTGCCGGCCCACCACGCGAGCGCGCCGGCTGAGAGGAACATACAGTAGGTACTTAGTTAACAGGTTATACCTACCTAATAATTTCTAATGCACATATCACACGTTGGAATAAAACAACTATCAACCAAGGGCGTGCATTCCATTTAGGCACAATGGAGTGCCTACCCGACGTGATACATGCGCGCGAGTTAAATCCGTTCGTAGTTTTACATATTTAAATGGTCCTTTTAAGCAAAGGCGCGATCCAGCTTTCAGCTTTATAGTCATGGGGAGGGGGTCACAGTCTAATTTTATTCAAAAAATTGTAATTTGATTAAAATCAATTAGTTCAGAAAAGTAACTACTGCTACCCCAAGTCCCAGGGAGAGATCGTGACCCCCCCTTGTATTCAATATGGCGCTGAAGCGACATATTACTACATAATAATCTTCTTATATATAAAAATGAATCGCAAAATGTGTTGGTAAGCGCATAACTCGACAACGAATGGACCAATTTGGCCAATTTTTTTTTTAAATGTTCGTTGAAGTCCAAGGTTGGTTCTTACGGCGAGAAAAAATCGAATAATTGCCGGGAAAACCCTAAAAACAGCCCCTTTCTTTTCCCATACAAACGTTGTCTAACTAAAGTTACCTAATTTGAATTTTGAACGGGCAGGATGACGTCTGCCGGGACCGCTAGTACCTAATAATTTCTGATGCCTTCGCGGTTACAAATTACAGCTATTAACGGATTTATTTAATTTAACTTTAGCGTTAGACTATTGTCAGCTCAGTCGTACGATTATGGAAACTGTAAAGAATCAGAAACGTCAGCAAATAAAATAAATTTAAATACGCGAGTTAAATCCGTTAATAGTTGTTTCATTCCAAGGTTAAATGGTCCTATTAAGCAAGGGCGGATCCAGCTTTCAGTTTTGTAGTCGTGGCGGGGGAGGACAAATTTTATATAATAATTTGATTTAATCAACAAGTTTAGAAAAGTAACTACTGCTATCCCAGGTTCCAGGGGATCATGACCTCCTTCTGGATTCCGTCTAATATAAGTGCTACAAAGCATTTGACACAGATGGCGATGAAGCGACAAATTCGCTTAAAACATTTACAAATATATATTAGCATTTTTTTTTGTAAAAAAACTAACCAAACCTCGATAAAGCTGCTTGTTTATCTTTAAAAAGTAATGAAATCTAGACAAAGTCCTGCCAAGTCTAAGATTCCTTACTGCGATTACTTTATTATTATAGTTAATGGTGTGTGACTTGGCCGTTGAACATTCTTATCCAATGAGTTATTTTATTGCTTAACAAATCTCGACTTGAGTTGCATATGGTGATGTTAACATATGGCTTTTTCCTTTTTTTGCATAAAACGAACAAACTTTTTGTCCTATCTACAAAATAGGCACTGAACCTGTGTGTTAGAAATGCATTATGCAACTCAAGTCGAGAAATATAGGTAGTAAAGAATGTTGAACGGCCAAGAAATGGTTCCAGTAGGTAAAGGATGGTACGACAGTGCTTGCTTCGCGAAATAGTACATTACGCACCGAGGCCAGTAAAATAAAAAATGTCTCAGATCACATGCAATTGTCGTCCGAGGCGAAGCCGAGGTTGACAAAAATGTGATCTGAGGCTTTTTATTTTACTGGCCGAGGTCAGTATACTATTTTTCTGTTCGACGAAGCCAGAAAGCGGCAATTTCATTTAGCGCAGCGGCCAGCAAGTTGGCGCTTTCCGGCCGGAGGACTGAAAATATAATTACGTATATTAAATACTCACCCATTCCTGGCGGTGGGCGGCTGCGGGCGCGCGACGCGGCGCGAGGCGCGGTCCTCGTCGCTGCGCGCGGAGCCCGAGCTCTGCTCGCTGTCGTCCGAGTCGCTGCTCTGCTCGCCGCCCGCCGCGTCCCCGCCGGCGGAGGCGCCTTTCTTTTTATAATCGTACTGTTATTTTATTAAGTTTAAACACAAATACAGTATACGCGAGTTAAATCCGTCACCTGTAGTTGTTTATTTCTATTGTCAATAGATGGCGCTTATAGGACTTGAAATTTTATTTTAAAGCAATTATTATTATTAGATATCTCTAAAAAATACAATAAAACGGACATGTTTTTTTAAAATGACGTTTAAATCTGAGTGCAAAGCCGGCGTATATTGCATGTCGTACCTACTTATATAAAAAAATAAAATCTTTGTCTATGATGAAGCTCAATAGATAGCAAGAGCAGGCCAGTGATAATATATTATTTCGTGTAGCATAGTCGAATATGTAGGAAAGTAATAAAATATAAATTCATGAATGTGGCATTCTAACTTCAAAGTTATATTAATTCTAACTAAAACTCATTTTAGCACGAATTACCTGACTCGACCCCGTACATCTTATAGTACGAGGTCGAGTTCAAACTGCTGATATAAATACCTATCACTTTTTGTAAAGAATATGCGCTAAACTACGAGACACTTCCGTCTATTTTATCTTATTATTATTATAGCTAATCTAATAACTACAAATACCCTATGTGCCGACACGATTGCGTGAAGAATAATACTTAGAATATATATTTTTAAACTTATGTACTTATATTGAGTGCTAGTCTAATCATCACTATATTTACTCTAGGTGTTATAAATTGTAGCTTTTTTATATTAAGTTATTATAATATATAAATTAGGTACCTATACTGTAATATTTTTTCTTACTAAATTATTATTAGTCGCTCTCGCGGAAGTAATAAAGGAATTATATGTTTAAATATAAGAATGAGTATAAATATGTACAATAATTATGATAACTAAGCAATTGATGATAAATAGCAGTTTATATACTCTCAGTATCTGCTTAACACAATGAGAAAAGGAAGGTAAATAACATTTGAACTATTCCAAATGACTTTCTGCTGAGTTATTCGCAGCGTTTCTTCTCAGCAATGATGCGCCAGTAGATTCATATGACGTGTAAAAGTACTTTCTTAAGGCCTATTTACTAATAAACGATTTGATTTAAGTTGAACACTTCAGCGAGAGCGCCACTTACCTTCCTAGGTGAATCCTCTTTCTTGGGACGCTCCTTGCGCTCCGGAGAGGCGTGGGTGCCGCTGGAGCAGTTCCCGGCGAGGGACTGCGCCGAGGGACGCGGAGCGCCCAGCGGCGGCGAGCCGGGCCGCGCGCCCGCTGAGGCAGCCACGAGACGACGTCGAGGTCGGTTATAGATATAGTACTAACATGCCTTTGTACCCCTGCCACGCGCAGAGGCAAAGTAGCGAGAAAAGGACGCTGAGGATTTGTGCCACTCCACGCGTCATGCACCACTCCGCTTTTTGTCGGTTTTTCGGCATGAGTCAAAGGGCCGCAAGGCGAAATGTTATGATGAATTAAGCGAGTGTAGTCGGCATCGCACAGCGCGAAGAGCATAGTATGGTCGAAGCATAAGTTTTCGGGAAATTTTGCCGAATATGGTCGAATGACTAAGAGTTTTGAACTCTGAATATCTCTAGTTGAGATACACGACTACACGTAGATGTTGTGTTGACATTTGTGCTAGTGAAGACTAGCAGTGAGGTAGGTACGGGGTCTGCGTTTGGTTTTTTCTAAATGACTCGCGGATAAAAAAATCTTAGATAGGATATCAAGGATCCCGGTGAAGCTGAAGATAAAGTACTAAGCTTCAGAACATAACTTCGGACGCAGCTTATTTTTGAAGGAAAACAAAACATTATTGACTAACCTCGAAATCGTCTCGTTATACATAAAGACCTAGTGAGTTTGTGTTATAGAGATTGATACCGACAGATAAAGACAAAATAATATTTATAACAAAAAAATATTTTTTTACTAATTTATATCGATATAAATCTCTATGTCTGTGTATATACACCAATAGCAATGCGTTTGCCAATTGTTCAAGCTCATGTATGTACATGGACACTACATGTCTTTGATTTGCCAATGGGGGCGTATGTACAGCTTTTTCCTAGGCAATTTGGTTTTGCTGCCGCACTATCACTATAGTGCTGCTATGATAACACGAAATCAGCATAAATATTTTATTTATGATTACTTATGCCAATTTCATACCACCTAGTGTTGGAATGCAATGCTGTCAGGAGTAAAGAGTTTCATGTGTCAGACACATTGATAAAAAAATAGACGACTTTAAATTTCCGCATTTTATTTTAACATTCTTCATTCAAAATATAACAATATTATGTTATGTTATATATCCCATAATATATATATATGTACTTATGCATAACCTTATAACTCAATATGTTGAGTCAGATAACCTCTAGCTGTCTGTCAGAATTGTTATTAAATAAAAAGTTGTCAAATGCAGCTAATATCACTTCAATCGTCCAAAAATGAGATTCGATATAAATTACAAAGCCTCCACTTTAGAAAAAGTACCCTAATCCTAACAGCATCGCACTGAAGTTAGTCAAAGACAGAGCAACTCACGGTTGAACTTGTTGTCACTGGTGTACATTTTCCCGAGTAGTCCCAACGGATGCCTCGGGGGGACCAACTGTATCCCCTCCCACCAAAACACTTCCTTGCATTGCAGTCTCCCACCAGTTTCGTCACCAGGCTCTAGTGTTGAGGATTTTAATAATGGTAACGAGATACCTATGTAGAGTTATATAATATTTAATGATTAATTGATCGGACCACGTTCCACATTTTAAGTTGTCAGTTTTAAGTAAGTACCTATTTTATTATAAGTAAGTAAGCCGGTTAACATTTGCAAAATGATTTTTTATCTTTCTTTATCACATACAATAACTACGAGGTCAATTTATACTTACATATTTTGATGACTCTTTGGACCTCGTGTCAATGTAAATGTGTAGAATATGGAGTAAAATACGAGGTCGAGTGTAAAAGAGTAGCTAAGAGAAGTAAAGTTTAAATTATTCGTTATTTCATTATTATAGATATTTCTAGAGGTTGACTTTCTGCTGAGTTTTTTACGACGTTTCTTCTCAGCAATAATAGTCTTTCCGAAGTGTTAGTAGTTGTAACGTGAAAAATGATAACTTATTGAGTTTCTTGCCGTTGCTTCTCAAGTGAGTATTTTCGGAAACAGTGGTATCTTAAACTGAATATACATTTATTCAGTTTAGGGTTTTTTTTTATTTTGACTGGCCAGTGTTACCTACCAGTGTTGAGCAGAGTCAGTATATAGATAGAGTCCTCCTCATATTAATCTCAGGCTTAAATAATGAATGAGCTATCTAACCTCTGGGCACGAGGCGCGTGAGGCGCTCCGGGAACAGCAGCTGCGGCGGTCGCATGGCGATCATCTCGCGGAACTGCGCGTACAGCTCCAGCGCCGCCGCGTCGCCCGCCAGCCGCTCGTCCGGCAGGTGCTCGCGGAACTGGCAGCCCTGGTGAGGTTTAAGACAGACGTTTGTTAGGGCTTCGTACTTTCTGCTTTCCTTCCTTCTGACCTACATAAGAGCTTGTAAAAGCCTAAATTGAATAAATATATTTTGATTTGGTACCGATTTAGATACAACGAAAGCCCATGCATACGTGTGGCTTTCGTTGTATCTAAATCGGTATTGGTATTGGCTGTGTCTGTTGAACTTAGTAAGTTCCATACCCAAAGGATAACACGGGACCCTATTACTGAGACTCCGCCGTCCGTTTGTCTGTCACCAGGTTGGATCTCATGTATTGTAATAGTCAGCCAGTTGAAATTTTCACAGATAATATTATTATACTTCAGTTGTCGCTTTAATTTTTAATTGAAACAACTATCCAAATTCACGTTTCTACTATTGCTAGCTTACGGCTGTGCCGCTGTGCGTCTGTCTATAAGTTAACTTCTCCTTTTCCTAAGAAGAGAAGAAGTTCTCATTTCCATATATAAGTATACATATATAGACAATTTTATGTTGTTAGTAGAGTAGAAACGTGTTCTCACAGTATTCCTGGTGAGCGTCTCGAAGCGGTAGGCTCGCTCGCCGCAGCACGGGTAGCGCCCCGCCGCCAGCGCGCCCGCGCCTCCCCCGCCGCCGCCTCCCCCGCCTCCCCCGCGGCCCTCTGAGCTGAACATGTGCGCGCCCTGGGCGTGGTGGGAGCACCACTCCATCTAGAACCACTCTCGAAATGACAGGACAAGAGGTACTCTAGATTACATCCAGAATATAACACCTAATACACGGCTACATACCACAGCAGTTACACACTCACACACAACACACCATGCGCACTTACATGGACACGTCAGTTGTATGACATCCCATCGTTTTTGCGTCGGTGGTTAAGAAACGATATCAACGAAAGTGACATTCATTTCAATTTCTGTAATATTTATAGTTAGTGGCAACTCATACACGGGATATATTAGAATTACATAAAGATAGCACACGAAGCACCTACCGAGGGTGCATGTGTTCGACCCCGCCGGCGGGGCCGCTGTAGTCCTATCGAGTTTGTTTGTCATAAGTGTTTGTTAGTGATCACCTGGTAGGCGGGGAAGTAGCTGTCACACAGTTGGCAGCGGAGGAAGTGGCAGTCCGCCCACAGCCGCCAGTACACGCGGCGCCACGACCGCAGCTCCCCGTACAACCACGTTATGTACTCATTCAGGCTCCACGACGAATCTCTAGATATTTCAACACATTGCTATATTTCTTTTCAAACTTAAAAAGTATAGCCCCCAAGATGAAAGTAAACTTCTTGTATATAGCTGGTTTGATATTATAAGCTGTTCTGTGGGAACCATACGCTTTTTGACTACGCTGAAACTTGGCACAGTATTTTCTATCTTATTTTTTTATGATACAAATTGAATTGTTTTTGTTAAAAAAATAGATTACACATCTCCAATTTATCTTCTTACCATAATATATTTATTTATATTTCAATTAAAGCAAAAGAAAGCTGCCTCGCCTTTTGTTTCTTTTATTTATTTTTAACTATTTATACATATGTATAACTATTATATCCCTGACATATATAAATGCGATGATCTGTTTAGAATTCTATATAGGTATTATGGACATATTTTACTTACAACATAGCTAGCTTAGCTTACTTAGTGTGAGATGAGATGACATTTCCCCGCCTGTCAATCCTCATGCTGGCTGGCTGGCACGGCACTTGCTCGGCGATATAGCGTCCCAGAAGCTTATTACACCTATTTAAATACATATACCAATGATATAAACTACATTATTAACTATTCAAATATTATGTAGGTAAGCATTATGCGGGTGCGGGGGGATCTTTGCTTTGCTTATTTTTGATCACATACGTCTAGGTGGAGATTACGTCAGCAGTAATTATTTCCTTTTTTACAATAATGGAATTCTACACATTGTCTATGCTTGAAAAGGAAACGTATTCTTTCTTACAAATACCTAATGCATCTAAAGGTGCATACGCAGATATTCTCTCCTAGCTAGCTAATCCCTTAGAATTATAAGTACTTACTGCTTATTATCAATAAAAAAATACAGAATACATTAAATGAAAAATTTATATAACTAAGTACCATTGTTTACGTAATAATGGGGAGAGAGCGTAAGATCTTTGCTTATTTTTGCCGACAAGGGAAACGTGGGGGTAAATAATTATAATAAATCTGCTTACGTAATACTTAAACGGCTCCTTAGTTCTGAAATGACCTAAAAAAGATCTAGTCTGGCTAGTTTATGATCTAGTATATCTGGACTATAAAACTCACTTGCTGCATTTGAAGAGCGTGGCGAGAGTAGCGTAATGCCCTCGGAGCGTCTCCGGCACCGGCTCCGCGAGGGACAGTATCATCTTGCAGTACAGGCGGGACTGTATCTTGTCCTTACGGTCCCGGATCGCCTCTAATTCGGCGTTCGTGTACATTGCCGCTAGTCTATACATAAGAGTCTTATATATATATATATTTATGTAGCATTGATTATAAAGAGCTAGGGCTTTTTTGATAGTATTTTGTTAAGAAATCGGAAGCTCGTTCGCAAATGTTATAAACTTTTTTTAATTGCTATTAGCTTATACATACCTACACATGGGTTCAGTGACTTGCTGAATATTGAAAGAATGCTACAATAAGATTTAAACTCGATTAATTGACAACATGTGGCAGTAGGTATGTCGTTACGTAGTTCTTGATGTACATTTCTTCAATATTCAGTAATAGGTCGCTTCTATAGATTACCTTGTCAGTAACGCATCGCTCAGGCAAGCCAAGTTAGTAGATGTCTTGACAATGTCATTAAGATGAGCGTGGCAGTAGATCAGGCAGTCGTGCAGAAGAGGCTCCATCTGTAGGTAAAGTTTGAAACATATGTTTGCTCTACTCTCTGACCTAATAGTTCCCACAGTTCCCATATTCATATCCTTCTATGTGTTAGACTATCAGCTATAATATAGGAACTGTAGTTTCCGAAATGTTAGTAAAATACGCGAGTTAAATCCGTTATAGTTGTTTCATTTCAATGCTTACGCGTGAAGGAATTTCAGAAATTATTATACCCACTGATGGTATAGTGTCGACCTCGTAAAATATGTCAAAATATTCATTTGTGTACGAGGTCAAGTAATAATCGACCACGTAAGAAATAGGTTTAGGTTACCCTTTTAGAAAGAAAGAAATCAAGTTCATTTTGCAATTGTTCACATACTTACAATGAATAGATAGTGTAAACTATTGTTATTTATCAAAAAAAAAATTTTTTTTTCGACCAGAATACTAAAACGATGGCTATAAAAATTTTTGGTATAATATTAGTAGCAATAACACTCATTTGATATAATTATTAAATCATATAACAACACTTAATATATTTACGTATGACATAATTATCATTTCTTATAATGATCATTTGATATAATATAATTTAATATAACATTCTTTTAGTATAATTCTTATTTCCTATAATGAACTTATGGTATAACGTTATTTTCATATAAAATACAATTGGCATAACCATTCTTGATATAATGTATTAGAGACATAATCACAAAACGAACTGCTATCAAAAAGTAGGTTAGGTTAGGTTTGAACTGCGTCCCCCTACCAAAAGGAGGTTAGGTTAGGTAAATAAAATACAATGTGCAAAAGTAAATTAAATATATTGTTAAGTACATAAATCCCAGGCACATTACTTTAGATTTAAATTTGAAGCAATTGCTCGTAAAAATTCACCTTCGTTGTATTCTTCTTTTCGATTAAGTATATTATCAATTCTTTTTTGTTGCTCCATATGCATTTTCTTTTTTTTTTCTGGCGGTTGCCCATTTATACCTATATGATTGTATATTTCCTAACCTATTATACCTCTTGATTTTTATATATTATGATTTGTATATAAAATGAGCGTTATGCCATATAATCTTTATAAGAAAAAAGCGTTATACCAAACGATAAATATACGAAATAAATTTATATATTTTAAAATTATACCAAACGTTTATTATACAAAATGAGTGATTATATTAAATTATATCAAATGAAATTATTTGAAATTATGATATGATGTATCAATAGAAAATATATTAAATATTTTTATATCGATCATTACACACCCTACTAAAACGCAGTAAGCCTGCCATAATTTTCAGAAGAGCATTTAAAGATAACTCGGATTTATTTATTCAAAGTCGAAAAACATTAATGATAAAATGAATAAGCAAATAGTACTTGAAGGAAAGAAGCGGAAACCAGGATGGGAACTACGTTGTGAGGGTCCAGCAGTGGCCAGTCCGCGACGAGGATCGAGTCCCGTTTCACCCAGCGCATCAACCAGTCGAAAATCTGATAAAACAAAATTTCATAATCTATACAATATACCTTTACTAGAAAAGTGTCATCTTAAAACAACTTAACAATAATAATAAATTAACGCTTTTTACGAATACGAGGTTTTCTTGCAGACATCAGAAAAGTTACGAGGTCGAGTGAGGCAACCATCGCTAAACGTAAAAAAATATTTACTTTAGCGTGAGACTATCAGATTGTCAGCTCAGTCGTGCTACGATTATGGAAACTGTAAAGAATACGAAACGTCGGCAAATAAAATAAAATAAAAATAAGCGAGTTAAATCCGTTAATAGTTGTTTCATTCCAAAATATTTACTAGTTTATACATAGTTATAATAATGCTCTAATGACACTCTTAAACTAATTTCTATAAAGAGATATACCTGTATATCACAATGCACCGATATGTCCATATCTTCAAGTCTCTGGCCGGCTGTGACGTCAGCGAAGTACCCCATTTTGGAAACCAGTAGCTTTTGAGGACATCGAAAATCTTTCTTAAGCCCCTTCACCTCGTCACAGACGTGAATTTCCACATCGCCGCTGAAAAATTAGTCGACCTCGTAACCTCGTATGTATATGAGGTGGGTTAATTTTGTTTATAATACGGGTACTAGCGACCCGCCCAGGCTCTGCACGGTTATATAACGTGTATTAAACATATAAACCTTCCTCTTGAATCACTCTATCTACTAAAAAAACCGCTTCTAAATCCGTTGTCTTGTTTTAAAGATTTAATCATACATAGGGGCGGACAGACAGCGACTTTGTTTTATACTATGTAGTGATAATGATGAAGTGATCAGTGATAATGAAACATGAAATGCAACGATCTCAGATATTATAGGTTTGTATAATTATACAAAACACTTTTTTTTATCATATTTTCTGCTGATAAAACCATATTAGCGTTAAAATATTTTAAAAAAAGCAAAAAGCTATTCCGATACCGGGAATCGAACCCGAGCCTCCTGGGTGAGAGCCAGGTATCCTAGCCACTAGACCATATCGGATTATACATAGTTGGATGAAATTATCGTATAGTTCACTAGCATTGTAAGTATCTAGTATTCTTTTCTTAATGTTACGTTTTATTATTATCTTCGACAATATTTTTTTATATTTAAACTAATCGAAATTATTCTTAGGAACTTACTCTTGTTTTTGATTTAATTTCTCTTGAGCAGCTATAACTGAAGATTTACGTCTTCCAAGACGATCCCTAGATTCTTTTTCACTTACAAAACCTATAAAATATTTATTATTATTAAAATAAGTAGGTACCTTATTACCCATTTACTTTTTAATCCACTTACTTCCGAAACTTGCCGGCTTCTTTACTTCAGTATTAGATGGAAGTTTCTTTATGATCGGTGTATAAACGCTGGTAGTTTTAGTAGGTTTTTTGTAACCGATCAAATAAGGTAGAATTGAATCCAAAATTCCTTCGTTTATTACCTAGAAAAAAATGATATCAGCGCCATCTAACGGTAGACATAAATACAACAAGTACGTCTAGGTGAAGTTGATTCTGACTTACATCATTTAGTTTGCAATTAAGATTAGCTTCAGTCCAAACTCCCAGCATTTCAACCCTAGCTTCTGGTGGTAAAGATCTCCTTCGTCGTGCTCTTCCTATGAATAATATTAAAATAATGTCCTATATTTGTTAGTTTCAAGTTTAATTGTTTACAGACTTACTTCATAGATGGCGCTAGTAGTATTTTTTTTACATGATAATATTACACATATACAATTATTTTTATAAGGACCAATGCATTTTATTCATAACTAATCAGTACCTTCAATTTCACTGCAACTTAAACGTTTTTCGATGCGTTCTATTTCACTATTTTTCTTCTCTATGGAAGTGTCACTCTTACTAGTGATGGGCTTATGCTCCGTAAACGCCGTTTGATAGAGTAGATCCCTCTCTTGCTGTTCAATAACGTGGTTAATAACCGTTAATTTGGTTAATTCTTCCCAATTAATTTTCGAACCTTCATCATCGTCACTTTCCAAATGCTCATAAACTTGGTACGCCGTTTTCATAAAGTCGAAAAAATCTTTCACAGTAATAATTTCAGCTGGAATATTTGCTTTTGAATTGCGTCTTGAACCTAGATCAGTTCGACTTGGACTTCCTGCAGATCTATTTTCTCGTCTTACCATGAACATGGAAGCTGAATCACCGTCTGGATTTTGATTCGGATTTGGGCTAGCCATTTTAATTAAATATTCCTGAACATGAAAGATTCAAAATGATTTTATCGATCAAGCAAACCACCTAGAAACAATCGGCCCTTTTTTAAATGACACTTAAGAAAACCATTTAAACATTAAGATAATATAATAAAGTATGTAAACAATAGAATTTATGTTAAATACGAGATTGAAATATTAAATTTAACAATTATTTACAAAACAAATCGAACATAACCTATTTATTGACTGAAATACTTTGTCAAGGAGTGTCAAAAATTATTATGAATTAAATAAAATAAAGTATCAATTTAAAACCTATTTAGTTTTCTATAATTAGCTCAGGTTTTGCACTTTTTAAATTAAGATAAAACAACGCAGCGAAAACAAACCAACGGAGCACGTAACCAAGAGGAACTTTGTCTATGACCAAGTGTCATGTCATATCAAAAACATTTTCCTACTGATATTTTGTTGTCCAACAAAGTTATTTAGAATGTTCCTTGCTGTATATTATTATGGAAAGTCACCAACCCGAACATGACAAGAACGGGTTACCTGACACATTCTGGAGGACCCCGCAGCGCGTTCCGGGTAGACCGTTGCAGCGGAGCGAAGGCGCCGAGGTTATGTCGGGCTCGTCTTACCAACAGTTCCAGGCGTCAGTGAGCGACGCCTGGGACCTGGGCGACGACGAAATAGTCTCCGGAATAGCGGAGGCTAAGATATCAAAAGCCATATCTCAGACGGCCGCTTTGAACGTTATAAATTCGCATAGGAATAGTACTAAAGTTAAGAGTGAAGAGGTGAAGAAAGACGATGTGTTTAAGAAGAGTGACGTTCGTAAGAGCGGTGGGGGCAGTGCGGCGCCCATGCGGCACTACCCTGGGCGGCCGATGGCGGTGCGGTTGTCGGCGTTGACTTCTCGCGAGGAGAGTAGCGAGTCAAAGTTGGAGCGGTTCCAGCAGATGTATGAGAATGTGGTTGTGAACCTGGATGAGCTGAAGCAGCTCAGTTGGTCAGGGATACCAGTGAAGGTAAGCTACTCTACTACTAGCAAAGTATCTTCTGGTATGTGTATAGTTTGATGATGAGTGGAATATCTGTATATATCTGCCTTCTAGTTTGTTTACTTCTCATTCCAATAAGGTTAGACAAGGGTCCCTTTCCTTTAATCATGACAAAACTGTCATCATATTATCTCGATTTTGTTTTACACAAGCTATCTATGTCTTTTGCAATTATAATATTCTCTTTTTACATAAATATGTTTATACCTTGGGTTCTAAATAAGCATGCATAATTATATAAAATCCAAGGCTTGGTGACAAACAGCTGTACATTTGTAATCTTAGGCAGTTGGAGCGATAGTACTACATTCAACCCTTCGTCAGCTTAATTTAATAATGTATTTTTAGCATCAATTGACCATACATATACCTTGTTTTCATAGGCCAATGGGACCAAATATATCTCTACAACTACAAATACTTGCGCTTATCATACTAACTTCTGCCCCTAGCAGAATTGTATTCCCAATCTTTACAAGTCACATCAATATTTTGTTCTTTGTTTTGTTATTTATAGTGCTTGTATTTTATTATTTAGATTTCTTATAATAATAATATACCTAATTGTATTTTGTTTGATAATATTAATTTCTTGGAATCACCATTGAAAATAGTACATTATAAGTGTCTATAAAACTTGAATTGCATTTTTATACTTCAGTTTGTTTGTTAATTAGTATGTGATTGAATTTGAATTCATTTGTACTGAGTCATGAATAGCAATTAAAATGATAAATAAACTCGAGTCATTGTTGTAATCAAAGTACCTGCTTATCATTAAATTCAATTGAACAATATTGACTTATTTGTTTTAATTAGTACCTACTGCTTTAGAACAAAATTATAATTATGTTTTAACAATATTGATTGTTTGTTTTTTTATATGAAATGAAATCTTCCAGGTTTTTTTTGTTTTTGTTTGTTCATTTGTAACACTTCCATTACAGTAAGAAATGTGTCAGCTGATATGATTGTTTTGAATATGATTGTGTATTATATACATTGGATTATAAGCAATTTAATCCAATGTGTAATAACCATAGAAGCATCCAAAATTATCACATACTAGTCACTTTTAAACCGTCAAAAAAACAGAGGAGGTTCTCAAGTCGATGCATATATATTTTTAATTTTCTCATTTTTCTTCCACATTTTAATTCATTGTTTTTTTGCTTTGTTTCTTCTCGCAATGCCTTCATATCCACTAGTAAATATTGACATGTGCCAGGTCTCTTGGGTCCTATCTGCTTACTTAATATCAAATGTCACACTCATTATGCAACTTGATTTATGATTTCAGGCGAGGGCTAATACTTGGCGTTTACTAGCCGGTTACCTCCCGGCTAACTCCGAGCGTCGCGCCGAGACCCTGGAGAGAAAGAGAGCGGACTACAAGCACCTAGTGAGGCAGTACTACGACGCTGAGAGAGACGACGATACATACAGACAGATACACATAGACATACCGCGGATGAGCCCGCTTGTCGCGCTGTTCCAGCAGAACACTGTGCAGGTTAGTTATCAGGTGCGTGCTGTGCGCACGTGGACGGGGCAGGCACTCATATTAAAAATTATGTAGGAATTCAGTAAATAAAAATGGAGTAAGCTTAGTTAATAATAGCTTCTGTGTAATTATGATGAGTACTTTACTCAATATCTTTATAAAATATAGCCTACATGTTATTCTGATGAATAAGCTATGTTATTGTAAAGTTTTATCAAAATCCATTCAGTAGTTTTTACGTGAAGAATTATCAAACATGTACGCTCACTAACCGCCTTTATAATATCAATATAGTTAATAATTTCTTATACCTTAGCGGTACATTGGAATGAAATTAAATTAGTGTTAGAATATTGTCAGCTCATTTGGGTACGTAAGACTAAATAGTCTTAATCCCGAAAGATAAAATAAAATACAGGAGGGATTCCTTGTAATAGTTTATTTCCAATCAATGAATATTAATAACTAGCTTTCGCCCGCGACTTCGTCCGCGTGGAAATCCTCCTTTTTGGCAGTCGGTTAAAAAGTAGCCTATGTCCTTTCTCAGGCTCCTGACTTTCTTTGTACCAAATTTCATTTAAAAAGACAGACAGACAGAGTTACTTTCGCATTTATAATATTAGTAAGGATTAGTAAGGATGTAAATTGCATCCCGGAAACGGAGAATTTCGGAGGGGTGTAATTTATTAAGCAAGTGCGATAACGAAAACGCAGAAGCTAGTAGCGCCCTCTATATCAGTGCTTATATTGTGAAATTAATGTTACGTTATCACAAAGCTTACTTCATGGCGCGGTTAATATTGCTAATTGATTTCAATGTTAGTTCGGTCATTTGCTTACAGATGGCGTTGCGTGTTATGACAGTGAAATATTTAAAATGGGATAATTAAAACGGTTATTGGATGGTTTTTATTATTTGCTTATTAGAAATAGGATTTTATCGTATAAAACTCTAGTTACAAATATTGAACAAATGAATGCTTGTACTTGTCATAAGTATTAAGCAGCAGTTCCCTGTAGATTTTCAAGTGTCGAAAATTACCTCCCCTCTTAACAAAATGTCTACACACTTTTGTCTAAACTGTGTGTGATTATTTTCAGGTTATGTTCGAAAGGATCCTATACATCTGGGCAATCCGTCACCCTGCCTCCGGCTACGTCCAGGGTATAAACGACCTGGTGACGCCGTTCTTCATGGTGTTCCTCCAGGAGGCGATTCCCGGCGAGGAGCTGGACAACTACCCCCTGGACTCCCTCACCGAGGGGCAGAGGGACGTGATCGAGGCAGACTCGTTCTGGTGCCTCTCCAAATTCCTCGATAGTATACAGGATAATTATATATTTGCCCAGCTTGGTATACAGTATAAGGTAAGATTTTTAACATAGTAACAAATTTTATTTCCTTGTATTTTCAAAGTCATAGTTAATATAGTTTTGACGGCCTGTTGGTCTAGTGGTCAGAGGCCCTGACTACGAAACCGGAGGTTGCGGGTTCGAATCCTGCTATGGGCGGATGTCAATGTAACGAGCACTGGCATCTATATCTGAGTCTTGGATCTTGACTTATATGTATTTATGTATAATGTTTATCCGTTGTATATGTATGTATTTATGTATATTTACCCATAGTACAAGATTTGCTTAGTTTGGGACTAGATCAATTGGTATGAATTGTCCAAAGATATTTATTTATATATTTAATACAGTAAAGTACAGGTGAATATACGTTACTAAACATTGGAATGAAAAAACTGTCAACGGATTTAACTCGCGTATTTTTATTTTATTTCATTTGCTGTCTTTTCGGATACTTTTCGTCGTGCTACGATTATGGAATCTGTAAAGAATCCGAAACGTCAGCAAATAAAACACGGAAAATAAAAACGGATTTACCGTTTATAGTTGTTTTTATTCCAAGGTAGTTTTAAAAGTATATACCTAATTTTTTGAACCTTGTGATATGTAGGTACCTATATACCTAACCTGACTGTACTAGAGTATACTTGGGTAGTTTTGTATTTTCCGTTCCCGGTATAAAACCGATAATGTTACGCATAAATAACTTTTAACAATTATTTCCTCAACTTTATAGCACCGCAAGCGATAGCGGCAAGAGGAAAACATATTCCTATTAGATATATACAAATATAATATGTATATTAAACCCTTAAATTAAAAAGTTTCATTAAAATCCATTTAAAGAGGGCACAAAACGCATCATAAAGATAGATGCGGTATAAATTCTGTTTCCTTTGCGGTTATTACACATTGTAATGTATTTAACTTGCGTATTTTATTTTATTTCCTGACGCGCATCACATCTCGAAAACTTTAGAGGTCCCATATTCGGTCCGATATCTGACTATATTCTAACGTTAACGTTTTCAAACGTCAGCAAATAACCCCTAAAATTGAAGTAATAAAGTTTATTTTTACGTAATGTTTTTTTAATAATAATTATAGAAAATCTAATTTTGTGTCACTTTTAGAATCTCTGTTTTAAAGAATAATCAATTATATGAATTGTTGCGATTTAAACTGCGCAAGAATAGTACTTTACACGATACTTTAAAAAATATTATAGATATATAGATATTATATCTATTTTTATTATATTACAGATATTATATCCTTACTAACATTATAAACGCGTAAGTTTGTGAGAATGTATGGGTTTTGATATACCTAAGTTTATAATAAAGTGAGTTTATTATAAACTTCTACCCGCGTCTCCGTCTGCGCATAAGTACTTTACACAATCTTTATAAATTATAGATAGTCTATTCGTTATTCTAATGTGCAATCGTAAAGTTTCATCAAATTCCATTCATATTTTACGTGAAATGGTAACAAACATACATCCTTACATCCGATTCTTACAAACTTTCGCGTTTACAATATTAGTAAGAATTGGCAAAACATAGATTTTTTTTCTTTACAGGTAAATCAATTGAAGGAGTTAATACGCCGTATAGACTTACCCCTCCACGAGCACCTACAAAACCACGGAGTGGACTACCTGCAGTTCTCATTCCGGTGGATGAACAACCTCCTAACTAGAGAGATACCACTGCCTTGTACCATCAGACTATGGGACACCTACCTAGCAGAATCAGACGGGTTTGCGACTTTCCAGCTGTACGTCTGTGCTGCGTTCCTACTCCACTGGCGGGAGCGCTTAATGCTGGAAAGGGATTTCCAAGGTCTAATGATACTTCTACAGAACGTACCTACGCAAAACTGGACGGATTCGAACATAAGTGTGCTGGTGGCGGAGGCCTACAGGCTTAAGTTCGCCTTTGCAGACGCGCCGAATCATTTGCATAATGCTGGTAAGTCGGATAGGTGACGTGGGTCGAGTCGGTAAAGGGTTAAGTTGAAATGGCGGCGGTGTTTTTAATTTTGAAAATGGTGTTGTTGTTGTACTGCGTGAGAAGGGCTTATGTCGTTTTTAAAAGTGTAAATTTATGTTGTAATAGAATTTAAAAACCGGCTAAGTGCGAGTCGGACGAAGTTTGAAAGGTGCCGTACCGTTATCTGAAAAAAAGAAAAAAAAAGTGTCTGTTGCACCCTTTAATATTTATTTTATTCCGGGTTTTAATAAAGAATTTTGGATATGTGATAAAATTCTTAAGTGTTTGACTAACGTGAACTGCTACGAAAAAAATGTTTTTTTTTTAACACGCGTATATTGTTTTTATGGTGACGTTTCCAGTACTTCACAGTTCCCATATTAGTAGCAGACTTTATGTTAGTCTAACACTGCATTTAACACTGAAAAATAAAAAACCTGTAAGTAAATCAAATTTGTGTAAGACTGTAAAAGTAATTTTATTCAATTTTAAATGACCTGTCGCCATTTTGAAAACCGTTTGTACCCTTATGTTGGCACTGCTGTGGCGTGTACGGAGTTGTGACGTCATCGCGTTGAGAAGACGTCGCTTACGCCTTTGTATAAACATATCTACTTCCAAATATATGCTTTTGATGTTGCTTTACTTGGGGCCCTTTTCACAATGTCTGATTAAGTCCTAATTATTATTTCAGATGAAATAAATAGATAAAGACATTTTATTATCGTTAAACGTGATTCATTAAGACCAATGGACAACTTACTTATTAATATTGGGTTTTGCTCAGATATTGTGAAATAGGTCCGCACACTTATATATATGTAAATAGGATAAAATATATGAAATTATGTTTTCCTCGTCACGTATTGACTGGTTTTAAGTAATATGTAAATTGTATATTTAAAATAAATTTCACTAAACTAAAGTAATTCGATGGTTATATTAATTAATTCTATAAAAACAGTTTTGAGTACAGGACCTGTATTTTTTTTTATTTTTTATTTTAATAAGTTACTCAAAATTATTTATCACTTTAAGATTTTAATGTTCTTCCATTCGTTTGAATAATTCAAAACATTTATTTTCTTATTTATAACTTTATTTGTCTTACGGTCTTTTTCGCAATGCGTAAAAACAATTTCAAAAAATATATATATCCGCTAGATGCGCGTCGTATAGAACGAGGTCCAGCTGTCATGTTTCACCAATGAGTGACAAGCTACTGGCCTGTGATGACAGACGAGCTACTGACCTGTGATGAGAGACAAGCTACTGGCCTGTGATGAGAGACAAGGTACTGGCCTGTGATGAGAGACAAGCTACTGGCCTGTGATGAGAGACAAGCTACTGGCCTGTGATGACAGACGAGCTACTGACCTGTGATGAGAGACAAGCTACTGGCCTGTGATGAGAGACAAGCTACTGGCCTGTGATGACAGACGAGCTACTGACCTGTGATGAGAGACAAGCTACTGGCCTGTGATGAGAGACAAGGTACTGGCCTGTGATGAGTGACAAGCTACTGGCCTGTGATGACAGACGAGCTACTGACCTGTGATGAGAGACAAGCTACTGGCCTGTGATGAGAGACAAGCTACTGGCCTGTGATGAGAGACAAGCTACTGGCCTGTGATGACAGACGAGCTACTGACCTGTGATGAGAGACAAGCTACTGGCCTGTGATGAGAGACAAGCTACTGGCCTGTGATGAGAGACAAGCTACTGGCCTGTGATGACAGACGAGCTACTGACCTGTGATGAGAGACAAGCTACTGGCCTGTGATGAGAGACAAGCTACTGGCCTGTGATGACAGACGAGCTACTGACCTGTGATGAGAGACAAGCTACTGGCCTGTGATGAGAGACAAGGTACTGGCCTGTGATGAGAGACAAGCTACTGGCCTGTGATGACAGACGAGCTACTGACCTGTGATGAGAGACAAGCTACTGGCCTGTGATGAGAGACAAGGTACTGGCCTGTGATGAGTGACAAGCTACTGGCCTGTGATGACAGACGAGCTACTGACCTGTGATGAGAGACAAGCTACTGGCCTCTTAAGAGAGACAAGCTACTAGCCTGTGATGAGAGACAAGCTACTGGCGTGTCATGGTGGAACATGACAGCTGGACCTCATTCTACACGACGCGCCTCAAGCGGATTTCCCCCATTAAGAATATCAGAAATACCTAGTAACGTCATAGCAGTGAGTACACGACAATCGACCGTATCACCTTGACTTAAAATTGAATTTAGCGTACAAAGACAGACAAGTTGCTGGAGTGCAGGGTAACAGTAGTCTTACTCCTTTGGTTTAAATACCAATTTCGTTTGGCAAAAGCCTCGACGGAAATAGTAGAAATGTTTTAACCGACTTCGAATTAAGAGGTTATTGCATTGATTTATATAGATGAGGTAGGCTGAATCATGTGTTAAAACAGCTGTCATTTACATGTCATATGTCAAACGATGTGTCCTGTATTGACATTTTTAAACGCCTAGTAACATGTCCACTCGTTTTATTATCAGTGGGTTAGGTCTGTATTTATTAGCACATATTTGGGTTATAGTATGACATATCCACTTATTCTGTTGTCAGTGGATTATCAATTCATTTACGGCGTTGAAGGTAACGGGTTCGAATACTGATTATGGCAAATGTTTCAGCGGTGAGCAAGATATTTTTACTCTTTTTTGTCGATTACAAATATTGTCTGTTTTGTACTACGGAAGGCCTAAATGTAAGTATTTTTGTGGTTCTAGGCTATTTGTAATTAGAAAAAAAAAAGATTTAACGTTTTAGTTTGGACTTTATGGGACTTATATAAAGTCTAAATTAGAATGTGAAACTGAGAATTTATATAATGAAAATATTACAGTTTTTTTTTTATAATTACAAAATATCTTTTAACCATTATTTGTAGTTTGTAATGAAGAGCAGCTTGTACTTGGGTTGTTTGATTTTTGGACCATTTGTTAAAAAAATATTCTACTATTTAAGTTAGTTAATATGAAATTGTGAAGTAATTATCTTTTGTTCACTGAACGGTCATACAAATATATAATTTAAGTCATAATAGATATTAGTATATTTTTGACCGTCATATCAAGTATATTATTGATGGAGTGTATTTTTTATTTAACCTTTTCTTTTCTATGTCAAAATTGTCAAATACTAAGGCTTATAAACAAATGTCAACCTTACGTAAACGTTTCTAGGTCTATTTTACTTTGTACTCAACGGATATTCAATTTGTGATAAGACTCCAGTTTTGAGGTTAGAAGCGCATACAAAAAAGGCTGAATAAGAGTGACTACTACTCTTATACAGCTTATATAGATCTCTTGTGCTGCTTAAATATACCTGTTATTGGCAAAAAAGGTAAAACATGATATTTGAAACCAGTTTCACAGAGTCCCAGTAAATCTCGAGTATCTGCTACTTTTCCAGCAGATAAAAAACATAATAAAGTTTCAAATACTTACTAATTTTGTCAGGTAATGCTGGGATATTGGGAGCCATAGTTTAAAAGACAAACGTCTTATAAATAAGCACTTCTCATTGTTTTTTTTCATCATTTGTGACCTTTATTTTATGTATTATTTTATTTTATTATTACGTTATATTAAATGATAATTATAGCGTTTATTGAGGATCTGTGTTTTATTAAATGTTCTATTCAATCACCATAGTATTTCTTAGGTACCTACTTCATTAATTTGGTATTAAATATAGGTACATTAACTTGATTAACTCTCTTTAACGAACAATTCTACAAATTTATAGGCAAAAAGCTTAACGGTAAGGATACTACTTATTAATAACAAAGAGATAATATAATTTAGGTAAGTTTTTTAACTTATTTATTGTTCTTAAATATAGAGGAGAATGACGGCGTTTCAATCGCTCGAAAATCCACCCTTAAATTATGATATCTAGGTAACTATTATATTACGCGCGGCTCAAATAACCATACCATTGCCTAAGTAAGATTAGCGTTTAGAAAACTATTTTTAAACTAATTTGTTTACATAGGTACGCAAAAAATCCTGGCAACATTGCACATTCCAGCCAAATGCCTTGCGCGGGAATTCGGCCTTGACCCAGATCATGACATTGACAGTCGGCGACCTTGAATCCGTGCATTCAACAATTAAAAACAATAAACCAATAACATGTTTTTTGAAGTGATTCCTAGTGAAAGTGCAGTTTCGTTTTTCATTTAAAACCTGTTTCACGTCGTGTTTTAAGATTCGCCCTTGAAGAGTTCAAGGTTAGTAGAAATAGGACGAGGTCAGTACAGGACTCGGGATTGAGGGTCAAATATTGTAATAAAATTATGTTTTCGGATAAAGTTTGTTAAGGTTGTTGACCTGTTTGTGTTTGGGTTATGTGAAATACCTAATGTTTCTAAGTTGGTGTTGGTTGCATTGTTTAAAATCGACTAACATAGGCAACATATTATTTTAATGTATAAATTGGTAGTAGGTAGGTATATTATAAACTTTAGGTACTTACCTAAGTAAATATCAGGAAGTAGACTCGAAGAACAGACCCTAACTAATGATAATTATGATGACTTTTAGGTCCATTATCGCACTGTTTATAGGGAAACTTTTTGAAATCGGGACACGTAGGTCATCATACGTAGGTATATAAATAGGTTCCTACCTATGCAGATAAGTAAGTAATAACATTTCAGTTTTCATTATTCCTCGAATAGGTAGGTATTTGAAATTCATACTTAGTAATATATTATTTAATAGGTACTTATATATTATTATGGTCTCTACCTACTATACCCTTAGGTAAGCAAGGAAGGAAAAAGGTGTACTTACCTACCTATGTATTTTTAATGATGAAATAATATTTGACGTTATAGGTACCTACGTGGTCCGTTAGCATTTGTGGTTTTCCTTTAAATATTTAATAATAATATGACCTCATAAGCCGAACAGGAATTTCACCATGTAAAATAACAACGTACCTACTGAAATGTTGGAATTCAGGTTTTTACATACCTAGGTAGTAGGTAGGTACCAATTTTGCTATTCACGTAGGTATAGGTAACCTACGTGAATAGCAATATTGTCTAATTTGGTACTTACTGTAAAATCAGTAGTTAATAAGATCTTATTTTTTTAATGATTGACAAGACTACAGATTATGAAACTATATAGAGTAGGTAATGTAGTGTCTATACTTGACAGGTACCAACCTAAACAAATAAGAACCAATAATTATAAGGCGAAGTCCGACAAACTCGTAAAGTACAGTCGGCATCAACATCGCAGCTGTCAAAGCGCTGTAAAATAGGTGCCTATCGGATACATGCGCTTTAAAGCGGTTTTATATACATGTAGGTATACGTACTTAAATAAACCGAAACATGTAGGTAAATTTTATGCTGACTGTACCTACAATATGTATTTAGTCAAGACATGACATGTCCGTCCTTCTGTCACCAGCGAAGCTATGATGAATTGTCGAGTCGACATCTCGTCATGTCGATATCGTCTTATTCTTGCGATGATCTGTCAAAAATCAACTTTGTCGACAACGAGAAATCTTGTCATGTCGATGTCGTCTCTTATTTCTACATGTCGATAACAAAATAATATCGTAACGACGAACCTCTTGCTTGTCGACAACATGTTGTCGACAGTTCATAATAGGCTTGCAGGTTGTAATTCATGAACCATGGTCCACCGGGCTATCCAAGTCAAATTAAGAGGATTGTGAAGCTGTTGATTTTCATACAAAAGGCGATAACGTTTTACACCCAGTAAATATAGTTAGATTTTTATAATTTTTGGATATGTTGTAGATATAATGAGAAACTACGCCTGTACGTTTTGATTTTTAAGAAATATTGCTTACGCTAAAATTTATTAAATTTATTAGATTTATATAGAGATTTTTAAATGCTAATAAATTTTAGCGTAAGCAATATTTCTTAAAAATCAAAACGTACAGGCGTAGTTTCTCATTATATCTACAACATATCCAAAAATTATAAAAATCTAACTATATTTACTGGGTGTAAAACGTTATCGCCTTTTGTATGAAAATCAACAGCTTCACAATCCTCTTAACTACATGGTTAAACATACAAACAATTCCGAAACGCATATCTTAATTTAAACTGAAATAGGTACTATTTAAAACTTTATGACCACCAAAAATTCCAATATGGACATATTAATTTCTGATGCCTTCGCGGTTATTACACATTGGAATGACATTGAAATGCGTAAAATATAACATTAGTGTTTCATAATTCAGAATAGGGTAGTTTTTAATTTTTTTTTCAAAATTCGTAATTTAAATATAAGGTAAGTAGTTTGCATAACTGTATAAATCACTTTAGCGTTAGACTATTGTCAGCTCAGTCGTGCTACGATTATGGAAACTGTAAAGAATCCGAAACGTCAGCTAATAAAATAAAATAAAAATACGCGAGTTAAATCCGTTAACAGTTGCTTCATTCCAATATGCCTATATTATTATTGGAACACTGATAAGGGTCTGTATCGATAAAATTTTTTGAAACAATAGGGTGTTTGACAACATTAAAAATATATCCCAAATTGTGGTCATCATATCAGAAAATAGCATAAATTAACATATTTCACTTTATTTTAAACAAAAAAATGTATATTTTTTGCAGATTACACGAAATAAAATATAATATTTTTTGAAGTCTTATCTGTGACGGTCAACGCTCTGTGAATGGTTAAGATTCTTGCAACGTCACACGCAAGTAAACATTGCTTCCATGACTAAGTCTAGTTCGTAATTCGTGTTGTATCGCTGTTATATTAGATGTTTGAGTGTTTTCTGAAGGAATATTTACTTGATACATTTTATAATATTCGTACCGAATCCCAAAATTTAGGCAAATTTAGTACAGGCTGACAACAGCAACCTACCAAAGATGCATTTATGGTAGCACTTTTCTTTAAAAATTATGCTGATTACTATGCTGCGGAACTTAAAAATGTTAAAACAGCAGTGTAAGTACCCCATACAAATTATTTATTTTGTATTAAGTATAATAAGTTTGGAAGTTTTTTAAGAGCAAATTTTAGGTTATGTTGATGAAAATTCCTTTTGTCATGATTTTTGCTTTTGTTTTACAGGTCTGCACGACAATCATAATATGGCGACGAAGCGATTGGTTATGTTCGTGGAATTTGTACAGTTGAGTGTAAGATGTGCCCTAAGCACAAAGTACGAGCCAAAGGATACAATTTTACTATAATTGTAAATGAAAGCGACTGCGAAATTATCAGCTGTCAGTGCCATGACTGTGCGGCTTCAGCTGGAGGGTGCAAGCATGCTGTTGCTTTTTTAATGTGGGCCCATCGTCGTTCTGAGGATCCTTCATGCACTTCAGTGGAGTGTTATTGGAAAAAATCTACTTTGTCTAGAGTAGGGACTACTCTAAAATATATCAAATTTTTCCTATTTTATATCAGAACACCAGTGTGTAATAATTAAATAAAAAATAATTTCGAGCTTTATTATTTCTTTTATTTTACATTATTTAAGGGTATTATCAGTGTAGCTTCTAAAGAAGAGAACTTATTTTGTTTTATCCATTACAGATATTTTACTACTGTATAAAGTTAAGTGATACTTACATCAAAGTGATCTTCGCACATAAAGACATTTGAGTGTGGTTGAATGGCATTTGGATCTCTTCGAGCTAGTTGTAGAAACATTTTTCGCCTTTTGCGATTGGTTGGTACAGAAATAAACACTTTCTCTGGACTTTTTATCGAAGTATTTGTACATTGTGGCACTACACACCACTTATAGACCATTGTATTCAATAAATTTGAAGAAAGTCGATGAAATGTACTGATTCACAAATGTTATTAACTCTGTTTACTTGTATGTGACGTCACGCCTGTCACGAGACCGGCGCCATTACAGAAACA
This sequence comes from Polylopha cassiicola, assembly GCA_038024825.1. Taxonomy (NCBI): domain Eukaryota; kingdom Metazoa; phylum Arthropoda; class Insecta; order Lepidoptera; family Tortricidae; genus Polylopha; species Polylopha cassiicola. The sequence continues at coordinate 9,031,348 of CP149062.1, forward strand.
GCGTTTTTGCCGGGGTTCTCGCAATTTAAACTTAAATATTGATTTTTACACATAATACAGATGATTTCCCGGAAATATTAATGACAATAAGCTTATTATGCTATAAAGAATAATTTAAAACGATTATTAAAAAATAGTCAAAAACCCTATTCCTTCCTCCATATATTATTATTCTTTTTGCCCGACTACAGCAAGAAAGATAGGTTAATAATTTTAACACTATTTTGTGCTCTGACAACGTTTTACGCGGATATATATTCAATTTCAAGAACGACAGACCAAATGTTTATCGAAGTTGCAAATTAGTATTATTACAGTACTAACGTAGGTACCTACAATTCAAGATGGCTATGGCCAGCGTCGTTTTTTTTAAATTTGCAGATAGAGGCACAGATTGCAACCAATCAGCCAGTTGTCATTCCAAATACGTTATTTATTTACGAAACATGATCGAGTATCAGCTAGGAATTCTAATCCCTACTTCCCTACTAATATTATAAATGCGAAAGTAACTCTGTCTGTCTGTCTGTCTGTTACGCTTTCACGCTAAAACTACTGGACCGATTTAAATGAAATTTGGTACAAAGAAAGTCTGGAGCCTAAGAAAGGACATAGGCTACTTTTTAACCGACTGCAAAAAAGGAGGATTTCCACGCGGACGAAGTCGCGGGCAGAAGCTAGTAATTTATAAATACAATACAATTTGAGTTAATAGTAGTATTATAGTGTCGATATCGGCATGTGGCCATCCTGTTAAGTTTTGCCGTTCTTCCTGTTGAATTTCCTGTCGATAACGCCATGTTTTGTAATAGTGATGTGCCTTGTTGGGATTTCACAGACTGGAATAATTGGATGGGAATTTATATAAATAAATGTACCTATTTGGATAATTCACATCAATCTAGTCCCAAACTAAGCAAATAAATATACATAACCCATGTCTTATGTGTATTATGTATATTTATTTGCTTAGGTACAAGAAACCGGGTCTAGTCGGGCCGGGTCATCTTGTTTAGGTATACTGAAAATTAATGGACTTTGAAACAACTATAACCGGGTTTAACTATTTTATTGTATTTTGTTTGTTGGCGCTTCGAAAACTACAGTTCCGATATTCATAGTCTGGTCAGTCGGCTTATTCTAATGTTTATCTAATAACCGACAAGGGGTCAGAAATGAATATCACTTAAATTCGCTCAATTACTAACGCAAATGAGTTGAATACCTACCGCTTAATTTGATCGGCGTCAAGGCATCATCAATTGATAACGTGATCGGTATTGCACGGTGAGCGACGAAATCTGTGCTACAGTCGCGCGTAAAAGTAATAATTTCTAGACATCTAGCGACCCGCCCCGGCTTCACACGGGTGCTATAAACCTTCCTCTTGAATCACACCATCTATTATAAAAAAACAGCATCAAAATCCGTTGCGTAGTTTTAAAGATTTAAGCGTACATATAGGGATATAAAAAGCGACTTTGTTTTATACTAAGTAGTGAAGACAAATTAATGTTAACAATTCTTTATATTCCCAGAAAACTAACTCACTAAATTCCGACAAATAAATCCCACAGAATGACGCACATCCCTAGCTGCCCCGCGGCCGGTCAGTAGCCACACGCCCGTAGCGCTAATTAGTTTAAACCCGCGGCTTTCCTTGTAGATAAACCCGGTTTAAAAGCTTGGATTGTTTAGGGAGGCACTGTGTCACAGCCCGGGAGTCGAACTGGCCGCTTGGTGTTCTGGGTAAGTGATTATTACAATTTAGAAAGTATTTAAATATTTTTTCGCTAATTTACATGTGTTGTGTGTCTAATTAAAATAATAATATGTCTATGTCAAAAGACTTAATTTTCTTAGATCATAGAGATCTTTTGACATAGACCCATTTTTGCTGCTAGAAATTAACGAGATCTTTTTGTCTTTCCTTTAATTTGAATTTTTCTTTTATATTTATTTCTAAGGAATATAATATAAATATGTATTGAATAACTTAAGTAATTAAATAGGTAAGTACATGCTTCGTTCATTTAACCACTTACTTACCGTGATTAGTAAAACGCAATGTTTTAACTCATTTAATCTTAAACTATTGTCAGCTCAGTCTTGCTACGATTATGGAAACTGTAAAGAATCCGAAACGTCAGCAAATAAAATAAAATAAAAAATACGCGAGTTAAATCCGTTAATAGTTGTTTCATTCCAATGTGTAATAACCGCGAAGGCATCAGAAATTATAATTTAATCTTATATTTTTATTAATCTTTTAACGGGTTTTTGACTAGACATCGAATACGTTAAGTTGCCATTTAGAGAGGTAGATGTCTGCCAACATTAAGAACAAGTTATCTATTTTCATTATGTCTTAGACATAGTCATTTTAAGGCGAACCATAGACATTTCGCTCTTAAGCCGTACCGACACGACGAAGCTCACTTCATTTTTTACACAATCATCTTTTAATATCACTCTTTTTTTTATGAATTATTTATTGAGAAGGAACTAAAAATATATATTCAATTTCATTAAAACTCTCAACGGTTCTTAGTGACGTCAACTCAGAGTTGTCAGCTTGGAAAAATCTACTAAAATAGAAGAAAGCTCGTGTCAGTTGCGGCTCATCGTATGGCAGTTTGCTTGGCTGGTATTGCCAGCTGCCTAGCGAAGGGCAACAAAAGACAGAGCTGATCTACAGAAATAGAAGAGAAGAGAAGGAAGAAACAGATAGAAGAAAAGAGAAGCAAGTTTAATCCAGAAGAACAATGGAAGATGTTATTAACTTGTGATTGATTTTAATTTGTGTTTTGTTTTCAGAAATAATGCACAGTTTTACTTAAATTTTAACAAGTGTTAACGTATTTCTTTGCTTTAACTAGAATATTTCACACACAATTGGAAATGAAATGCATTTTCTTCGCACATTTTAAGAAGCAATTAATGTAATAATTTCTAATGCCATCACGGTTATTACACATTGAAATGAAACATCTATTAACAGAATAATTTCTGATGCCTTCGCGGTTATTACACATTGGAATGAAACAACTATTAACGGATTTAACTCGCGTATTTTTATTTTATTTGCTGACGTTTCGGATTCTTTATAGTTTCCATAATCGTAGCACGACTGAGCTGACAATAGTCTAACGCTAAAGAAATAATAAATAGTCTTATTTGACTATCATGTAATTATACAACGAAAAAATTTTATTAAAATACTTAGGTAGGTAGGTACCTACTGCTGTATTAATAGTTGTTTCATATTATGAATTTTTTAACACAAGTTTGCGTAGAATAAATACAATTTGCGACCAGCAAAAATATGAAAAATGTATAAAATTAATAACTACCTAACTCATTAACTATTCGAAGTCTTATCTGAAACGTTCTACATCAGAACATTTAATTAAATTAACAAAACTCCGATAACGAGCTCCGTAACTCATAATTTACAACAAAATATATTTTTTAAATTTATTAAAACAAATGTAAGTACATATGTACAAAGCGGAATTTATCCCTATTTAACTAGCTACCAAGGTAAGTACATGTTTGATGCGCTGCAGGTAGGTGAAGTAGGTAGATTTTACATAAGAAATAAAATAGGATAATAATTATATTATTACTAGCTTCTGCCCGCGACTTCGTCCACGTGGAACTCCTCCTTTTTTGCAGTCGGTTAAAAAGTAGCCTATGTCCTTTCTCAGACTGCAGACTTTCTTTGTACCAAATTTCATTTAAATCGGTCCAGTAGTTTTAGCGTGAAAGCGTAACAGACAGACAGACAGACAGAGTTACTTTCGCATTTATAATATTAGTAGGGATGTTGTTAAGTCACATTAGAATGAAACACGATAACGGATTTAACTCGAGTATTTTATTTTGTTTGCTGACATTTCACAAACACGACTGAGCTTGGTAATAGTCTGACGCTAAAGTGTGTAAATCTCTCGAAACGTCAGCAAATAAAATACCTAAAATAGGTACACAAGTTAAATCCGTTACATATATAATGTTTCACTCTAATTAATAAAATAGGGCACTTACTATCAGATAAAAAATAATGAGTTTATTATAGTTTGTGTTTATAATACATTAAAATGTTTTCGCAGTTATTACACGTTGGAATAAAAAACATTTGTACTTCGCGGTTATTACACATTATTAAAATACGCGAGTTAAATCCGTTAATAGTTGTTTCATTCCAACATTTGTAATGAGTTTAAAGCGATAGTGACGAACGGGGGAGCTACTGATGGCTACCGGCCTAAAGTCACTCAGGACTACCTAAGGATCAACAGCGCTGCAGCGCTAAGTTTAATTGCATAGTCAAAAAGTGCAGGGTTCCCATTCAACGACGTGCACTAAAGAACCAGCTAGTTGCTTTCTTGAATAATGAAAGCCTTACGTTCTAGCCTTTATATTCTTAAACAATCCCTACTAATATTATAAATGCGAAAGTAACTCTGTCTGTCTGTCTGTTACGCTTTCACGCTAAAACTACTGGATTATAATGAAATTTGGTACAAAGAAAGTCTAGAGCCTGAGAAAGGACATAGGCTACTTTTTAACCGACTGCAAAAAAGGAGGAGGTCCACGCGGACGAAGTCGCGGGCAGAAGCTAGTTTGTATTATTATTATGAAAAGGACGCATGTTTTTTTACGCCGGTTTAAACGTCAAGTTGTTTAAAGTCACTGCACGTGTGATATGAAAAATTATAGGCTCTTCGTTGAACACAAGTTTATAAGCTATTTATAATATATATTAAGGTCGATGTGTAGGTATTTATAGAATTAAAGACTTGCGCGTGATCGGTGGAAATCGGAAGACAGCGTGTAATGTAATATAAAATACTCGGATTAATGTCTCCATCATCCATTTTAAAGAATCAATTTAAACAGTAGGTACATTACACGTACTTAATTTATAAATAAGCGTATCTATAAGCTAAACTTACGATTGGCAAGAGATTTCATTAATGTGTAGTAAATTCAACAAAAGTCCCCCTTAGGTTTTGTTGAATTTGTCCATTTCGTAATGATATTAAAATTTACTAATACCTATGTACCTTTGTAGTATGTAACCAGTGATGGGCAAAATGTAATCGACTAACGATTAACAATTAAGATTAACCTAATCGATTAACGATTAAAAGTGACGATTAATCAATCTTAATCGTAAGATGTTCGACTAACTTAATCACGATTAAGTTATTCGTCGATTAAATATTAGCGATTAAATCTATAATCGATTGATTAATTAGATTAATTTTCTTTCGATTAATATCAGAAAAAAAATTGTAAGTCTAAGTTTCGGGGTGAGCAAGGGTTGGTACCGGTAGCAGGTAAGAATAATGAACTCATTCTAGCAAGAATTTAGTAATGCACTATTAAAAATATCCCAACTTATGTTTTGTCGGTACTTTTAATAGGTTATTCTGGCCAACCAGTTCATCAGTAGAAAAAGTTGCTCATTTCAAGACTTTCTTTAGAAATCGAACCAACGGCTTGTATTTTTCAAATTTGCCGCTCTTTTCTACGGACAAACTGGTTGGCCAGATTATATATGATACTAGCTGTGCCCGCGACTTCGACCCCGTGGAATAGTAATTCTTCGTAAGACTTCATATTTTCCCCGTTTTTTACACATTTTCCACTGTTTCTTCGCTCCTATTGGTCGCAGCGTGATGTTATATAGCCTAAAGCCTTCCTCGATAAATAGTCTATCCAACAAAAAAATAAGTTTTGAACTCGAACCAGTGGTTCCTGAGATTAGCGCGTTCAAACAAACAAACAAACAAACAAACAAACAGACTCTTCAGCTTTATAATATTAGTATAGATTTATGGATGAAATGATGGATTATGTACATCGATTTCTTATTCAAGTTTAAATTTACCTAACTCATATACTGCCCAGCAATTTTTTGCCCTGCTCTAGAATGATTTCAAAGATCATATTGATTGAGAATACATATATTTTTTTTGTTATGCACTGTGTCTCAAAATTTAATCGAGACTCAATCGAGAAATTTAGTCGATTAAAATGACGATTGATTAATCGTTAATCGAATTCTGCGACGATTAAGTTAATCTTAATTAAATTAATCGCGATTATTTTTTGACGATTGATTGTTTAGTCGATTAATTAGTTGATTAAAAAAATAATCGATTAATGCCCATCTCTGTATGTAACTATGTAGGGTACATATGTCTTACCTATGTAAGCAACCCGGTTTTACCCTCTAAGGGGTGGGTTATATATGTATAAGTATAGGATTTTGCCCGCGACAGAAAGTACAACATTGAATATATTATTACTTACTTACCTAAAAAAGTATCTAGGTAGGTATGTAGTAAATGCTTATACATTGAATATTACTTACCTAAAAAAGTATCTAGGTAGGTAGGTATGTAGTAAATGCTTATAAGTACTTATTTATAGGTAGGTAGTTCATCCGAGTGATGTGTGCAAATCGGAAGAGACTTAAATACTGGTCAGACACTCGCCTGAACTCCACAAGGGCGCCGCGTGTTCCACTGGTTGTTTGTGTCGATTGGTGATAAACAATTTCTTATGCTTTCGCGGCTACAACTTTTTAAAAATTTTAAGTACTTACCTATTTGTAGCAGACAGGGTCAGTCAAATTTGATTTCAAAAGTTTATAAGTACCTTTGCTGAAATCGATTTTTGAGCTCTCAACGTATCTATTAAAATTTTTATTAATAATTTTTATCTTGTGTGAATTTATGTGGATTGTGTATTATTTTTAAGCCCGGGATTTTCCGGGATTAATATTACAAATTAATAAGAAATAATTATTTACACATTTTAATGAAACAACTATACCTTAACAAATTTAACTCGCGTATTTTATTTTATTGGCCGACGTTTCGAAAACGTTACAGTTCCCATATTCGTATTACTTTTGGTGGTTGTATCCACTCTTAATTATGTCAAGTTTAGGTAAATAGGCTCTTATCTACCTATTCCGACATCTGGCTATGAAGGTATATTTTTTGAAGTCATCTCATTGTGTCGACACAAGTGGAGAATCCAACAATAAGTGCATTTACTATCAAGGCCATTGCATCCATTTCCAGTCATAAAACAGACTGCACCGGGCTGCACCGGGCTGCACTGGGCTGCACCGCTGCATCTCCCATTCTGTTAATGACACGAATTAATGGCGAAATTATTGTTCCCCATTTAAATTCATGCGGTTGTATTGCCGACTAACCGCCGAGTTTTATACTCGAGTTGATTTGTTAAAAATAGATTATGTACCTGCGTTTTTGAGGTACCTGTGACATGTGTTCTTACTGTAGCTGACAGCTTGTAAATACCTAGGTATTATAGCTAGGTTTAACATTTCCGTTTCACTCGTTAAGTCATTTTTTTTATATAAAGTAGCGTATTTTGGACAAAATCGTTACGCAATTTTATATAGAAAAATATTTACAACTACCTATATACTATATACAGAAAATAATCGCTCTAAATACTAAGCGATTATTTTTAAATAGAATTTGAGACCCTCGTGCCTACAATGATGGAAATGTCCTTGACCTGAACAAAATTGTGAATTTCATCGAAATCGTTAAAGCCGTATAGGTACCTAGAAACATGTACAATCCAATGATTTCACTTAAAGTAAGCAGGTATATATATATTACCGCACCCAGATACTATACAAAATCCAGTATTCCCTTTTTTTTTTCTTAGGTACTTAGGTATATATGTACTTTAATAAGTATACCCACATCCCTGGTCAAAAGTTTTATGCTGTCCAATGTCCATGTAGACAAGATAAAGGACCTAGATACAGTCTAGGACAAAATTACTTGGAATTAAAGTTTAAAAAACATGCAAGTAATTTTCCTTACCTACTACTACGGTCGTCTTCATACGTTGGGCAGGGAGTTATACCTACATTAAATTCTATTAAAAGATAGTAATTTGAGTAAAATCTGTAAATTTAGAAAAATATAGCTTTTCCAGGGCGAGGGGTCATGGCTATGACCTACTACTAACGTATTTTATCACTTTTCTATCAAATAAAAATGATTTTAACCAAATACTTAGTTAAAATCTTTATACTTTTACGGTAAGTATAACTACTTCTCATTTAGGACTACGATACTTACACCCTTTTTGACTTGGACACCAGCTATAATCACCTACTTATAAAGCCTACCTATTGAGTACTTTTGTTCGAGACTGTATATTTAATTGACGATCGATAGGGACTATTCAACATGATATATAACCCATTATCCATTTTTATACAGACTATATATACGCAAACTCTATAATTACCTACTCTGATTAAAAAAGGACCCACAAGCGGTTTATTATTTCTTATTTATATTGGGAAGATGCGTAGGTACCTACCTATAACTTACGTTTTTTAACCTGTAAAAGTGCAATGACTAACTACCCGACGTTCCAAAACGTAGCTATTTAAATGTTAAGTTTGTACTAAAAAACCGCTTCAATATCAAATAATATCTTAGAAGGATTTAAAAGAGCGATTTTGTTTTAAATTACCTACTGACTTACGTAGTCTGTATGTTCATAATTAATAGTGATGCAATAATAATAATTATATGAAAAATAGTAAATCATAGAATTTTGAAAATTTTAAAATGGCTGAAAAACATATCTGTCAAAATTAACCGCTCAGTGCGTTCGGATACTGGATAAAGTTTAGTTTTAAATTTTTAAATTACACACTGCGAAATAATAATATTATTTTAATATATATAGATGTTCTTAATTAAATCTTAAATAATGAATGTCACAATTAAACAACCGTTAAATAAAAAAAATTATTGACACTAGTCAATCTTTCTTGACAGCCCAACTATAAGTTGAAAGAAATTTTATCCAAAGATTATCTTTAATCAAGTTTTATCAGATATAGTTATAGCGATCAAACCATCGTCTTTATAAGCAATACTTATTAAAAAAAAAGAGAAGGAAGTTATTAAAAAATCCCAATAATTCTTTCGATAAATCTTGAGAATCTTAACGGGAATCAGTAATTTTCTTTTTGGTCGTCTACCAATTCATTCCACGCCACTATCCGTTACAACTGGCTATTTGCCAGATAGAACTAACTGTAGGTTACAGATGATCTATCGTTTTGAATCATGAATAGACGGGATGAGGTAGGGCAAAAGTACTGTTTAAACACTTATCAATATCTTCTTAAGTAGATAAGATTATTTTAGAATGTTTATAAGTAGAAGTTCTACTCATTAGCTGTTTAACTAGGACGTGCCTTACATATAGGCTTAATATTATAAATGTTCTGCCTATCCTGGCCCCGCACATTTACCACTTACCCGCCTAATTAGAAGTAAAATAATTGTACCTACGAGGTTATGTACTTTCCTATTTAAAAAATTCTTTTGTTATTCACTTTCTATACCGATTCTTTAAAAATAGCAGAAACTGTTAGCGGTTTTATCACATAATATAACGCATTATTAAGTTTACGTGACTTAACTGGCGTTATGATATTGGATCCGGATTCTACAGTTAATAACTATCATTAGACATTTCTCGTCAGCAATTATAGAATAAAATGTGTATTGTAAGTAAATAAAAGTATATAAGGATATACAATATTAAACAGGTAATTGAGTAGATATAATAATACTATAATACGTAAATAATTTAATATTTCTTAAAGATAGCTGTATTTTTTGCTTAGCGGTGCAGGACACCTAGGTACAGAACTATACTTTAATTTTATAATTCCCTACACTTCTGATTATTATTGGAAACAAAATCTATTGCAATTATATTCTTGATAATAATACTTTTAATCTGTGTTGAGAAGTTAGAAAAGATTTATTCGCTGACATAATAATTGTAAGCCATTTACCCACATCGAGTGTTCTTCCATAGAAAGATTTAGAGGTTCTGTTTAGTCCATTTGCATATCTAACGACTTGACAAGAAAACTATGCGCACAAGTATTTTTTTCTTTTATTAAATCCCTTTACTTAGCTTATAATAGTCTATAGTAGCAATTATATATGTTTAGAAGCGACATTCTACTGGCGGCAACATATTTGTTCACATTGTCATAGCAATGAAGTAATGAAGCAATCATCTATACGATCTGTCTATATTTTTTAATTACAGATCGTTTAATATAACAGTTTACTAATGTGTTTAATTACTTTAAAATCGATAACAGATATTTTATCTCGTTTAGTTTAATTTGATGCTACCAATAAGTATGTGAGTTGACAAATGATTCCTTTAAACGTTTTTCATTGGATATTACTAAGTAAATGGAAACTATTAGAGATGAAATTAAATCGATTATATAGATCGAATTTTATAGAAATTCAATATCCTTTTTTTAAAGTGTTTTTTTATTCGAATAAAAAAAATCCAAGTAATAATAACTTATGTTTATTAAAGGACCTCTGGAAAATAAACACTAATTAATGAAAATTTTTTATAATAGGAAAAAAAATCCTACACATATGTTTATCTAGTTTAATGTATTTTAAAGGAAACTAGCTGTCCCGGCGAAATACGTACTTAACGCCATATTCTTATTTCTTTAAATATTTTTTTTTATTTTTCTTGCACAAACCTTGTTCTGACAATGAAGAACACAAAATTAATTTAGTGCAATCGATCGGAAGTTATGCGCGTACATACATTTTAAATTATATAAATTACCTATAAACAGAAAATTACTCTCCGCCACCTTCTAAAGCGTATATCCAACAATTTCAATAATTACAGAGTATAATTAAAACACATACTTACGTACGTATTGTGCTAAGTGACGACAGGAAATACTCAGCATTTTATGTAATTAAACTTATAGCAAGACACAATATGTTTTATATAAGTAGGTATTTATAAAGAAAAAAAATACTAACTAATACCAGATAGGTACCTAAGGTACCTTAGACGTATTTTTTGGTATTAACCAAGATTTTATGTCTTGAATTATTGTTTAAAACTTACTTTTTTTAATTTGTAATAGGTAAGTAATTATAATTTCATTACTAGGTACAAATTTAGGCGCCGATTTATACTTAAGTGTAAGTAAACGACTACCTAGTTGTAATGAATTTTAAATTTCATACAACGCATGTTTCAAGTATATACCTACCTATATATAAATATCTTGAATAGATCTATATATATTCAGAAATATTTATAAGGACACAATACCTACTATTTGCTTTTGATATATCGTATCGCATCGTATTCGTAATTCTTAGGTACTAGTTAAACAGGTACCAGTGTCAATGTGCGACATATACACGCAATTCGGACTCAATTAATCAAGTATAAACTTTAATTACAGATAAATAAGTGCTTACTACTGAAGCCTTCATTATGAAATTTAAAAAAAAACATTAAATAAGGTTAAACACCTTACATAAATACCGAACTGTCATCTTTATGATCTTTATAGACGTATTCAACATAATTAACTAATTGTCGGTATAAAACCAGATAAAATTCACACGCCCCTCCATTTCTTCGCTTGGTCTCAACATTATTCAGCCAAACACTCAAGCAGTTAACGGTTGCCCGCGAAAAAACGCGTCCGTCAGTGGATTTAAAAAGTTTTGTTTTATTTTTAAATAGCGCAGATTATAAATAGTGGATGCGCATCGTCCTAGGCGTTTGTTTGAGACACGCGTGAGGGCAGCGAGCAGCTATGTACCGGTGAGTGCGTTTTTTGTCTGTATTTATTGCTACGCGTTTCCGAACGCGGTTCAAGTTCATGGTCTACTCTGTGAAAGTTTTTTATTTATAGTAATAAGGTAACTGAACCAGTTAAGGACAGCTTAACCAGTAATCGTTTTTATATTTGTTTTTAAATATTAAATGATTTGGGAAATCATTGATGATAAAAATCTGTTAACATTTTTTTTTAACAAATCGCTTTTTAAAATCGCGCCTAGACTGTACGTACTTGCCTTCTTGAAAATAAATTATTTTCATGTCATCATCTTTATGGCAAATCATTCTGGTAACCCTATATGTGGTAAAAATTAGTATTTTATCTTTTTTTTACCTATGGTTTACAAATCTATATAGGTAAATTAAAAATAATCACAAAAATGTAACCTACGCGTATAACTTCCGATCGACTGCTCCAAATTGGATAATCCTTTATGTTTTGTGTTTGTTATTGCCAGGATATGGTCAAATGACATGGACAAAATTTTTTATAAGTTTTTCAGAAATTTAGAAAATATTTATAACAAAAATGTGGCGGTATAAAATTTGTCGGGTCAGCTAGTAAAATATTTATAACCTTTACCTACCTACGATAAAAAAAATCAGTCGAAATGAGAATCTCTTGTTATTGCAAATAATAAAATAAGGTCGCACAATTAAAATTAATCACAGACTTTCGTGATTAATTAGTAATAATGTTGCTATTATTCTTTAATATTTTTTTATTTTTATAGCGCAGTGATTGCGTACGTAAGTTTTGTGTTTATTTTAATAGCCTAATAGCACTATTTTTATCTAACAGTAACTAAGTTATTAATTTCGTGATATTATTTGAAATCTACATAGTTTTAAATAATTAATTGATTAGGTATATTAATGTACCTAATCAATGGTTTTACTTCAATAATCATTTCCTTATGAAAAAAATAGGCATATTTTTTAAAGAGCTACTTAATTTAAAAAAACGAATTATTAATAAGTAGGTAGGCAATAACATAGTGACGTGATTCCGTTCTTGACACATTTCACGTACTTAATTGGTTATAAAATCACTATAATATAAATATTAATTAAGTAGGTACATATATATTTTTACCATTTTTTTATATTTGCCTTTGGGCTGAGCCTACAAAATTTATTCAATGTATAGTTAACAAAAGGGTCCTTAACTAATCTTTAACAACATAATAATATTTTGATATCCTCATTTTGTTATTTAGCCACAAAAATATGCCATTCCATAATCTAAGGCCGTATCCACAAGAATAATAATCGTGTCCCGTTATATAATTAATGGTTGTTTTTAATGAGCCTTAAAGATAAGCGGCGGGCACACAATTCGGTTTTCCTGACCATGAGTACCGTCACAAATTCACAATGTAATCGTGTGAACTATGGTTTACAATTATTCTACAAACATCGTAGCCAACGGAGTAATATCCTAGTCACCCCAGACTTACGTCATTTTAGAAAAGATGAGATTTTTAGGATCGGTACCTAGTGTAAAATAAAAAAATATATATGTACTTATATATAAAAGATATAAGAATTAACACCTGTCATTAAATTTGCTCAAGTACTTATGTACTTCCATATTTTTTAACCGATGAATCTACTGCGGTATTGTTCAACAATGTGCATTGTTGTTCTATTCACAATGATCGTTTTTTCTACAAGTTAAATTACACAAGTAAACCTTATATTTAACGAATGCCTATTTCTCGATTTACACAATTGGAAAATGTTTTTTACACCTTACGAAGCATATTGTGGCGTAAAAGTACTTAATAAAATTATTGAAAATAAAAAATTTAATGGTATCATGAGATAGTTCTCACGGTATAAAACAAATATTGTTTCGCAATTTAGAAAATATTATATTCGAATGTGATATGGAATGTTTTATTGTTATTTAGATCTCTTATAATCAGAGATCGCAATAGGTAGTGCCAATTTACCTAAACTTGGCGGGAGGAGATGACTAAGAGTGGTTACAACCACCAAAAATATTATTTATTTTTATTGAACGCGGGATATTCCGGGATTTATAAGAATACATAATCGATATAGATTCACACTCAGGGTGTAATGGTCTAATTAATTATCTTTGCAAAAGAAATAATAGGAATAAATTAATTATTATTCAACTATTGAACAGCAACTAAAGGTATCCTGTAAACGCAAACACTATTTGAAAACTTTATTTTAAGTAATATTAATCATTACACCCTGAGTGTGAATCTATATCGATTATGTATTCTTATAAATCCCGCGTTCAATAAAAATAAATAATATTTTTGGTGGTTGTAACCACTCTTAGTCATCTCCTCCCGCCAAGTTTAGGTAAATTGGCACTACCTATTGCGATCTCTGCTTATAATTGGCACTTACTTATAATTAGGATTAAAAAGTTCAATTGAAATCTATCACAGAATTTCATTGTTTTTTTTTTTAAAAAATAGGGTAAACCACCCGATAACCGACTCTCTGCCAATACTTTAAATAAAATATTAAATCGCTGGTGTTTCTAATCATTGTAGGATAAAAAAATAAGTAAGTATAACAAATGACACTAAAATTATAAGGAAGTATAAATGCGAAATATCTCGGAATGCACAATACGAGGCCGCAGTATCAGATCTAAAAAACAAACCGTAAAAAGTCGTAAGTCAAACAAATTGTATATAACTTTATGTTTTTCTTCCACTGATTGTGTGAATAGTTGCAAGCGACGCTGGCCACGTGTGATGGATAGATAATGTTTACGGTCTATGACTCCATTGTAAAAAAAACTGTCGTTAACACAAATTATCTATGATTTAACTATAATTGCCATGGGACAAATTTGACAATAAGATAAGGGTTTTGACTTTGTTAAGCTTTGTGATAATCAGTTTTGTTGATATGTTATGAAAATATATCGTTTAAAATTTAAATCCTTGTAGATACTTTATACAATTCATATAATTAAATAAAAACTAAACGTCACTTGGTCATGATATAGTCGATTTTTGAAATTTTAAACCAGTATTAAAGGCTAATGAATAGCTTACTTGGCTATTGTAAAATTGAGTGAAAGTGTATTCGTATTTAGATTATTTTATAAACAACGTACTTACGTATCTTTTTTTAAATATTTTTTTTTTTTCATTTAATAGTCAGCTATTTAAACCTTAAACTGATGACTTCAGATTTCCGAGTCAAATTCCTGATTAAATAAGACCTAAGTAATGATCAGTTGCACAAGTGCATAGCGGTGCATTTCCTTTTATTACGCACACTGCAGGTACAATCTGTTATCAAGCATATCGCATTTCTGTAATTCAATTCGGAAAAATTGTGCAATCCTCACGTTAACGCCTTTGCCTTTTAAAAATCTTACATTACATAGCTGTAAGTACGACGTAATCTACAAGAGTATAGTACACAACTAATCTTATGAGCTACCCATGTATCTCCTTAATGTTTTCTTCGTGCAAAAAATAATCTGTGACTATTAGTTATACTTTTGCAATTTCACCTGTCACAATTGCTCCTTTTTCGTGACATATACCTTACGTGCTAACATAGCACGCGTTATTTTAAACAAAATAATTCCTGTTTAGAATTGCGGATGAAATCCGTGCCCAGTTTGCATTAATTTATATTGATTGGAAAAATATATTTATTTACTACTAGCTGTGCCCGTGACTTCGTCCCCGTGGAATAGTAATAGGGTGTTTGACAACATTAAAAATATATCCCAAATTGTGGTCATCATATCAGAAAATAGCATAAATTAACATATTTCACTTTATTTTAAACAAAAAAATGTATATTTTTTGCAGATTACACGAAATAAAATATAATATTTTTTGAAGTCTTATCTGTGACGGTCAACGCTCTGTGAATGGTTAAGATTCTTGCAACGTCACACGCAAGTAAACATTGCTTCCATGACTAAGTCTAGTTCGTAATTCGTGTTGTATCGCTGTTATATTAGATGTTTGAGTGTTTTCTGAAGGAATATTTACTTGATACATTTTATAATATTCGTACCGAATCCCAAAATTTAGGCAAATTTAGTACAGCCTGACAACAGCAACCTACCAAAGATAGATGCATTTATGGTAGCACTTTTCTTTAAAAATTATGCTGATTACTATGCTGCGGAACTTAAAAATGTTAAAACAGCAGTGTAAGTACCCCATACAAATTATTTATTTTGTATTGTATTAAGTTTGGAAGTTTTTTAAGAGCAAATTTTAGGTTATGTTGATGAAAATTCCTTTTGTCATGATTTTTGCTTTTGTTTTACAGGTCTGCACGACAATCATAATATGGCGACGAAGCGATTGGTTATGTTCGTGGAATTTGTACAGTTGAGTGTAAGATGTGCCCTAAGCACAAAGTACGAGCCAAAGGATACAATTTTACTATAATTGTAAATGAAAGCGACTGCGAAATTATCAGCTGTCAGTGCCATGACTGTGCGGCTTCAGCTGGAGGGTGCAAGCATGCTGTTGCTTTTTTAATGTGGGCCCATCGTCGTTCTGAGGATCCTTCATGCACTTCAGTGGAGTGTTATTGGAAAAAATCTACTTTGTCTAGAGTAGGGACTACTCTAAAATATATCAAATTTTTCCTATTTTATATCAGAACACCAGTGTGTAATAATTAA
Organism: Polylopha cassiicola; assembly: GCA_038024825.1. Taxonomy (NCBI): domain Eukaryota; kingdom Metazoa; phylum Arthropoda; class Insecta; order Lepidoptera; family Tortricidae; genus Polylopha; species Polylopha cassiicola. The sequence goes on from CP149062.1 coordinate 9,047,747, forward strand.
ATAAAAAATAATTTCGAGCTTTATTATTTCTTTTATTTTACATTATTTAAGGGTATTATCAGTGTAGCTTCTAAAGAAGAGAACTTTAGTTGCTGCACTTACAATTTACATATAAAATAGGTGGCTGATTTTATACATACAATAAATACTCTTATTAGAAGGCACAAAGTTGTGTTAAATAGAGAATTCTGCAAATTTGTAAGGGTACTTGCAATGATGATGACATGATCAAGAACACAAAGTATGTTAGTATTCATCACTGAATGTTGCTTAAGCATATGAATTTCTCTTACACGCCTTTGGTGTGCAGGATATTAAATACTTTGAAGTATTCCCTTTTTTGTACTCCGACCATGTCAGCGCCTGATGAACAGCTTTTGAAGGTTTTTGTATGTCAATTTCCAAACAATCTATAATACAGCTTGCGATCCTCTTGACAGTGAAATTGAGTTGGCACAGCCTCATCCGTGAGAAATATCTTCTGACTGAAGCCCATTTTGTACTTCATGTAGTCAATTGTGTCTTTTTCCATCTGAAATTGAATAGAGTGAAGTGTACAATGTAGCGTTTAAAATTAAGGATCTTCTAAGAAATCTAAGTCCACATTTTAGAGGTTAGAAATGAAAGATGTTATTTTGTTTTATCCATTACAGATATTTTACTATCTGCTATCTGGTATACTGTATAAAGTTAAGTGATACTTACATCAAAGTGATCTTCGCACATAAAGACATTTGAGTGTGGTTGAATGGCATTTGGATCTCTTCGAGCTAGTTGTAGAAACATTTTTCGCCTTTTGCGATTGGTTGGTACAGAAATAAACACTTTCTCTGGACTTTTTATCGAAGTATTTGTACATTGTGGCACTACACACCACTTATAGACCATTGTATTCAATAAATTTGAAGAAAGTCGATGAAATGTACTGATTCACAAATGTTATTAACTCTGTTTACTTGTATGTGACGTCACGCCTGTCACGAGACCGGCGCCATTACAGAAACAGCGTTTTTGCCGGGGTTCTCGCAATTTAAACTTAAATATTGATTTTTACTCATAATACAGATGATTTCCCGGAAATATTAATGAAATAAGCTTATTAGATATGCTATAAAGAATAATTTAAAACGATTATTAAAAAATAGTCAAAAACCCTATTCTTCATAAGGCTTTATTTTTTCCCCGGTTTTTACACATTTTCCACTGTTTCTTCGCTCCTATTGGTCGCAGCGTGATGTTATATAGCCTAAAGCCTTCCTCGATAAATGGTCTATCGAACAAAAAAAGAATTTTTGAATTCGAAGCTGTAGTTCCTGAGATTAGCGAGTTCAAACAAACAAACTCTTCAGCTTTATAATATTAGTGTACCTATATTAAATTTAATTGGATATTTACCGAATTTCATATTGTTTCATATTTGTTTGACAACGTGAAATACAGCGAAAGTCGGCTAAAGGTTAAATGTGAAAATTGAACAATCGCAAAACAAAATTAAATGACTCCGACACGGTGTGTTAGGCGTCTAGTAAAAACTATAATTATCTCCTTGGATTCGTTAACGAATAAATTAAATTTGACTAGTTGTCGGCGTACAGTGACCCTGAAGTGAATATAAGGGAAATTTTCAATTTTAACCAAAATCTTCAATCGTTGCTATGACAGTCAGATATTTTTACTTACATAGAAGTTTAAAAAAAATATAATATTATGCCTTCGCGGTTATTAAAGTGAAACAATTGTACCGAATTTAACTTACGAATTTAGCGCTATGACTATGGGAACTGTAAAGTTTTCGAAACGTCAGTTACGATCTAATAAAATGTCGATATTAATAACTTGGTCTACTTTTTAAGGTAAGGTAAGTCATCCCTACTCCCTGCTAATATTATAAATGCGAAAGTAACTCTGTCTGTCTGTCTGTCTTTTACGCTTTCACGATAAAACTACTGGACCGATTTTAATGAAATTTGATACAAAGAAAGTCTGGAGCCTGAGAAAGGACATAGGCTACTTTTTAACCGACTGCAAAAAACGAGGAGTTCCACGCGGACGAAGTCGCGGGCAGAGGCTAGTCACTTATAAACGTGAATACATATTGGATCTTTGAAATATGTTTGAAACATGCTGCATGCACATTAAGAATTTGTAAGCCGAAAGGTACCGCATAGTGAAACTACCCTTGTATAAGCAGTATAAGTAACTTTATATTACCTATGTTGGACAAATAAAAGATATTTGATTTGATTTGTCTAAGAAAAACTGTAAACCAAGTATGAAAAATCGTTACATATGTAGGTACATATTAATTATGAAGTAAATGATTATTAGCAGTTTAATTATTATTTGTCACTTTACAACATTTGAAGTAGTCCTATTACCTAATACGATAATTAATTTATATTATGCGCATGTTTCTCAAAATGACTAACATAGAGGAAAAATTGTTAAAAATATAATTACCTACCTTTAAGGAAAATAAATAAATTGGATGTGGTTAATTAGGTATTATTCGTTTTATATAAGTGCGTTACAGCGTATAAATACATCTAAATTAGATTGTATAGTTTAAAATAAAATCCGATTAACTTACGAATTGAAGTGATAAACCGAGTCAAGATTTTTAATGAAATTATTAAAAAAATATATGAAAACACCATGAAAATTAATAATCACTGATGCCTTAGCGGTTATTACACGAATGAAACAATTGTAACGGATTTAACTCGCTAGCTTTAGACTATCGTCAGCTCAGTCGTGCTACAAATATGAGGACTGTAAAGTTTTCGAAACATCAGTAAATAGAATAAAATACGCGAGTTAAATCTGTTTTATTTGTTTTATTTCAATGTGTAATAACTGCGAAGGCATCAGAAATAACTAGGTAGGTATATACATACTAGAAGTTAAGTACATTTAAGAAAAAATTACATAACTAATTGACAACAACAGTGGTTAGCAGCTTGTACACAAACCGTGTGGGTCAGGGCTAGTCAATATTATACAACGCATCAGGCATAGAAAAAAGACATAACTCACACCACATGTACAAGATTTACGTCTTTCTTCTACTGATGTTTTACACGGGTGCAATATTTACTCTGCTACATAAGGTTATTTAAATACTTCTTAATGAGAAACCTAAATAATAAACGATATTCGGCAGTACGTAAAAACTAGTAAAAAGGCCCTAAAACTAATTTGTATATTACAAAGCTGTTAATAAAATGAAGCATAGGTAAGTAGGTAGGTATTTAATGATTTATGAAATTTTCAAGGTTAACTTAACGGAATTAACTGTACTTACATTAAATCTGTGTTGACATTTTGAAAACTTCATTGTTCCTATATTCGTAGCAGACTGAGCTGATAATAATAATAATTTATTTATTTTATTTTCTACAAACTACAATAGCGTAACTACATCTAATAATGTAATATTTGTATCTATTGATTTACGAAACGTTGTAAAAACGTTTAAACTTGCCAAATACCAACATATTATAATATCATCGTGTTAATTTTCTATCAAAACCAATATAATATGCATGTCTAATTATGAAGACACATTCCGAGCTGTCACGTTTATATTTAAACAAGTTTTAAATAGATCTAGTCTAATAAAATAATATCATTTGAATTCTCGTAATTCATAGTTCACTGAACCAATAAATGACGAGTTCATTTACCTACCTTATTATGATTTTTTTTATAAGTATTTTTTATAAATATTATCCGTTCAGTTTTGCTGCTCTAACTCAGGCTGCTACGAACATGGCAATTGTAAAGTTCCCAAAAGGTCCGCATAAAATGGATATACAAGAGTAAAATCCTTAAGACACTATATAGTTAAGAACTATCTGAAATTATAATCCACCAAAATTGTTTCTGAAGTCAAGATAGTTACACAAAAAAATTATTATAGGTACTTCATAAAAATCTTAATATAAATGTATATTATATATACCTACTTAATTATCACTAGCTTTTATATTTTCGAACGACTCGCTTTTATTTCAAATTTTAGTATCTTCTCTTAGTGTACAATACTGGTGCTACTACCCTATCTTTTCATAGATTAACCTCAAAACGTGTTTGAATAGTCAAAAATCAGAATGAGTTCATTAGCAGTAATAAAGCGAGCGACAACTCTACATCAATATCAACCAACGCCAATAAATTAAATATTACGTCTTATTAATTAGCTAAAACATGCAAAATTATGTATAGTTTTTCTTTGACTCGAGTTACACTTTTAACATCATTTTGAGGGTTGCAAGGAAAAATTAAAATACGATAATACATATTCCATGGAATCTCAAGTAGGGAGCAAGTGTTGCCAAGTCAAAATTACTAGGTAAGTACCCTATTTTTAAGGATTACAAATGGACCGTGTTTAACATTAGTGTGTCAACCCACAAAAAATCGGGTTTTGAGTTATGAATGCAGTTTTATTAAATAGATCATGAGGAATACGGCAGTGCAATCCATTTTGTTAAAAAAAAATCGTAGAATATTCTAGAGCACAAAATTGGTTATTGCTTTTTTCCTATGTCAGATTTGTATTTTTGCATTAATGTGTTAAGCCACATATAACGCATTATTGCTTATTTCCCATGTCAGATTTGTATTTTTGCATTAATGTGTTAAGCCACATACCTATTACATTAATGCAAAATTCTAATTTGTTGTTTTAAAACGAATAGGTACCTATACATAATTATTATGCACTAATTTTTAGAAAATGTAATAAAATAAACAACTAACGCATTAAAACTTTAATGTAAATACTTATTTATTTAAAGTTTTTATTGTTGTATAACATGTATCAAATAACATTATAAGTTCTGCTAAAAATGAGAAATAGGTACAAGTTAACACTAACTTATTTTTTTATTACTTATTATTATTTTTATCATATTAAATAAAATATTTTAGGGTTCCGTATCTTAAAAGGAATAAAAATTAACCCTTACAGGATTACTTTGTTGTCTGTGTGATCCTTTACCTCAGTAACGCGTGGAGGTAGGTATCAAACAAAAATTCATAGTAATATCAAATACTCGGGACTACCGTCCCTTGAAATTGTAACATAATTACAAAAAAATCGCCGACGCAATCAAAAGAGCCGCCGTTTATGCCGCGATTGATAAAAGTTTTTAACACTCGCTAGCGAATCAAAACCTACAGGGTACTCCTCGTGAACTCAGGATCTTGAATTAATTTAGTAGGTGCGAGGTAACGTCATATAGCACGGATAAAGAAAAAAATACGAAAACCATACATTTTAATGACATCATTAAAAAAATATATACCTACAGGTTATTTATAGTACGGAACACTTGGTGCGCGAGACTAACTCGCACTTAACCGATATTTTTTTATAATATACATCATTAGATTTAAACGTGTGTGATAAAAATTAGAATATTATAATAAATAATAATATTAAAGAATGTACGAATTGTCGCCACAATTTATCAACTCTTCGAAAAATGGTTTTTAGGTGGTTTATTAACTTTTTAGGTACGGAAGTATATATTATTGGTTTAATTCAATATGATAAAATAATAATAATAAATCAATTTGGTTGAGCTTTTAAGTAATTGAAATAATATAAGTGTTAACTTGTTGTACCTATTTCTCATTTTAAGCAGAACTTATAATGTTATTTAAAACATGTTATAACAATAAAAACTAAATAAATAAGTACTTACATTAAAGTTTTAATACGTTAGTTGTTTATTATTTTACATTTTCAAAAAAATAGTGTAAAATATATTCATTATAAAAGAACAAATTAGAATTTTGCATAGTGTTATGTGGCTTAGCACATAAATGCTAAATGTAATAAACCTTATAGCCGATAAGCATTAACCATTTTTCTGCATTTTCTATTTAATTATGAATTTATTGAAATAAATACATTTATATCCTTAATCTATGCACTTCAACAAAAAAAATGATACCACATAACAATATTTTTTTGCTTAAAATAAGCGGAAAAAGAAGAATGTTCTCAAAAAATTTTAAGCGCCGATATCTCAAAACTAGCTTGGTGTGGGTTGAAACACTAATGCTAAACACGGACCAAATATAATATCCTTACTAATATTATAAACGCGAACGTTTGTAAGAATATATGGATGTCTGTTCGTTACTTTTTTACGCAAAAACTACTGAATGGATTATGATAAAACTTTACAATAAGTAATAATATTATAAGTTACCTAGGTACACATCGAAATATCCCATCTAGGCTATCTATTTATATATAAAAGGAGAAGCTTCCTTTACCTAGTTAATTATATTTTTGCTAACTTGTAGGTACTCGATAAATATGACAAAACAAGGTAAATAAGTGCAGCTAGTCACTAGTGGCAACAACATCAAACCGCAATTTATCCGAACCGGTGTCATTTTCCTACAATGTTTTTAATTAAAATAACCATTATTAACGGTTTTGTCCTGTTATTGTTTAAATTTTGTGTACTTACCTATAGTTATAGAAGTTTGTAAGCAGGAACCTATATAATGGTAATGTGTAGGTACCTAGTATTTAAGTAGTATTCAGATTGGGCGTAGCGACTGAAATTATTTTATTAAACAAAAATACTAAAATGTCGTGTTAATAACTAATTATTTACAATTAGGTACCTACCTTATGCACGCACAATGCATATTAATTTACCTATCTACAGTAGAAATTACATCTCGCGAAATGTTTAAATTAGAATTTAGATATAATATGTTATGATGTATTATACTTACGAAGCCTTCGTAAGTATAATACCGAAGGTACAGTTCTTGTTCTTTATCTGAGCTTGTTTTAATAAATCAATATTTCGGCTGTTTTGGTTGTACCTCAGTCTTGAATACTTTATATGTATTTAAGTCTATTTATCCGTTGTCTAATACTCATAGTACAAGCTTTGTTCAGTTTAAGTTGAATTGGTGTGACGCGCGTCGGACTTATCCGCAGGGACCTTCTGTTCCCTGCAACATAATAGTCGTGTCAACACACCTCCTGACGGCCCGAGCCGAGGTGCGACCCCCACCTTGGGGGGCCCTCGGGTCGGTCAGGGCTAAAAACCCTAAACCCAACCCAAAAGGCTTAAGAGCCTCCTTTCAGGAGTCTCGCCACCCGTCCGGTTTTTCAGTGAAGGCCCATTAGCTGGCCAACTGCGCTTCAGTATTCAGTTCGAAAAAAAAAAAATATTATCGTAATAATTAATATTAGTTATTTACAATTACTTACCTATACATTATGCATGCACAATGCATACAAATTTTTACCTACAGTAGAAATTACATCTCGCGAAATGTTTAAATTAGAATTTTGATATGTTATGTGTTATGCTGTATTATATTTACATTAGAAGGTACCCACAGTTAGTAGAGCTTGTTTAATTAAATTAATATTTCGGCTGTTTTGGTTGTAGATTGTATCTGAGTCTTGAATGTTTTAAATGTATTACTTTGTGTTTATCCGTTGTCTAATACTCATAGTATAAGCTTTGTACAGTTTGAGTTGAATTGGTGTGAATTGTCCAAATAACGATATTTAATATTAAATTTATTTTTTACTTTTTCAGAATAATACTCCCATTTCTCCTGTACGTGAGCGCGGGCGCCGCTCCCCAAAATGGCGACACCAATAGTCAGATCACCTATATCAAGATGCAGCCTCAAAATCAAGAACTCGAGACCGCTCCGTCAATCCGCACTTCACGAATCGAAAACCTACCTTTAACGGTACCTGGCAACACTACAGACTCGTTTGACAGTTCAAATGACACTGACAGCGATGACAGCGGCAATTTCGAAAGCGCGGAAACGACCACAGACTATGCGACGGAAACCGTCGAGGTGACCACAGAGAAGTATATAAAACCGGAGGTTAAGACCAAGGCACCGAGGTTTTATTCCAAATTAAGTTATTTTGAAAAGCCGAATTATGAGTCTGTGGCCACGAATTTGGTTGAAAGGGCGGGTAGAAGGAAGTTTAGGTCTAAGTGTAGATGTGAAAGGATATCCAACTGTCCTAAACTGCAGATTACTGTGCCGCGGTGCCCTAATGAGTATTTTATGTGCTGTTTTTAATATTGAATAAGTTTCACTTGAACGCTTCTATCTCCTTCAATCGTGAATGTTTCCTAAACTTTCCATAGTCATAGTTATTATATATACCTAACACGTAAGATATATATATGTGTGAAATAGATCTTAATGTATTTAATGTAATGAAAACTTTACTTTTGTAATCGTCAAGTTAAAATTTCAGTTGTTTAAATATTTTAATGTCTTTTGTACATAGCCGCGAAAAACTTGTTAGATTAAGTAATGACAATATACTGGCAACTAATTTATATATTTATTAACTTAAGTAGGTATATATAAATTGGAGTGAAACATCTGCTACGGATTTAATTAGTAAATAAACAATAAACGTTGAATAAACGAATATGAGAACTGTATACTCGAAACTGTGTGTACTCGAAACGTCAACATGTAATCAATATACCAACGTGACTGTGATCCGTTAGTTATTTTGTTTCATTTTTGTCACTTACATTAATAGCTATAAAACGTTTTGTTTCTGTCAGCACACTGGCGAAATAAATGGCATCTATTATACAATTTTCGACCTTAACTCTAGTATCCTAAAGTCGATTTTGTTTCCTACAATTTTAATTAGAGTATGTATTTAAATGCTATATATAGGTAGCTACTTAAAAATAGTGACACAAATAAAAATATTTTACGTAAATTGTCAATTTAAAAATGACACATTCCGAACTGTTTCTATTTTATTAAAACATGTAATTATTCTTCTAATTAGAGAAATAGCACAATTAATTCCTTACACCCACCGACTGAAGTCATCTTTTCCATTGTTCATGAAATAATGTAATTATAAATTAATATTTGAATAAGTTTTACTGCCTATTTCAGTGTCCAAGTTATTTAAAACTTATCCATCAGATAAAAACATCGATTAACTTCCAAATTGTTTATCAACAAAATAAATGCAATATTAGTTAAATATTTAAATTTCAAAAATGTTTTTATCTGTTGGAAATGTGGTAAGTATTAAAACTTGGACATTCTTAAAGGCCTTAGTATTATTAAGTTATAAAAAATAAAACATCAAAGTAAATAATCATTTTTTATTTCTGAACTAAACAGCCATGCTACGGACACCCATAATAATATGTATTTATTTGTTACTAGCTGTGCCCGCGACTTCGTCCGCGTGGAATTTAAGTACTGGGACATAAGTATGGATAATTAAAGTTTTTTTTCTAAAATGAATTACTCTTTATTACATAAGCTATCTGCCAGTGAAAGTCCCGTCCGAATCAGTCCAGCTGTTCTATAGATTAGCCGGAACACACAGATAGACAGACAAATAATATAAAAAATATAATATAGGTATGTATTTAATATTTCAAATGTAAATTATAAAATGTCTTTATAAACCACATTAACAGTTTTTCCTTCTGAGGCTAATATGAAAAGGTTATCAGCATTACTAACCCGCGAGCAAGCCACGTATAGTTGGCCGTGTGAAAAACAATTCGACCTGAAATCAACTCCAACAGCCTTTAGCGTCTGCCCCTGAGACTTGTTAATTGTCATAGCAAAGCAAACGGACACTGGAAACTGTGTCCGTTTGAATTGGAATGGGAAATTGTTGGGGATGATTGGTATTCGTGGTATGTATACAGTTTCACCTGCACTACATCCTGTAAGAATCTCAGCTTCGATTAAGTTTCTTTGTAAAGAAGTTACTCTAAGTCGGGTTCCATTGCACAATTTAGGCGGAGTAAGATTTCTAAATAGCGATGCGTTGTAAGCGTTTCGTCTGGGCATTTTTAAAATCAAAGCAAATACATACAATAATACATATATTTATTTCAATAAATCTACGTAGGCAATATTTTTTTAGATTATATCCGATATTTTTCAACCAATTCACAAAGCAAGTTCAGAGTCCGTATTTTCATATCCAAGTATAACATCAAAATCATCAACTAACCGAATCGCAAGACAAACAAAATTAAATAGTTTTAAACGTAGAGAAAAAGCTATAGCGCGTTTTAATTGCCTTGAGGCGCCATCTAGTACTATATTATGTAACTATAAAATCTCCTATAGAAAAATTACCTTTAAACTTTAAAAGACGATAGCTTTTTTATTTGACATCCGATTTCGATGAAACAAAGCCTATATGTTGCTCAGGGAAGAGCTTAATGTATTAGTGAAAGCCGCGTCAAAATCTGTTCAGTAGTTTTCAAGATTAGCGAATACATACAGACAGACAGACAGACAGACAGACAGACAGACAGACAGAAAAGAAAATCTAAAAAATCATTTTTGTGTTCTGTTACTCTTTTATTATTGCCCACACCCATTTTTTGTTGAAAATTTCAATTGTACAGACAAGCGGTTTCTACTGTTTTATTATATGTAAGATAGTCATCGAAGAGTATCACAAAATTCTTAAAATTAATGACAAAGATCTCCTTACTGAAATGCTTATAAGTAAAAATGCTTAAATTAATAGTCGAGAAGAAAAATAATCAATCAACAACAAGAACAATAATTATAACATAAACAAAGTATTCAATTTGTAACAATAAGCAGTGAAAATATATTTATAAATTTGTCAAACACTACGAGCCTCTTTCACAACATCAGAATAAGTCTCAACTAAATAACTGCAATCTTTTAGTAAGTATATATTTTTTTTCTCGAACTGACTCTTTTGCAGTTGGCCGTTACTGCTGCACCGGATGAATGGGGAGCGCTCCGAGGTGCGTTCACCCACTTTTAGTACACAAAAACATGAAGCTTTTAACTCGGCAGTTCTTAGAGCGTTTGAGACGCCGTCATTGTCTACGCCTATATCTATAACGGCCCCGGCAGACGTCGTCCTGCCCGTCCGATTGTTTCGTCAAAGATCTGTCAGTCTTCTGTCACTTCTTCATAAGGCTTCATATTTTCCCCGTTTTTTTTACATTTTCCATGCGTGATGTTATATAGCCTAAAGCCTTAATCGATAAATGGTCTATCCAACAAAAAAAGAATATTTGAATTCGAACCAGTAGTTCCTAAGATTAGCGCGTTCAAACAAACAAACAAACTCTTCAGCTTTATAATATTAGTATAGATGGTTGCAAATAATATTTAAGTATCAATTGAAATAGTATTTGTAACAGTACCGGGGATAATATCACCCAAATTTTTGTTACTTATTGACTCTGTTGTTAAATACAGATGTAGAGGACAATGACGGCGTCTCAAACGCTCGAAGATCTGTCTAAATAGATATTTATGCATTGACTACAGCTGGATTTCATGAAAAATTCAACAGATAAAAGGCAAGCTTTGATTTTGGAAATTGGTTGTTTTTATCTGCTGGAAATGTTGCAAAAAGTTCACTCGAGACTTACATAGACTTTAGAAAAAAAAATAGATATATTAATTTAAAATCATCAACACAAAAACAATATTGATACCCTAATTATTCATAATATAGACCAGCTAACACCGACTGATAGATTCACGCCACAAACTCGTTAACATTTACACAAAAAAAGTTTAAAAAACAGTAATTTAAAAGTATGTAGGTAAATAAAACATATGTTAACCGACTTTGATAAACAATTAATAAAAAAAGTAATAAAAAAAAAACGATATAAAAGCAAAGTTAAACTTGGCAATCTAGTGAAATTTCCAACTAGGTAACTTTATTGCATACATTTTATAAATTATTGACAATAAAAAATCGTAATTAATCAATGGTTATAAGATTAACTATTTTTTTTTAATGTAAATGTTATCAAATTTGCGGCACCCTTATAAATATAAGTTGCGTCTCACGCTTGGCACTTGTTCGCAATTCCACAGAGTATACAATTTCATCACTTCAATGTTGGTAATATACAAGTTGCCTAATTCCAAAACAATTTATTTTTACACCAAATCTGTTATTTTTGTATATAGAAAAATAAATTAAACAAAACGGATTTAACTCGCGTTTATTATAATTATGGCGACCTTTTGAGAACTATCCAGTTCCTATATTCGTTGGTTTATTCCAATATGCAATAACCGCGAAAGCATCAGAAATGACCACAAAAATTTCGTCAGCAATACTAATTATTCCCCATTTTTCTTGCTGGTTTATAAGTTTTTTAATAAAAAAAGAGTTCTCTAAATACATATAGGTACCCTTTGCTCCGTTTTTTAAGTTAGATTCCGCGATCGATAAAATTAAGAAAAAAAAAATTTAAGATTGGACCTGATTGTAATTTAATTATTGGATCCTACTATTTCCTACAATAGTAAATATATTTTTTTTTTTTTACTGGAATAGACAACTCGTATATTCAACTTAATCCACGCCTATTTTATAGCCTCTTACCTCTAACACGTAATAATTATAATATTTATTAATATACAAATATCTATTATGAGAAAAACTCAAGTTGCCAAATGGTACAATTTGAGAGATATTTTATTTACTGAAATAACTAAGGAAGTACATTGAAACGATTTCAAATCATTCATTTAGTTTTAACTAAGGAAGATTGTAAAGCCAAGATCAGGGGTGTTGCAGATATATTATAATTCGCATCTTTAATAGAAAAATGTGACATCTCCAATTATTTTATTACTCCATTTAAGACTCTTAAGTCTGCAAATTGAGGTTCGAATTCACGTGGTGACACATTTCGAGTTGTCACACTGTTCACGTGTAGAGCAGATGGCCGTTGACGCTATAAAGTGCTCGAGTGGCGACCACGGTATGGAAGATGCAGTGTGGGTATGCCTCTTACAAGGTGGTCCGACGACCTGGTGAAGGTTGCTGGTAACCGATGGATGAGAGGCACGTGACCGGTCGATGTGGTCATCGATGGGGGAGGCCTATGGCCAGCAGTGCACGTCTTTCGGTTGATGTGATGATGATGAAGAGTAAAAAAATCCGAGATTTCCGTGGGATCCACATCTATGCCTCTAAGCGAGCCACCGTGCTTGCATTCCAGCCACTGATTGTGCCGACGAAATAAGCTATCAATGTATTGTATTATTAGTACTTTTTTTATTACAAGCGAAATTGTCGCTTCAGCGCCATCTGTGTGTAGTGCTTTGCATCACTTAGCATACACTATTGGATAACTTTAAAGTTAACAATAATCGTTGAAAGATGTCGCTTTCGGGTAAGTAGTAAATGTTTACTAGAATATAAGTCTATGGTTTAATACCATTAATTGTAATAATAGTAATGTTTGTACCAAAAAATATCGACAACATCCCTGGTCTAGTGAAATGGCATATTATTATTTGAATATCAGACAAAGTTTAGTTTGTAATGAAACAACTTTAAACGGATTTAACTCGCGTATTTTATTTTATTGGCTGACGCTTCGGAGCCTTTACAGATTCCATAATCGTAGCGCGACTGAGCTGACAATAGTCTTATGCTAAAGAGTTAAATCCGTTTAAAGTTGTTTCATTCAAATGTATAATAACCGCGAAGACATCAGAAATTATTACAGTTTAGTTTTCCAAGTGATTTTATAATAATTATATTTTACTATAAAATGTATATAGACAATAGACATACCTTTTTATTAACTACGTTTATCCAGACATTGATTTTATAAATTTAATTTAATGAAGAGATGGAAAAAGTCCTGGGTTAAAAAAAATGTTTATGATTTGTACAATCTAAAAATTATATAATTTGTTTAACTAAGGAAAAAAAAACAATTATAACGAATTAAATCGCGCATTTTGCCCAAAAAAAGAATATGGAAATTGTATAGTTTTCGAAACGTCAACAAATGAAATGAAATACGCGAGTTAAATCCGTTATAGTTGTTTCATTCCAATGTGTAATAACCGCGAAGGCATCAGAAATTATTTAACACAAGAAAAATATATAAACGTATGTTAAATGCTATTTGTCTTAAATATATCTTTTAAATTTAATATAATGATTTAAGTATTCTTAAAACAAGTACAATGAGCAAGCTTAAAACAAGCAAAATTAGCAGCATTTTATTAAAATAACTAGCGGTCCCGGCAGACGTCATCCTGCCCGTTCGAAATTCAAATTAGGTAACTTTAGTTAGACAACGTTTGTATCGGAAAAGAAAAGGGCTGTTTTTAGGGTTTTCCCGGCAATTATTCGATTTTTTCTCGCCGTAAGAACCATCCTTGGACTTCAACGAACATTTAAAAAAAAATTGGCCAAATTGGTCCAGGCGTTGTCGAGTTATGCGCTTACCAACACATTTTGCGATTCATTTTTATATATAAAGAAAGATTATTTATCTATTGTATGGATAAACGTAGCGCAGTATATATAATCCCTGCTTGTGTGTTTGTGTGTTTGTGCACTTCAGTCTGGGAACAGCCGGTTGGTCTCGCGACGGCAACGTTCCTGAAAATATTAATAAATGTATCAAAAATATTATATCGCACACCTAGATCTAAAGGGATCTACTAACTCAAAAACCGGAAGATTTGAGTTATGCACACCATCGGATTCCAGCGAAACCCACCTACACTAAAACAGATTTCAGCTAATATAACTCTGCTAGCTTTATTATAAAAAGTATAAACTTATACAGAAAACTCATGCGTGCATATGGACATATTAATCAGTTTTTCGCCTCTCCTGAAAAAGTACCTTTTTTGAGCTAGCTCTCTTTAGATCTAGGTGTGCGATATGTATTTCTGCTTTTGCCTGTACTTAGTTGTTTATCTTACTAAGTAGTCTTATTTATATTTTCCAAGAATTATAGCAAGATTTGAAAAAGTGCTTTTGCTACGTTAATTTTTATTATTTAGGTCCAAGCATTTCTATTATAATTTCTATTTTGTCTGCGCAAGATGAGTATTAAGACAATATCGTTATAAAATAAAGCTTTTATGTTATTTTGATGTATAAACTACATTATTGTATATTATAGTTTCATCAAAATCTATTCAGTAGTTTTTTGCGTGAATGATTAACAAACATACATCCTAAATTCAATAACTAATCCTCGTCTAGTAGAGTGTAGGGTTGTTCATAGGTCTGGATAGATGTAAGGAAAGCCCGCGCTTGTTTGTACGTAACTAACGACCCGCCCCGGCTTCACACGGCTATAAATCTTCCTCTTGAATCACTATCTATTAAAAAAAACCGCATCGAAATTGCGTGCGCAGTTTTAAAGATTTAAGCGTACTTAGGGATATAGGGACAGAAAGAGCGACTTTGTTTTATACTATGTAGTGATACCTGGTGTTCGCTGATGAGGTATACGGGCAGGGACTCTGTGCAGAACTCGCACGGGATGACCGGGTCCTCCGGCGACGGCGGCCGAGCCCTAGCCGCGGGCGCCGGAGCCCCCGCCGCCCCCGGAGCACCCCGGGAGCGCCCCGGCTTGCTGCGCCGCGCGGGCCGCAGTTGTGCTAGGTCGGGCCGGCAGCCCGTCTAGAGATAGCATGTTATTGTATTATAACTTCCTACTACATAAGTACGCAAGCTGTGGATATCTATAATTAGATGAGCATTTTATGTAATATATTGTAGTCATTAGATAAGTACCTATAAGAGTTTTAAATGTATCATCTGGTGGTATTCCTTAATAAATAAATAAATAAATGTGTAGTACTAACTCTGCGTACATGATCAGTCAGGAAATCCGCTGTGCGCAGTCTACAATGTGCAATGTAAAGTGCGCAATCTGCAGTGGTCAGTCTACAGTGCGCAATCTGCAGAGAGCAGTCTGCAGTGGTCAGTCTGCAGTGCGCAGTCTGCAGAGAGCAGTCTGCAGTGCGCAGTCTGCAGTGGACAGTCTGCAGTGCGCAGTCTACAGTGGTCAGTGGTCAGTGCGCAGTGTGTTGTGTCGTGGTACCTGGTGCTGCACGAGGTCGGCGGCGGGCACGGCGGCCCCGCAGAACTCGCACGGCAGCCGCACCACCGCCTGCCACCCCTCCCCCGCCCCGGGCCCCGCCTCCGCCCCCTCCCCCTCCTCCCCCGCCGGCTCCGAGTCCGAGTCCGAGTCGCCCCAGCCCCCGAGCGGCTCGCCCGGCGGCGGACCGTTCGGAGACACGCGGAAGTCACTACACGGGAGTAATATTTCATTAATTAGTAATCATTCAAGAGTATTTTTTTATTATACACTAGCTTCTGCCCTCCTTTTTTGCAGTCGGTTAAAAAGTAGCCTATGTCCTTTCTCAGGCTCCAGACTATCTTTGTACCAAATTTCATTTAAATCGGTCCAGTAGTTTTAGCGTGAAAGTGTAACAGACAGATAGACAGACAGAGTTACTTTCGCATTTATAATATTAGTAGGGATTTGGGACATCAAACAGTAGTATTTTATGAAATAGTTTCAGACAAAAACTACACATGATATTTTTTTTTACATACTTACTGCACTTTAATTAGCATAAATATATTATTATTATTTTTTTCTAACTTGCATACACAAAATGATATTATTTAAGTATTTAACGTTTCCTAAATATTGTAAAAACTAGCTAAAAAAAGTGACTTTATACATTTTGGAAGTTGATCCTATAAAAGACCTTTTATTCCTTAAATTGTAAAACTTACACGAGAGGCGTCGCTGTACTGGCCGTGGAAGGAGTAGCGTTGTACGGCGCAGTCACCTGATTATACGAAAAAAAACGTAATATACCTATGAATTGACTATGATAGATTTTGATTCCCTTGCAAGTGTCGAAAATTACCTTAGATATATTCTTAGTTTATCTATGTCTGTCCCCTCTTAACAAGACCCTAGCTACGCCCTTGATTTTTACATCTATGAATTGGCCGTCTACCCAAGTTAGAGGGCACACACTTTAAGTAAATACTTGCAGTATATTATGGCTGTCATTCGAGTAAAGTCTGGCGGCCCTGTAATCTTGGACCAGTATATTGGAATATAAATAATCAAATGTAAAGGTATATGGTATCTACACTAATAATATAAAGAGGAAAGATTTGTACCTATTTTTGTATGTTTGTAATGAATAGGCTCAAAAACTACTGGACCGGTTTTAATAATTCTTTCACTGTTGGGAAGCTACGTTCACCCTGAGTAACACAGGCTATAGAATATTTTGAAAAATATTAGGGATCCGTGCGAAGCCGGGGCGAACCGCTAGTATGGATTAAACAAATGAGACATTCATTTGACTGGGCACAGTTAGGGTATAGATGACCCTTAGGGTAAAGTGACCCTTCGGGTAAAGTGACTAGAGTTTTTCTGTACCTCATTGAGTCCCCGGCGCAGCTCCCGGAGCGAGGTCTTGATCTCGCTGAAGCGGTCAGCGCGCGAGGCGGAGGGGGAGGGGGAGGGCGGGGCCGCGGGGCGAGCACTAGTCCGCGGCGCGCCGTTCCATATCTCCCCGTCCTCCTCAGACATCTGCAGCTCTCTGAATCTGACCAGTATAGTCATTACTGATGGTTTCTCGGTTATTACACATTGGAATGAAACATCTGTAATGGATTTAACTCGCGTATTTTATTTTATGAACTGACCTGTCTGCTTATAAAATGAAATAAGCGAGTAAAATCCGTAATAGTTGTTTATTCCAATCTGAGCAGATTGTTATATTATCGACCCAGATTACTGGATTAAGTAAGTTAATTTTAGCCATTTCTTCAATTTGTTTCTATAAAGATTAGTTGTGATCCTTTGTTGTCATTTAGTCAATGTACAATATTTATTTAAATATGTGTCAAAACAGAACAAAACACTTCATTAAAGCTTAAATTTTACAAACGTAACACGGAATCAAAGATTGTTTTTAGCATACTATTTAATATACTTTTTCTGTCCTCCGGCCGGAAAGCGCCAACTTTGTGGCCGCTGCGCTAAATGAAATTCCCGCTTTCTGGCTTCGTCGAACAGAAAAATAGTATACTGACCTTGGCCAGTAAAATAAAAAGCCTCAGATCACATTTTTGTCAACCTCGGCTTCGCCTCGGACGACAATTACATGTGATCTGAGACATTTTTTATTTTACTGGCCTCGGTGCGTAATGTACTATTATACGCCGATATTTCTTTGTGGACACTGAGACTGAGAAATATCGGCATATAAAAGTCTCTTTTTTATGTTGCGCGTGTCAGTGCGCAAGCCACGCGAGCTTATGCGTGTCCATGTGTGCGTCTGTGTGTGTCTGCTAGTGTCGTGTGTGTGTGTGTGTGTGTGTGTGTGTGTGTGTGTGTGTGTGTGTGTGTGTGTGTGTGTGTGTGTCCGTGTGGTCCCACCTGTCCTGGAACTCCTCGGGCGTCATGGGGTGCAGGCGCGTGTAGCGCGGGCGGTCGCGCGGCGGCGCGGACAGCTCCACGGGGCGGAACTGTGCGCCGCGCGAGTCCATGTACTCGGACACGCGGTTGTCGAGCGCGTCCATCTTGCGCAGCTTCTCCAGCTTCGCCGCCGCCGACAGCACCGGGGGCAGCCCTGCGGGGGGGTGGATCCAGGGGCGATTAGCAGTAACTATTATTCTAAACTTGTTGCTTTTGTTGGAATGAAACAACCATTAACGTATTTTTATTTTATTTGCTGACGTTTCGGATTCTTTACAGTTTCCATAATCGTAGCACGACTGAGCTGACAATAGTCTATTGCTAAAGTGATTTAAAATAAAAATAAAAATACGCGAGTTAAATCCGTTAATAGTTGTTTCATTCCAATGTGTAATAACCGCGAAGGCATCAGAAATTATTATTGTTGCTTTTGATCAAAGTAATATCTTTTGAATATAATTTGACTGCGTGACTAGCACGTTGACATGTTCCAGCATGCTCTAACGTGTTCTAGCATGTACAAGGATGTTTTGACATGACTGTGTTCAATTCTCACTTTGAAATTCAGCGTTCGAGATCAGCTAATGGTTACTCTCGCGGGGGTCATCACCGCCAGGTCAAGAACCTAGGTTCTAAACTCACCGACAGACAGGTTGTGGGCGGTCTGCTCCCTGCGCGCGCGCTCCTCGTCCTGCCCGCGGCGCAGCGCGCTGTAGTAGGCGCGGTCCCGCAGCGGGTCCGGCGGCGGCTCGCGCGCCGGCGCCCGCGCCCTGGAGCCCCCGGAGCCCCCCGGGGCGTCCGAGCTCCCCGAGCCTCCCGCGCCCCCCGCGCCCGTCGGGGGCTGCGGCGCTGCACGCTTGCGCACAGCGGCCCGGGCGGGTCTAACAGAATCAATAATTTAATTATCTATAGGTAACGGTTAAATAAAACTAAACTGCTGGATGTAAAAAATAGACGTTTCGTTTGCGTCTCCTAGTTAATAATATAACATGTGGCCTACAATAAGGAATTTAAAAGAAAAGGCCGTACCATATCGACAAAAACGAGCAAATTTTAATTCTAGTTTTTAGTATTTGTTGTTACTTGTAGCGGCAACAGAAATACAACTGTGAAAACTTTAACTGGCTAACTATCATATTCATGTGATATAGCCTGGTGACAGACGGACGAACCGACAGACGGAGAAATCATAGTAATACGATCGCATTTTATATTACGGTACAAAACCCTAAAAATAAATCTTAAGGGCTTTAAACACAGTCGCTTACAGGTCCTTGTGTAGTTTCTCAGCGGGCCTCACGGCGGTGTTGACCTGGGGCTGGTCGTTGGTCCTCTTGCCGGGGCGCCCCGCCACCGGAGCCCCCGGAGCCCCTGCCGCCCCCCCACTCGAGCCGGAGCCCGACTCCGCGATTCGGTTATCCAGGTACTCCACAGAGTTGGCTAAGAATATAATATAAGATGTAAGGCAATTTTATAACTGGTAAGAGAACTGAAAAGATGACATTTTTAAAAATATTTTTTAGTGATGCAAAAAGGCTTATTTTACAACATCCAATCAAAACTAAAATAAAAGAAGACGAAGGAAGGAAATATGTTTATTTAATTTGCCACAGTTCACATGCAACTAGTGCATACAAAAAGATAAAAAACAGTGTGTCAAATAGATCAACAGATTGTCATGGGACGAATTTTTTTAGAGTACCTAAATATTTTTTTTTTTTCAGTGAAATAAAAAAATATAGAAATCGATTTATATAAAAGAAAAAGCTGACTTAATGTTTGACTTATCAAAATAGGGCCTCAGGTGGTAAAACGAGGGTGCTTATAGTGCGCAGACAAAGTCGCGTGCAGAAGCAATAATAATATGGTCCGTGTTATGCATTCGTGTGTCAACCCACACCGAGGTAGTTTTGAGATATCGGCGTTTAAAGTTTTTTGAGAACATTCTTCTTTTTCCGCTTATTTTAAGCAAAAAAATATTGTTATGTGGTATCATTTTTTTTGTTGAAGTGCATAGATTAAGAATATAAATGTTTTTATTACAATAAATTCATAATTAAAAAGAAAAAGCAGAAAAATGGTTAATGCTTAAAAGCTATAAGGTTCATTACATTTAGCATTTATGTGCTAAGCCACATAACACTATGCAAAATTCTAATTTGTTCTTTTAAAATGAATATATTTTACACTATTTTTTAGAAAATGTAATAAAATAAACAACTAACGTATTAAAACTTTAATGTAAGTACTTATTTATTTAGTTTTTATTGTTATAACATGTTTTAAATAACATTATAAGTTCTGCTAAAAATGAGAAATAGGTACAACAAGTTAACACTTATATTACTATTTATTTATTTACACTTTATTGCACAATAAAAAACAAATGTACAAAAAGCGGACTTAATGCCATACGGCATTCTCTACCAGACAACCTATATAGTATATACCTATATTACCTATTTCAATTAGGTACTTCAAAGTCTTAAGCAAATTGATTTATTATTATTATTTTATCATTTGAATTAAACCAATAATATATACCTACTTCCGTACCTAAAAAGTTAATAAACCACTTAAAAACCATTTTTCGAAGAGTTGATAGGTAAATTGTGAAGACATGTCTGTCATTCTACAATGAAATATTATTATAATGTAATATTCTATTTTTCTCACACACGTTTTAATCTAATGATGGATATAAAAAATATATCGGTTAAGTGCGAGTTAGACTAGCGCACCAAGGGTTCCGTACTATAAATAAACCTGTAGGTATATAAGTTTAAATATATATTTTTTAATGATGTAACTGAAAATGTATGGTTTTCGTATTTTTTTCTTTATCTGTGCTATAAAACGTTACGTCGTACTAAATTTCAAGATCCTGAGTTCACGAGAAGTGCCCTGTAGGTTTAGATTCCCTAGCGAGTGTTGAAAATTTGCGTCAATTCGCGACATAAACGGCGGTATCTTTTGATTGCGTTGGCGATTTTTTGTGAATTTGTTACTATTACCAAGGGACGGTAGTCCTGAGTATTTGATAATTACTATGAATTTCAGCTTGATACCTACCTCCACGCGTTACTGAGGTAAAGGGTCACACAGAAAACAAAGTAATCCTGTAAGGGTTCCATTTTTTGTAAGATACCAGATACAGATATATCTTTATAAGATACGGAACCCTAAAATATGTATTAATTTCATTTAAAATGATACAATTAATAAGTTTTGTTATGATTTTTAAGTTCCTAATTCAAAAATTATTTACCTAAGTGTTAACTTATACCTACAGCAGCAGAACTTATATTGATATTTGAAACATGTTATACAACGATAAAAACGTTAATTAAATAAGTACCTAGATTAAAGTTTTAATACGTTTGTTGTGTATTTTATTAAATTTTCTAAAAATAAGTGCATTATAGGGTCATTCCATTGTGACGGGTGGGACATTTATACTCATTTGTGCCTGTACTACGCTTTATTTCTGACAAACGGCAACGATTTACGCATTGAATATGACATTATCAAATACTTGAATAGTCATTGCATACTGTACCATCGAAAAAAGTATGAAAATGTCATTATTATTATGAGAAATTGACGGTATAAGAAGTGTGACGGGTGGGACTTCAAAGTACCTCTCCTCTCAGAGTTGACTTACACTATTCGCAATTCGTAAGAAACTATGTAACTTTTGTTAAACAACCTATTTTTATATAGTTTCTGATATTGTATAGATTAGGTATTAGTAAACTTTACGCAGATAACTCGTAAAATAAAAATAATTTTGCTTCTCAAAGCTTGTGACGGGTGGGACAGTACTTTGTGACGGGTGGGACGAGTAACATTTGGGCATGCAAATGTATGAAAAATATAAACACAGTTCTTTTGTATTTATTTTAAATCAGTTTTTAGATGAATTATCTAATGTTACAAGTAATCATTTCAGTAGTTTTTTAGAATAATACAAACAAAAAAAAAGTTTTTTCTTTTCAATGTTTACAGGCTCAGAAAATTTATAATAATTGGTAGAATGTCTAAAATATGACTAGTTTTAATGAAAGGGACATCTTCCTCATTCATTCGTAATGCTTTGCTAGTTTTATCAACACATTTTAAAAACATGACCTTTTATTCATTGTCGAAGTCAAAGGTACTTTGTGAAACTGCGAGGTATTTATACTCTTTCGACTTTTTCCTGGCAGTAATCTCTAATTTAACCCAATCTTACTTGAGTCTTCGTCCGCGGAGGAATTATTAGTGGTGGAAAAACTTAATCCTGGCGTTTGGTCTCTATCATCCTCATCTATCGTCTTTGAGTCAGTTTCAGTATATACCACCACCAAATTAAACGCAATAACACATATAATTTGCTTTAGTATAAACCAGCTACGTTTAAATACAGTTGACACTACGATTTTATACTCACTAAGTCAGTTTTATCATATATCATATATCAACCCATTTCGCTCACCCGTCAATGTGACGGGTGGGACATACTTTGAAAAGCGTTAAAAACAATTTTTATTTAGTAATGCAACTCGTTTTTGATCTAAAATTATCGCCCTCAACCTAATTGTTTCTTTCACAAAGCAAGATAACAAGAGGTTAGATATTTTTAGGTTTAACAAGAAAAAGCCTTGTTTTACTGTGACGGGTGGGACATGAGTTAAGCTTTTTGTAGAAGCCCAATAAATACTAACCATGAAACTTAATTTATAATTACTTAGCACTAGTTTAAACTGCGTTAGATATATTTTCCTTTATACGTATCACTTTCTCCGTAATGTTCAGAAATGCCGCGAAATAGTGTGCAAACTTAAAGTAAAAATAGGCTGGCGTGGACAACTGGCGCTAGGAGTACGGTCAAAAACGAATAAAATCGAAAATATTGATATAAAAATGAAAAACTCATTGATTAATAAAACAAGGCATAATGTTCTATTCTCTAAATATGTATTTATGTATAAATTAAGTTATTTATATTTTATGCCTATGGTGCCGGTTTCGCTGGAATGACCCTATAGTTATACTGGTTTTAAAACAACAAATTAGAATTTTGCATTAATTAATGTGTTAGGTATGCGGCTTAACACATTAATGCAAAAATACAAATCTGACATAGGAAATAGGCAATAATGTGTTATATGGCTTAACACATTAATGCAAAAATACAAATCTGACATAGGAAATAAGCAATAACCGATTTTGTGCTCTAGAATTTTCTACGATTTTTTTTTTACAAAATGGATTGCACTGCCGTATTCCTCATGATCTATTTAATAAAACTGCATTCATAACTTAAACCCCGATTTTTTGTGGGTTAACACACGAACGTTTAACACGGTCCATATATGAACATAAAATTCTTGTGACATCTTTGATGTAAAAATGATTTAAATAATCAGTGATTCACAAAAAGAAAGATACATTACAATTAAGCACAAACGAAAAATATGCGCCAGCAAACCATACAGAAGAAGTAGACAAGCAGCAAAAAACACAGAAGCAAAAAAAACCTTTAAGAAGTCGCAAAACACACGCCATTTAAAAAATATATATTTACTGTCATTATCCCCTCGGCTGGTAGAAGTTGCTATGTTGGAACGTGTCGGACCGTTAGCCATCGCTTGAGGCATAGCAACACGAGCCGGGAAATTGCTAGTTGTTGCTAGTGGTATATTAGGCCGACTCGGGCCGTTGCTAGGCGTCGCTAGGGACGTAGTAGGCCATCCTAACCCGTTGCTAGGTGTTGCTAGGGACGTATTAGGCCGACCAGACCCGTTGCTAGGCGTTGCTAGGGACGTATTAGGCCGACCCAGGCCGTTGCTAGTCGTTGCTAGACCATAACTGGTTGACGGTTGGTTTGTTTTTGGTTTTGTCGCTTCCCTAGGTGCTGGATCTATAAATATAATGTACTGTATTTATTTTTTATGTTATAATTAATTCAAAATTGTTATAATAGATGAACTAGCTCATATAATAAATAAGTTTCTCACACTTCACTTATACAGACAACGCAGGACTTTAGTGGGAACGACAAAAAACCTTGCTTTTTTTTAAGTTTTATTAAAATAAACTATTAGTATATAAAAATGTACCACCTAACAATAAATAAAAATGACAATAACAATAGACTCAACAGATCATGTTGCACACCTATATATCTAAAGGGAACTAACTCGAAAACCTGAAAGTTTATGTTATGCACACTACAGAATTTCTTACAACAATTAGTTTGGGATTAAATCAGTTGGTATGAATTTTCCAAAGATATAATATTATCTCGGGTCCAGCTGAAAAACAGCGCTGTGACTATAAGTTGCAGCATTATGCTGAGCTGGTCGCCCTTTTCGTGCTGTCCTATACACATCTCTTACAATGTTTACAGTATATAGGTCTTTTCTTTGTATCTGAATTGAAAGTTATACCTATGTTTGTTTTATGCCACTAAATAAACGTTTCTTATTCTTTATCTCTAATCTCACCGTCATCGAGCCGAACGAACCCGTGGTTGGAGTCTATGTGCAGCTGGCGGTACTTGTGCATGACCCACTCGCGGCAGTCGGCGCACTGCTCGCTGCGCGTGCCGCAGTACGCCTCGTGCGCCGGCAGCGCCGCGCGGGGGAGCTCCAGCTCGCAGTACCTGCGTCGGGGGGACACAGGGGGAAACTGGGGTACAGTACTCACTTGCCCTGTCGTCTACCGACTACGGCTTACGCTTACCAGTACCTGCCCCGGGGGACACAGGGTACAGTACTTGCTTGCCCTATGTACTGGTTAGACAGGGCGGCAGGAACGGCCCGCCCCGAACGGCAAAGTTTAACAATAAACAATAATATTAGGGTACTATACTACAGATCTAATCTAAATCTATACGAGCGAAATTTAACTGACGCAGGGCCTAAACTATAAGGGGTAGAAACTTTTACAGGGTTCCTTTTATAGCAGTTTTAAAGTTAGTAAGAAACTTTGCCGTTTTTTAAGTTTTTCGAATGAAAATTAAGAGAGAGAGTGAGTTTAGTAGTCATAAGAGATTTATTGTAAACTAATGTTACATACTTGCATGGCTTGATGGTCTGCGAGCAGGAGTCTCGGATGTGGTCCTCCAGGTCTGACCCGCAGACACTCTCGCCGCACTTCTTGCACGGCCCTGGAAGAATAGATTACATTCTATATCTGTCTATCTATATTAGAGTACATGCCCATGAAAAAAATAAGTACCTGTGAAATGAACCACCTTTAAATTTTAGACAATTCGGCAATTAAATTCTAGGCAGTCATTACAACAAATTTATGTAATTAATATTTATATAATATTATTAGTAAGTATTATTAGTAAGTATTATTATTATCTACGTCTACTTCATAATATTGCACCGCTTATAAAAGTGTTATCGCTGATGTCATATATACAAACACCCTGTTATACATTAGAATGAAACAACTTTAAACGGATTTAACTAGCGTATTTAATTTTATTGGCTGACTTTTCGGAGCCTTTATAGATTCCATAATTCACCATACTTTCAAACTTTAGCATAAGACTATTGTCAGCTCAGTCGTGCTACGATTATGGAATCTGTAAAGGCTCCGTAACGTCAGCCAATAAAATAAAGCGAGTTAAATCCGTCTATAGTTGTTTCATTCCAATGTATTAACCGCGAAGGCATCAGAAATTATAAAAGCTTGTAATCTAAAAGATTTTTAATAATCTTAATATTATATTATTTATGACTAGCGGCCCGTCCCGGCTTCGCACGGGGGGACTTAAGATTTTTTAAGACCTCAGAAACGATACTTTTTTTTTTTTTTGAAACATTTTCGGTTACTGTTCCGCAACTATAAGACCTAGCGTGATATTATATAGCCTATGTTACTCGGGGATAATGTAGCTTTCCAAAGGTGAAAGAATTTTTGAAATCGGTCCAGTAGTTTCGGAGCCTATTCATTACAAACATACAAAAATTCAAATCTTTCCTCTTTATAATATTAGTATAGATTGTGTCCATACTCAGCGCGTGCATCTGGTCGTGGTGCGCCTGCAGCTGGTGGTGCGGCACCGGCTCCTTGCAGGCGGGGCACACGCGGATGTTCCTCGCGCAGTGCACCGAGTGCGTCGTGAAGTTCACCGCGGGGATGTCGCGCTTGCTGCAACGTATTACAAACATTTTTTTTTAACGAGATAATAATAGTACATTACGCACCGAGGCCAGTAAAATAAAAAATGTCTCAGATCACATGTAATTGTCGTCCGAGGCGAAGCCGAGGTTGCCAAAATGTGATCTGAGGCTTTTTTATTTTACTGGCCGAGGTCAGTATACTATTTTTCTGTTCGACGAAGCCAGAAAGCGGAAATTTCATTTAGCGAAGCGGCCACAAAGTTGGCGCTTTCTGGCCGGATCGTCTGCGTACAATGAGTACCTACACAATATTGTTATAAAATATAACCTATAGTTATTCATATGTGCAAGCTTTAATATTGTAGTTTTAAAAAACATATAAGGAACTTCAATATCTTCAGTCATACTCTCATACATACAATCATAGTTAATATGATCAAAGGACCAAAACATTTCAAAACATAATTTTTTAAAAAAATAAGGTATATAGTTGAAATGACATCTATATTACCTATATATATATTATAGTCAGCCTATATAACATTTATTTATTATTCAGTGTATCAAGTTTGTTAAATGCAATGCAGGGCAGATCTAGCTTTATTATCAGGAAGGTCATACAGTTATAATATATTATTCTATTCAAAAGATAGTAATTAGATTAAAAATAATAAGTTTAGAATCCCTACTAATATTATAAATGCCAAAGTAACTCTGTCTGTCTGTCTGTCTGTCTGTCTGTCTGTTATGCTTTCACGCTAAAACTACTGGACCGATTTAAATGAAATTTGGTATCAAGAAAGTCTGGAGCCTGAGAAAGGACATAGGCTATTTTTTAACTGACTGCAAAAAAGGAGGAATTCCACGCGGACGAAGTCGCGGGCAGAAGCTAGTTATATATAAGTACTGCTATCTGTCATCCCAGGCTCCCTTAGATCCACCCTAGTGTAACACATTTTTTTTTCGAACTGAATACTGAAGCGCAGTTGGCCAGCTAATGGGCCTTCACTGTAAAACTGGATGGGTCACGATCCTCCTGAGAGAAGGCTTTTGAGCCGGTTGGGTTTAGGGTTTTAGGCTGTGACCGACCTGAGAGCCCCCAGAGCAGGGTAGTGTAACACACAATTACCTAGTATCAGTGATCTAAACAAATTGTTATTCAGTCTCTTATAATTACCTACTGAAAGCAAGGGTAAGGTTGGTTGTAGAGTTTCTTTATATTATCTTTATATGCATCCATGGTATCTTAGGTAAGTATGTAGGTGTAAGTTTTAAATAGTTTCACATGGCCCCGGATTGGGTATTGCAACTTATAACTAACTAGCTTCTGCCCGCGACTTTGTCTGCGTGGTACTTCTCCTTTTTTGTAGTCGGTTAAAAAGTAGCCTATGTCCTTTCTCAGGCTCCAGACTATCTTTGTACCAAATTTCATTTAAATCGGTTCAGTAGTTTTAGCGTGAAAGCGTAACAGACAGACAGACAGATTAGGTAAAACATTCTTAAACATTATAATATAACAATTTTGAACAAAAACAAAACAATCTAAACTTTCGAATTTCTGTCCAATCAGAATCTATTAGGTATTGTACCAGCTGCATCCTAATTTCAATGTGTTTAAAATAAATCCTCAGGTCTTCCCGGGACAAGCAATTTGTGTTAATGAAGTTTATGAACATTCTGTATGATAAATGAAATCTGTCTAGCCCTTTTTATGTACTTAATGAGTAATTAAAATCCAGAAATATTAATTGTATTATTATTTTTGTATATTACAAGAATCATTTAATAAAGTGTCTATAATTGATTATGGAACTGTATTGGCTATATTTATTCATAATAAACAAGACTGTTTTTAAAAATACTTTAATTATTTAGCTTAGCAGGGTTTTTTGGCTTTCTTTCCTTCAAATTTCTAATAGCAGTTAATTAATTTATTATTTAATTATCAATGGTAAGCATAGCCTAGATAATGGGCGCATCTAAAGCCCGGAAGTAATGATATTTCGGCAATTCTTTCGCTGTAAGGTAAACAACCCGAACAGAGTTACAACAGCTGTAATACTCGCTCCACTAAGCTAAAAATAAACTATGAGAGCGCATGTTAGTATAAATAGGACGCCTATTGTCAAATGGCGATTTAACTTACCAATTCGGACATGTTTTATCTGGCTCCTCGTCCATTGTGCACTTATTTCTTCAAATTTTTTAAAGAAATTCAAATTTTAAATGGAATAAACGTTTTAACCTAGATAAAATCACAAATACGCAGACACTAATTTCTTCAGACACACCGGTTATCATCTGTCCGTTATCGAATATTGATTACTTTTTATAAATTACCCCCTTATTGCAAAAAAACGAGTGATATTATTTATTTGTTTCTCGGTGAATCCCTGAAAAAAGAATTGTTGTCAAACTAGGGATGTGCCAAGAAATAACATCGATATAACGAATAAAATAACGTTATTACATAACCATAGACAATACTCGTTCAAAATTGTAACATAATAAAACAAGGCAATGCAGTTTTTGTTTAATGTTGGTGGTAAACGATTTACTTCCATTTATTTTTATTTTAAGGTAAGAGTTATTAAATAAACTAAAAAGAGCCTGTTAAGCGCAAGTAATTTTTTATGGTGGTACACAAGTTTTTTTGAATTTTTTAAGTTTATTTAAATATGCTAGTAAAATCGTATATTGTACCATTTACGAACATATTATTTATTTGTGTTATTTTATGTATACCTACAATCTTGACTATGTGATAAGCACGCCTGTGACGTTATGAGTTATGACCATAGAGATATAAGACTAGAGTACGTGAGCCAGCCAGAAACGCGTTATAATGGTAGAAAGAGAAAAGAGCATTGGAATAGAGGTCGCGTCTTTGTCTGATTGCGACGTCAACGGTACCACAGCAACGGACGGCGCGCAGCATGTTGCCATTGCGCATGCGGCAAGACAAGGACAGTGCCTCTATTTAGAGTTTCAGTCTCTCTTTACCGTGATACGCTGCCACTTATAGACAGTCCTATGGCTCACGTACTCTAGTCTTATATCTCTATGGTTATGACACATGGACACGCTCAAAGTAAAAAAAAAACGGTTGATATAATTTATAAATATTGCATTGCGTCATCGTGTTTCTCAAAATACTTAGTCTATTTTATTGGAATATCAATTTATTTAAAGCCGACTAAGTGCATATCGGATTCGCGCACGAACGGTTTCGTACCATTGCCTATAAAAACGGAAATGAATCGCGTCAATCACCTTAAATATTTGTTGTATGGATGTCACCTTAGACATGCGTGACAACAGAAATATATAATTTGACAAAATTTTAACTGGCTAAATACCACGGTTTAAGATATACAGCCTGATGACAGACTAACAGACGGACGGACAGCGGAGTCCCAGTAAAAGGGTCCCGTTTTAAACTTTAAATACGGAACCCTAAAAAATCGTGGGTAAATTAGAATAAAAATACATCAGTATTTAGTAACATTTATTACCTTAAATAATAATTATAAATCATTAAATGGACTATAACTACCATTTACTATATCTACTAGGAATTTACAAAACTATACACAATCCCATTCTCTGCCGCAGACGCAACCCTTACGTAACTTGATAATTATTGTTTTAAAACATGCAAAATATTTTAATTAAATCATGGCACGAAAAAAAATATCTCTGGTTTGAAAAAAAAGGTCACTTTTTTATGAGGACAAATATTTGAAGAGTGCATTGAAATATAGAAACTATAATACAAAAGGCATAGTAAATATATGTAAACGTAGGAGCGCATTGTCCGTACGTTAAATAATATTATAGTTGTATAATATAGTTATTAAAAAAAAAAACCATAACTGTAAATTGATCATGTCTGCACCAGATAACGAGGTATAGAGGAAGATCTCTGATTGACCGCACAGAATCATTCTCACTACAAATTAAATTAATCATTATCACACATTGCATAAAATTAGCATCCTAAAATTACCTTACAAATAAAAACAGTCAAACAATAAGAGATGTTTAGCAATCAGCTAAATTGATTTCGATGAAGTTTAATTACAAAATGAATGTTGAACATGTCATGGTCATAAAGCGATTCGATACGAAAATAGTTTTTTCTGTCCTCCGGCCGGAAAGCGCCAACTTTCTGGCCTCTGCGCTAAATGAAATTGCCGCTTTCTGGCTTTATCGAACAGAAAAATAGTATACTGACCTCGGCCAGTAAATAAAAAAGCCTCAGATCACTTTTTTATCAACCTCGGCTTCGCCTCGGACGACAATTACATGTGATCTGAGACATTTTTTATTTTACTGGCCTCGTTGCGTAATGTACTATTAATATTTAGATTTCCACGGGCGTCTCAACCGCCGTCAGTCTTTAGTTCTAAATATTGGAAGAGTACTACTACATCAAGAATTAAGTTTTGATGCAACGACATACTGCGTTCGTACATGTTGTTGAAATTAATCGAATTTAAATCTTATTGTAGGTTATTCCTTCAATAATCAATATTCAGAACAGGGGACTGACGCCAGAATCGGTTTGGAATCATCCATTTTAAGCATGCATTTGCATGGTATTTTGACAACTTCATTTATACTTTAAATTTAAAAGCAATTTTTCAATTTAACAAATTCGACAAGAAAAAAATCACGACGCCGAGAATAAAACGATATACACATGATAAAACGTCATATTGACAGTTCACCGTTGCTGGTATATACATCATTAGACTTACATGTTTTTTGTATGAATATTGAAAATGAAAAACAACCCAATTATAAATTAAACAATCATTCGAAATTCACAGTTGCGACATTACATAAGATCTTACGCATTCTACATTCGCTAACGCTGAATAGTAGAAGAATGAGGAATTTAATGTAGCTAAAAAATGCGAAAGCATCAAAACGATCTCTGCCTACTCCCAAGCGAAATAGGACTACTGTATGTATACATTTTCATTTCATTAGCGAATGTACAGTCAGTCACAAATGACCACACCACGAAATCTCATGTACATAGACAGTTCAGGTACATTCGAAATTTTACATGCACATATGTCGTATAACACTAATACCTAGTACAGTAGTTCTTAACCGTTTCCGGTATGTTGCCATGACTTAACTAGGAGGGGTTACTAATTAACCCCTCCTCCCAACTTGCGCACTTTGAAATTCGGCGTTTGAGACAACTACCTCATTGTTACCTCCAGATTAAGAACCTAGGAGCTAGTTCAAGTGTTCAGGCGTTGTAAACATGTCGATTGTGCTCCTGAGAGCTGGCAGCACATATCACATCACAGTCTGTAGCTCGGGAGTGCCTAGAACTGCCCGCGCTGGAAGCCGAGGCCGACGCCGCGCATGGTGTGCGTGGTGGCGCGCGCCACCTCGTACTGCGCCTGCATCGCCTGGAACAGCTCCTCCTGCTTCTTTATAGGGTCTGCTGCTTTCTCCGGCTCTGGTTTCACTGCACCTGATATAAAATATAATTTTTATATTACACTTTTACTGGAATAAAGTGACAAGACGTGTCACCACATGAATTTAAATTCAAATGTGCAGACTTAGAGTCTTAAATGGAGTACCGAAATATTTCGGAAGTCTGTTAAATATGAATCACCGAAATGACTTCCGAACGACTGCACCTAATTGGATGATTCTTTTTTATGCGTTCTTTATTGTCCGGTCATGGTTTGTAAATAAGAAAATTTATAATAAATAATTACATAGATTTGATGAGAATTTTTTTTTACAATCTAATACAAAAAGTGATCGAATCTTCAAGCGTCTGAGACTCCGTCCTTATCGTCTCTAGCTATATCTATAATTAACGCAAGTAATATTATTGAAAGTCTTAGTGCCAGTACCAGGAGATATATATCTTGTAATTTCCACTATATAAACATTTCTCTATCCTAAAGTCCGTCGTCGAGTTCCTCAGTAACTGTAGAAGTGTAGACTCACCGGGTTCCTTGATGCCCATGAGCCTTAGGAACTTGGAGGCCTGCCGGCCGTCGGAGTCCTGCGCGAACCGCGCGCCGCTCCACTTGGCCGCCTCCTCGCCCTCCGCGCGCGCCTTGCCCGACCACAGCAGCTTGCGCTTCTGCACCTGCCGCGTGTAACATATTCAATAATGGGCAGACCACCCCGAAGGGGAGGAACTACAAGCGAAATTACGATAATCGTAACTAAACATATTAATATATTCGTTAATAAATAGGTATTTAAAGTAAAACTAGCTGCATAAATATATATAGGACATCCAAGACTCGGATACAGATATGCAACTGCTCATCACACTGACATTTGCCCCTAGCAGAAATTAAATCCACAACCTTCGGTTTCGTAGTCGGGGGCTCTGACCACTAGACCGACAGGCCGTCATCGTCGACGGTAGTACAGTGGTAGTAGTGGTAGTAGTGGTAGCGCGCGGCGTCCTGGAGTACCTGGTCGAGTATCTTGGTGGTGTTGACGGCGGCGGGGTTGTAGTAGGGGGGCAGCGGCCGCTCCGCGCCGCCGGCCGCCTGCCGCAGCTGCTGCGCCGTCGCCATCGACCCGTCCGGCGTCTTGATCTGCAGCCCTGCACGCACACACACACACCGACAGACACATCAATATCATGTGTAATGCCTCAGCCACACTATGCACATCGTGTTGCTACGATGTTGCAGTATCTGGCCACATTCTGGACTACTCGTCATTCTTCGTTCATCTTGCGGCCCTATGACTTGCGCCAAAACACCGATAAAAAAACGGGGTGTGGCTGTGTTTAAAGACACGGCCGATTGTTGTACGTGAATACGTCTCGTAACGGGTAATAGTTTTTAAATAAAATATTATTATTTATACAGTCCTTACTTAGCGTAATAAATTCTTTGATTCTTTAGCTGTCCAGTGGTGTAACTGACATTTGGATGGAGATGATAGATATGTAGCTACAACACTAAACTGTTTCCCCCGATTTTGTTATCATTCGTTTTTTTGGATTGCCACGTAATTTTAAAGACGTATCCACGTCAAAAGAGGAGTAATGCATGAAGAATATAATGGCCACATGCTTTGCCTCCTTTCCTCGCCTTTGCGCGAGAGTGTGAGAGTTGTAATAGTTAATTATAGTTATAATTAAGTGATATTACTGACCCATTTTCTCCATGACCTCCAGCTTGCGGTTGACCTTGTAGGAGGAGGGCCGGTAGTCGCCGGAGGGGGAGCCGCGCCGCTCGCCGGAGCCCGAACTGGAGCTGCAATATACATACATACATATTGTTACACATATATACACATTTTATTACAACACCAGCTGACTCAGTGAACTTAGTACCGTCATACTCCGATTTTAATAAAATTATAAATTTTCTTCTAGATATAAATCTTGTTTTGACAATATTTCAATTACAGTCTAAGTCCTATAAAACAGTTAATTAGACCGGTTCTTATACTTTCATGATTATATTATATAGGTACATATATACATTTACGAAGTCAAATATTTTATTTGGTTAAATATATACATTACAATATATAAGACGTCGAGTTCAGTTCTAGATATATCCAGTGTTACAGTCTACATAACTCGGCTAGAGGTATTATACACTACGTCAATGTCGTGTATTGTTAAATTGTTGTTGTTGTTGTGTGTGTGTGTGGTTGAGTGTGTGTATGTGGTTGTGTCTGTGTGTGTGTGTGTGCGTGTGTGTGTGTGGTTGAGTATGTGCGTGGTGTGCTTACCCGGCTGTGTGCTGTGGCGGCGGGTAGGCGGCGCCTCGCGGCCGCGGGCGGCTGTCCGCGTGCTTGTCGCCGCGCCCCTCTCGCCCCTCCCGACCGTCGCGCGGTCTGCCGACACAACGAACACAAACATTTATCATAATATGATAATCTCGAAAGCAACTAATTTTACAGTCATCCTCCATCCACAGTTATATTTCTTTACTATTAGATATAATCGATTAATGTGCAAGCGAGAATACTTATACACTTATTGGAAAAGTATGGAAATGCAATATGTGTTTAGTTTACCTCCTCTCCTCGGAGCGGCGGCCGGGTCTCGCGTCTCTGTCGCGCTCGCGCTCCCTGTCCTTGTCGCGCCGGTCGCGATCCACGAATCTAAAACGATGCAGTTATACATCAGCAATTTGTATCTTCTTTATATATAAAAATGAATCGCAAAATGTGTTGGTAAGCGCATAACTCGACAACGCCTGGACCAATTTGGCCAATTTTTTTTTAAATGTTCTTTGATGTCCAAGGATGGTTCTTACGGCGAGAAAAAATCGAATAATTGCCGGGAAAACCCTAAAAACAGACCTTTTCTTTTCCCATACAAACGTTGTCTAACTAAAGTTACCTAATTTGAATTTCGAACGGGCAGGATGACGTCTGCCGGGACCGCTAGTATTGGAATAAAACTATAACTATCAAATAGATAATTCAAAATTAGAATACATCACCAATTTATAAAACTATAACTATAAAACTATATACTATCAAATAGATAATTAAAATTTAGAGGACTTGGTGAGGCATATTGTGACATATTTGTGGTTTCAAGTATTATGTGTTACATTTACCCCCACATCCTCCTTGTAAGCAAATGTAAGCAAAGCTCTTCGCCCCCATGTTCACGTAAACAATGGTACTTAGTTTATAATGCATTCAATGAATGTATTCTGTTGTTTTTTATTCATCATAAGCAGCAGTTATAATTCTACGAAAATGGTATATCAATTAATATAATTTTTCTGTCCTCCGGCCATAATTAAAGCGCCAACTTTCTGGCCGCTGCGCTAAATGAAATTGCCGCTTTCTGGCTTCGTCGAACAGAAAAATAGTATACTGACCTCGGCCAGTAAAATAAAAAAGCCTCAGATCACATTTTTGTCAACCTCGGCTTCGCCTCGGACGACAATTACATGTAATCTGAGACACTTTTTATTTTACTGGCCTTGGTGCGTAATGTACTAATTATGTCGTACCTGGGCGAGACGGCGTCCCGCGTGTCCCGGGCGTCCTGCGAGCGCGCGGGCGGCAGGTAGCCCGGCGGGGGCTCGCCGCCGAACGGCTTCAGGTCCATCAGCGCCGGCACCTGCAGGACGCAATCGAATATATGTATATAACAAATAGTAAGCGCGTGCAGCGCTGACGGCATAGGGTAAAGAACGGACGCGGAGCATAGCGAAAAACGGACGCTGCCCTTTTTCTTTTTCACAGTAACCTTCAAGGTTACTGTGCGAGCGTGAGAGCACTATTAACACGCGCGTGCGACAGAGACAAATAGAAAAACGTCCGTCCGTTTTTCGCTGTGCTTCGCGACCGTCCTTTTAGCACTTCACATAATCACAGCATTGGGTCTGTGTGGAATGCACTTTACTTTCTGGTGAGTTTTTGAAACATTACTTCTCTATCTGATCAGACATGTAAAAATACTTTTCTAAGGTCTATCTAGTATTAAAAAAAAATGGTTTAAATTGGCTACAAATATAGGCATTGGTAAGTTTTGTAAACGTCAACATATAAATTTATAAACGCGAGATAAATCTGTTACAGTTGTATGATTATAAGATTGTTACCTTATTATCGCTAGAACGGTCGTCGGGGCGGTCGCCCAGCAGACCGCGCCGCGAGCCCTCGCCGCGGCGCTCGCCACGCTCGCTACGATCAGACCTGCATACATACATATTACGATATAATATTCCGAGACCTGGTACCATTTTTTGGGTAGGTATTTGAAGCAAGCTGAAAACTTGTCATATAGCTCTTCAACTATACCCCAAGAAGGAACTTCAGACCTGGCTGGTGAGTAGCGAGGCTAAATAAGACTCTAAACTTTAAAAATTTTTTCTTTTTACAAAAATATATAATATTTGAGGTAATATGCATCAATGCATTGTTGATATGTTGTAGTTTAATATTTAAAGAATAAAATAATGTTATAACAGTGCATTGCGAACCTCAGCTTGTTTCACTTGTCTCCCAGACCATTGACATAACAAAAAAATATCGGGGTCTTAACAAGGCGCGTGCAGTGAGGATCGCGCATGCACTACGTCAGGGCACTCCATAAATCTATACTATATCATTGTGCCTATATGAAATGCACGCCCTTGGTGTTAACATTGTCTTGAATGAAATGTTATGTGATACCTCTGTGCGCGGTCGTCGCGGCGCGCGT
This sequence comes from Polylopha cassiicola, assembly GCA_038024825.1. Lineage (NCBI taxonomy): Eukaryota > Metazoa > Arthropoda > Insecta > Lepidoptera > Tortricidae > Polylopha > Polylopha cassiicola. The sequence continues at coordinate 9,084,397 of CP149062.1, forward strand.
CTCGCCGGTCGCGGTCGCGGTCGCGGCGCGGGGAGTCGCGGCGGCGCGAGCGGGACCGCGCGCGCTCGCGGCTGTCTGCTAATGAACAACACACACATAACAAACATTTTCATTTCTAAAATTCAATTTAATTAAATCGGAAAATAAGATTAAAAGTAAAACACTTTTTATTAAAACAAGCTTTTATAATTTCACGATGTACGAGATTCTCTTTCCTTTGATACCACACTCGGGTATGTTTGTAGTTATTTGGTTTTCCACCCCCCCTTGTACTCCCCTTAATTTGGTGTTAGAATGACGTCACATAGTTAACCATGCCTTGTCTTCCAAACTGAACATGTGTACATTTCAACTCAATCGGTTAAAGTTATCTGCTTCAAAATTCAGTTGCAAAATTTAACCTGTACATATTTTCATTGCAAGTAAAATAAACTTTTAATAAGAAAACTTTACGAAAATATTAACGCAGTCTAGTAGTATTCTAATGCCAAATCAATTGATTAATGTAGCGCTGCTTTGTCGGGCAGAAGGTCTGCCGGGACCACTAGTGATTTCTCTTACATCTCGTGTAACTTACCGGAGCCCCTACGGTCGCTGCGGTCCTCCCGAGGGCGCTCCGCTGGCGGCAGCTCGGGCTCCGACTCCTGCCCCGAGTCCTGCGACAAAAAACAACATGCTACATACACAGACGCACTGACAACGCCCCAACGGTGTGACTGCCACAACCGTCTGAAATAAGCTTTAATAATTTCTGATGCCTTCGCGGTTATTACACATTGGAATGAAACAATTATAACGGATTTATTTAATCGATTTAGCGTTTAGAAAGCTTTACAGTTCCCATATTCGTGCTGACGATAGTCTAACAATAAAGCTCGTTAAATACGCAAGTTAAATTCATTTTAATTGTTTAATTCCAACTATGCTTCAACTTGTATTAAATACAAACAATACAACTTGAATCATAGTAATAGTGGAATAAAGCTAGACATAATATATTTACAAGGTGCTGATTTTATATTCTTTTCCATATGAAAAGATATTTTTTGCTTTTTGTCAATTCAGCTGCGTACCTATATCATATCCTATGTCAATTATTGTCAATCTTTGGGTCATACAAAACTTCACAATTTTGAAATAAACCTTATATCCTTGCTACCTGTCCAAGCTAGGTTGCATTTTGACTTTTGCTCAAAGCGTCAAAATGCACGGCGTGCCTACCTCGACGCACACACAGTGCACGCGCCTGCTATTAAGCCACTGTTTCCATGAAATATTTTTTTAATTTACCTTAGGTATATTAATAAGAAACTGAACTGCCTACTTAGAACCATAGCATAGCTCACGTTTATTTTAATGTTATACCATAAGCATACACGAGTTAAAATAAAATATATTTATTATAGAATAGTTTTATAATATCATTGACTCCGTTCATATCAGAAAACAGTAGGTAAAAGATATGCCAGGTGGGAATTTTTTGAACAATGACTTCAATTTTAAAACTTACTACCTAAGGTATGGTGAATTTAGACGATTAGTAACAACATATTGATAAAAAAAAAGGTTATTTGAACTTATTTGCTTCGTATGTCTTATCACAGCCAATAAAACCTTACACCGAGAATTAACGAGTTTTTGTAATGTTGCAGTGTTTTATGGCTTCGGGTAAAATAACATTTTTATAAAGAGAATGGAAAGGAAATAAGTGTTGTGCATTTTATATGTTTTTTTTTTATTAAGTGTAAAATTTAGCCTAGATCAAGACCAAATAATATAACTAGCTTCGCTTTTTATCTTTGTCAATATTTTCAATTAATTCAGGAGTGTTACCAATGTTTTTACAATTTAATAAAATATGAAAATTTTCATTTCACATACAATCCTTATTTCTCATAAATAAAATATAGAAATTATCCGAAGATAACCTACTATACTTACATACTTACTAGAACACTTGTATACATAATTACCTTCACCATTTAATAAATATAAAAACAAAATGAACTTCATGTTTGAAACTAAATAAAAAATTACATATTATGTATTCTCCACTTGCTGAAAACAATTTACTGTCTTAAGTATTGATATACAGTTAAATTCACTAATATGTATAATTTACTGTACCTTTTATAATTAGGTTCAAAAGTGTACATATTAGTGAAGGCAACTGTGATAAGAAAATATATTTAAATGTATAGTAGTATAGTATACCACACCTCTTCATCCCAATAATAAGAAAATTGTGATTAGTGTCCGTTGCTTGTATTCTAAAGCTATGTACTCACGTGAACCGACGCTACGTGTCCGGACCCCTGGACTGTCATCTTGACGGAGCCTCAGCGTACTCGGGGGGATTTGACTTTTGTTTTGTGTCAATTTACAAATGGGTAACATATAAAATAATAAAAGTGTTAATATCATCGTTGAAAAAAGTACTTCTTTTAAAGTGAAGTGATATATAGATTTGAAAATATACTAATGATTGAAATTGGAGTTGTGCTTTGAGACTGGCAATATAGAGATCTACGGTCTATGGTTGGGGTGTTAGATATCTGTGGTAGTTACCTCGCTCATGTCCATGTTGACATCGTCGTAGTTGGTGTCGTCCTCGCGGCGCCGGCCTCCGCTGGCGCCCACCTATAAAGTTATTCTATTGTCACGCAGAGAATGCAGATTAATATCCATAGAACTTCAAAACTTAATTTAATTAGTAGGATATTGTTAGGCTTGACAATTTTGTGTATGCAATGATCTATTTAAAAATACTAGAATTTACCCTTCAGGTATCTATCCAATGTAATGTTGAATTTCATTAATATGATGCCAAAGTAAACAATAAATTAAGATTACTTATTGAAAACTAAATGATCCTGCACCAATGTATTTTTAGCGAAATATAATTACAAAATATATATTATATGTTTTGTTTAAAAAATATTAGTAATAATAATGATATACAGATTTTACTTCTTTCATTTCAATTTATACCTATCTGCTCAAAAAAAGCAGAATAAACGGAAAAACACACTTCGCAAAATTACTATTGAATATTTTTAAACTAAAACTTATAGAAAACTTATACCTAATAGATGTAACTGATTGAAAAAGTCTATTAACTGAAAGTCTAGGTACCTACTTAATACTATTAAGAATTTATGATCGTATATAACACAGATTTCTACAGCAAATGCACTGTACAAAATTATGGTTAAAATGATATTCCATCCAAGGCATTAAATCTACCTTTTTTCGGGTATAAGTATTATTTAATTCCTGCTAGTTTCTAACAATATGGTAAATAAAATACAACGTACAATCAGTTCAGTTTCCTAGGAACCATGACGAAATACGACCATGAAAACGAGCAAATAATGACATAACTCTTATTTAATGCAGTTTCAAACATCCAAGGACTTAAAATAAATACGGATAATTAATAAGAAAGCTTACCGATGAGTGATGTTGATGATGGCCTCCGTAGCGATCAGATTCATGATCGTCGTCACTTCCATAGCCAACAAGGGAATCCATCGCGAGTGTAGATTCTTTAGAGATACAAAAATGCACGAAAAACTTTAGTGTAATCAATAAAATAACACGTAAAGAACAGCCTAAAATTACACACAATACGCACAATATGGCGCCTGAGATTGCGATAAGGTGAGGAGAGGTGAAGGAGACGGTGGGACGGACGCGGGTGAGGAGGGAAATGTGTATTTTGGATTCTAGCGTTTTGGCTTTCCATACTAGAAGCTACGTATGCTGTGTAAATTGGAATGTAAATAGGCGTTCAAATACTATACGCCAAAATAGATACAAGCACAAATTTGAAAATATAATCTAAATATTACAAACAAGCCGATAACGTAAGTCAATTACCTAATATAAATATAATTGACTGTATTTGTTATTTCACTACTAAAAAAATATATGATCTTCAAGTATATTATTTTACCATATTCGTCATTTCATAAACTATACTACTGGTATTCGAACGCTTTTTTTTCCTATCTGCATTTTTTTGTCTTTTATTTAATATGGCGGAAGCATTGACCGCCGATGAGACGTCCGCTTTTTCATTTAAGGCTGCGAATAATTTATTCGCTATAAATTCGCGCGTGTGTGATATAAAAGTGGCTGTTTAAATACTGTGTCCCGTTTTCAAATATTTGTTAACTCTTACAGTGCTCCGTAAACGGAGTTTCGTCAAGAAAAATGGTAATGATAGTTTTTTGTTTTGATACTTTTTTACGAAGTAGAGTCAGTTGAAAAAATGTGTTTTTCTAACTATTTTGTAAATATTTTACGTATTTTATAATTAAAATGAGTAGTTTATTAGAGATTCTGCCCTTAAAATACAAAAAAAATGCCTTTTTTGGTCTTTTTTTCTTTGTTTTCAAGTATTCTAACCAAAAAAAACTGTCGTTAGTTGAAGGCGCTCACACATGTTCTCGTTTATGAATGTTTAGGGCCAAAACTTAGCATGTCTTTGCAAATCTTAGAACTTAATTATGCAAGCTGGGTGTGGCTGTATTGATTTTCTCGGAAGGTTCTAGGTATAGCGTTAGAATAGGTCTCGTTAGCTGCACTTAGCCTATGCAGAGATCTCGCGTACAATGCGGTTCGAGCGTGCTGGATCGATGTTGGCGTCTTATTCGATCATTCTTTCTTATAGAACAAGTTAAATAGGATCATTATTTAATAATTTACTAAATGTTATTGTATTTAATGCCAGATAAATTTGATATTAGCTTCCTAAATCATTCAAATGGATCCTGAAATCTGATTGCAAATTTTCGATGTAAACCTATGATGGATCGAGTGAAAAACAATAAAACGGTATTATATAGACTTGTTATCGGTTATGTAACTAAACAACAGTTTTGTTAGGCAGCCAGAAATAGAAAATTTTGTAATACCTAAGTTTCTTTGTCATAAAGAACTGTCATTCCCATGGCCAGTTGTTTCAAACATTTTTGATTGTTGTTTTTATTTTTTGTTGAGTTTCTTATTAGTTTATTTTCATGTTTCTTGTTAATTTGTTTTTGGTTTGGGTATTTAATTGATGTTGTTTATATTGTTTTAGTCAAAACGAGCTGCATATGGGGACGATGAAGATAATCCACCGACACCGTCTGATGACTCAGACTTCGATGATGATGAGGATCCAGACAATTTGGAAGTGCCAGGTATGTACAGATATATATTAAATTAGAATAACAAATAATATGTAAATAAGAAAACATGAGAATATGACAACAAATTTTTATTTTGATTATTAATATATAAAAAATAATTACATAGATAATTTAAACAAAAATGTAATAAACTACATAAATTTTGAATTGGAAAAATAATACCATCACATATTTCTGACCATTGCATAAAATTTGCTATTATTGCATAAGTGTTTTATTGGCCTACCTACCATTTATTCAACATTAGGTATTTTCAATGGACATTATGATTACAATGAATATTTAAAAGTGGTTTATTAATCAAATTGGATGTTTCTTTGAAGGCTTTTGTTAATATGAAATTGACTCCTTACCTGCTCTTGTGGTTGCAAAATCGTTTTGTAATGTGTGTCAACACTGTCAACAGTAAAATTCGAAACTGCCCTTCTAGAGATGGACAGTGTTTCGATAAACATTTTACTATGTGTGCGCTAAGGTAAGGTATTTATCTAATAGTACATTAAACACTGCAGGGTCAGAATTAATTGTTTGTTCAAGATTTAATACAATATTTTTATTAAATTTTGAATAATAACCAATGTACTTTTACATTTATAATTTACTAGCTTCTGCCCGCGACTTCGTCCGCATGGAACTCTTCCTTTTTTTGCAGTCGGTTAAAAAGTAGCCTATGTCCTTTCTCAGGCTCCAGACTTTCTTTGTACCAAATTTCATTTAAATCGGTTCAGTAGTTTTAGCGTGAAAGCGTAACAGACAGACAGACAGACAGACAGAGTTACTTTCGCATTTATAATATTAGTTAGTAGGGATTATATTAACTAGGTCATTTTATACCGTTTTTTTTCCCTTATTGAAAAGGTTTTTTATTTGATTTTATTTTTAGGACACAGTTCAAGGTTACCATGACAATGCATCCACTATTCACCTATGTTATCTCTTAATCACTTGACTGCTGTGTCGGTACAAATAAGAACAGGAAATGATCAATGATTGTTTTTTTTACATCACAATGTTAATGACATTATTCTATAGCGACTAGATTTTTTTCAGAAATTCCTTTTTTACAAAAAAGGAATTTCTGTATCAGAAATTTCTAAGTCTCTTTTCTGACAACTTTTAAAACTTTTGGTTTAAAAATTAAATAAATATTTCAAGCCAATTGAATTTATCTGCTACATAAATATGTAGTAGGTATTATACCAATGTGTAACAACCGCGAAAGCGTCAAAAATTATTAGGTCTAAATATATTATTTATGTTTTGTTTCCTGCTTTTGAGGAAAACCAGCAAATAAAACATTTATAAGGATAAGAATATATAACTTGGGATAATTCTGGATTTTCCAAAGTAATGTGAAGTTTGTAGATGGTGTACAGTACTGTATAATCAGCATTTTATTTTTATAGGGTTTAAGCATGTTTTAGTATATTACATCAACATGCAGCTACATTATATTTAATGCTGACTGTAGTATGGGTAATCGGCAAATGTATGTAGGTACATAATTATATATAATTAGAAATTAGAAATCAATTCTATATTGTTATCAAAATGCAAATATCAATTAATAGGTCTCATAGGAATAAGTATTAGGACAGTTAATTAATGATTATAAAATGTAATGGATTGGATTTATCTCGCGTATTTTAGACATCATATTTTATATGCACTTATTAAAATAGGTGCAAAAAAAATTTGCTGACGTTTCGAAAACTTTAGTGTTTATAATAATTTCTGATGCCTTCGCGGTTATTACACATTGAATTGAATGAAACAACTATTAACGGATTTAACTCGCGTATTTTTATTTTATTTTATTAGCTGACGTTTCGGATTCTTTACAGTTTCCATAATCGTAGCACGACTGAGCGGACAATAGTCTAACGCTAAAGACTTTTAGCATTAGACTATTGTCAGCTCAGTCGTCAGTATTTGTAGCCGAATGAGCTGGTCTAACACTAGTTAGAATTGTTGAATTCCACAGATGTCACTTAATATAACATGTAACTTTGTAAGTCCAAGTTTGTTTATGGCGGTGTGACGTCACAAAACTAATTATTCGCGTTTATAAGAAAATTTAAATGAATTCATTATAATGTGGTTAGCTATACTAATAATAATTATAATAAAGAGGAAAGGTTGGTTTGTTTGTTTGCATTGAATAGGCTCCAAAACGACTGGACCGATTTGTGAAATTATTTCACTGTTGGGAAGCTATACTACTCTCGAGTGACATAGGGTTTAATTAAATGCTCTAAAAAATAGATAATAAAATTTTGCTTTATAATTTTAACTATAAACTCAGAACCTCATTATACACAATTTATAATAAATGTGCATAACAAATGTTCGTAACAAGCTTTTATGAACATATGTTAAATATTATGTTAAATTATACAATTTATATTTATTTAAGTATATAAATAAAAGCTTGTCGCAAAATCAATTTTTTTTAAAGTGCAACCTAATTTTAAAGCAAATGATAAGAAATCACTTAAGGCTTTCATACATAGGTAAGAATACTGTTATATCAAATCTTGCGACAAGCTTTTATTTATATAAATAAATATAAATTGTATAATTTAACATAATATTTAACATATGTTCATAAAAGCTTGTTACGAACATTTGTTATGAACATTTATTATAAATTGTGTATAATGAGGTTCTGAGTTTATAGTTAAAATTATAAAGCAAAATTTTATTATCTATTTTTTAGAGCATTTAATAAAAGCTTTTTATAAAAATATTTTTTATTTTTATTTTATTTTTTACTTTTTAGTTATCGTTGGTTCGGTTTCTTAATCTATCCATCTCCTTTAATGCATCATTGTTGCAAGGTCGCTGGCCGGCTAATCACCATTGTAATATCAAAGTACTCGCCAAGACGAATCAAAAGAGCCCAAACACGATGGGTTTGCGTTGTATAGTCACGGAGTTCCTATGGCCACCTCCTGTCTCCATCATCAGACCCTGGTCACCATTATAATATCAAAGTACTCGTCAAGACGAATCAAAAGAGCCCAAACACGATGGGTTTGCGTTGTATAGTCACGGAGTTCCTATGGCCACCTCCTGTCTCCATCATCAGACCCTGGTCACCATTATAATATCAAAGTACTGGAAAAGACAAATCAAATGAGCCTAAACTCGATGGGGTTGGCTCGTATAATCACGGAGTTCCTATGTCCACCTCCCGTCTCCATCATCAGATCAGCTCGATGGTACCATAATATTGCATTGTCACCTGATTCTACCATACATGTAAAATTTCAGCTAAATCGGTTGAGGGCAAGTGCCCTAACATTAAGTTGCAAGATTCCACCCGAACAAACATCCATACATACATACATCGCAAGTTAAATAAAAGCTTTTAAAAAAAAAGGGATCCGTGCGAAGCCGGGCGGACAGCCAGTCTATAATAAGTACGTACGCAAAATAGAAACATGTTTTTAGTTTTTAATTTTAATGTATTTGCAACATTTTCAATACATTGAAATATATATTTAATAAATGGCAATACCTACACAATTGATGTCTATTCTTAATACAGGGAGAGCATTTTAAGTTGACCTTAACATATGTAAATAGAATCTGCTCCAGATCGAAAGTAGACCTGTTTTGAATATCCAATGATATAAGTCATATAAGTAATAAATAGGTCAGATTTTTATCTGATCATTTCAGGTGACTTGCTCTTTAAAATGTTGATTTATTTTACAATACATATATGTTGTAGTATGTGGATAGTGGATGCATTGTCAAAAAAATCCTAAACTCACGCAAATATCTGTATAATCACCCGTTTCGTCAATTTTAAAATTATGGCGGCCATGTTTCTTTGTTTTAAGTCATCTGATGCCGTGTAAGGTTGGCCGAATTGTCACATTCACCGTTAAAAAAAAATTTAAACACCCCCTCCCTATAGTGCTTACGTAATACATGAACGGCCCCTTATGCCGCGTATGGAATTAATCGCAGACGTTGAAGAAAATAAAAGTATAACTATGAATTATTACTAGTGTTTCCATTAGGTACTTTTTAATTGTATTTTTATTTGTGACTGGCCGTTTTAGTTATGTTTCTTTTTTATTAATTGAAATTTTACAGGTTTAGGTAAAAGTGTGATGTGAGAATGTTGTAAAATTTGGTTATGTTTTTGAATACAGTCCGTTTGTTGAAGAAGTTTTCGTTGTTAACATTTGGTCCTTTGAGCCGGATGTGATGTGATGTGTCTTATTGCAGGTGGCGGTAAGACCCTGGCGGCGGCTGCTCAGCTCAGCAAGCCGAAGCCCGCCCCGGTCACGATGCCCGTCACAGTGCGGGCCACGACGAATCCTCTAGCCGGTGAGTCTTATATAAAAAAATAATAAACTTCATATGCAAATATGAAGTAAGTCCATAAGTATCGTAACTCCCGAACTGATAAACCGATTTTGATTGTTTTATTTTTGTTTGAAAGGTGAATAAGACAGGAGTGTTTTTAATATTTGTGCTTCAAAGGGACTAGTTTGTTTCTATTGAGACATTTCTATAGTATCGTGTGCCCAGCAGTGGGAGTATAGGCCGTGGTCGGTCAGGTCTAAGAACCCTAAACCCAACCTAAAGGCTTGAAAGCCTCCTCTCAGGAGGCTCGCCACCCGTCCGGTTTTGCAGTAAAGGCCCATTAGCTGGCCAACTGCGCTTCAGTATTTAGTTCGAAAAAAAACTTATTATTAATTGGAATGAAACAACTATTAACGGATTTAACTCGCGTATTTTTATTTTATTTTATTTGCGGAGGTAGTTTTTCAAAATTTGTAATTTAAATATAAGGTAGTTTGCATAACTGTATAAATCACTTTAGCGTTAGACTATTGTCAGCTCAGTCGTGCTACGATTATGGAAACTGTAAAGAATCCGAAACGTCAGCAAATAAAATAAAATAAAAATACGCGAGTTAAATCCGTTAATTATAATAGTTGTTTCATTCCAATGTGTAATAACCGCGAAGGCATCAGAAATTATTATTATTAATTGTTTTATTGTAATTTGTAGCGCCGTCTGGACTGGCGTTCGGGCAGGCGTCCAACGTGAAACCGATCAAGATCTCTGCTAGCTCTCTCTCCAAACCTATCAGTCTGGGATCTCTGCCTCGGAATACCGGTAATTGTAATATGATTATTGTGTAGCTACCTATATAACTTAGGTCATTATAAACATGAGTGGCGACTCGTTACGACATAGTAGGTACAATTTATACCATAACGTGACGTCACGCGCCTCCACTCGCAACTTTTGGAGCGATTATCTTTGCCATTTATTAATGAAAAAAAAACACGTTTAATAATATTTTTTGGTAATGTACTTGAGAAGGCAGTAGCTAGTTATATCTAGAGGGACCTAACTACGCACACCTAGATCGAAAGGGAGCTAACTTAAAAAAGGTTATGTTATTAGGAGAGGGGAAATAATGATTAATATGTCCATGTGAACTGCAGGAGTTTTCTATTTAGATTTGTGCTTTTTATATGAATCTAGAAGAGTTAGCTTAAATCTGCTTTATTGGTTGGTAAGTTTACGGAATGCATAATTCAAATTATTACCTTTTTAAAGTAAAGGACCTACCCTTTAGATCCTGGGTTCTTAACCTGCGAGCCTATGATGAATTGTCGAGTCGACATCTTGTCATTTCGATGTCGTCTTATTTCCGCGGTAATCTGTCTATAATCGGTAACGTTGTCAACAACGAGAAATCTTGTCATGTCGGTGTCGTCTCTTATGTCGACAACGAAACAATTTCGACACGACAAACCTTCTCCTTGTCGACAACGTTCTTAATATTATGTCGACAAGATGTCGACTCGACAGTTCATCATAGGCTCACTGGGGGTAATTACCCCCGCGGGGGTAACCATCAACTAACTGGTAGTTCTGGTGTCTCGAATTTCAAAGTGACGAGACTGAGCACAGCGTAGCGCCGTCTAGCGCGCGAGTTGGGAGGAGGGGTGAAATCAGTGACCCTAGTTAGGTCATAAGGGTAACGGTAAAGGTTAAGAACCACATTAGATCTAAGTGTGCGATATATTGTCCTACAATGCGTGAACTTGTCCAGCGGTGGCGGCGCCTCCGTCGCCGTTCGCGGCGGGCTCCTCGGCCGCTTACAGCGCCGCCTCGCTGCTCGCACAGAGTGAGTATCTACGGTACACAGAGAGAGAGAGATGAAATGTACATTCTGGATATAGACAGAAGTAATAATAAATAGTAACCGTGTAAAGGTATGTGTGAGTTGTGACGTTTTGAGAATTGATTATTTTAAAACGATGATGATAGTTTGTCGCGTGTAATGTTTTCTCTATTAAACTGTGTTTAGTTTCGTTAATTTATCAATAATATATTTTTTTTATAATTCAAATAACATGCACTCATATTTGAGAATAAAATTAATCATTCCACGTTTATTGCAAAGGTTGACTGGTAGAGAATGCCATTAAGTCCGACTTTTGTAATTTGATTTTTTTTTTGCAATTAAGAGTAAATATATATACATAAACAGTGCGATTAAATATTTTATAAATAATAATAAAATAAATAAGTCTCTTTAGCCGTCGATACAATGGTCAATTTAATAAATTTCTCGTAACGTCAGCAAAAAAAAACAATTTACGCAAAAATTCTTTACAGTGCCGTCAAAAGGCCGGAAGTGGTATCACAGATATCCAATGCATTTTTTAAGATTCTACTTTACGCTTAGGACGGCGAACTGTTGTTTTGTATGTAAAAATTTAAAAAAAAAACATGATATAAGATCTAGGAGAATCCTAGCCGTCTCATTCCTCAATGTACATTCCATTGACTCTGGTACTGTATGTCGGTGTATTAAACTACGTAGTGTTGTTAGTTCGTAGTTTCTTTGGTAGCTATATGTAATCCGACTGGCACGTTAGGGTTGGTCAAGCGCGACAAAGCAGCTGTCACTGTCACTCTTTCAGATAATGACGGGTCTATGTCGCGCCACGACCCTTGCTTGCCGTCTTGATTGAGTAGCTTGATGTTTATTTTTCTTGTTTGCTATCTTACTACTTGGATATGAAAATTATTGCTACCTGGTTTGGTGTTAGATTCTGTTTTAGGTATCCTAAGAGTTACTTAGATTTAAAAAACATGAACACTATTTTCTGATAATGACTTTTATATTAGTTAGTATTATCTTCATTACCTTTTTTTATATAGGTTAGTATTACAATAATTGACGACACAAAACAAACTAGTAACATTATATGAAAATGAACAAAATTTGTAGATATTTTTTTACTTTTAATATTATCTATTGGCCTTGGGCGTCTCGGAAAATGACAGTTTGCTTTTAGTCTAGTCATAAAGGGTTGTTTTTCTGTAATACAATTAATTATAAGGTGAGACAATGGCAGGTATAATGTTACTTTGTGTGACGTCAATAGAAATCCAGACTGAAATAAAAACGGGTAAAAAATAATGTCTAACTACTATAAAAAGTTTTCTTATAATCACAACACAAGTTAGTATGGCTGACATTTGTATAGCCGAATCTATTTTATACTAGGTTACTGAGTTTTAAATCTTCAGTGGGGACTGCCTCGTGTTTATAAACTTGATTTTTTTTATCTACGTATTTAAGATAAAGTTAGGTCTAGCTGCTAGGTCCCACCAATTACAGGCCATTAGCTTGTCTGTCGTTACAGGCTATTAGCTTGTCTCTCATTACAGGCCAGTAGCTTGTTTCTCATTATAGGCCAGTAGCTTGTCTCTCATTACAGGCCAGTAGCTTGTCTCTCATCACAGGCCAGTAGCTTGTCTCTCATCACAGGCCAGTAGCTTGTCTCTACGTATAATATTCTTATTCTTTCTTCTTTATTTTATTTGTATGGTTTGTTTCGTAGATACATAGATGGATGACTTCTGTATTCTTTTTTTTATTAGAATGTGTTTATTTTGTGAATGCAGCTGTTGTATTTTACTATCTGTGACTTCCTATTTTTCTAATTGTACTTTTTTCCTGTACCTTTAATAAAGTGAAATAACTTGTTGTCTGTGAATATTGGTAGTCACTTGTTAAATACCTATTTAATTCGGATATATATAATTACAGATAATGAGTGAAGTTATTTCGTTTATTATATTGCATTTCATTTAGGAACTTTTATTGCATTTTGCATTGTTGATATATTTATTATGTACTTAATTTATGTTGTGTTTTGTAGTGATTAGTTACCTAAATTAAGTTGCATTAAGTTGTTAATAGAATGTTAAAAATACTAGTAACTTTTGTACAAAAGCATTAATTTGTCTTTTTTCAGTACTATTAGTGTAAAGGGAATGATTTCTTCTTGGCATGTTTATTTAATTATTTTTGAAAATGTATTTGGGAATGATAGATAGGTATATTTTGTTACGTAAATGATATAATAATGGTTATAATAATAATTCAGCCAATAATTTCTCCACTATAGACCCACCATAGAAATAAAGGGCATTTAGAAATATTAGGTAAATAATATTGAATACACAACGCTGGTCCAATGTGGGTTGGATGATCATACACGATGTTTTTAATACTGATTAATGAAATTAAATTTGTTTGTAATTAGTAATATCTGCAGTATTTGAAAAGACCTCTAAGATATCTGTTATTACTTGAAAACAAGTTTTGGGGTATCGAAAAGATTTAACAATGCAATCTAGAAGTTAACATCGCAAGTAATGATGTTATAAATAAACTTTCATAACGAATAATTTCCTGAACTTTTCGACAAGGGTTAAAAGTTCTTTAAAGGTCGATTTGAACTGAGGTATATCCATGGACCTAATTTAAACTAGGTATTATATCAAAAAACTAAAGTTTGATGTAAAATACTTTCATATTATTTGGGGACCCAGTCTTTACTGCATGCAGAACTATAGACTACCTTCCAGATAGGACGCTTGAGTTGTATGTCGTTATATTTTATGATACTGACCACTTGTTCCCCCCACAGTGGAGATGGCAGGCATGCCCGGCATGAACTCATACCTGCTGCAGAATCTGAACCAGATCCTCGCGTCGGGCATGGGCGGGCCGCTCGCGGGCATGCTGGGGCAGTTCGCGCAGTTCGCGACGCCCAACTGGCCGCCCAAGACCGCCGTCTACCCACATGATAAGGTAGGAAGGGGGGGGGAGTTTTGTGTATCTGTATTTAAAAGGAGAAGCTGACTTAATGTCTGACATATCAACGCAGGGCAATAAACTATTTTAAATATATAAACAGTATTAGGGGAGAACAGATTTTACATAGGATTCATAGTGCATAATATCAGCATCCATTTATTGGTAGAAGTAGGTGCTTAGTATAAAATACCCACTAACTACTTAACCAATCACTAATAGTAAATTGATCCGGATATTTTATAATAATCTTTCCCTATTTTTTATGTAAAAGTTTACAACTTTGTTACCAGAGATAACAGCAAAGTTGCTCTTAAGAAATAGGAAGGGTCAATATTATATAGGTATTGAACATAGATTTTTTTTGGTTTGATGATTATATTAGATAGATTAGAGTTATTTATTTTTCAAAATTCATACAAACAACGAACAATAAGATTAAACAATAATTAACATCTTAAATGCATGATGATGTGTTGCATTATCTACGTAGAATTTGAAAATGACCCGTTTACTTGTTCGTATAGATGCCGGGTGAGGAGGAGGAGGTCGACGACGAGGAAATGGGCGTCGCGGAGACATATGCAGATTATATGCCCACAAAACGTAAGCATTATTTACTATGTCACTCGGGAATAGTGTAGTTTCCCAACAGTGAAATATTTTTTCAAATCGGCCCAGTCGTTTTAGAGCCTATTCAATCTTAACAAACCTTTCCTCTTAATAATATCAGTATAGTAACAGGTTTCTCTCATTAGTCGTCACAGTAATTTTAAGTAAGTTGTTATCTGTACTAATATAAGAAAGAGGAAAGGTTTGTTTGGATTGAATAGGCTTCAAAACGGCTGGACCGATTTGAAAAATTCTTTCACCAAATTCGTTCACCCTGATTAACATAGGCTATAGAATATTTTGAAAAAAAAAAATAGGGATCCGTGCGAAGCCGGAGCAAACCGCTATTATTACATATTTGTTTACAGTGAAGCTCGGTCGCAAGCACCCGGACCCGGTGGTGGAGACCGCCTCGCTGTCCTCCGTGGAGCCAGTGGACGTGAACTACACGGTGAGCCTGCCCGAGGAGACCATCAACCGGGGCCTGCTGTCCGCGCTGCAGCTGGAGGCCGTGGTCTACGCGGCGCAGGCGCACGAGCACTCGCTGCCCGACGGGACCAGAGCGGGGTTCCTTATAGGTAAAGTGCTCCCTGCAATAGGCATGTTTTCTCTCTTCCTCCGTCCAGTAGATTGTTCAAAATTATTAGACGCGTGTTTTTTGTTTTTCCAATCGAACAATAAATGATAAAGATAATTGCTACAAAAGTTTGGGAGGCTGCTCGTGACGTCACGTTATGGTATAAATTGTTTCAGAACTTTAGTTAGAAGTACTTATCTATATAATTTTTTTTTGAGAAAAGAAAATAATCGTTACTTATATTTTTTAATAATCTAGCTGTCGGACTAAATATACCTAATTTCGTTATCTCTATTAACAACAAAAAGACAAATAAAAAAAAATCCGTTTTGTAATTACTAACTCTTATTATCTACTTATACCGCGCTGGCAACACCTAAGTCAAGACAGCAGCGGCCTCTATGGAAGAACGCGCGACGCTCGCGGTCTCTCTCCCTCTCTGCTGCAATGCGGCTATATTTTCTCTCTTTCTCTCCCCCCCCCCCCCTCTCTGTCCCTCCCTCTCTCACTACGCTGCGATGCAGCTATAACCGATTTGTATACTTTTCCTAACACGTTCGTAATTTGTTCCAGGCGACGGCGCCGGTGTGGGCAAAGGCCGTACCATCGCCGGTATCATATTCGAGAACTATCTGAAGGGACGGAAACGCGCTATATGGGTCTCGGTCTCCAACGACTTGAAGTACGACGCCGAGAGAGATCTCAGAGACATCGGGGCGGATAAGATTGAAGTGCATCCGCTTAACAAGGTAATATGAACTGTATGCTGTTGATATAAGGTGCGAAATGATTTGAGAGGGGAGGAGGTTAGGGTAAACTTACAAAAGGTTGACTGACAAGGTAATATGAACCTTCCGTTGTTAGTTTAAGGTTTAGATTTGATAGGTAAGATAAAAATAGTGGTAAAAAGATAAATAAGTTTGATATTTTGAGTGACGACCGCAAATCGGATGACGCAGGGCACAAAGGAAATTTAAAAAGAGATTTATATGCATTTAATGTCTAATGTATAACATTGTTGTGTCACGGTGTTCGTTACTAATTTCCTTCGAAACGGCTGGACCGATTATTATGAAATTTTGTGTGCATATCGAGTATCATACCAGAAGTATATGTTGGGTCAACATCGCTTCAAAACACAAATTTATTTTAATGGTGGCCCACCAGATAGATTTATTTATTTTTGAATATTTAATTTTTTAATCATAAATTTTTACTCTTAAATATGAGATTTCTTTTTTATTATTGTTATTATATATATTTTTTTATCGTCCCCAGTTCAAATACGCCAAAATATCGTCGGCGGTGAACGGCAACGTGAAGAAGGGCGTGGTGTTCAGCACGTACTCGGCGCTGATCGGCGAGACGCAGTCCAGCGCCACCAAGTACCGCACGCGGCTCAAGCAGCTGCTGCAGTGGTGCGGGGAGGACTTCGACGGATGCGTATCCTTTATATCGTATACTAGCTTCTGCCCGCGACATCGTCCGCGTGGAACTCCGTTTTTGCAGTCGGTTTAAAAGTAGCTTATGTGCTTTCTCAGGCTCCAGACTTTCTTTGTGCCAAATTTCATTTAAATCGGTCCAGTAGTTCTAGCGTGAAAGCGTAACAGGACAGACAGAGTTACTTTCGCATTTATAATAATAATAAAAATAATAATCATTTATTTCGGACATCATTTTACATCCATAATTGATTAGTAACATTTTATTATTATTATTTATTTATAATATTAGTAGGGATAGTAGGGATACTACTACTATTACTACATATATCCTTTATATCATATACCTACTGCTAGCCAAGGGCATGCATTCCATATAGGCACAATGGTATAAATGTATGAAGTGCCTACCCTGACGTGGTACATGCCCGACCATCACTGCACGCACCTGCTACTAGTGGCCCGCCCCGGCTTCGCACGGATCCCTTTTTTATAGCCTTCCCAACAGTGAAAGAATTTTTCAATTCGGTCCAGCCGTTTTGGAGCCTATTCAATCCAAACAAACAAACCTTTCCTCTTTATAATATTAGTATAGACTGCTACCAGCGGCCTGCCCCGGCTTCGCCCGGATCCCTTTTATTTTAGTCTATGTCACTCGGGAATAGCGTAGTTTCCCAACAGCGAAAGAATTTTTCGAATCGTTCCAGTCGTTTTGGAGCCTATTAAATATAAGCAAAACGAACAAATCTTTCCTCTTTATTATATTACTGTAGACTACTATAGTACAAACGCATACAAGAAAGTTAATTAAAATCTTAGGAGAAGTTCAGTGACTTACACTTACAGTAAAATCATATCTATACTAATATTATAAAGCTGAAGAGTTTGTTTGTTTGTTTGAAAGTGCTAATCTCAGGAACTACTCTTTTTTTGTTGGATAGACCATTTATCGAGGAAGGCTTTAGGCTATATAACATCACGCTGCGACCAATAGGAGCGAAGAAACAGTGCAAAAAGTGTAAAAAACGGGGAAAATAACTATTCCACGCGGACGAAGTCGCAGGCAGAAGCTAGTAATCATATATAGAGGGATAGCGGCTTATTTTTTTAAATATTATTTATGTTTTTCATCTCAGAACTTCGACTGGATGAACCGGTTTTGGATGATTATTTTTTTATATGCAAGCTGGCACACAAAACCAAAACTTTCCTCTTTCAGATATTGTAGTGTAGATACGTGATGTAAATTAATATAAACTTTTTATAACACTTAATACCTTAACCTAAAAAAAAAAATCAGATCGTTTTCGACGAGTGTCACAAAGCGAAAAACTTATGTCCCGTCGGGTCCGGCAAAGCGACCAAGACCGGTTTAACCGCGCTAGAGCTGCAGAACAAGCTGCCGAGAGCGCGGGTCGTGTACGCGTCTGCCACCGGCGCCTCGGAGCCCCGCAACATGGCGTACATGGTGCGCCTGGGCATTTGGGGGGAGGGCACCCCGTTCCCCACTTTCATGGACTTTATCAACGCGGTTGAGAAGAGGTTGGTGGTTTTGTTTATGAGTTTTGTACGGTTTGTGTAGTTGTGTGGTGTTTGAGTGGGATTTTAAAAAGGTTTGTTTTTTTTTTCGCGGTTTTGTTGGTAATTTTATGGACTTTAAATATCAACTAAGTTGAGGAATGGTTAGAGAAGAGTTTGCTAAGGTTGATACTGAATGGATTTTGATGAAACTATACAATAATTTAGCTTACACATCAGAATAACACAGGCCATGTATATAGATATCGTGCAAAGTGCTAAGCATACGCAGACGAACTAGCGGACAAAAATTAGAAATAAATATATTGAATTGTTAAACTTTTACACAAAAAGTATGGCTACAATAATTAGCGGTTTTTACCACCCCGCTTATCAATCTAAATAGACAAATAAAAAATATATTGTGTGTGTGTGTGTCACAGAGGCGTGGGCGCCATGGAGATAGTCGCCATGGACATGAAACTCCGCGGCATGTACATAGCGCGGCAACTGTCCTTCCACGGCGTGTCCTTCAAGATCGAGGAGGTGCCCCTCACTGACAGCTTCAAGGAGACATACGACAAGTCCGTCGCCCTGGTGAGACACGCTCGGTTTATTATTTATACACTATTTTACTGCTTGTATGTTATGTTTATTTGTTTTTAATCGGTCGGTCTAGTAAGCTATTGATCCCCCCCCTCCCTCCCTAGAAGTAACCTGTAGGTTTCTTGATACTCATGCGAGTGTCGAAAATTACCTTAGATATATTATAATATATATCCTTAGTTTGTCTACTTTTCGTAAACAAGTATAGACTTGTTTACCGGGGCAGGATGCAACTGACGATTCCATTAATTATATTGATGCTATAAGGCCGCCAAAACTTGGAAAGAAGTAATATTATGTATTATAAATAATTCTTTCGTTACATTAGCATAGAAATTAAATACGTATTTTAGCTTTTGCACCAACCAAAAATTACTAAGTTAAAGCGCGATAAACTTCAGTAGTGACATCATGTGACGTCACTTTGTGGTGAAAAATGTGTCAACGTGTGACGTCACGAGCTAACTATATGATTTTCTATTCAATCCTCAGTGGGTGGAGGCAATGCAGCGGTTCACGGAGGCGGCGGAGCTGATCGACGCGGAGAGCCGCATGCGCAAGACGATGTGGGGACAGTTCTGGAGCGCGCACCAGAGGTTCTTCAAGTACCTCTGCATCGCCTCCAAGGTACGACCACCTGAGCCTGCATACAGTTTTTGTAGATGTAATAGTGGAGCAACTCGATAATAGTACATTACGCACCGAGGCCAGTAAAATAAAAAATGTCTCAGATCACATGTAATTGTCGTCCGAGGCGAAGCCGAGGTTGACAAAAATGTGATCTGAGGCTTTTTTATTTTACTGGCCGAGGTCAGTATACTATTTTTCTGTTCGACGAAGCCAGAAAGCGGCAATTTCATTTAGCGCAGCGGCCAGAAATATGGCGCTTCCTGACCGGAGGACAGAAAAATTAATATTAACAAAACACATTTCTCATGCTTTTTATAGTGAAGCTAGGAGAGCTAGCTTAAATTTGTTACAGTGACCTACCTACAGGTTTTTCTGTTAGAAATTCGATGGTGTGCATAATTCTAACCTTCAGGTTTACTCCCATTTAGATTAGTAGTTCTTAACCTTTCTCGGCCATTATCCTTATAACCTAACTAGGGTCACTGATTGTACTCCTCCTCCAAACGACAAGCTCGTGCGCTGTCGTACGCTAAATTTTACTCTCGCGGGGGTAATTACCCCCAGCGAGCCTATGATGAACTGTCAAGTCGACACTTCGTCGACATAATATTAAAAAAGGTTGTCTACAAGGAGAAAGTTTCTCGTGTCGATAGGTATTTCGAAGAAACAAGAGACGACATTGACATGAAAAGATGTCGACTCGACAATTCATCATAGGTTTGCAGGTTAAGAACCCAGGCTTTAGATCTAGGTGTGCGATTCAATGGGCCAATTAATTATGGATTATATATTGTATTGTGTGTATGATTGTGTGATGGGGGATGTGTGTGTGTGATGCAGGTGCACCACGCGGTGGTGGTGGCGCGCGAGGCGGTGAAGTGCGGCAAGTGCGTGGTGATCGGGCTGCAGAGCACCGGCGAGGCGCGCACGCTGGACCAGCTGGAGCGCGACGACAAGGAGCTCAGCGACTTCGTCTCCACCGCCAAGTACGCACCGCACCACCTTTATTATATTTATTTTACGAGACTATTATCGATCTTTACTATCGAAGAGGGGGGCCTCTTCATTTAGTTAAGTGTTCAATTTTCTAAAATATAAATTGTAGGTATTTCAAAAAAAAGTTTCTAAATTAAGATTTTTTTATACAAAATTAACAGTTCTCGAGATTGTTTAAAGTACTTATTTTGTATATAGAGTAACTTCTTCCCGCGACGATACCCGGTTTTACAAATTAGGGCATAAATTTTCAATAAAGCTTTACGTATGTTCGCCTCCTCTTCACTTAACTTAGTTAAGTGTTGAATTTCCAAAAATCAAAATATTTTTTTCTGGCCTCCGGCCGGAGAGCATCAACTTACTGGCCGCTGCGCTAAATGAAATTGCCGCTTTCTGGCTTCGTCGAACAGAAAAATAGTATACTGACCTCGGCCAGTAAAATAAAAAAGCCTCAGATCACATTTTTATCAACCTCGGCTTCGCTTCGGACGACAATTACATGTGATCTGAGACATTTTTTATTTTACAGGCCGAGGTTAGTTGAATTTTCGAAGATTAAGATTTTTGCGTTAACAAACATACATTTATACAAACTTTTACATAAAGATTTGTATGTATACTTTCCTGTGACACTTGCTTGTTTATAACACGCTCTACGTCGTGTGTCTCGCAGGGGCGTGTTCCAGTCGCTGGTGGAGAAGCACTTCCCGGCGCCGGACCGCGCGCGCATCAGCCGCCTGCTCGGGCTCGACGCCAAGCACAAGACGCAGCAGCAGCCCTCACAGCAGCACCCCGCCCACACCGCGCCCGCGCCGGCGCCGCTACCGGCACTCACCAACGGCGCGCACGCAGACGACGCCAACACCAGCAAGAGGAAATGTGAGCAATAGTATAATATTCAATAATATAAAGAAATCTTGTCTTCTCTTATATATAAAAATGAATCGCAAAATGTGTTGGTAAGCGCATAACTCGACAACGCCTGGACCAATATGGCCAATTTTTTTTTTAAATGTTCGTTAAAGTCCAAGGATGGAGAAAAAAATCGAATAATTGCCGGGAAAACCCTAAAAACAGCCCTTTTCTTTTCCGATACAAACGTTGTCTAACTAAAGTTACTTAATTTGAATTTCGAACGGGCAGGATGACGTCTGCCGGGACCGCTAGTATAATATAATATTCAAATAAAAATTTATAATACAAATGTAAACTATATAAACTCGCGCAGTAATCTACCTCACCCAGTCGTTGTCTGTGTCGGTTGAGACGTCGCACCCGAAACTTCGGAGGTCATTTAAATATTTACCTATATATTTTCAATTGTCTCCTACGCCTAATGATATATCCGAAGAAAACCCACCAAATATGATTTATTTATATACGCGATTAAGTACTGTGGCGTAAGTCTAAAACAACGATATAATATCAATCAATGAATCCAAAAAAATGTCTATGTTTGTGTGTGTGTGACGGCCAGTGACGGCGCGGCAGCAGGTGAACATGGCGGCGAAGCGCGCGCGCGGCGGCTCGTCGTCGGACGAGTTCGTGCGCGGCTCCGACGACGACGACTCCGACCCCGAGCGCGACCCCGACCACGACCACGACCCCGAGCGCCGCCGCTCCGACTCCGAGTCCGACTCCAACCCCTTCCGCCTCGGCAGCGGCTCCGACAGCGACACAGGTACATACATACACACGCACTCCGCACTCCGCACACCGATACACATGCACCGATACACACGCAACACACGCACGCACACACTGACACACGCAACACACACCCACCCCGCACACATGCACACACATATACAAAGTACTCCATTTTTTCGCATATTTACAGATAAGAATTGTTCGTATTAATAAATGATAATATAAACAGCCGAAGTAGAGACCCCCAGTAGGCGCGGCAAATATATATATATATATATATATATATTTTTTTTTTTTTTTTCAATATTTGCATACCAAACATTTTTTGTTGCATTTTACACAATATCGTTATAAACTATAGCCTTTATGTTATTCTAATATATAAGCTATATTATTGTAAAATTTCATCAAAATCCCATACATTACTTTTTGCGTGAACCAGTAACAAAAGCACTTATAATTCGCCTTTATAATATTTAGTGTAATAACTTGCTAACATCCAGACTCTTTCCAGAGCCATGGATGAGGAAAAAGAAGCCTCTAAAGAAGAAGAAGACGGTGTCACCCAAAAAGAAGCCTTCCTCCACTCAGGATAAGATCGAGAACATGTTGGAGCGCAAGAACAGCGCGGCGCCGGGCGGCCGGCACACCGTCACCGTCACGGCGCCCGGCGGACACAGCCTCACCGGCACGCCCGTGGGCACCAACGGACTGTATCTAGGTACGGATAAATCACATCTATACTAATATTATAAAGCTGAAGAATTTGTTTGTTTGTTTGTTTGAACGCGCTAATCTCAGGAACTACTGGTTCGAATTCAAAAAATATTTTTTTGTTGGATAGACCATTTATCGAGGAAGGCTTTAGGCTATATAACATCACACTGCGATCAATAGGAGCGAAGAAACAGTGGAAAATGTGTAAAAAACGGGGAAAATATGAAGCCTTATGAAGAAGTGACAGAAGACTTTGACAGATCTTTGACGAAACAATCGGACGGGCAGGACGACGTCTGCCGGGGCCGCTAGTGTTAGAATGAAATGACTATGAACGGATTTAACGAGCGTATTTTATTTTATTTGCTGATGTTTTGGAATGTTTAGTTATCATAATCGTAGCACGACTGAGCTGACAATAGTCTTATGCTAAAGTGATTAATACAGTTATTTATGCAGACTACCTTAATTTCAAAATTGTAAGTACCAATTTCAAAATTGTTAAATATTTCTGTTTCATTTTGCACTGACAATAGTCTTACGTTAAGGTCAAACTTATTTACATTCTTCATAATTAGGCTATGGAGGTGAAAATTACAACCCAATTGTTGTGTGTTTTTAGAATGACTCAGATAATATTATATAGTAGTATACTTTTTAGTTCGTCTACGTCCTCCCCCCTCCCCCTAGAGACAATCCTAGCCCTAGTGCTCCTGACTACGAAACCGGAGATTGCGGGTTCGATTCCTGCTAGGGGCAAATGTAAGTGTGATGAGTACTGGCATATGTACACCTGAGTCTTGGATGTCTTATATGTATGTTCATTCGTTGTCTACTATCCGTAAAGAACGGTCGCCGAGCACATCGAAAAACGGTTTTTATTTGTCTCTGTCGCACGCGCGTAGTAATAGTGCCCTCACGCTCGCACAGTAACCTTACAAGTGTTACGGTGCGAGCGTGCGCGTGAGCGTGGGATAGAAAAAGGGCAACGTCTGTTTTTCGCTGTGCTCGGTGACCGTCCTTTAGTATCAGTTTTACGTAGTTTAGGGGACTACTTAGATTAATTGGTGTTAATTGTAAAAAATATATATTATTTTGGTGTGGTCAGGTCCGGCGCGCAACCAGCCGCCGCCGCGCTCCGCCATCGAGCGCGCGTGCAGCATGAAGGAGGAGCTGCTCGCCGCCATCGAGCGCCTGGCGCGGCGTCTGCCGCCCAACACGCTCGACCAGCTCGTCGACGAGCTCGGCGGCACCGAGAACGTCGCCGAGGTACGCACCACACGCACGCACACACACACGGACAGACACACCGCACACAGCAGATAGTGTGTTTTTTGTACGACGTAGGCGTTCGAAAAGAACTGATTTTCCGCAATTCTACCCTTAAGGGCGTGAAATAGAGGGCAGTTTGTATGGGACGATATGATTAGTTGGTCCAATCTATGAAATTTAGCATAAACATTCCTTCACATAAAAATGAAGACTAGTTTATTTTTTTGTTAAAATTCACTTTATAATAGGTTTAAAAAATTACGTGGACGAAGTCGCGGGGAAAAGCTAGTCTGATATAAGTGTAACAACAAAAATGCATTCAAACTTTATTAAATAGGTAGTTGTTAAATGTCCCGATCGATTTCGTCTTCGATGAAGTATTCTAACAGTTTACCTTGTCAAAAATCCCTATAATAGTATATTAAATGATTAATGTTTATATTCAGATGACCGGTCGCAAGGGGCGCGTGGTGCAGACGGAGGAGGGGCAGATCCAGTACGAGAGCCGGTCGGAGGCGGACGTGCCGCTGGAGACGCTCAACCTCACCGAGAAGCAGCGCTTCATGGACGGCGAGAAGGACGTCGCCATCATCTCCGAGGCGGCCTCCAGCGGCATCTCGCTGCAGAGCGACCGCAGGTATACATATACACACACACACACACAGACACACACTAACACACAGACACACACACCTGCAGCGCTTCATGGACGGCGAGAAGGACGTCGCCATCATCTCCGAGGCGGCCTCCAGCGGCATCTCGCTGCAGAGCGACCGCAGGTATACATATACACACACACACACACACGCACTCACACAGACACACACACCTGCAGCGCTTCATGGACGGCGAGAAGAACGTCGCCATCATCTCCGAGGCGGCCTCCAGCGGCATCTCGCTGCAGAGCGACCGCAGGTGACGTACACACACACAGACACACACACACACACACACGCACTCACACACACACACACCTGCAGCGCTTCATGGACGGCGAGAAGGACGTCGCCATCATCTCCGAGGCGGCCTCCAGCGGCATCTCGCTGCAGAGCGACCGCAGGTGACGTACACACACACAGACACACACACACACACACACACACACAGACACACACGCACGCACGCACACACACACACACACTCAAAGACACACGCGCGTAACCTCCTCACCCTCGGGTCAGTCAAATAGAAGTAAAGCTCTTACACCCCAATCCAATGCTCACGTCAGTGATGGATTATCATTTGAGTGTATAAAAATGTAATTAACTACTGCTAACGTAATCATTCATTAAGATCACTCCCCACCCCAATATAGTGCTTACGCAATACTCTTACGGCCCCAATTACGAGTAAGATTTACTTAGGTGCCTCGCTCGCGGCTTCGTCTGTGTAGAACTCAAAAATGGATGATACTTTTATTCGTCACCTTTAGGGGATGAGTTCCATTAAACTATGAAACGTGTATTTAAATTAATATTACTGCATCGGCAATTATTACTTTTTTTTTTAATTATGTTGATTTGTTTGTCTATTAGAGCGCGGAATCAGCGGCGGAGGGTGCACATCACACTCGAGCTGCCGTGGTCCGCCGACCGCGCCATACAGCAGTTCGGTAAGGTCAAAACAAATGTGAAATAATTATATGGTAATTGAGTCGACGACATTTTCTACTACTCGTATTCTGTCTGTGTACTTTAGTATTGTTTTATATAACTGTCTGTGACGGCAGGGCGCACGCACCGGTCGAACCAGGTGAACGCGCCGGAGTACATCTTCCTGATCTCGGACCTGGCCGGCGAGCGGCGCTTCGCCTCCACCGTCGCCAAGCGGCTCGAGTCCCTCGGCGCGCTCACGCACGGCGACCGCCGCGCCACCGAGACCAGGGACCTCAGCCAGTTCAACATCGACAACAAATACGGTGAGACACGATATAACACGACATGAGACACAAAGCGACACGAGACAGTACAACATGTCACCACGCAATGCGACACGAACAGGGGGGTTTCACTCCGCCGTTCCGCAGCCGAGCTAACAATGCGTATCGGGGCTCCCAAGCTTGGGGCGAATTGTCAGTAGTTGCCGCGCAGTGGCCCGTGACGCACGCGCGCGCTTCTTACGCAGCTACAGTACTGACAACCCTATTCAGAACGTCTGACAAGGTGCGGAATAATGTCGACCTTCGCGCGGCGCCTGAGAGCTCAATGTCGGCTACTCGCTGGCGGTCCGTTTGCTAATAATAATTATGTAGGCATATAAAAGGGCGGCATTTGTGAACATCAAAGCAGTGAACCTTCTGTACTTGTACTATTTTCTATTCTGTGACACGAGACAACACGACAGGGTACGACAGGACACCACATGTCACGACGCGACACAACATGACACGACGCGACAAACACAACAAGATGCGTCACGACACGACGCAACACGAAATAACACGCTGCGAAACGATTACAACACAATAGGCAACGATTGGATGGTCATTGCGATACATTATTCGATAATTAATAAAAAAAATAACAAAAAAAGTAGGTTAGGTTAGAACTGCGACAATCCGGCTAATCGTTGAACCAGAGCATTACAGTTTTGTAATGGTTCAACGGTTAGCCTTAATGAATACCGCACTACGTACCCTTAGAGGAATTTATTAATATACATAGTTAGGTTTTAATTTATAATTGTGTGTATATAGGCCGCACGGCGCTGGAGGCGGTGATGAAGGCCATCATGAAGTACGAGACGCCGCTCGTGCCGCCGCCGCGCGACTACAACGGGGACTTCTTCCAGGTGATATATATACACACAAACACACACCGACAGGCTTCCTAGCAAGGTCCCCCAGACATCCTGGGAAACCTATATGTATTCAATGATCTATCATTGTATAATTGGAATGAAACAATAGGCATGACAAATGTTTTTTTTTTGTCCATCAAGTAGATTGCCAAAAATAGATGAGGTCACGGCTAGGTATAAATTGTACCATATAGTGACGTTACGATTCCCAACTCCTAAACTTTACAAGCACTTTTTATCTTTAGCATTGTTTATTAGTTTGAGTAAAGAAAAAATGCGTATCGAATAATTTTTAATAATCTAAATATATAAATATGTGTGTGTCTGCGTGCAGGACATCGCGAGCGCGCTGGTGGGCGTGGGGCTCATCATCAACAGCGAGCAGGCGCCCGGAGTGCTCTCACTAGATAAGGTGCGTGTCGTTACATATACACATAGATATAGATAATACTAGCGGCCCCGGCAGACGTCGTCCTGCCCGTCCGATTGTTTCGTCAAAGATCTGTCAGAGTCTCACTTACCGTCAATCACTTTGTATATGGGAGTATAGAAAGATGTTGATTTTACACTTTTCAACATGTTTTTAAAATTGTCTCTACTTACAAACCTTCCCTGGACTTCCACGAATAATTCAACACCAAAATTATCCAAATCGGTTTGTGCGTTTTGGAGTTATAGCGTCAGGAAGGAAAACCCGACTTATTTTTATATAATAGATAATTCACTTTATCACAACTACTACTGACTACAAAACCGGAGGTTGCGGGTACGAATCCTGCTAAGGGCAGATGTCAATGTGATGAGCACTGTCATCTGTACCCGAGTCTTAGATGTCCTATATGTATTTATGTATGTTTATCCGTTGTCTAGTACCCTTAGTACCTACAAGCTTTGCCGAGTTTAGGACTAGATCAATTGGTGTGAATTGTCCAAAGATGTTTATTTTATTTATTTTAATTAGACTTGAAATTACAACCTTCTTTCTTATTAGAAGCGTAATACTTCCATCGAAAGATATTCCGCGGCCATCATCCACAATTGATTGCGAGGAATGGATGTGACTTTTATTGTTCATATACTTTCATGTTTAATAATTTATTTTTTGTCAGGATTACAACAATATGTCAAAGTTCCTGAATAGAATCCTCGGCATGCCGGTCGAGCTACAGAATAGACTTTTCAAATACTTCACGGACACGCTAGCCGCTGTTATGGAGCAAGGTAAATATGAATACAACATTTTTCAAATAACCTAATAAACACTATTAATCTCTATATACGAGAAAAGGAGAACCTGACTAAATGACTGACATATCAACGTGGGGCCTAAACTGTAAGAGTTAGAAACTTGAAATTTTGCACAGGGGTTTTTATAACGTAGGGGAGCACTAATAAAGGATTATTAAAAATTCATACCCTACGGAGGTAAAACAGGAAACTTTTGTGCGCAGACGAAGTTTCGGGCGGAAACTAGTAAAAAAATAATTAGTCCTCGGGTGTACGCGATTATGGTTGCATCGTTGCAACAGTTTTCGTTATTGTACACCTGGTAGTTTACAGGTGATTATATAGCGGTTAGTTTCACAATTAACCTTTTGAAGGCATTGCAATATAAGTACTTAATTATATAGCGTTTTTTGAGATTTATTTCTTAAAAAAATTAGTTGACGTTTGGAATGAACCAGCTAGTTTACAAAACGCGTTTCTACGTCGCTTCAAAAAGTCGGGCACACAGCTAGCGACCGTTTTGCGAAGTCCTAACATGGAGCAGTATGAAACTAGATATCACAGTCAAGTTATCAGCGTAGTAAGGTCAAGATGTTGAGGTGCATGTCGTTTGCAGCCAAGCGCAGCGGACGGTTCGACCTGGGCATCCTGGACCTGGGCAGCGCCGGCGAGTGCGTGCGCCGCGTGCGCTGCGTGCGCTTCCTGCGGCGCCACGCCACCGGCACCGCGCCCGTCGAGCTGCACACCGTGCACTCCGAGGTCAGTGCCCCGCGCCTCCACACCTAATACACCTGTACACATAAACCGTTCAAGTTTAAGGTGTATTTAAACGGCGCGCAAACACACCAGGCGATCCTGGCTCCGCTCGTGATTCAGCGCGCCACGCGCCTTTTAAACAACTGCGCTCGGCGCGGCTCGGCAAAGTTCTCCGCGGACGGCGCGGCTCGCATAGGATCGTGCTACCCCGCGCCGTTCAACCACACTTTTACATACATTCAGGCTCGTGTACCCTGTACCCGGGCAGCGCGACGCAAAGCCCCGCCGCATATGCCAACACTCGCATTGGCTACGCACTGCCTAGTACGTCTACTGCGCTATAGGTTTTAAATACTGCCACTGATACACGGCTCGTGACAGCTAATGCGAGTGTGGGCATATGGAGACCCCAAGACAGAGTCTAGAATTTAGTACATAGATACTACTTCATAATATTAAATTTTGATCAGATAGCTAGAAAACTCATCACACTCTGGAAGACATATATTATTATAGTGTATAAACCTACAGCCAAAGCAGGTCGCGTTGCTGTAATTAAGTAATAGGTATGTGTTATTAAATAAAAAGCATAGTATGTTTTTTTACATTTTTACTATTTTTTTTCTTAATTTAGGTATCTTTTTGTAAAGAAGTCTCTAGAATTTTCGATTTAAACGTCTTAGTAATGAAATAGATACATACCTATATAAACGGATCAGTCATTGTAGGACATTAGTGTTGCTATTTCAGCTAATATTTTTGGCCACTGTATTTGGGTGATTAGCAGAAAAGTAAGTTATGTCTTTTATTTTGTATTACAGTTCTATTTATAGGTACCTACAAATTTTAATTCTTTTTTTGTGCCATGTAGGCTTTTTGTTGTGGTGGAATTCTGTTTTTCTCTATATATTAATACTAGCTGTCCGCCCCGGCTTCGCAAGGATCATCATTCTTTTATAGACTATGACACTCTGACATAGTGTAGCTTCCCAACAGTGAAAGAATTTTTGAAATCTTTCACTGTTGCTGAGCCTATTCAATCCAAACAAACAAACCTTTCCTCTTTATAATATTAGTATAGATCAAGTTTTAATTGGGGAAAGTGTTGTGGACTGTTATTGACTGTATATTGTTAATTAAATAATAAGGCGATTGGTTCCATTAATAGTATAATTAAAACTTGATAATATAATATGAACAAAAGCTTTCAAATACAAAAACACGTATAAAATAGTATTTAAAAAGTGCTTTCGGCACACTATTTCTAAAAACTCTTACGCAAAAAGTACCAACTTAAAAATACTTTAATCAAACTTAACAATAATATACTTCATACACCCAAATAACACTTAGGCTTAATATATTAAAGATATTGTTTTAAGTACTAATCCCGCTCAGATTAAGTCAGACGAAGACTTGGCCAGAAAATTTTCCACAAGTATATCTTCAAGTTATTGCGTCTTCTTTCTGGGCACGATGTTCATAGGGTACTCCTCGCTGGGCCGCACCACCAGTCTGTTAGCGCTGAACTTCACGACTCTCGGCGTGTTCTTCGTCGCTTCCACCTTGAACTTCGATAGGAACCTCACAATAAACACTTTCATTTGAATTTGTGCAAATCTGTACCCTGGAACAATATAGAAAATGTTTTAAGGTAGGGATAAGCTAAACTTGAGAATACTTGAGATTTATAATTCGATACTGTTAAAGAAATATATGAGACGAAATATATACAATTTCTTGATAGACTTCCATCTTTACTTATAGTAGTAGCAAGTAGAGTCGATCGAAATAAATTTGGTTTTGTGATAAACGGCCATGTATTAATATTTTTATCCGTTGTGTAATAGAAACATGTCTAAAAAGAGATACCAATTAAAAAAAATAAGTTGATCTCACCAATACAATTCCTAGGACCTGTTCCGAACGGCAAGTAAACAGCGGGGTGTCTGAGCGCCGTATTTTCTTTTGAAAATCTCGATGGATCGAATTTTTCAGGATTAGGATAATATTTAGGATCCCATTGTAGACCTCTAGCCGGAATTATCACGAGTTGACCTTTGTTGATGGTGACGTCGGTTCCGGGGAGTTTGTAATCTTGGTTCGCTTGTCTTTGTATAAGGTCTACAATCGGGTACATCCTGAGAGTTTCGTTGATTACTTGTGACAGATACGTCATCTCCTGAAAGATCTCGTACTTCAGCGGCCCGCTGTGTCTCTCGAGCACGCTGTCTATCTCGGCGACCAGCTTGTCCTGCACCTCAGGGTGCACAGCCAGCTCCCTCATCATGTACCCCATGGTGGTGGCGCTGGTTTCGTACCCGCCGGCGTAGAAAACAAACGTTTGTGCCATTATTATGTCGTCAGTAACTGCTATCTTTACGTTTTCTTCATTTAATTCTTTTCTTTTCCCCACAATCTCCTTTTCTTCTCTAAGTGCTAGAATCAAATCAATTAAATCGTTTCTCGATGACGGTTTTTCGTTTCTTTCGTTTACAGCAGTTTTAACGATATCTCTGAAGAATGAATTCAAACAGTTAGGGAAAAGGTTCACACCGAATTTCTTTAGTAGATTAGGGTACATCATGTCCAAGTCGGTAGTGAAGTTCAGGTCAAAAATCAGTCTATCTATGTCTTGCAATTGCTTTAACCTGTCACCGTTCGTGTCGACGTCGAGACCGAACGCGCAAGCCGATATCGTAGCGATCGTGTATCTCTGCACGAGCTCCTGCACTTCCTGCTCTGGATTCACTTTTATGGCTTCCTCGACGTGTTGCAGTAGTTTATCTGCTCGCTCTGTGACCAGGTACATCATGTTCTTCAGCTTGCCGGACGTGAACACCGGCGTGAAGCGGCTCCTGAGAGCTCGCCATAAATTGCCGTCCGCGTGGAAAAGGTTCTGTCCTAAACCTTTGGTAAAATCAAATCCTCGATCGACGAAGATGTCGAAATCTTTGATCATGATCGCTTTGATGATCTCGGGATCTCGGACCAGCAGGGCGGGGCTAGTCATCCTGTAGATTCCGACCACTTTTTCATTTGGATACTGTTCATATATATCTTTGTAAATTAATGAATAGTGTTTTCTTCGTAGCGTGAACTCCTTGAGGTTGCCGAAAAATGGCAGCGGTGTGGGACCCACCACATTTTTGTTCTTCCAGTAATTGAAATTCCTCGTAAAATAATGATATATTAAGTAAAGAATTGTCGTAAGTAAAGATGCTATTTGCAAAAACATCTTTATCGAAGGTGTTCACTCTTACAATTGTATACGATAACTGCCGTCAAACTATCGAAATGATGCAATTTATAACAAGACCCGCCGTGCGTCGGTCGTGTACCGGTCTAGTAGCGATGTCGCATCAGGGATGTCACTGTTATCGGAGTAGTTTGTTGCAGTCGCCGGACGACTGCGTAATTATAGGTCAATTGTACAACGGCTGTGCGACGAAACATGAAAGGCAGCCCTAAGTGTATATAAAAATTTTTTGCTTGTAAAAAGTGTTTCGGGACAACTCTTCGTGGTCCTCGAAATGCATGAACTGCTTCATTGTGATATTATACAAAGCGTTAGTCGGTGAAAATAGAATGAAATAATATTGTTTTAAAATGCTTACTAGTAGTGCTAAATTGGATTGTAAGAAATAAAACTTATTTAAACACGATATTATACGCAAAAGCACGCTTTACATATAGAAATAATTTGATAAATGTGGGATTGAATGTGTTATGAAAGAGGAATGAGTGAATGTTGTAAGAAGGAGAGAGTGAACGAGCAATGGAATGAGAGTAGAGACGAGTTGTGTGCGATGTACGGTGTAGATGTGTCCGCTATCGATGTAATTTTAAATAAGCAGTTTTTTTTTAATATAATTTGAAGTAAAGTCTCCGGTTTTATTTACTCGATCCCACAAATTTGGGGGCTCGTCCGGGATCGAAGAAATCTAATTGGAGTGACGGACGGTGAAACGACGGGCGATCTTTTGCACGAGGTGGTGAGCGGCGTGGTGAGAAAAAACAAGTTATCGACGGCAGGCAGGCAAAATAAAGACGACGACGGTTTATTTAGCTCGGATGGTGAAAGAAGACGCTTTTCCAAACGGCAAATAACACATAGATTGCCTGATGCCTAAGGATAATCTTCGAGACGTGGAGGCGGCAGAAGGTGTGGAGTCCGCCATGTCGCAAAATCAAGGATCGCCAAATATGATGATATACAGCGAGGGTTTAATAGAGAAGTTCAGCGCACAAGATAAAACCTATACTGTCTCCAAGTTTGTGCAAGACATCGATGACAACGCGGAAATATTTGGATGGAGTCCAATTCAGCAGTTGATAATCGCGCGACGTAGTCTGACAGGGACGGCTGCGTTGTGGCTAAAGTCTGAGCGGGCGTTCAAGTCTTGGGATACTCTAAAACAGGCGTTATGTAAGGAGTTCCCAGATGCAGTTGACAGCAAGACGATCCACGAGATGATGGCCTCGAGAAGGAAAAGGAAAGATGAAAGTTGCCTTGATTATATCCTAGCAATGAGGGAGCTCGGAAAGCGGGGTAAAATGTGCGATAAGGTGGCTATTAAGTACATTGTGGACGGCATACCGGACGTGGAGTCCAATAAGATAATGTTATATGGAGTGACTACCTATAGTGACCTAAAGGAGAAGATAAAGATTTATGAATCCTACAAAGAAAAAAGTAAGCAATCTCATTCGTACGAGGCGAAAACTAGCCGGCCGAAAGTGCATGACGCAATTATAAAGAGGAAATGCTACGGATGTGGAGAACTTAATCATTTGGCCAGCGAGTGTCCGCACAAGCAGAAGGGTATGAAGTGTTTTAATTGTCAACAATTCGGTCATATTTCAGCGCAATGCAGTTTGCCATCGACATCACGTTATCCAAGAAGTACTTTGTCGGCAAATTCGAATGAACGGAGACCGGCTCAACAGATGTGTGTTCTTCAAACGAGTGAAGGTGAACGAACGAATGAGTCGAACGAACGGAACGAAATTGAGTCGACCAATGGGGCGCCGCGAATGAATGGAAACGACGTTTTCGCGATCACGGATTGGCCGAGAAGTGAGGCGAGCAAGATGGCGACTGACACAATGAACGTAAACAAAGTGGACATTTACAAGAAGGCGATGAAAGAAATTAAAGTATTTGGACATAGTGTTAGTGCGCTTATAGATTCGGGGAGTGATATAAACTTAGTGTCCGAGGATTGTTATGCATCGTGGAAAGTGGCGGCGTACGAGTGCGGTGAAATTTCGCTTACGGGACTTGGCGCGACGTGTGTGAAATCCGTTGGTTATTTTGTAACGGACGTTACGATCGACGGGCAGTGTTTTGAAAATGTGAAGTTCTACATTGTTCCTAGAGACGTTATGCCATTTAGTATAATACTAGGCCAGGAATTATTGCAAAGTGTAACGTTGGTTATGGATGGCAGCCGTATACTTTTGCTAAAACGTAGTGAGGCTTGGCTTAGGAATTTTATGTCAGGGTGTTTTGTGTCCGATGTTTTAGGTTACATGGCAGATCCGAAATTGCAACTCGAAGTGAAGAGGTTAGTTGATACCTACCAGCCGGTGAAGACGCACGAAGCCCCGATACAGTTACGTATCGTTTTGAAAGATGACATCCCGATCGCGCAGCGACCAAGACGGTTGGCTATTAAGGAGCAAGAAGAAGTGGAGCGCCAGGTTAAACAGTGGGTGAATGACGGAATCGTAAGGGTGAGTTATTCTGAGTATTGTAGTCCGCTAGTCATGGTGAAGAAGAAAGATGGATCTACGAGAATCTGTGTGGATTATCGTAAAATAAATCAAAAAATGGTAAAAGATGAATTCCCACTGCCAATAATTGATGACTATATTGATAGATTGTCCAAAGCAAGAGTGTTTAGTACGCTAGATTTAAAAAATGGATATTTTCACTTGTCGGTTCATGAAGATTCAATAAAGTATACTGCATTTGCAACACACAACAATCAGTACGAGTTTTTAAAGGCACCCTTTGGATTGTCGATATGTCCAAAAGTGTTTTCGAGATACATGTCATTTATATTTAGAGATTTTATAGAACAAAGTTTTGCACTTATTTTCATCGATGACATAATAATTATTGCAGACGGTGAGGCGCAGGCAGTTGAAAGGCTAAGGGAGGTCTTAGTACGTGCCTCGCAGTATGGATTGCAGGTGAACTGGGAAAAGTCTCAGTTGGTCCAAAGACGAGTGGAGTACCTGGGGCACATCATAGAAGGTGGGACGGTGAAGCCTTCATCAGATAAGACGGATGCTGTAGTAAGGTACCCACAACCAACCACTATTAAGCAACTTCATGGTTTTATAGGGCTGACATCCTATTTTAGAAAGTTTATTCAGAACTATGCCCTAATAGCAAGACCTTTAACTGACCTACTTAAGAAGAATGTAGATTTTGTTTTTGAACCATGTCATGAAAGAGCATTTCAGGAGTTGAAAGCAGCATTAGCCAGTCATCCGGTTTTGAGAATATATGACCCACAGTTGAAAACCGAGCTGCACACAGACGCATCTAGTGTAGCTTATGCCGCTGTACTAATGCAGCAATATCCAGGAGAAAGTGTATTGCACCCAGTACACTATATGAGTCGCAAGACGAGTGATGCAGAGAAGAAGTATAGTAGTTACGAATTGGAGGCCTTGGCGATTATAGAGGGTGTGAAAAAATTCAGGCAATATTTATATGGTATTCATTTCAAAATTGTTACAGACTGTCAGGCATTTGAGATGACATTGAAGAAAAGAGACCTTACAACTAGAGTGGCACGATGGGTCCTACTCCTCCAGGAGTATGACTATGAGGTGGAGCATAGGACGGGATCGATGATGAGGCATGTTGATGCCCTCAGTCGAGCACCTCACGTAGCTGTAGCGACAAGGCTGCTGCATGAACAAATTAAACAAGCTCAGCACCAGGATGAAGGCCTACATGCTATCACGGAGATATTGAAAGAGCGACCCTACTTAGATTATTCTATAGAGAATGGAGTATTGTACAAAGGTTTAAAGTTGGCTATACCTAAAGGGATGGAAATGGAAATTATAAAGAAGATTCACGCTAATGGTCATTTTGGAAAGAAAAAAATGACAGAGATGATTGACAAGGATTATCACATTCAAGGCTTATCAAGCAAGATAGATGAGTTTTTGTGTACATGTATCCCATGCCTGCTGGCAACTAAAAAAGCTGGTAAACAAGAAGGATTTTTGAATTGTATCGATAAAGAGAGTATTCCACTTCATACATTGCACTGTGACCATATTGGTCCACTGACTGAGACAAGGAAGAAATATAATTATATACTTACGGTAGTAGACGCGTTTACCAAGTTTGTATGGATATATCCCACTAAAGGAACGACGACAAAGGAGACTCTGGATAAAATGAGGTTACATCAACAGACGTTTGGTAACCCTACGCGTATTATCACTGACAGAGGAACGGCGTTTACAAGCAATGACTTTAAAGAGTACTGTGAGACGCAAAATATCCAACATGTAACTATAACAACCGGTATTCCGAGAGGAAATGGGCAAGTTGAGAGAATGCATCGTACAATGATATCAATATTAACTAAACTGTGTGTTTCAGATCCAAGTCTATGGTACAAGCATGTGTCCAGACTGCAGACGGCTCTTAATAGTACCTACCAACGGAGCATCGATACGACGCCGTTCGAGCTCATGATCGGAACCCGAATGAAGACGGAAGAGGATATAGAAATATGCAACATGTTACTACAAGAAGGTAAAGACTGTTATGTTATGGAACGAGAGCAGCTAAGAAGCGCCGCTAAAGCTCAGATAATGAGGATACAAGATGAAAATCGTCGAACATATAACAAGGATCGTAAGGAGAGTGTGAAGTACATAGCTGGTGATAGAGTTGCTATAAAGAGAACCCAGTTTGGTACTGGATTGAAGCTGCGACCTAAATTTTTAGGCCCTTATAGAGTAATAGCGGTCAAGGGCAATGACCGCTATGATGTTGAAAAGATTGACAGTTCCGCGGAGGGACCTACTCATACGTCAACATCAGCTGATCACATGAAGCCGTGGCCCTAAAGCCTACTGTGACGCATATTTTTGTAAGCCCTGTTGTTGTTTTTTTTATATTTTTTTTATTATGTTGATTTAGTTTTTTCTATTGTTTTTGTTAAGAGTCATAGGGCTGCCAACCTTGCCAGATGTAGCTATGATGTCATTATGTGATTTTAATCTTTAAAATGCTGTGTGTTACCTATCCTGTTATGTTAATGGTATGTGATTTTCCTATTGCTAAAGGTTTTTTTTTTTTAGTTAAGACAAAATATAGTGTGAATTAAATTAATAGTGTTCACTGTTGAAGTATAGTGTAAGAGTTAGACTTAGTGCCCGTTTGGCTTTTGTGTTTGAGGTCAAACACAAGTGTAGGATGGCCGAGTGTGGGATTGAATGTGTTATGAAAGAGGAATGAGTGAATGTTGTAAGAAGGAGAGAGTGAACGAGCAATGGAATGAGAGTAGAGACGAGTTGTGTGCGATGTACGGTGTAGATGTGTCCGCTATCGATGTAATTTTAAATAAGCAGTTTTTTTTTAATATAATTTGAAGTAAAGTCTCCGGTTTTATTTACTCGATCCCACATAAATATAGGGTGCCTACACGGTGCCTACCCTGACGTGGTACATGCACGCGCCTGCACTGCTAGCACGTATGGGTTTTGTCGCGAGTGAAAGTATCTGTCACTGTCATGCTAATGCAATGATTATTATCATCATCATCATCACATCAACCGAAAGACGTGCACTGCTGGACATAGGTCTCCCCCAACGATGACCACATCGACCGGTCACGTGCCTCTCATCCATCGGTTACCAGCAACCTTCACCAGGTCGTCGGACCACCTTGTAAGAGGCATACCCACACTGCATCTTCCATACCGTGGTCGCCACTCGAGCACTTTATAGCGTCAACGGCGGCCATCTGCTCTACGCGCAATGTTTTACTTTATATTATTATTACAAAGAATCTTCTAATGTCAATGTAGGTATTATGACAAAACGTTTTCTAAAAATAAATTTAAAAAAACCTCTTTTAATCAGTATTGATATTTAAAGCACATGGTGAGGTATAAATTTAAAATATTCATAAGAGATGCAGTTGTCTCATTAATTTAATTTATTCATTTAATATCCTTTGTAAATGTCACGTTGGTACGTGCACAAAACTTGCAAGTTGCAATAGAGTATTAAAAGCATACTTTAAGTTACTTTTTTTTTACATAACATGATTACATGCGGGTATCGGCCAGACAAATTTCAATAAACATAAGAAGGTCAAATGAAATCTACAGACAAAATACTAATTATTATTATTATTAAGAACTATTTGAAGAAACCAATCTGAAGTTAATTATTCTTATCATCGGAACTCGCCGCTTACGTAATTAAATCTGCGAGAATATAATATTGATTTTATTATGCATCTTATGCAAAATAGTAGATAGTGTAAAAAGGACATATTTTATGATAATAAAGGTCCGTTCGATAATGTTTCAATTTTCCAGTAAGCCATTCAATATACTTTTATCAGATATAAACGCTGTGTAAATAATTAAGTGCCAAACGGATATGTTGAGATGATCATATTTATACTTTAATTAGACAATCGTCGTTACAGTAGGCAATATGGAAACTGTACAGTTTTCAGAGCGTCAGCAATCGAAATAAAATAGGCGAGCTAGACCGGTCGCAATTGTTTTATTCCAATAAAAACATTGCATATTAAATTTTTGGTATACCTAAATAACACGTTTTTTCTTAACATTTGTGAATAAAACTTGTCTAGATTTTTCGACGAAAACCACTTGGTATTCAAATTGAAGATGGGGATGGCTACTAAAATAACCATGTCTCATTTAAATTTATTATCAAGGACATACGTGCCGCAAATTAATATACTAATAATTATTACATAATATAGCTATTTTTAACTCACATGTGCATTGTGTTGATAATGTCATGTACTGTCATGTACTCCGGACTTACGTGATTTTAGGATAGTTGAATTTTTTCTCAATTTAAGTATCTTTTTGTAAAGAAGTCTCTAGAATTTTCGATTTAGACGTCTTAGTAATGAAATAGATACATACCTATATAAACGGATCAGTCATTGTAGGACATTAGTGTTGCTATTTCAGCTAATATTTATAGCCACTGTATTTGGGTGATTAGCAGAAAAGTAAGTTATGTCTTTTATTTTGTATTACAGTTCAATTTTAATTCTTTTTTTGTGCCATGTAGGTACTTTTTGTTGTGGTGGAATTCTGTTTTTCTCTATATATTAATACTAGCTGTCGGCCCCGGCTTCGCAAGGATCATCTTTCTTTTATAGACTATGACACTCTGACATAGTGTAGCTTCCCAACAGTGAAAGAATTTTTGAAATCTTTCACTGTTGTTGAGCCTATTCAATCCAAACAAACAAACCTTTCCTCTTTATAATATTAGTATAGATCAAGTTTTAATTGGGGAAAGTGTTGTGGACTGTAATTGACTGTATATTGTTAATTAAATAATAAGGCGATTGGTTCCATTAATAGTATAATTAAAACTTGATAATATAATATGAACAAAAGCTTTCAAATACAAAAACACGTATAAAATAATATTTAAAAAGTGCTTTCGGCACACTATTTCTAAAAATTCTATCACGCAAAAACTACTAAAAATACTACATATAATGAAACTTAACAATAATAAAGTTTATACACCCAAAATAACACTTATAGACTTAATATATTAAAGATATTGTTTTAAGTACTAATCCCGCTCAGATTAAGTCAGACGAAGACTTGGCCAGAAAATTTTCCACAAGTATATCTACAAGTTATTGCGTCTTCTTTCTGGGCACGATGTTCATAGGGTACTCCTCGCTGGGCCGCACCACCAGTCTGTTAGCGCTGAACTTCACGACTCTCGGCGTGTTCTTCGTCGCTTCCACCTTGAACTTCGATAGGAACCTCACAATAAACACTTTCATTTGAATTTGTGCAAATCTGTACCCTGGAACAATATAGAAAATGTTTTAAGGTAGGGATAAGCTAAACTTGAGAATACTTGAGATTTTTAAATTGATACTGTTAAAGAAATATATGAGACGAAATATATACAATTTCTTGATAGACTTCCATCTTTACTTATAGTAGTAGTAAGTAGAGTCGATCGAAATAAATTTGGTTTTGTGATAAACGGCCATGTATTTATATTTTTATCCGTTGTCTAATAAAAATGTGTCTAAAAAACAGATACCAATAAAAAAAAATAAGTTGACCTCACCAATACAATTCCTAGGACCTGTTCCGAACGGCAAGTAAACAGCGGGGTGTCTGAGCGCCGTATTTTCTTTTGAAAATCTCGATGGATCGAATTTTTCAGGATTAGGATAATATTTAGGATCCCATTGTAGACCTCTAGCCGGAATTATCACGAGTTGACCTTTGTTGATGGTGACGTCGGTTCCGGGGAGTTTGTAATCTTGGTTCGCTTGTCTTTGTAAAATATCTATAACCGGGTACATTCTGAGAGTTTCGTTAATTACTTGTGATAGATAGGTCATCTCCTGTATGGTCTCGTACGTCAGCGGGCCGCTGTGTCTCTCGAGCACGCTGTCTATCTCGGCGATCAGCTTGTCCTGCACCTCAGGGTGTACAGCCAGCTCCCTCATCATGTACCCCAAGGTGGTGGCGCTGGTTTCATATCCAGCGGCGTAGAACACGAACGTTTGTGCCATTATTATGTCGTCGGTAACTGCTATCTTCAAATCGGCTTGATCCGATTCTTTTTTGCTTCTATGAATTTCCTTCTCCTGTCTAAGCTCCAAAAGCATATCCATAATGTCTTTTCGCGGCGATGGCTTACCGTTTCTTTCTTTTACTGCAATCTTAACGATATCATAGAAAAATTGATTTAAACTTTTGGGGAAAAGGTTCATACCTAGTTTCTTAAGTAGGTTGGGGTACATCATGTCCAAATCAGTAACAAAGTTCAGATCAAAAATCAATCTATCTATGTCTTGCAACTGCTTGATCCTGTCGCCGCTCGTGTCGACGTCGAGGCCGAACGCGCAAGCCGATATTGCAGCGATCGTGTATTTCTGAGCCAAGTCCTGCACTTCCTGCTCTGGATTGTCTTTTATGGCTTCCTCGACTTGTTCCATTAGTTTATCTGCTCGCTCCGTGACCAGGTACACCATGTTCTTCAGCTTGCCGGACGTGAACACCGGCGTGAAGCGGTTCCTGAGCGCTCGCCATAAATTGCCGTCCGCGTGGAAAAGGTTCCGTCCTATACCTTTGTTAAAATCGAATCCGCGATCGACGAAGACGTCGAAATCTTTGATCATGATCGCTTTGATGATCTCGGGGTCTCGGACGAGCAGGGTGGGGCTCGTCATTCTGTAGAAACCGACCACTTTTTCATTCGGATACTGGTCATATATATCTTTATAAACGAGTGAAAAATGTTTTCTTCGTAGCGTGAACTCCTTGAAGTTGCCGAAAAATGGCAGCGGTGTGGGACCCACCACATTTTTGTTCTTCCAGTAATTGAAATTCTTCGTAAAATAATAGTAAATTAAGTAAATTATTGTCGTAATCAAAGAAGCTATTTGCAAAAACATCTTTATCGAAGGTGTTCACTCTTACAATTGTATACGATAACTGCCGTCAAACTATCGAAATGATGCAATTTATAACAAGACCCGCCGTGCGTCGGTCGTGTACCGGTCTAGTAGCGATGTCGCATCAGGGATGTCACTGTTATCGAAGTAGTTTGTTGCAGTCGCCGGACGACTGCGTAATTATAGGTCAATTGTACAACGGCTGTGCGACGAAACATGGAAGGCAGCCCTAAGTGTATATAAAAATTTTTTGCTTGTAAAAGTGTTTCGGGACAACTCTTCGTGGTCCTCGAAATGCATGAACTGCTTCATTGTGATATTATACAAAGCGTGGGTCGGTGATAATAGAAATAAATAATATTGTGTTAAAATGCTTACTAGTAGTGCTAAATTGGATTGTAAGAAATAAAACTTATAGACTATGGGCCCATGTTAAAAAAATGATGGGTCATTTGAACCACCAGATGACCTATGTAGAACGATATAAGAGCATAAAATAATAAGATTTAGCATTGTGCCGTCACTTGTAAGCTGTCCAACTGAGTGCAGGTGAGAATTCAAAAGTACAGGTAGAGTGAGTACATTTTGGTCATATATTTTTGAACGGCATTGTTACCATCGATAGATCCATGAAAAATAATACTAAAACGCGTAGTGCCGTAAAAAAATGAGGGTCCAAAAAGTCGGAATTTTTTTTTGATTTTCCGACAATTTCCAGGGTGAATTTGGTCATTTGATACAGTACGGCATCAGTTTCATACTATTTCAATACTGCTTCTAATCCATCATTCCGCAACGCCGTAAAAAAATCAAGCGACAAGGGAAAAAACCGAAGGTTGCAGCCCCCTCTCGTTCCGTGGTCTAGGGGGTGATTTGATAAAGTACGGCTTCGGTTCCACAACATTATCTAGCACTTAAAAGTACTATTAAAAATAATGCC
Source organism: Polylopha cassiicola (assembly GCA_038024825.1). Lineage (NCBI taxonomy): Eukaryota > Metazoa > Arthropoda > Insecta > Lepidoptera > Tortricidae > Polylopha > Polylopha cassiicola. The sequence goes on from CP149062.1 coordinate 9,127,204, forward strand.
GTCAAAAAATGATTGTTCATTTGAATGTATATCAATAATTATCTTAATTTCATCGTATTCTTGATTTATAAAGCTGTAAAATCATTTGACCCTGTACGGGAACTATTTTTCTAACATAATATTGTAAAATACAATTGTTATATAGTATTGCCGTTCAGCAGAAACTGTTCTGAAAAAAGTTATGGAGAAATACAAAAACTGAAATTTTGCAAATTATTGCAGAAATTTAAATATCATAAATTAATGAAATATAGCAGTTTTCTACATTGTATCCCATGTTTTAAATAGTATTAACATAAATAAATTAGGAAAAAATGTTGCCGTACATTTTAATGTAGACCATATCTTATATATAAATGCGAAAGTAACTCTATCGGTCTGTCTGTCTGTTACGCTTTCACGCTAAAACTTCTGGACCGATTTAAATGAAATTTGGTACAAAGAAAGTCTGGAGCCTGATAAAGGACATAGGCTACTTTTTAACCGAGGAGTTCCACGCGGACGAAGTCGCAGGCAGAAGCTAGTATAATATAATTCTTGATATAATGTATTAGAGACATAATCACAAAACGAACTGCTATCAAAAAGTAGGTTAGGTTAGGTTTGAACTGCGTCCCCCTACCAAAACGAATGGGTAACAAAAGGAGGTTAGGATAGGTAAATAAAATACAATGTGCAAAAGTAAATTAAATATATTATTAAGTAAGTACATAAATCCCAGGCACATTACCTACTTTAGATTTAAATTTGAAGCAATTGCTCGTAAAAATTCACCTTCGTTCGATTAAGTATAATATTATCAATTCTTTTTTGTTGCTCCATATGTATTTTCTTTTTTTTTTCTGGCGGTTGCCCATTCATATATGATTGTATATTTCCAAGAATAATGTTAGATTCAGCTAATAATTCATTATGATTTGTATATAAAATGAGCGTTATACCATACAATCTTTATAAGAAATAAGCGTTATACCGAACGATAAATATACGAAATAAATTTATATATTTTAAAATTATACCAAACGTTTATTATACACAATGAATGATTATATTAAATTATATCAAATGAAATTATTTGAAATTATATCAAATGTTGATATATCAATAGAAAATATATTAGATATTTTTATATCGATCATTACACACCCCTTTGAACCAACGAAAATGTACGGCATATGAAAAAATAATATCTATGCATAAAATACTTTCGAAATAAATTAATTTGATGTTGTGTCAAATCACCCCCTGGACCACGGCAAGAGAGGGGGCTGCAACCTTCGGTTTTTTCCCCTTGTCGCTTGATTTTTTTACGGCGTTGCGGAATGATGGATTAGAAGCAGTATTGAAATAGTATGAAACTGATGCCGTACTGTATCAAATGACCAAATTCACCCTGGAAATTGTCGGAAAATCAAAAAAAAATTCCGACTTTTTGGACCCTCATTTTTTTACGGCACTACGCGTTTTAGTATTATTTTTCATGGATCTATCGATGGTAACAATGCCGTTCAAAAATATATGACCAAAATGTACTCACTCTACCTGTACTTTTGAATTCTCACCTGCACTCAGTTGGACAGCTTACAAGTGACGGCACAATGCTAAATCTTATTATTTTATGCTCTTATATCGTTCTACATAGGTCATCTGGTGGTTCAAATGACCCATCATTTTTTTAACATGGGCCCATAGTCTATTATTAAAACACGATATTATACGCAAAAGCACGCTTTAGGTACATATAGAAATAATTTGATAAATATAGGGTGCCTACTCGGTGCCTACCCTGACGTGGTACATGCACGCGCCTGCACTGCTAGCACGTATGGGTTTTGTCGCGAGTGAAAGTATCTGTCACTGTCATGCTAATGCAATGAGTGTAAGAGCGACAGTGATGTGTGATTATTATCATCATCATCATCACATTAAACAAAAGACGTCCATTGCTGGACATAGGCCTCCCCCAACGATGACCACATCGACCGGTCACGTGCCTCTCATCCATCGGTTACCAGCAACCTTCACCAGGTCGTCGGACCACCTTGTAAGAGGCATACCCACACTGTGTCTTCCAGTCCGTGGTCGCCACTCGAGCACTTTATAGCCCCAACGGCCATCTGCTCTACGCGCAATGTTTTACATTATATTATTACTAGCGGCCCCGGCAGACGTCGTCCTGCCCGTCTGATTGTTTCGTCAAAGATCTGTCAAAGTCTTCTGTCACTTCTTCATAAGGCTTCATATTTTCCCCGTTTTTTACACATTTTCCACTGTTTCTTCACCTATTGGTCGCAGCGTGATGTTATATAGCCTAAAGCCTTCCTCGATAAATGGTCTATCCAACAAAAAAAGATTTTTTTTGTTGGATAGACCTGTAGTTCCTGAGATTAGCGCGTTCAAACAAACAAACAAACTCTTTAGCTTTATAATATTAGTATAGATTACAAAGAATCTTCTAATGTCAATGTAGGTATTAGGACAAAACGGTTTCTAAAAATAAATTTATAAAAACCTCTTTTAATCAGTATTGATATTTAAAACACATAACGAGGTATAAATTTAAAATATTCAAAAGAGATGCAGTTGTCTCATTAATTTAATTTATTCATTTAAGATCTTTTTGAATGTCACATTGGTACGTGCACAAAACATGCAAGTTGCAATAGAGTATTAAAAGCATACTTTAAGTTACTTTGTTTACATAACATGATTACATGCCAGACAAATTTTCCATAAACATATGAAAGTCAAATGAAATCTACAGACAAAATACTGATTATTATTATCAAGCACTATTTTAAGAAACCAATCTGAAGTTAATTATCCTTATCATCGGATCACGCCGCTCACGTGATTAAATCTGCGGGAGTATAATATTAATTTTATTATGCATCTTATGCAAAATAGTTGATAGTGTAAAAATGTATGATAGTAAATTTTCCAGTAAGCCATTCAATATACTTTTATCAGATATAAACATTGTGTAAATAATTAAGTGCCAAGCACTGGCCAAACAGATAATATTATGTTGACATGATCATATTATTATTTATACTTTAATTAGACAATCGTCAGTGCAGTCGGCAATATGGAAACTGCAAAGTTTTCAAAGCTTCAGCAATTGATATAAAATACGCTAGCTAAATTCGTGGCAGTTGTTTTTTACCAATAAAAAACATTGCATATTATATTCTTGATATATGTACCTAGTAATACGTTTTTTTCTTAACATTTGTAAAAAAATCGCGTCTAGATTTTTCGACTAAAACCACTTAGTATTCAAATTGAAGATATAGGTACCAAAATAACCATGTCTCATTCAAATTTATTATCAAGGACATAGGTGCAGCAAATTAATATACTAATAATTGTTACATAATATAACTATTTTTAACTCGCATGTGCATTGTGTTGATAATGTCATGTACTGTCATGTACTCCGGACTTACGTGATTTTAGGATAGTTGATTTTTTTCTCAATTTAAGTATCTTTTTGTAAAGAAGTCTCTAGAATTTTCGATTTAAACGTCTTAGTAATGAAATAGATACATACCTATATAAACGGATCAGTCATTGTAGGACATTAGTGTTGCTATTTCAGCTAATATTTATAGCCACTGTATTTGGGTGATTAGCAGAAAAGTAAGTTATGTCTTTAATTTTGTATTACAGTTCTATTTATAGGTACCTACAAATTTTAATTCTTTTTTTGTGCCACGTAGGTACTTTTTGTTGTGGTGGAATTCTGTTTTTCTCTATATATTAATACTAGCTGTCCGCCCCGGCTTCGCAAGGATCATCATTCTTTTATAGATGTGGCGGCCCGGCCGGTCAGGGCCGCCACAGTACTCCCCCCCAAAAGGAAAAAAAAAACTATAATCAAAATAATAATATATCAGCAAATCGCTGCTCGATCTATCTATGTTACGTGATCTACGTGACTCTATGGAATGCGCTGACAGGGCCGCCACAATAGACTATCTATGACACTCTGACATAGTGTAGCTTCCCAACAGTGAAAGAATTTTTGAAATCTTTCACTGTTGCTGAGCCTATTCAATCCAAACAAACAAACCTTTCCTCTTTATAATATTAGTATAGATCAAGTTTTAATTGGGGAAAATGTTGTGGACTGTAATTGACTGTATATTGTTAATTAAATAATAAGGCGATTGGTTCCATTAATAGTATAATTAAAACTTGATAATATAATATGAACAAAAGCTTTCAAATACAAAAACACGTATAAAATAGTATTTAAAAAGTGCTTTCGGCACACTATTTCTAAAAACTCTTTTACGCAAAAAGTACCAACTCAAAAATACTTTAATCAAACTTAACAATAATATAGTTCATACACCCAAATAACACTTAGGCTTAATATATTAAAGATATTGTTTTAAGTGCTAATCCTGCTCAAATTAAGTCACACGAAGACTTCGCCTGGAAATTTTTCACAAATACAAGTTATTGCGTCTTCTTTCTGGGCACGATGTTCATAGGATACTCCTCGCTGGGCCGCACCACCAGTCTGTTAGCGCTGAACTTCACCACCCTCGGCGTGTTCTTCGACGCCTCCACTTTGAACTTCGATAGGAACCTCACAATGAACACTTTCATTTGAATTTGTGCAAACCTGTACCCTGGAACAGAATATAAAAAATGTTTTAAGGCACGGATAAGCTAAACTGTATACTGTTAAAAGAAATATATGCGACAAAGTGTATATGATTTCTAGGTAGACCTTTACTATAATATAAATAGGTACTAACTGTATTCATACTAAAAAGATATCTAAGTCGATCGAAATAAATTTGGTTTTGTGATGAACAGCCAAGGGCGTGTGCATTCCATACAGGCACAGTGTCACTAATGTATGAAGTGCCTACCTTGGCACTTCATACTAACGCTCCCCCCATTGCACGTCCATGTTGTTTATATATTTTATCCGTTATCTAATAGAAACATGTCTAAATAAGTTGATCTCACCAATACAATTCCTAGGACCTGTTCCGAACGGCAAATAAACAGCGGGGTGTCTGAGCGCCGTATTTTCCTTTGAAAATCTCGATGGATCGAATTTTTCAGGATTAGGATAATATTTAGGATCCCATTGTAGACCTCTAGCCGGAATTATCACGAGTTGACCTTTGTTGATGGTGACGTCGGTTCCGGGGAGTTTGTAATCTTGGTTCGCTTGTCTTTGTAAAATATCTATAACCGGGTACATTCTGAGAGTTTCATTAATTACTTGTGATAGATACGTCATCTCCTGTATGGTCTCGTACGTCAGCGGGCCGCTGTGTCTCTCGAGCACGCTGTCTATCTCGGCGATCAGCTTGTCCTGCACCTCAGGGTGTACAGCCAGCTCCCTCATCATGTACCCCAAGGTGGTGGCGCTGGTTTCATATCCAGCGCCGTAGAACACGAACGTTTGTGCCATTATTATGTCGTCGGTAACTGCTATCTTCAAATCGGCTTGATCCGATTCTTTTTTGCTTCTATGAATTTCCTTCTCCTGTCTAAGCTCCAAAAGCATATCCATAATGTCTTTTCGCGGCGATGGCTTACCGTTTCTTTCTTTTACTGCAATCTTAACGATATCATAGAAAAATTGATTTAAACTTTTGGGGAAAAGGTTCATACCTAGTTTCTTAAGTAGGTTGGGGTACATCATGTCCAAATCAGTAACAAAGTTCAGATCAAAAATCAATCTATCTATGTCTTGCAACTGCTTGATCCTGTCGCCGCTCGTGTCGACGTCGAGGCCGAACGCGCAAGCCGATATTGTAGCGATCGTGTATTTCTGAGCCAAGTCCTGCACTTCCTGCTCCGGATTGTCTTTTATGGCTTCCTCGATGTGTTGCAGTAGTTTATCTGCTCGCTCCGTGACCAGGTACACCATGTTCTTCAGCTTGCCGGACGTGAACACCGGCGTGAAGCGGTTCCTGAGCGCTCGCCATAAATTGCCGTCCGCGTGGAAAAGGTTCCGTCCTATACCTTTGTTAAAATCGAATCCGCGATCGACGAAGACGTCGAAATCTTTGATCATGATCGCTTTGATGATCTCGGGATCTCGGACCAGCAGGGCGGGGCTAGTCATCCTGTAGATTCCGACCACTTTTTCATTTGGATACTGTTCATATATATCTTTGTAAATTAATGAATAGTGTTTTCTTCGTAGCGTGAACTCCTTGAGGTTGCCGAAAAATGGCAGCGGTGTGGGACCCACCACATTTTTGTTCTTCCAGTAATTGAAATTCCTCGTAAAATAATGATATATTAAGTAAAGAATTGTCGTAAGTAAAGATGCTATTTGCAAAAACATCTTTATCGAAGGTGTTCACTCTTACAATTGTATACGATAACTGCCGTCAAACTATCGAAATGATGCAATTTATAACAAGACCCGCCGTGCGTCGGTCGTGTACCGGTCTAGTAGCGATGTCGCATCAGGGATGTCACTGTTATCGGAGTAGTTTGTTGCAGTCGCCGGACGACTGCGTAATTATAGGTCAATTGTACAACGGCTGTGCGACGAAACATGAAAGGCAGCCCTAAGTGTATATAAAAATTTTTTGCTTGTAAAAAGTGTTTCGGGACAACTCTTCGTGGTCCTCGAAATGCATGAACTGCTTCATTGTGATATTATACAAAGCGTTAGTCGGTGAAAATAGAATGAAATAATATTGTTTTAAAATGCTTACTAGTAGTGCTAAATTGGATTGTAAAAAATTAAACTTATTTAAACACGATATTATACGCAAAAGCACGCTTTACATATAGAAATAATTTGATAAATATAGGGTGCCTACTCGGTGCCTACCCTGACGTGGTACATGCACGCGCCTGCACTGCTAGCACGTATGGGTCTTGTCGCGAGTGAAAGTATCTGTCACTGTCATGCTAATGCAATGAGTGTAAGAGCGAATGTGATGTGTGATTATTATCATCATCATCATCACATCAACCGAAAGACGTCCACTGCTGGACATAGGCCTCCCCCAACGATGACCACATCGACCGGTCACGTGCCTCTCATCCATCGGTTACCAGCAACCTTCACCAGGTCGTCGGACCACCTTGTAAGAGGCATACCCACACTGCATCTTCCATACCGTGGTCGCCACTCGAGCACTTTATAGCGTCAACGGCGGCCATCTGCTCTACGCGCAATGTTTTACATTATATTATTATTACAAAGAATCTTCTACTGTCAATGTAGGTATTAGGACAAAACGGTTTCTAAAAATAAATTTAAAAAAACCTCTTTTAATCAGTATTGATATTTAAAGCACATGGTGAGGTATAAATTTAAAATATTCATAAGAGATGCAGTTGTCTCATTAATTTAATTTATTCATTTAATATCCTTTGTAAATGTCACGTTGGTACGTGCACAAAACTTGCAAGTTGCAATAGAGTATTAAAAGCATACTTTAAGTTACTTTTTTTTTACATAACATGATTACATGCGGGTATCGGCCAGACAAATTTCAATAAACATAAGAAGGTCAAATGAAATCTACAGACAAAATACTAATTATTATTATTATTATTAAGAACTATTTGAAGAAACCAATCTGAAGTTAATTATTCTTATCATCGGAACTCGCCGCTTACGTAATTAAATCTGCGAGAATATAATATTGATTTTATTATGCATCTTATGCAAAATAGTAGATAGTGTAAAAAGGACATATTTTATGATAATAAAGGTCCGTTCGATAATGTTTCAATTTTCCAGTAAGCCATTCAATATACTTTTATCAGATATAAACGCTGTGTAAATAATTAAGTGCCAAACGGATATGTTGAGATGATCATATTTATACTTTAATTAGACAATCGTCGTTACAGTAGGCAATATGGAAACTGTACAGTTTTCAGAGCGTCAGCAATCGAAATAAAATAGGCGAGCTAGACCGGTCGCAATTGTTTTATTCCAATAAAAACATTGCATATTAAATTTTTGGTATACCTAAATAACACGTTTTTTTCTTAACATTTGTGAATAAAACTTGTCTAGATTTTTCGACGAAAACCACTTGGTATTCAAATTGAAGATGGGGATGGCTACTAAAATAACCATGTCTCATTTAAATTTATTATCAAGGACATACGTGCCGCAAATTAATATACTAATAATTATTACATAATATAGCTATTTTTAACTCACATGTGCATTGTGTTGATAATGTCATGTACTGTCATGTACTCCGGACTTACGTGATTTTAGGATAGTTGAATTTTTTCTCAATTTAAGTATCTTTTTGTAAAGAAGTCTCTAGAATTTTCGATTTAGACGTCTTAGTAATGAAATAGATACATACCTATATAAACGGATCAGTCATTGTAGGACATTAGTGTTGCTATTTCAGCTAATATTTATAGCCACTGTATTTGGGTGATTAGCAGAAAAGTAAGTTATGTCTTTTATTTTGTATTACAGTTCAATTTTAATTCTTTTTTTGTGCCATGTAGGTACTTTTTGTTGTGGTGGAATTCTGTTTTTCTCTATATATTAATACTAGCTGTCGGCCCCGGCTTCGCAAGGATCATCTTTCTTTTATAGACTATGACACTCTGACATAGTGTAGCTTCCCAACAGTGAAAGAATTTTTGAAATCTTTCACTGTTGTTGAGCCTATTCAATCCAAACAAACAAACCTTTCCTCTTTATAATATTAGTATAGATCAAGTTTTAATTGGGGAAAGTGTTGTGGACTGTAATTGACTGTATATTGTTAATTAAATAATAAGGCGATTGGTTCCATTAATAGTATAATTAAAACTTGATAATATAATATGAACAAAAGCTTTCAAATACAAAAACACGTATAAAATAATATTTAAAAAGTGCTTTCGGCACACTATTTCTAAAAATTCTATCACGCAAAAACTACTAAAAATACTACATATAATGAAACTTAACAATAATAAAGTTTATACACCCAAAATAACACTTATAGACTTAATATATTAAAGATATTGTTTTAAGTACTAATCCCGCTCAGATTAAGTCAGACGAAGACTTGGCCAGAAAATTTTCCACAAGTATATCTACAAGTTATTGCGTCTTCTTTCTGGGCACGATGTTCATAGGGTACTCCTCGCTGGGCCGCACCACCAGTCTGTTAGCGCTGAACTTCACGACTCTCGGCGTGTTCTTCGTCGCTTCCACCTTGAACTTCGATAGGAACCTCACAATAAACACTTTCATTTGAATTTGTGCAAATCTGTACCCTGGAACAATATAGAAAATGTTTTAAGGTAGGGATAAGCTAAACTTGAGAATACTTGAGATTTTTAAATTGATACTGTTAAAGAAATATATGAGACGAAATATATACAATTTCTTGATAGACTTCCATCTTTACTTATAGTAGTAGTAAGTAGAGTCGATCGAAATAAATTTGGTTTTGTGATAAACGGCCATGTATTTATATCTTTTATTCGTTGTCTAATAAAAATGTGTCTAAAAAACAGATACCAATAAAAAAATAAGTTGACCTCACCGATACAATTCCTAGGACCTATTCCGAACGACAAGTAAGCAGCGGGGTGTCTGAGCGCCGTATTTTCCTTCGAAAATCTCTCTGGATCGAATTTTTCAGGGTTAGGATAATATTTAGGATCCCAGTGTAGACCTTTGGCCGGAACTATGACCAGTTGACCTTTGTTGATGGTGATGTCGGTTCCGGGGAGTTTGTAATCTCGGTTCGCTTGTCTTTGTAAAATATCTATAACCGGGTACATCCTGAGAGTTTCGTTAATTACTTGTGATAGATACGTCATCTCCTGTATGGTCTCGTACGTCAGCGGGCCGCTGTGTCTCTCGAGCACGCTGTCTATCTCGGCGATCAGCTTGTCCTGCACCTCAGGGTGTACAGCCAGCTCCCTCATCATGTACCCCATGGTGGTGGCGCTGGTTTCATATCCAGCGGCGTAGAACACGAACGTTTGTGCCATTATTATGTCGTCGGTAACTGCTATCTTCAAATCGGCTTGATCCGATTCTTTTTTGCTTCTATGAATTTCCTTCTCCTGTCTAAGCTCCAAAAGCATATCCATAATGTCTTTTCGCGGCGATGGCTTACCGTTTCTTTCTTTTACTGCAATCTTAACGATATCATAGAAAAATTGATTTAAACTTTTGGGGAAAAGGTTCATACCTAGTTTCTTAAGTAGGTTGGGGTACATCATGTCCAAATCAGTAACAAAGTTCAGATCAAAAATCAATCTATCTATGTCTTGCAACTGCTTGATCCTGTCGCCGCTCGTGTCGACGTCGAGGCCGAACGCGCAAGCCGATATTGCAGCGATCGTGTATTTCTGAGCCAAGTCCTGCACTTCCTGCTCTGGATTGTCTTTTATGGCTTCCTCGACTTGTTCCATTAGTTTATCTGCTCGCTCCGTGACCAGGTACACCATGTTCTTCAGCTTGCCGGACGTGAACACCGGCGTGAAGCGGTTCCTGAGCGCTCGCCATAAATTGCCGTCCGCGTGGAAAAGGTTCCGTCCTATACCTTTGTTAAAATCGAATCCGCGATCGACGAAGACGTCGAAATCTTTGATCATGATCGCTTTGATGATCTCGGGGTCTCGGACGAGCAGGGTGGGGCTCGTCATTCTGTAGAAACCGACCACTTTTTCATTCGGATACTGGTCATATATATCTTTATAAACGAGTGAAAAATGTTTTCTTCGTAGCGTGAACTCCTTGAAGTTGCCGAAAAATGGCAGCGGTGTGGGACCCACCACATTTTTGTTCTTCCAGTAATTGAAATTCTTCGTAAAATAATAGTAAATTAAGTAAATTATTGTCGTAATCAAAGAAGCTATTTGCAAAAACATCTTTATCGAAGGTGTTCACTCTTACAATTGTATACGATAACTGCCGTCAAACTATCGAAATGATGCAATTTATAACAAGACCCGCCGTGCGTCGGTCGTGTACCGGTCTAGTAGCGATGTCGCATCAGGGATGTCACTGTTATCGAAGTAGTTTGTTGCAGTCGCCGGACGACTGCGTAATTATAGGTCAATTGTACAACGGCTGTGCGACGAAACATGGAAGGCAGCCCTAAGTGTATATAAAAATTTTTTGCTTGTAAAAAGTGTTTCGGGACAACTCTTCGTGGTCCTCGAAATGCATGAACTGCTTCATTGTGATATTATACAAAGCGTGGGTCGGTGATAATAGAAATAAATAATATTGTGTTAAAATGCTTACTAGTAGTGCTAAATTGGATTGTAAGAAATAAAACTTATAGACTATGGGCCCATGTTAAAAAAATGATGGGTCATTTGAACCACCAGATGACCTATGTAGAACGATATAAGAGCATAAAATAATAAGATTTAGCATTGTGCCGTCACTTGTAAGCTGTCCAACTGAGTGCAGGTGAGAATTCAAAAGTACAGGTAGAGTGAGTACATTTTGGTCATATATTTTTGAACGGCATTGTTACCATCGATAGATCCATGAAAAATAATACTAAAACGCGTAGTGCCGTAAAAAAATGAGGGTCCAAAAAGTCGGAATTTTTTTTTGATTTTCCGACAATTTCCAGGGTGAATTTGGTCATTTGATACAGTACGGCATCAGTTTCATACTATTTCAATACTGCTTCTAATCCATCATTCCGCAACGCCGTAAAAAATCAAGCGACAAGGGGAAAAAACCGAAGGTTGCAGCCCCTCTCTTGCCGTGGTCCAGGTGTGATTTGATCAAGTACGGCTTCGGTTCCACAACATTATCTAGCACTTAAAAGTACTATTAAAAATAATGCCGTCAAAAAATGATTGTTCATTTGAATGTATATCAATAATTATCTTAATTTCATCGTATTCTTGATTTATAAAGCTGTAAAATCATTTGACCCTGTACGGGAACTATTTTTCTAACATAATATTGTAAAATACAATTGTTATATAGTATTGCCGTTCAGCAGAAACTGTTCTGAAAAAAGTTATGGAGAAATACAAAAACTGAAATTTTGCAAATTATTGCAGAAATTTAAATATCATAAATTAATGAAATATAGCAGTTTTCTACATTGTATCCCATGTTTTAAATAGTATTAACATAAATAAATTAGGAAAAAATGTTGCCGTACATTTTAATGTAGACCATATCTTATATATAAATGCGAAAGTAACTCTATCGGTCTGTCTGTCTGTTACGCTTTCACGCTAAAACTTCTGGACCGATTTAAATGAAATTTGGTACAAAGAAAGTCTGGAGCCTGATAAAGGACATAGGCTACTTTTTAACCGAGGAGTTCCACGCGGACGAAGTCGCAGGCAGAAGCTAGTATAATATAATTCTTGATATAATGTATTAGAGACATAATCACAAAACGAACTGCTATCAAAAAGTAGGTTAGGTTAGGTTTGAACTGCGTCCCCCTACCAAAACGAATGGGTAACAAAAGGAGGTTAGGATAGGTAAATAAAATACAATGTGCAAAAGTAAATTAAATATATTATTAAGTAAGTACATAAATCCCAGGCACATTACCTACTTTAGATTTAAATTTGAAGCAATTGCTCGTAAAAATTCACCTTCGTTCGATTAAGTATAATATTATCAATTCTTTTTTGTTGCTCCATATGTATTTTCTTTTTTGTCTGGCGGTTGCCCATTCATATATGATTGTATATTTCCAAGAATAATGTTAGATTCAGCTAATAATTCATTATGATTTGTATATAAAATGAGCGTTATACCATACAATCTTTATAAGAAATAAGCGTTATACCGAACGATAAATATACGAAATAAATTTATATATTTTAAAATTATACCAAACGTTTATTATACACAATGAATGATTATATTAAATTATATCAAATGAAATTATTTGAAATTATATCAAATGTTGATATATCAATAGAAAATATATTAGATATTTTTATATCGATCATTACACACCCCTTTGAACCAACGAAAATGTACGGCATATGAAAAAATAATATCTATGCATAAAATACTTTCGAAATAAATTAATTTGATGTTGTGTCAAATCACCCCCTGGACCACGGCAAGAGAGGGGGCTGCAACCTTCGGTTTTTTCCCCTTGTCGCTTGATTTTTTTACGGCGTTGCGGAATGATGGATTAGAAGCAGTATTGAAATAGTATGAAACTGATGCCGTACTGTATCAAATGACCAAATTCACCCTGGAAATTGTCGGAAAATCAAAAAAAAATTCCGACTTTTTGGACCCTCATTTTTTTACGGCACTACGCGTTTTAGTATTATTTTTCATGGATCTATCGATGGTAACAATGCCGTTCAAAAATATATGACCAAAATGTACTCACTCTACCTGTACTTTTGAATTCTCACCTGCACTCAGTTGGACAGCTTACAAGTGACGGCACAATGCTAAATCTTATTATTTTATGCTCTTATATCGTTCTACATAGGTCATCTGGTGGTTCAAATGACCCATCATTTTTTTAACATGGGCCCATAGTCTATTATTAAAACACGATATTATACGCAAAAGCACGCTTTAGGTACATATAGAAATAATTTGATAAATATAGGGTGCCTACTCGGTGCCTACCCTGACGTGGTACATGCACGCGCCTGCACTGCTAGCACGTATGGGTTTTGTCGCGAGTGAAAGTATCTGTCACTGTCATGCTAATGCAATGAGTGTAAGAGCGACAGTGATGTGTGATTATTATCATCATCATCATCACATTAAACAAAAGACGTCCATTGCTGGACATAGGCCTCCCCCAACGATGACCACATCGACCGGTCACGTGCCTCTCATCCATCGGTTACCAGCAACCTTCACCAGGTCGTCGGACCACCTTGTAAGAGGCATACCCACACTGTGTCTTCCAGTCCGTGGTCGCCACTCGAGCACTTTATAGCCCCAACGGCCATCTGCTCTACGCGCAATGTTTTACATTATATTATTACTAGCGGCCCCGGCAGACGTCGTCCTGCCCGTCTGATTGTTTCGTCAAAGATCTGTCAAAGTCTTCTGTCACTTCTTCATAAGGCTTCATATTTTCCCCGTTTTTTACACATTTTCCACTGTTTCTTCACCTATTGGTCGCAGCGTGATGTTATATAGCCTAAAGCCTTCCTCGATAAATGGTCTATCCAACAAAAAAAGATTTTTTTTGTTGGATAGACCTGTAGTTCCTGAGATTAGCGCGTTCAAACAAACAAACAAACTCTTTAGCTTTATAATATTAGTATAGATTACAAAGAATCTTCTAATGTCAATGTAGGTATTAGGACAAAACGGTTTCTAAAAATAAATTTATAAAAACCTCTTTTAATCAGTATTGATATTTAAAACACATAACGAGGTATAAATTTAAAATATTCAAAAGAGATGCAGTTGTCTCATTAATTTAATTTATTCATTTAAGATCTTTTTGAATGTCACATTGGTACGTGCACAAAACATGCAAGTTGCAATAGAGTATTAAAAGCATACTTTAAGTTACTTTGTTTACATAACATGATTACATGCCAGACAAATTTTCCATAAACATATGAAAGTCAAATGAAATCTACAGACAAAATACTGATTATTATTATCAAGCACTATTTTAAGAAACCAATCTGAAGTTAATTATCCTTATCATCGGATCACGCCGCTCACGTGATTAAATCTGCGGGAGTATAATATTAATTTTATTATGCATCTTATGCAAAATAGTTGATAGTGTAAAAATGTATGATAGTAAATTTTCCAGTAAGCCATTCAATATACTTTTATCAGATATAAACATTGTGTAAATAATTAAGTGCCAAGCACTGGCCAAACAGATAATATTATGTTGACATGATCATATTATTATTTATACTTTAATTAGACAATCGTCAGTGCAGTCGGCAATATGGAAACTGCAAAGTTTTCAAAGCTTCAGCAATTGATATAAAATACGCTAGCTAAATTCGTGGCAGTTGTTTTTTACCAATAAAAAACATTGCATATTATATTCTTGATATATGTACCTAGTAATACGTTTTTTTCTTAACATTTGTAAAAAAAATCGCGTCTAGATTTTTCGACTAAAACCACTTAGTATTCAAATTGAAGATATAGGTACCAAAATAACCATGTCTCATTCAAATTTATTATCAAGGACATAGGTGCAGCAAATTAATATACTAATAATTGTTACATAATATAACTATTTTTAACTCGCATGTGCATTGTGTTGATAATGTCATGTACTGTCATGTACTCCGGACTTACGTGATTTTAGGATAGTTGATTTTTTTCTCAATTTAAGTATCTTTTTGTAAAGAAGTCTCTAGAATTTTCGATTTAAACGTCTTAGTAATGAAATAGATACATACCTATATAAACGGATCAGTCATTGTAGGACATTAGTGTTGCTATTTCAGCTAATATTTATAGCCACTGTATTTGGGTGATTAGCAGAAAAGTAAGTTATGTCTTTAATTTTGTATTACAGTTCTATTTATAGGTACCTACAAATTTTAATTCTTTTTTTGTGCCACGTAGGTACTTTTTGTTGTGGTGGAATTCTGTTTTTCTCTATATATTAATACTAGCTGTCCGCCCCGGCTTCGCAAGGATCATCATTCTTTTATAGATGTGGCGGCCCGGCCGGTCAGGGCCGCCACAGTACTCCCCCCCAAAAGGAAAAAAAAACTATAATCAAAATAATAATATATCAGCAAATCGCTGCTCGATCTATCTATGTTACGTGATCTACGTGACTCTATGGAATGCGCTGACAGGGCCGCCACAATAGACTATCTATGACACTCTGACATAGTGTAGCTTCCCAACAGTGAAAGAATTTTTGAAATCTTTCACTGTTGCTGAGCCTATTCAATCCAAACAAACAAACCTTTCCTCTTTATAATATTAGTATAGATCAAGTTTTAATTGGGGAAAATGTTGTGGACTGTAATTGACTGTATATTGTTAATTAAATAATAAGGCGATTGGTTCCATTAATAGTATAATTAAAACTTGATAATATAATATGAACAAAAGCTTTCAAATACAAAAACACGTATAAAATAGTATTTAAAAAGTGCTTTCGGCACACTATTTCTAAAAACTCTTTTACGCAAAAAGTACCAACTCAAAAATACTTTAATCAAACTTAACAATAATATAGTTCATACACCCAAATAACACTTAGGCTTAATATATTAAAGATATTGTTTTAAGTGCTAATCCTGCTCAAATTAAGTCACACGAAGACTTCGCCTGGAAATTTTTCACAAATACAAGTTATTGCGTCTTCTTTCTGGGCACGATGTTCATAGGATACTCCTCGCTGGGCCGCACCACCAGTCTGTTAGCGCTGAACTTCACCACCCTCGGCGTGTTCTTCGACGCCTCCACTTTGAACTTCGATAGGAACCTCACAATGAACACTTTCATTTGAATTTGTGCAAACCTGTACCCTGGAACAGAATATAAAAAATGTTTTAAGGCACGGATAAGCTAAACTGTATACTGTTAAAAGAAATATATGCGACAAAGTGTATATGATTTCTAGGTAGACCTTTACTATAATATAAATAGGTACTAACTGTATTCATACTAAAAAGATATCTAAGTCGATCGAAATAAATTTGGTTTTGTGATGAACAGCCAAGGGCGTGTGCATTCCATACAGGCACAGTGTCACTAATGTATGAAGTGCCTACCTTGGCACTTCATACTAACGCTCCCCCCATTGCACGTCCATGTTGTTTATATATTTTATCCGTTATCTAATAGAAACATGTCTAAATAAGTTGATCTCACCAATACAATTCCTAGGACCTGTTCCGAACGGCAAATAAACAGCGGGGTGTCTGAGCGCCGTATTTTCCTTTGAAAATCTCGATGGATCGAATTTTTCAGGATTAGGATAATATTTAGGATCCCATTGTAGACCTCTAGCCGGAATTATCACGAGTTGACCTTTGTTGATGGTGACGTCGGTTCCGGGGAGTTTGTAATCTTGGTTCGCTTGTCTTTGTAAAATATCTATAACCGGGTACATTCTGAGAGTTTCATTAATTACTTGTGATAGATACGTCATCTCCTGTATGGTCTCGTACGTCAGCGGGCCGCTGTGTCTCTCGAGCACGCTGTCTATCTCGGCGATCAGCTTGTCCTGCACCTCAGGGTGTACAGCCAGCTCCCTCATCATGTACCCCAAGGTGGTGGCGCTGGTTTCATATCCAGCGCCGTAGAACACGAACGTTTGTGCCATTATTATGTCGTCGGTAACTGCTATCTTCAAATCGGCTTGATCCGATTCTTTTTTGCTTCTATGAATTTCCTTCTCCTGTCTAAGCTCCAAAAGCATATCCATAATGTCTTTTCGCGGCGATGGCTTACCGTTTCTTTCTTTTACTGCAATCTTAACGATATCATAGAAAAATTGATTTAAACTTTTGGGGAAAAGGTTCATACCTAGTTTCTTAAGTAGGTTGGGGTACATCATGTCCAAATCAGTAACAAAGTTCAGATCAAAAATCAATCTATCTATGTCTTGCAACTGCTTGATCCTGTCGCCGCTCGTGTCGACGTCGAGGCCGAACGCGCAAGCCGATATTGTAGCGATCGTGTATTTCTGAGCCAAGTCCTGCACTTCCTGCTCCGGATTGTCTTTTATGGCTTCCTCGATGTGTTGCAGTAGTTTATCTGCTCGCTCCGTGACCAGGTACACCATGTTCTTCAGCTTGCCGGACGTGAACACCGGCGTGAAGCGGTTCCTGAGCGCTCGCCATAAATTGCCGTCCGCGTGGAAAAGGTTCCGTCCTATACCTTTGTTAAAATCGAATCCGCGATCGACGAAGACGTCGAAATCTTTTATCATGATCGCTTTGATGATCTCGGGGTCCCGGACCAGCAGGGTGGGGCTCGTCATTCTGTAGAAACCGACCACTTTTTCATTCGGATACTGGTCATATATATCTTTATAAACGAGTGAAAAATGTTTTCTTCGTAGCGTGAACTCCTTGAAGTTGCCGAAAAATGGCAGCGGTGTGGGACCCACCACATTTTTGTTCTTCCAGTAATTGAAATTCTTCGTAAAATAATAGTATATTAAGTAAATTATTGTCGTAATCAAAGATGCTATTTGCAAAAACATTTTTATCGAAGGTGTTTACTCTTAAAATTGTATACGATAACTGAAGTAAAACTATCGAAAAAACGCAATTTATAACAAGACCCGCCGTGCGCCGGTCGTGGCCTTGTAGCGATGTCGCATCAGGGGTGTCGCTGTTATCGAAGTAGTTTGTTGCAGTCGCAGTATGACGGCGTAATTATAGCTCAGTTGTACAACGGCTGTGCGAAAAGACGTGGAAGCCCTAAGTGTAGGTAAATAAAAAAAAATTGCTTGTAAAAAGTGTTTCGGGACAACTCTTCGTGGTCCTCGAAATGCATGAACTGCTTCATTGTGATATTATACAAAGCGTGGGTCGGTGACAATAGAAAGAAATAATATTGTTTTAAAATGCTTACTAGTAGTGCTAAATTGGATTGTAAAAAATTAAACTTATTTAAACACGATATTATACGCAAAAGCACGCTTTACATATAGAAATAATTTGATAAATATAGGGTGCCTACTCGGTGCCTACCCTGACGTGGTACATGCACGCGCCTGCACTGCTAGCACGTATGGGTCTTGTCGCGAGTGAAAGTATCTGTCACTGTCATGCTAATGCAATGAGTGTAAGAGCGAATGTGATGTGTGATTATTATCATCATCATCATCACATCAACCGAAAGACGTCCACTGCTGGACATAGGCCTCCCCCATCGATGACCACATCGACCGGTCACGTGCCTCTCATCCATCGGTTACCAGCAACCTTCACCAGGTCGTCGGACCACCTTGTAAGAGGCATACCCACACTGCATCTTCCACACCGTGGTCGCCACTCGAGCACTTTATAGCCCCAACTGCCATCTGCTCTACGCGCAATGTTTTACATTATATTGTTATTACAAAGAATCTTCTAATGTCAATGTAGGTATTATGACAAAACGGTTTCTAAAAATAAATTAAAAAAAAACCTGTTTTAATCAGTATTGATATTTAAAGCACATAACGAGGTATAAATTTAAAATATTCATTAATTTAATTTATTCATTTAAGACCTTTTTGAATGTCACATTGGTACGTGCACAAAACTTGCAAGTTGCAATAGAGTATTAAAAGCATACTTTAAGTTACTTTTTTTTTACATAACATGATTACATGCGGGTATCGGCCAGACAAATTTCAATAAACATAAGAAGGTCAAATGAAATCTACAGACAAAATACTAATTATTATTATTATTATTAAGAACTATTTGAAGAAACCAATCTGAAGTTAATTATTCTTATCATCGGAACTCGCCGCTTACGTAATTAAATCTGCGAGAATATAATATTGATTTTATTATGCATCTTATGCAAAATAGTAGATAGTGTAAAAAGGACATATTTTATGATAATAAAGGTCCGTTCGATAATGTTTCAATTTTCCAGTAAGCCATTCAATATACTTTTATCAGATATAAACGCTGTGTAAATAATTAAGTGCCAAACGGATATGTTGAGATGATCATATTTATACTTTAATTAGACAATCGTCGTTACAGTAGGCAATATGGAAACTGTACAGTTTTCAGAGCGTCAGCAATCGAAATAAAATAGGCGAGCTAGACCGGTCGCAATTGTTTTATTCCAATAAAAACATTGCATATTAAATTTTTGGTATACCTAAATAACACGTTTTTTTCTTAACATTTGTGAATAAAACTTGTCTAGATTTTTCGACGAAAACCACTTGGTATTCAAATTGAAGATGGGGATGGCTACTAAAATAACCATGTCTCATTTAAATTTATTATCAAGGACATACGTGCCGCAAATTAATATACTAATAATTATTACATAATATAGCTATTTTTAACTCACATGTGCATTGTGTTGATAATGTCATGTACTGTCATGTACTCCGGACTTACGTGATTTTAGGATAGTTGAATTTTTTCTCAATTTAAGTATCTTTTTGTAAAGAAGTCTCTAGAATTTTCGATTTAGACGTCTTAGTAATGAAATAGATACATACCTATATAAACGGATCAGTCATTGTAGGACATTAGTGTTGCTATTTCAGCTAATATTTATAGCCACTGTATTTGGGTGATTAGCAGAAAAGTAAGTTATGTCTTTTATTTTGTATTACAGTTCAATTTTAATTCTTTTTTTGTGCCATGTAGGTACTTTTTGTTGTGGTGGAATTCTGTTTTTCTCTATATATTAATACTAGCTGTCGGCCCCGGCTTCGCAAGGATCATCTTTCTTTTATAGACTATGACACTCTGACATAGTGTAGCTTCCCAACAGTGAAAGAATTTTTGAAATCTTTCACTGTTGTTGAGCCTATTCAATCCAAACAAACAAACCTTTCCTCTTTATAATATTAGTATAGATCAAGTTTTAATTGGGGAAAGTGTTGTGGACTGTAATTGACTGTATATTGTTAATTAAATAATAAGGCGATTGGTTCCATTAATAGTATAATTAAAACTTGATAATATAATATGAACAAAAGCTTTCAAATACAAAAACACGTATAAAATAATATTTAAAAAGTGCTTTCGGCACACTATTTCTAAAAATTCTATCACGCAAAAACTACTAAAAATACTACATATAATGAAACTTAACAATAATAAAGTTTATACACCCAAAATAACACTTATAGACTTAATATATTAAAGATATTGTTTTAAGTACTAATCCCGCTCAGATTAAGTCAGACGAAGACTTGGCCAGAAAATTTTCCACAAGTATATCTACAAGTTATTGCGTCTTCTTTCTGGGCACGATGTTCATAGGGTACTCCTCGCTGGGCCGCACCACCAGTCTGTTGGCGCTGAACTTCACGACTCTCGGCGTGTTCTTCGTCGCTTCCACCTTGAACTTCGATAGGAACCTCACAATGAACACTTTCATTTGAATTTGTGCAAATCTGTACCCTGGAACAATATAGAAAATGTTTTAAGGTAGGGATAAGCTAAACTTGAGAATACTTGAGATTTATAATTCGATACTGTTAAAGAAATATATGAGACGAAATATATACAATTTCTTGATAGACTTCCATCTTTACTTATAGTAGTAGTAAGTAGAGTCGATCGAAATAAATTTGGTTTTGTGATAAACGGCCATGTATTTATATTTTTATCCGTTGTCTAATAAAAATGTGTCTAAAAAACAGATACCAATAAAAAAAAATAAGTTGACCTCACCAATACAATTCCTAGGACCTGTTCCGAACGGCAAGTAAACAGCGGGGTGTCTGAGCGCCGTATTTTCTTTTGAAAATCTCGATGGATCGAATTTTTCAGGATTAGGATAATATTTAGGATCCCATTGTAGACCTCTAGCCGGAATTATCACGAGTTGACCTTTGTTGATGGTGACGTCGGTTCCGGGGAGTTTGTAATCTTGGTTCGCTTGTCTTTGTAAAATATCTATAACCGGGTACATTCTGAGAGTTTCGTTAATTACTTGTGATAGATAGGTCATCTCCTGTATGGTCTCGTACGTCAGCGGGCCGCTGTGTCTCTCGAGCACGCTGTCTATCTCGGCGATCAGCTTGTCCTGCACCTCAGGGTGTACAGCCAGCTCCCTCATCATGTACCCCAAGGTGGTGGCGCTGGTTTCATATCCAGCGGCGTAGAACACGAACGTTTGTGCCATTATTATGTCGTCGGTAACTGCTATCTTCAAATCGGCTTGATCCGATTCTTTTTTGCTTCTATGAATTTCCTTCTCCTGTCTAAGCTCCAAAAGCATATCCATAATGTCTTTTCGCGGCGATGGCTTACCGTTTCTTTCTTTTACTGCAATCTTAACGATATCATAGAAAAATTGATTTAAACTTTTGGGGAAAAGGTTCATACCTAGTTTCTTAAGTAGGTTGGGGTACATCATGTCCAAATCAGTAACAAAGTTCAGATCAAAAATCAATCTATCTATGTCTTGCAACTGCTTGATCCTGTCGCCGCTCGTGTCGACGTCGAGGCCGAACGCGCAAGCCGATATTGCAGCGATCGTGTATTTCTGAGCCAAGTCCTGCACTTCCTGCTCTGGATTGTCTTTTATGGCTTCCTCGACTTGTTCCATTAGTTTATCTGCTCGCTCCGTGACCAGGTACACCATGTTCTTCAGCTTGCCGGACGTGAACACCGGCGTGAAGCGGCTCCTGAGAGCTCGCCATAAATTGCCGTCCGCGTGGAAAAGGTTCCGTCCTATACCTTTGTTAAAATCGAATCCGCGATCGACGAAGACGTCGAAATCTTTGATCATGATCGCTTTGATGATCTCGGGGTCTCGGACCAGCAGGGTGGGGCTCGTCATTCTGTAGAACCCGATCACTTTTTCATTCGGATACTGGTCATATATATCTTTATAAACGAGAGAAAAATGTTTTCTTCGTAGCGTGAACTCCTTGAAGTTGCCGAAAAATGGCAGCGGTGTGGGACCCACCACATTTTTGTTCTTCCAGTAATTGAAATTCTTCGTAAAATAATAGTAAATTAAGTAAATTATTGTCGTAATCAAAGAAGCTATTTGCAAAAACATTTTTATCGAAGGTGTTTACTCTTCAAATTGTATACGATAACTGAAGTAAAACTATCGAAAAAACGCAATTTATAACAATACCCGCCGTGCGTCGGTCGTGTACCGGTCTAGTAGCGATGTCGCATCAGGGATGTCGCTGTTATCGAAGTAGTTTGTTGCAGTCGCAGTATGACGGCGTAATTATAGCTCTATTGTACAACGGCTGTGCGAAAAGACGTGGAAGCCCTAAGTATAGGTAAATAAAAAAATTTTGCTTGTAAAAAGTGTTTCGGGACAACTCTTCGTGGTCCTCGAAATGCATGAACTGCTTCATTGTGATATTATACAAAGCGTGGGTCGGTGACAATAGAAAGAAATAATATTGTTTTAAAATGCTTACTAGTAGTGCTAAATTGGATTGTAAAAAATTAAACTTATTTAAACACGATATTATACGCAAAAGCACGCTTTACATATAGAAATAATTTGATAAATATAGGGTGCCTACTCGGTGCCTACCCTGACGTGGTACATGCACGCGCCTGCACTGCTAGCACGTATGGGTCTTGTCGCGAGTGAAAGTATCTGTCACTGTCATGCTAATGCAATGAGTGTAAGAGCGAATGTGATGTGTGATTATTATCATCATCATCATCACATCAACCGAAAGACGTCCACTGCTGGACATAGGCCTCCCCCAACGATGACCACATCGACCGGTCACGTGCCTCTCATCCATCGGTTACCAGCAACCTTCACCAGGTCGTCGGACCACCTTGTAAGAGGCATACCCACACTGCATCTTCCATATCGTGGTCGCCACTCGAGCACTTTATAGCGTCAACGGCCATCTGCTCTACGCGCAATGTTTTACATTATATTATTATTACAAAGAATCTTCTACTGTCAATGTAGGTATTAGGACAAAACGGTTTCTAAAAATAAATTTAAAAAAACCTCTTTTAATCAGTATTGATATTTAAAGCACATAACGAGGTATGTATACATTTAAAATATTCAAAAGAGAGGCAGTTGTCTCATTAATTTAATTTATTCATTTAATATCCTTTGTAAATGTCACATTGGTACGTGCACAAAACTTGCAAGTTGCAATAGAGTATTAAAAGCATACTTTAAGTTACTTTGTTTACATAACATGATTACATGCCGGTATCGGTCATGTAAATTTCAATAACATAAGAAGGTCAAACGAAATTTACAGACAAAATACTGATTATTATTATCAAGCACTATTTTAAGAAACCAATCTGAAGTTAATTATCCTTATCATCGGATCTCGCCGCTCACGTGATTAAATCTGCGAGAGTATAATATTGATTTTATTATGCATCTTATGCAAAATAGTTGATAGTGTAAAAATGTATGATAGTAAATTTTCCAGTAAGCCATTCAATATACTTTTATCAGATATAAACATTGTGTAAATAATTAAGTGCCAAACACTGGCCAAACAGATAATATGTTGACATGATCATATTATTATTTATACTTTAATTAGACAATCGTCAGTGCAGTCGGCAATATGGAAACTGCAAAGTTTTCAAAGCTTCAGCAATTGATATAAAATACGCTAGCTAAATTCGTGGCAGTTGTTTTTTACCAATAAAAAACATTGCGTATTATATTCTTGATATATGTACCTAGTAATACGTTTTTTTCTTAACATTTGTGAATAACAAACCCCCGACATAAAAACTAAAGGGCCCTCTAAAAAGTATAACAATAATAAAATCATAATATTAGTTACCTAAGTATTAATATTTCTACAAAGAAAACGTCATGTCGGAGGGACCGCTTTCCATTTAGGTGTACTTACTTACCTAATATTTACAATCTACCTAACTACGGTCCCCCCGACATGACGTTTTCTTTGTAGAAATATTAATACTTAGGTAACTAATATTATGATTTTATTATTGTTATACTTTTTAGAGGGCCCTTTAATTTTTATGTCGGGGGTTTGTTAAATTTTTAATTTATTTTTTTATTTCATACTTTTTGTAAGTAGGTACGTAGGTACCTACTACATATTATTATTTTTAACTAATTTCCATTTAACACGGAATTTCGTAATGTACATGTAATCCTCTTACATTTGATACCCCACTCGAGTATATTTGACGACATTGGGCTTACCATTTACACTATTACTCCCCATAATTTTTGAACTACCTAACCGATTTTCATTACGATTTCAATTTTGTAATGTACACGCGATCCTCTTTCATTTGATACCCCACTCGGGTATATTTGTAGACATTTGGTTTTCCATCCCCACTTTCAATCCCAATATTTTTTGAACGACTCAACCGATTTTCATTATGATTTCAATTTTGTAATGTACTCGTCACCCTCTTTCATTGGATACCCCACTCGAGTATATTAGTAGACATTTATTTTTACATTCCCTCTTTAACCCCCCCCTAATTATTAAACTTCTGAGCCGATTTTTATAAAACATAGCTAAGAACACTCCCGACATATACACCTTTCAAACAAAAAAAACAGAATCAAAATCGGTTCATGCGTTAGGGAGCTATGATGCCACAGACAGACACACACACACACACACACACACAGACAGACAGACAGACAGACACGTCAAACTTATAACACCCCGTCGTTTTTGCGTCGGGGGTTAAAAAAAAGCGTGTCCAGATTTTTCGACTACAGCCACTTTGTATTCAAATTGAAGATATAGGTACCAAAATAACCATGTCTCATTTAAATTTATTATCAAGGACATACGTGCCGCAAATTAATATACTAATAGTTATTACATAATATAGCTATTTTTAACTCACATGTGCATTGTGTTGATAATGTCATCTACTGGAGGAAGATTCCGGTTACCCTAGACTTACGTCTTTTAAGATACCTAGTTGATTTTTTTTAGAATCGGAAGAGTCTTGTGTCCATCTCCTGGTTGTAAGCTTCATGAGTTATGGTGTAACCAAATCGATTTTTTTTATAGACATGTAAGAAAGTCGTTTTATTTGATATTTATTACCCAAGAAAATTTTCAGAGAAGTAGTTCAGAACCACGAGACGGACAAAGAATACTTTTTATTCCGTTCCTGTGGGCAAAAAATAGCATGTTTTTTTTCCACCTTTGATACCTGCTAGGTACCTATAAAACGGTCCCGATTTCAGTTTAGCGAATATACATTGCCTTCTAAGTTTATTTTATACTACCGATCCTAAAAATTTAATCTCTCCTAAAATTACGTAAGTCTGGGGTGACTGGAATTTCACTCTATAAGCAACATGAAGTACATATTTGCTGAAGAAATAATTGTCTTTTTAATTTGGTTAATCGGTAAACTATTTATTAGTTCATCGTAAATTATTGCGTCTTCTTTCTGGGCACAATGTTCATGGGGTATGCTTCGCTGGGTTTGATGACCATCCGGTCCACGCTGAACTTCACGACGCGCGGCGTGTTTCTCGTCGCCTCCACCCTGAATTTCGATAGGAACCTCGCCATTAGGACCTTCATCTGAATTTGTGTGAACCTATATCCTGAGAACAGAAGTTTTTTTTTTATTATTTTGTAGCATTTAGGTTTGTTTACCTATATGTACTTTATTGTGTTTATAATAAGTCAATGCACGTGTACGAAAAGCGAGCTTAACGCCATAAAGCATTCTGTACCAGCCATACACAAAAAAAATCGCAGGTACAATCAGTGATAATCAAGCGAAAAAAAAAACAACTAATGATAAATTCATATTGCACAGATCTTTAAATGTCCATGATTGCATGAGTTAATGCTCGGTATGCTTTATCGACCAAACAGATTTCGATATTTTGTTTTTATTATAAGTAACTCCTTTAGCCCGAATCCGACAGTAGGCAAAACAACGATAACTATGTTACGTAATAATAAACATGATACGCTAAATAATTTAATCATTATTTATATCGTTCCCTAGATGCGCTCTTGCAATTGACACCAGATAAGAACTTAACCGCTTTTAACAGACTAATTGTAAATTTTTCGAAGGTATCAATAATTTAGACAATTGCTATGTTGTTTGCATGAAGCATGTTTATCCTTAGTTCTTTATTTTACCGCGTTGTATCGATATTAATTCGATCGAGATCTATAGTTTGATAACTGTAATTTAAATTATATTGATAATTGTACCAAGACAAGCGTTATTGTTTAACGCTTGTCGAGACTCCAGTGGACAAATTTAACTTACCTATACAGTTTCTAGGACCAATACCAAATGGCAAGTGAACAGCGGAGTGTCTGAGCGCCGTATTTTCCTTTGAAAATCTCTCCGGATCGAATTTTTCAGGATTAGGAAAATATTTAGGATCCCAGTGTAGACCTTTAGCGGGAACTATGATGAGTTGACCTTTGTTGATGGTGAGGTCTGTTCCGGGGAGCTTGTAATCTTGGTTCGCTTGTCTTTGTATAAGGTCTACAATCGGGTACATCCTGAGAGTTTCGTTGATTACTTGTGACAGATACGTCATCTCCTGAATGGTCTCGTACGTCAGCGGGCCGCTGTGTCTCTCGAGCACGCTGTCTATCTCGGCGATCAGCTTGTCCTGCACCTCAGGGTGTACAGCCAGCTCCCTCATCATGTACCCCATGGTGGTGGCGCTGGTTTCGTACCCGCCAGCGTAGAACACAAACGTTTGTGCCATTATTATGTCATCAGTAACTGCTATCTTTACATTTTCTTCATTTAATTCTTTTCTTTTCCCCACAATCTCCTTTTCTTCCCTAAGTGCCAGAATCAAATCAATCAAATCGTTTCTCGATGACGGTTTGTCGTTTCTTTCGTTTACAGCAGTTTTAACGATATCTCTGAAGAATGAATTCAAACAGTTGGGGAAAAGGTTCATTCCGAATTTCTTAAGCAAATTGGGATACATCATGTCCAACTCAGTGATTATGTTCAGGTCAAAAATCAACTTGTCTATTTTTTTCAATTTCTCCAGCTTGTCTCCGTTCGTGTCGACATCGAGCCCGAACGCGCAGGCCGATATTGAAGCGATTGTATATCTCTGCACGAGGTCCTGTATTTCCTGCTCCGGATTGTCTTTTATGGCTTCCTCGATGTGTTGCAGTAGTTTATCTGCTCGCTCCGTGACCAGGTACATCATGTTCTTCAGCTTGCCGGACGTGAACACCGGCGTGAAGCGGCTCCTGAGAGCTCGCCATAAATTGCCGTCCGCGTGGAAAAGGTTCTGTCCTAAACCTTTGTTAAAATCGAATCCGCGATCGACGAAGATGTCGAAATCTTTGATCATGATCGCTTTGATGATCTCGGGGTCTCGGACCAGCAGGGCGGGGCTAGTCATCCTGTAGATTCCGACCACTTTTTCATTTGGATACTGGTCATATATATCTTTATAAATTAGGGAAAAATGTTTTCTTCGCAGCGTGAACTCCTTGAGGTTGCCAAAAAACGGCAGCGGTGTGGGACCCACCACATTTTTGTTCTTCCAGTAATTGAAATTCCTCGTAAAATAATAATATATTAAGCAAAAAATTAACGTAAGCAGAGATGCTATTTGCAGAAACATGTTACCAATAGTGTTCACTCTTAAAATTATATTTTACTTCTGAAGTTAAATTACTTAAAGGATGTTATTTATAATAAAAACCGCAGGTAGTAAGGTTGTTTATAAAATAAAATTTGTACCTGCATATTAGCTATGTGTTACCTTTGTGTTTAGCTAGTGTCAAAAACACTGTTTATTGACGTTATAATAACTCCAATTTTGTTTTGATATTTTTTTTTATAGAAAAAAGTATCTGTTAACATTTAATATTTAAATTATTAAAACGTGCAAATAAAAGATAGACCGAAATTTATAATTCAAAGTCACATTTATTTTTTGTTAAGATGCCTACGTAAATTATATATTTAAAATTTGGCATAAACATTTTTTAACAGAATTGATGGAAGATGTAGGTATTTCGTTTTTTATTGAAATTCATCTACTAATGGGTAGGGTTTTCATAAAATACTGCAATATTTAGAAATGTACTATATTTCTTGTAGCTCATTTGAAAAAATACCGTATACCCTAATCGTATGGTGTTTTATCGTGTTACAGCGCGGTATGGAGTGGAGCGAGGCGCTGGAGAAGTGCTCGCAGGCGGCCGGCCCCAAGGAGGGGTTCTACCTGTCGCTGCAGGCGCGCAACAACAAGTACACCGCCGTGCTGTGCCTGTCCGCCGCGCAGCCCGCCGCCCGGCACAAGCTCTCCAAGAAGGAGCAGATGTTCCAGATATACAGGTGGGTGGGGCCGAGGGCGGTATTACAATAATTTGTAACTTTATTAGGTAATCTTTATACATATTTAATCTTTATTTACGCTCTAAGTAGATATAGTACGTTAGCATCACTGATAATAAAATGAGTAGGTATGTATATAAACGCTCAAACTTGCTAAATATAGGTTCAAAATTTCATCAATAAGTACTACTTAATAATTTCTGATGCCTTTGCGGTTATTACACATTGGAATGAAAATATTAACGGAGTTAACTTGTGTATTTTTATTTAATTTGCGTTAGACTATTGTCAGCTCAGTCGTGCTACGATTATGGAAACTGTAAAGAATCCGAATCGTCAGCAAATAAAATAAAAATAAGCGAGTTAAATCCGTTGACAGTAGTTTCATTCTAATTTGTATCGTACAAATACCTTTTATTAATAAAATAAAGAATAGCAGAATATAATGATTGAGCATACATATTTAATGAAGTACAGTCACCATCAGATATATCAAAGCGGGCGAGGTCCTCAAATACATCTGAACAACATTAAATTTCAATAAATTCGTTACGGCAAATAAGGCCAATAATATCTGAACGTCCAATTCGTCACAAATATAAGAGCAGCAATTTTTCAATATAATCTGGACACATAACAACGCAAAAATATCTAAACATTACAAGTGTTCATAAATATCTGAACACTTGAGGAAAATATACCTTAAGTCACTGACATATAGTTTACATTCCATTGTACAGATGTAGTGAATATTCTGTCTCATGGTATCATTACTAGGTAAGCAAAGCAAACGTGAATTGCGACGTTGTCATACTTACTATTGTTTCCTGTTGCCAAACTTCAACTGTCACTGTTTAGTTCGTATCCTATTTAATTATGAAAGAATCTCATATATTATGGTCGTTGACAAGTCGTTGTCAACATTGGTAAGCAATTTTCGTCAACCTGATAATTGATTGCTTAGCCTCATGGACACGTCGGATGCACGGTCTTAGAACGCGGCTGGTTTAAGTTCGAGACCAGGAAGAATTTGTTTTTTTTTAATTTTATTCGTTTTGTATTTTTATTCAGATCTTATTTTGTATTGAAGACGTCGGTGAGACACTTCCAAGACTAACCTTAGTTAAATTGTGTATATTCCAGTTGTAGTTTATTTAGTCTATGTAAGCTGCGTTTTGTGTAAAGTATAAATTATTATGGTAACCAGATGATGAAATGATGAGACATGATGGAGCTTAATTAATTACATACTTTGTCGTTTAATTAGGTACGCAACAACTTCATCAGTTGTAAAAGTCCGTAGGTAATAAACGAACTGCAAATACTAATACGAGTTTCGATTTTACGTATATCCGATCTCCGAATGTCCTGCCACCGTATTATAGACTATAATAAATGAAGAAATAAAAAATAAAAAATCTTAAAAATCTTGCGACAAATAAAATTTTAATATAGCAGGTAACCTAATTTATTATAGAAATTAAAAAAAAGAATAATATATGTCATATTTCCCATCCGTTAATAAAAATAAAATGCATGTGGACCAGTCGGATTCGATCCATGACGCTCGGTTTACTAAGCGATATCTTACGCATTAAGCCAAGACAGTATTAATTAGATTGTTTGAAATTTATGATAGGTATATACGTTTGATTAGAGCCTAGTAATGATACCATGAGACAGAATATTCGCTACATCTGTACAATAGAATGTAAACTATATGTCAGTGACTTAAGGTATATTTTCCTCAAGTGTTCAGATATTTATGAACACTTGTACTGTTTAGATATTTTTGCGTTGTTATGTGTCCAGAATATATTGAAAAATTGCTGCTCTTATATTTGTGACGAATTAGACGTTCAGATATTATTGGCCTTATTTGCCGTAACGAATTTATTGAAATTTAATGTTGTTCAGATGTATTTGAGGACCTCGCCCGTTCTGATATATCTGATGGTGACTGTACATATAATTCGTTTATGAATGTTTTATTTCAATGTGATATATAGCAATACAAAAAAAAGGTACTTAATTTAATATTCCTTAACGTTTAAATCTGTCAATATACCAACATGATCATTTATTTCATCAGGTTTTGCTTTTCGAGAACATTCCGAGCCTTCACGTTTATGTAAAACTGGTTATAAATAGTATTTTTTTTAATTATAATAAAAATTCTCGTAGTTCATAGTTCGCTGAACTTATTAATTTCGACTTCATTACATACCTTATTAATTTTTTTTTAGTTTATTTTGTTTTTTCGAAATATTATATTACAGCCTATGTTAATTTGGAATAATGTATGTAGTTCCATAATCATCATCCAGTTTCGATAATCGTAGCACGACTGAGCTGACAATAGTTTAGCGTTAGACTAATGTCAGCTCCGTCGTGCTACGATTATGGAAGCTGTAAAGAATACGAAACTTCAGCAAAATAAAATAAAATACTCGAGTGAAATCCGTTAATAATTGTTTAATTCCAATGTGTAATAACCGCGAAGGCATCAGAAATTATTATGATTTTGTATTTGTCGTTAGACCCAACACCGGCCTCCAACTGAGGCTGGAGTCCCTCGCGGAGATCGAGAAGAAATACAAGAAGGTGTCGCAGGACGACGCGGAGACGTCGTGGCGCGCGCAGTACGCCGCCTCGCTGCGCGTCTGCAGCCACGCGTACTGGCGCGCCACCTGCAGGAACGCGCACAACTGCGAGGTAACACACACACACACACACACACACACACACAATCATACAGACACACACATCTTATCTTATTGTTGGGGTCCTTTCGCATGCACTTCGACCCATTGGGATCTTTTGCGTTAGCTTACTCCAGGTTCTCCATAACCGATTCTATGTATCGTATTATGTCTCCCTGTCGCAATGCCTCGAAGTCTCCAGGCTCCAGGTACCCGGAGCCGAGTATCTTCATTCTGCGTCTGGTGAGGGCGTCACAGTAGCACACCAAGTGTTGCACAGTTTCACATTCCTCTCCACACATTTTGCAGTCGCTGCTGTTCGTAAGTCCCATTTTGTGTAGGAGTTCGTTGACTCGTAGGTGACCGGTGAAGACTCCTGTTATAAGTCGGATTTGTCTTCTGTTTAGAAGCCAGAGCTTTTTAGTCCAGGTTTCATTTGGACTTTGTATGAATTGCTGTGAATGCCTTAGTCCTACGCACGCCTTCCACTCTTCTGTGTGGTTCTTGGCAGCGTTTTCCTTAATGGCCGTGTTGATGGTTCCCATTGAAAGTCCCACGAACGGTTCTGGTCCAACGAGTTTTGTGTTGGATCCTTTTCTCACCACTTCGTCACACACACATCACAGACAACACATTTTTTTTTTTTAAATAGCTCGTTATATATTAAATGGTGTGTACGTGAAGGTTGGTCTCCGGCGGCGCACGTACCACGTGCTGTCGGGCTCGGTGCTGGCGGTGTGGGCGCGCGTGGAGGCGGTGCTGGCGCAGCGCAGCCAGCTCAACAAGATGCAGGTCGTGCGCATCAAGACAGACGACGGACTCAAGATTGTAGGTCAGTAGCCATCGCACAGATCAATACAAACAGATCGGATCATGTCTTAGCTAACTTGCGGCCCGCCCCGGATTCGCACAGATCACTTTTTTGACGTGGATACGTCTTTAAAATTACGTGGCAATCCAAAAAAACGAATGATAACAAAATCGGGGGATACAGTTTAGTGTTGTAGCTACATATCTATCATCTCCATCCAAATTTCAGTTACACCACTGGATAGCTAAAGAATCAAAGAATTTATTACGCTAAGTAAGGACTGTATAAATAATAATATTTTTCCGTCCTCCGGCCAGAAAGCGCCAACTTTGTGGCCGCTTCGCTAAATGAAATTTCCGCTTTCTGGCTTCGTCGAACAGAAAAATAGTATTCTGACCTCGGCCAGTAAAATAAAAAAGCCTCAGATCAAAGCCTCGGCTTCGCCTCGGACGACAATTACATGTGATCTAAGACATTTTTTATTTTACTGGCCTCGGTGCGTAATGTACTATTATTTAAAAACTATTACCCGTTACGAGACGTATTCACGTACAACAATCGGCCGTGTCCATAACACAGCCACACCCCGTTTTTTTTTTTAATATATAGTATAGCCTATGCCTCGGGAACAGTGTAGCTTCCCAGCAGTGAAAGAATATTTGAATTCGTTTTCAAGCCTTATAAAAACAAAGCTTTCCTCTTTATCATATTAAGTAAGTCCTACTCGTATTGCTGTACCTAAACTAGGTCCTTATTGTAACTGTCACTGTAACACCTGTAATAACATAAGAAATGCAATAAATGGCTTTAATTTGAAATTTGAATTTAAGTTATTAGGTCAGTATCGCGACTCCATAAATCAATCGAAACAAATAATTTATTGGTAAAGAGACCTTGAAAAGAAACGTTTACACGTCGTACTTGGGCTTCGGAAAGACCGTGATTTCCTGAGAGGAAAGGCCGCAAAAAAAAAACATGTGTCTTTATTTTTGTTTTTTAGTCATTGGTTGCTAGCAGGTGTAACTTTTTTTTTTCTACATATAAGTATAATTCTAAAGTTGGTATTGAGTTCTCTTTTAGTACTTACCTAAAATTCCTTCTGTTAAGTTTTGTACAATGAAGTATAAATAAATACCGAGCAGTTATTCTTCATTACATATTTAATTTAATAAACTAGAATCTTCCTTTCAATATTTTGTTTATCTAATAAACTCGAATACCTGTTTCGAAGTGTTATGTCATGATAGAAATTAAGTGCCTTGATAGTAGGCCTATGAATAACTTAAATTACTATAAAATTCAAATAGGAACCAAATTTAACAACTAGTCAGTCTTTAATATGTTATTTATTTATCAATAAATTAATACCGCGGGCCGGTTCAAGGATAAGTTCAGATAAAAATAGATTCGATTTGAATAGAATATATATTTTAATTTTTTAATACATAAGGTAATAATAGTTAATTTTTTAAACTAAAATAAGGTAGATCTAGTTTGCACAATGTAAAATTATTTAAGTGTGAAACTAGCGTCAGCTCAGTCGTGCTACGAATATTGTAATTGTAAAGTTTTCGAAACGTCAGCAAATAAAATGAAACAAAAATACGCGTATTAAATTCGTTGTATTTGTTTTATTCCAACATTTATACAATACTGTATGTAATGTGTTATAATGTATGTAAATGTGTAATGTGTTATATGATAGGAACAAGATATCTATACTTCTATACTATTATTATAAAGAGAAAAGGTTTGTTTGGATTGAATAGGCTGACCGGCTTGATTGAACGAATGAACGGCGATTTTAAAAATTCTTTCACTGTTAGGAAGCTACGTTCACCCTGAGGAACATAGGCTATATAATATTAAAAAAAAAAAATAGGGATCTGTGCGAAGTCGGGGCGAACCTCTAGTTATTAATATGTTTTACTTATTGTCTACTGAATAAACCCATTTTTATTGTTATTGCTTTACCCAGGTACGGTTATTCCAAAGAATTGCGTGGAGCCCCTGAAGGAGACGCTCTCGTCGGACGCGGTGTCCGTCAACGAGCAGGTGTTCGAGCAGCCGGACGCGCTCAAGTGAAGCACCCCCCACCGCCCCCCACCAACAACACCCCCAGCACCACCCGGCACCACCCGGCATCACCCGGCATCACCCGGCACCGGGCGCTGACGCAGATAAGATAATAATTATGACAAAAAGTGGGTACTCGCTGACTTGACGTCTTACATTGTTTCGTTAAGTATTTTAATAAATTACTTATAGTGATATTTGTACCAAAACAAATATAAAAAAATTTAGACCCCCAGTGGGAGTTACAAATATCATTATAAATTAAAAACTAATGGTATCGAATCAAAAATATCGATCGATTTTCGATTGATAGATCGTAGTTTATGTTTTGTTAGATGTGAACGGTGATGAGGGACAGCTCACACTGTCAATACACAATGTCGATATCTTGAAGATATTTTTGTTTTTCGCCCAGTAGGTTTATCATACTTACAATAAGTATATCAGTCCTTGGGATATTTTTTTCGGTCAGTACTCGTTATATTTTAAACCAAAGCTGAATATATAATTAAACGTGAAAAATGCGTTTTTATAAAATGCATTCGTTTCTGAAAAATAATGGAATAAACAATGAAAAGTTTCTGGAAGTCGTTTTTTTTTTTTTTCATTTTTCTACCAAAGCTTCTACAAGACCACGCGTAAAATGAAATAATATACGTTATTTGTTGTTTTACTAAAATTAACTTAATTATACTTGGATAATTGCATTATTCAATTTTATGTTCAATTATTATTATGTGAATTATTTTTTTATTTGTTTTTACTCAAAAAAATATTAAATAATAAAAATAATACATTTTAAATTTCTGATGCTTTAATCTTTTTAATTAAAATTGAACCTTGTGTATAACACGTTAGATTCCATTTTATTATGAAGCGACGTAAGACTAGTCGGCGGTTTGGAAACTAAATCGATAAACAAAATCTATAAACAAAATATATTTTGTTATTGAAAAATGTGCTCTAATAACGAGCAATTAAGATAAATTTTCTATGAATCAATCTACGATGTTTGGTTACGATATAGGAGATTCGATGTCGCCTCTTAAGAATGTATGACACCGATTGTAAAAAGTTATGGCTTTTCAAGTAAGTCTTGAGTAAATTATTTAACAACAAAAAAATATTTCATTTGTTTTTCACAAGTTTTTCAAGTAATTTATTGTGATTTTTTTTACTGCATTTATTATGTTATGGTAAAAAAATGACAATCTATAAACAATTTTTAAGATCCCAAGCGTGCTGAAAATGCATGAAACTCGTGTGGGTTGATAATTACATGCTCGGCTCTCTTATCGCGT
The DNA here is from genome assembly GCA_038024825.1 of Polylopha cassiicola. Taxonomy (NCBI): domain Eukaryota; kingdom Metazoa; phylum Arthropoda; class Insecta; order Lepidoptera; family Tortricidae; genus Polylopha; species Polylopha cassiicola. The sequence goes on from CP149062.1 coordinate 9,162,984, forward strand.
TCGTCAGCGACTCGCTTATGAAACCGTATGCAATTATCAATTTGACACTTGTGTCATAATGTACTATCTCCTAGATACGTCGCAAATAACTTGAAGATTGTGAAATACATTTGCATAATTAAACGATACCATATTTACCCAATTTTTTGACACACGACGCCCTTGAATGACTTCCCAGATAGTACGTATGGTTTTTGTCGCGCGAAAATTTGACATTGTCATGATTTTGCGAGTCAAAGAGTGACAGTGACAGTAATTTGTCGCCTGATAAAAAAACTTTACCTGGTGCGGTCTTCTAGCCGAGTTATTTTCGACATCTAGTCCATATAAGTAAAACTAATCTTAACTGAGACACCTGTCTTAAGATATAGATCTCCTAAGACTTTTTTCAATGACATATCTTAAGATATTGTACCAAGATGAAAACAGAAATAATCGAGACCCCCGCGGGACTTGAACCCACACAATATATTTTGAGGTGGTTAATTTTAGTCACTTTATTTATATTGCTCACATAATATGCTGATATATGTATAGATGGGTGTTTCTCTGCTATTTGGAAACTCGTCCATACAAGAGCTGTCCTGAGCAAATTTTATTAAATGTTGAGAATGTCTCTTAATACAAAGAAAGGCAATAGTATATCAAATATATATATTAAAGAAGCCCACGCATTTTCCTCTGGGTTTTTGAGTTATTGACGGTTTTGTGGAAAATCGTGACAGGGGACTGTTTTTGTGAACAAAAACTAGTATTTTTGTTTGTATAAATAATTAAAACTTTATTTTTATTAGCACTTACAATGTGTAATTATTACATAAGTAATCGATGAGATCGTAACGAAGTACACTTATAAAAAAAAAGACATTTTTATAACATTTGTGACAAACTGACTAAAATCAACTTCTTACTAAACAGTCCTTCTAAAATACTGATTGTATGACTTAAATCAGCTTTTAGAATGTTATTAATTAAAAAAAAAACAAAAAAAAAAACATTACTTTTGCTACCTAATTATCACAATAAACATATTGGATTACAACTTTAACAAAATTTGTACTTTTCAAGGATCTAACAGTAATTATTATCAATGTTACAGCATAGAGATAAAGAACAGTCCCCAGTGTGCAATGAAATGACAGGGGACTGTTGACCAGGGGACTGGTTTTCTTACTTAAAAACGAAATAACACAAAATCATTAAAACATATCACATTTGTAAAACAGATGTGAAGACATACTCGTAAGTAAACTATTTTAAACAAATTATATGATTTAAAACTTTTGAAATGGGGAAGATATACTCACCCAGGGGACTGTTCCTTCTAACGTTCGAGACGCGTGTTTCACTACTAAACACAGTCACGTTACTTAAAAAAAGGCTGCTGTCTGTATACCTATATAACCGAACAAACTTCACACCAAATGCTTTCCATTTCACGGTCATAATGTTTTAAAACAATGCTTAAATTGAATATCGTGCCGTTTTCAAATTTTACCAGGGGACTGTTTTCAAATTTTAAGGACAGCCTTCGTACATATTTTTTAAAGTAAATTTCTATCATAGACATATCATTTGTAATATTAAAAGATGCTTACAGTCTTTCTTAATCTATATATGATTATTATTCAGTTATGAATGGCAAGGTATTCAATATATAGGTATCAATGCTTGTAATTCTGGAAAAAGGACATACCAGGGGACTGTGTTTTGAGGTGTTTAACATTGTTTTTCTCGGAAACAATTATATTTATTTACTTAATAAGCAATTGCGAACCAAGAGTACCAAATTTATGCCCATATTAATCCAATAAATAATAGATATGATAGAGTTTATTATACAAATTTTGCTTGGGACAGCGATTTTCCATTTAGTAGAGAAATGCCCATATATATATAATAGACAAGTGTTAATACATGCTATATTTATATGTTGTATTCTCAGGACTTCGTTGTAAGTGTACATGCGGATTAAATAAAAATGTATTATATGACATTAATAATTTGTTAACGCGACGAATTATACTACAGTTGATGATTTAAACTGAAATAGGCTTACAGTAGTTACAATAAGGTAGCATTTACTGTTACTCCTGCCCCCAAGACCAAAGCCAATCGTTGTCAGCGAAATAAAGGAATCTAATTTCAAATTGTATGGAATTGACGTTAGCTAACCAAAAGTCAAGTTTCGTTAACTTACGTCAAATACATACATACATTCGTTGCGTTTGTTCGCTATTATCGATTGGCGGCTTCTCCCTTGCTTGGCGTTTACGTCTCACGACAGTGCAGAATATATATCGATTGTAGTTTAATAATGACAATATTGTACTGATATAGAAAGTTCACCATATATGTATATGTAACTAAATTTAATTTGTATCCGTATATACTATGTGAAAAAATAAGGTATATTTTTTAAATGAATGGACTTGTAATTCAAGTGTTTATACAATACATAATCGCTTTTATAAATGTATTGGTGATTCTGTATTTATCAACACTGATATTTTATTGACGAAATAATGTGAATAGAACGTGAGGTCTGTTCGCTACGTTGAAATAAGTCTTGGACAAGCTATTTGTAAATTTTCCACGTGATAAAAATGTTTTAGACACAAATAGTTATGTTATATGCCGTGTTATTAAAATCACCTGACTAAGGTGTCTTGATAGGATTTGATATAACCGCCCGAACAATATATAAAGATGTGTTCGCAGTTCGGGACAACTGTATAGTATTTATCGACTATGTGCTTTCGACGTTTCTGCAAACATCAAAGACGTCGAACCATTGTTATAGGGTTTCACTCATCCGTTAATTAATTTATGTAATGTGTGAGTGAAGTTTTAAGGAATAAGTTGCAAATAAATTATCCAAGACTTACTCTGACGTAAACAGATAATAAAAAATGTGACGCGAGTAATCCTGTGTATCTTCGAGCGTTCGAAACGCCGTCTCTAACTATATTTAACAACAGAATCAATAAGTATAAAAGCTTAAAAATTAAATTATCTTCCAGTACTGGTACAAATAATGTTTCAATTGACACTTGATAATATTATTTGCAACCATTATAGATGTAGCTAGAGATGGCAATGACGGCGTCTCAAACGCTCGAAGATCCGCTCTATTATTATCATTTAATCTAATAAGATTAATATTAATATTCCTGTATATAATTACGAATGGATACCAATTTTACTTGTACAAAATGTGTAGTTTCAATTTTGTTTTAATAAGACATTTTTAATGTTAATTTTCATTAGTTAGTGTTTCTAATTCCGTTTAACGGCGAGAGACGGATGATATTATTAGTATCAGAGGTGGGCAAAACATTGATCGAATGACGAATAACCAAATTAATCGCGAAGAACTAATGAAATTTGCGAAAAATTAAATTGGCTCGAATGATTCATAAAGTAGTTATGCAATACAATTACAATTACTTAGTTCATAGATTATTCGCGATAAAAAAAGTCATCGACAATTATTTATTCGAATAATTATTTGGATAAAAAATGATTCGAATAATGCCCATCTCTGATTAGTGTCGAGGGTGTTTTGTAATAAGAGAGTGCAATACGAGGGGAAGTGGACCATGATGGAGTGTAATAGAGACGGAATTGCAGTGGAGAGGGCCAGTCGAGCTACAGACGCGATCTAAAATGTTTTGTATCTAGATAGGACATACTTGTTGCGGGCTCGGGGCCCTATAAATATTATATTCATCGATATTACTAAGAAAAAAAGGCAAAATTATAAAAAAAATACATAAAATTAAAGTAGTTTGGTGTTTATTTATAAAACTGGCCCTAAAACTAGCTTATAATCGAATATCTTTAGACGTCGCGGCCAGGCGGCGGCTCGCGACCAGTATAATGATTTATACACTCACTAGGTACAGTCAGCATCGAATGTATTGTAGTCGACAAGTTGGCCGAATATATTATAGGAAATTGTTCTAACGGCCCTGACAATAGACACTTATACCGATTTAAGTATCTTGACTGCTACGATATTTAGAATGCTAACTGTACAGTCAAGGAAATTTTCACCACAATAACAAGTTCTGTGTATATATTTATGACTTTGACTGTAACTTTATCGAACTGTATACGGCGGTAATAAGAATTTCGATTTTTAAGATTATATTTTAGATGTAAGTAAATGATGTTCTTGCCAGTATTGATTGTGTGCGAGCCGCAGCCGCCGCGCCTCACCTACTAGTTCAAACTATTCCATTCCGGTCACATGTCTCTGCACCGACTGAGTACAGGAATAACGGCGTGTATGTTAAATTATAAATTTTATAGTAAAGGTTATCTCATATATATCAATTCGGCACGGGAACGGCGTCGTCTCGAACGTACCGAAGTGATTGGAACATGTATTAGCCGATGCCGATCCGGTGCCGAGTTGATATATATGTGCGACGACCGTCAACGTAGAGCGGGGGATAACCGGGAACTTATACTAGTCCAGAATACTTGGTCGTTTTCGGTGGTTCCTCGCTCTATGAATATGTCGCGCTACGGCGCGTGCTCTAAATCTCGTCTGTCTTTTAGTGAATAAAGACAAATAAATGTATATAATTATTACTATTGTTTTCTTATAAACTCCTCCACCTCATTTAGTTTTAAATGGTGTTCTAGCGAAAATTGGAGTCGATTCAAGGTACATTTTATCATTAATCAACGTGGAATATAAGTTGCTAGTGCTCATGAATAGTACATTACTCAATATCTACAAAAATATAGCTAGCTATTCTGATGTGTTAGTTTTATTATTGTAAAATTTCATCAAAATCCATTCAGTAGTTTTTGCGTGCAAGAGTAACAAACAGACATCCATCCATACATCTATACATTCTTACAAACTTTCGCGTTAGTAATGAAATACAACAAACATCGAGTCACTTTACAAAAAAATATTTAGCTTAGGTACTTTTCACAAAAATATTTAGGGCGAATTCAGAAATAATACCATCATAAACCATAAAATATATTTTATTCAAAAACAAATATAGAGGGGGGTTAAACAAGAATCGATAAGATACAAAGTATCCACACATATATCGATATACAACATAGAAAAGTACGTCATAAGAGGTTCACTGTGACTGCGTCGGGCGTCTCCAGCTACTATGTACGTTATACTATATACTCAGAAACTTAATGAAAATTACGAGCATTATATAATGTCTTTTTCTTTTCGTCCACTAAGTAAGTAGATTATCATAAAACATAGGACACGTATGTTTTCACTTTTGTAGTCTTTTCTTCGTCGAGTAGTGGTCACACTATACACTACCTTTTACGATTTTTTTGAAGCGGTGCATGACGAGTAGCGTGGTTTTTAAGGTCCATGGTCCATTCCTATGTGATGTTTAAACCTACTTATTGCATATTTCAGCTTGTTCAGTATAATTTTATCAATAAAATTTGCGTTAGAGACGCCCGACTCGTTTACAACAATACTTAATTTGTTCTAAAACAAACAATTATATAAAATTAATTAGTATTCGAAACTAAGTAAATAGGAATAGTGTGATATTGTCTTAGTTGGACATTAAGATTCGAATCTTAACACTAAAATTAATAAAGTCGCAGAAAATATTAATATAATAGTTTGAAGGCCGTAAATGACAATTTAAATATAAAAAACTGACCAGAAATATAAGAGACAATTCACAGATACCTACCTGCTAAAACGTGTAAGTACTAATAACTGGGTTTAGTAAGTAAGTAATTTCTTTGGCACATCCCAGATATAGGTAACATAAACGGTACCTACGTCAAATATATAGGTGTATACCTAACTGAACTGACCAGTGACGTACCATGTGCGTCATAGAACTATTCGAACGTAAAAAAGCGCAAAAAAACATTGTTCATAATTTAAAAATGAATAGAGTATCCTATACTTCTGGTCAGATAATAAGATTATAATATATTGTAAATAGTGAAGCATGACGCAGTAGTGCAGAGTAAATCACAACGCGGTGTTAATAGTAAGTGCTATGGACGTGCGGACAGACTGACAGGCCGCGCCCGGCGTGCGAACAGGTTTTGTGCCTATTACAGACCTACAGACGAAATCTGAGACTGTTAGATGCCCCCTTAAAAATTAACCTCAACATTAGTTTTGTTTAATTAACAGAAAGGTCAAACCGACAGAAATTATTCATCCAATTGTAATTAAAATGATCTTGTTTCATCAGTAAACCAAATTGGAACGATATTAGCTTATTTCTAGATCATAGATAGACATCTATATCATAGATAGACAGACATCTATATTCTAGATCATACACCTATAGATATAAGAGTGAGACGACTCAATTTACGTCTGTTCACTTAATCTCACCACACAGTGTAGTTGCAAAAGAAACATTCGGTAACCTCTTCGCACGACGGGCTGCAGCCTTAGTTATTTCAATAAGTAATAAAATACACAAAGTGTTTATGAGAAATACTTTTATGAGTCCGAATAAGAATAACGTTAAATGTATAAGCGTAAGTACCTATAATACTTCTATAGGACTATCTTCTAACAATAATTTATGATAATATATATTTTATGTATATAACTAGTATTTAGACTACCAAGTGTTTACGTAGTTTTTGCGTAATAACATTTCTCGTAGAAAGTAATAACGTACTCGAAACGTATTACACAAAAAACTTCCAACATGTAACACTTGGAAAAAGATTTTTATTATTAAAAACTTCAAATATTAACTTAGGTACCATTTGGAACTAGTGTAAAAAACATCAAAAATCATATAGGGCCTATATCTAGACTAGGTAATCTAAGTAAACGAGTAATTTAGACCTTACAGCTTAGACATAGTATCAGACATGTATTTCCCTTAAGACTACAAAATTTAACGACATCGATGAGAGAAAAAGATCATTTTAGAAAAGCTTGTTGACATAAATCGCTGCTTTACTTCGAAATATCAGAAAATGTTTATACAGCAAAAAGTAATTAAGTAACGACACGTTGTTGTGACCAGCACGGACGTTCTGAAATCACGACTACGTGTCGTGATTAGCAATCGATAGACAGAATAGTGACAAATATAAATACATATTTTGTCAATCCATTTTAGATTCTATGCAGTCATATTTAAATTCACGTTAAGACACATTTCGAGTTGTCACTATTCTAAAGCATCGATTTAAAGTTTAATATTTAGTCTTATTTATTTTTAATGTAGAATAGATATTTTCCCTCCATCGATGTCAAGTGAGCTAGACCATGCAAGTGCGTGATATGTGCGTAACAAACGAGGACTAAGTGATATTGCCATTATTAGATATCTATCTACTTATTACAACTCTAACTACAAATAAAGCTACTATAAATGCAACGTTTAATATTTGGTTACAGAATGTAAACATTATAATAAAAACTATGCAAAGAATAATTGTAAGCATATTTATGTATAGACTAGGTATTTTGCTAATAGCTTCGAACAGTTCTGGTACTTGTATAAAACAAGTCTTTCCTTGGAAGGGAATATATAGGGAACAAAACTCAAAATAATCATGCGCAAAAAACACTCATGACGCTATAGTGAGTCATCTATTCAACAATAAGATGCGTATTAACATTTCACGGACGCGAAAAATATTCTTCAAATTCTAATACAAAAAAGAATACGACCCAAGACAAATTAGGAAAATTACACATATTATGAACATGCCTCCAAATATTAAACTACACAGCAACAACTTCAGTTAGCACACTATATTAAATTCGATCCCGTCTCCGTTTAGCAAATTGACTACTCCTTGCAGACGACAGCAAGTCAACTCATTAACCTTTTCAACGTAATCGGTTAAATACGCCGAAATGTGCAATGTATGACTTACTTCCAATGTATTTATATTTTTACTGTTAAGGCTTTATAGGAAGGTATTATCGAGGACCAGCTGATTGTAAACTCAGCCGCTTCTACTTTAGTTAAAAACAGCAACATACAGCAGTTATTATTAATAACGACGTTAGCCTTATTGAGTTAGTAACAGACCATATCGCTTAAATATGGCGCTTGCTTTACGAACAACTGTCCTGCTATAAGTAGCATTTATTTTGCGAGACAATGACGTTGAAAAGGTTAAATAACGCTGTAACATACAATAACAATCGTTGACTAAACATTTAGTTGAACAAGCTAAACATTTAATAATTGTTTTATAATTCATTCATTCAATTCTTGTATGGCCACATGACGACTACGCGTCGTTACACTGACCATTTATATAATTTTATGAAGAGAACTCTGTTTATCATGGTGTAACAAGCAAAGTAGTCCAATTAAAAAATTAAAGCACGTTACAAGTTTCTTACAAGGAATAATAAAGTAATCATTAATGATTCGCTGTTATTACACATTGGAATGAATCAATTATAAACGGATTTAGCTCGCGTATTTTATTAAATAGCATTAGACAATCGTCAGCTCAGTCGTGATACGGTTATGGAATCTGTAAAGGTTCCGAAACTTCAACTAATAAAATAAAATACGCGAGTTAAATCCGTTTTTTGTTGTTTCTTTCCAATAAATAATAAAGTAATCTAGAGAACGCTTCATAATTTCTTTTTAGGGCGTATTTTAACAAATTTCATAAAAACCAGATGTTAATAATTGTAACACTGATAACAATTGATACTACAATGAACTAAACCAGACGCTTGTCATATATATTTCCACACATTTTCGTAATTTCATTCCATTTAGCACCAACATACAAAAAATACAGTTTAGGTTCCGTACACTCGCTTATCTAACAAATAAATTCCTACTGGAACATAAAGTTTACTACAACCATTAAAATGTAAGTAGAGTATATAATAAAACTGGGACATTTCGTTTGTGTTGTTTTAGGGCAAAATAAAAAGGAACCCTAATTCCACTTTCATACCAACTCGAGATACTTCAAAGAACTCTACGATTTTTTTTTATAAAAATAAATATACAAAATTACGTCCTCATTATAACAATACAACATATTTAAAATATAGTTAGAGTGAATCATTGGCACAGACAGAATTACTAAATTAATATAAATAGGTACTATTTTTAAAGCACAATCAAAATAAGTATTTATTTCATTTAAAGCCTCGACATAGTATATTAAAAAAAAACCTAGATTTTGTTTATTACAGTTATAATGACTACATTACTGAGTTTTTAGCTTTTTTCCTTTAACTATCTTCTTTTATGACAATTTCGACCAAAAATGTTCCTATACGTACTTTAAATAAGTGACATAATAGTTATTTTCTGTTAACAATCATATTGATTTAAAAAAAAAACATTGTATACCAATTCATAGCACATTAATTAAAAAAAAACCGAAGACCGAAGATGCTATCAATTAATTTTTTAATAACATGTATTCTTGAGAAAACTAATCGCTGAATTTTTGCTAATAACTTATCAATTGCCACAAACTCCTCGGTTACCAAAGTGCACGACAGACCAACAATTTGACTAACAAACTCTCACCATCAAATTCAACGTAAAGATACAGCAGGCGCCATGTTTACCGGTGGTGAGCGTCGGCCGCCGCGAGCCGCTGTCGGAGCCTCGCGAACTTGCCGTGCACGAGGCGCAGCTGGGCGCGGAGTCGCGTGGACAGCTCCCGCTGGAGCGCCTGCACCTCGACCAGCTCCCGGCGGAGCGCCGCGTAGTCCGACCGCACCTGTAAAACAGCTCGCTAGGGCTTCGCCGCAACACGCGGCTTGAGATACACGCGACCGCAAGAGACGTTACATCCGCCTATTATGTTTCGCTGAACAGTGGCTCCGAACCTGGGGTACAACTATTCCGTAATTGGGGTACAACTGTTCCGTGATTGGGGTACAACTATTCCGTGATTGGGGTACAACTATTCCGTCAACTAACCGGCAAAGTGTGAACAGGACTCGTGCGCGAAGGTTAAATATTATCTATAAAAACGGTATAAAAATTGGAATGAAACAACTATTAACGGATTTAACTCGCGTATTTTTATTTTATTTTATTTGCTGACGTTTCGGATTCTTTACAGTTTCCATAATCGTAGCACGACTGAGCTGACAATACTCTAACGCTCAAGTCTTTAGCGTGTAATGTGTAATAACCGCGATGGCATCAGAAATTATAACGGTATAAAAATTTATAACGTTTGTTGTTGGTATCGGGAGCTCTCTTAGATGTTTATTTTTTACTATTTTTTAAGTACCTATTTGTGGGTGGCAATACAAATACATCAACTGTGAAAATTACAATTACGTAACTATCACGGTCCAAGAGATTCAGCCTGGTACCAGATAGACGGACGGACGAACGAGGACGAGTATCAGTTATTGGATATTGAACCCTAAAAATAACCTAACATAAAAAACCTTTTATAAATACCTATAGACATTACAAGTATTTAAGGTCGGTGTATAATTGTAATAAGTTTTGCTGCTAGGACAGAAGGGTAACAATATCTTCTATTATATAAAAATAAGTCGGGTTTTCCTTCCTGACGCTATAACTCCAGAAAGCACGAACCGATTTGGCTAATTTTGGTCTTGAATTATTCGTGGAAGCCCAGGGAAGGTTTGTAAGTAAAGAAAATTTAAAAATCATCTTGAAAAAGTGTAAAATCAACATTTTTCTATACTTCCATATACAAAGTGATTGACGGTAAGTGGCAGAAGACTTTGACAGATCTTTGACGAAACAATCGGACGGGCAGGACGACGTCTGCCGGGGCCGCTAGTTTATTGTAAAGATTAGGAGCCACTGTTGTAAAAAGTAAGTGTCACGATAAGATAATATAGGTTATTTGCAACTTCACCAGCTCCTATTTATGCTGGAAATAGTTAAGTAATATTAATCCAGTATCGCTTATTCGGTGGATATTTTTATTTTTCTGTCCTCCGGCCGGAAAGCGCCAACTTTCTGGCAACTGCGCTAAATGAAATTGCCGCTTTCTGGCGTCTTCGAACAGAAAAATAGTATACTGACCTCGGCCAGTAAAATAAAAAAGCCTAAGATCACATTTTTGTCAACCTCTGCTTCGCCTCGGACGACAATTACATGTAATCTGAGACATTTTTTATTTTACTGGCCTAGGTGCGTAATGTACTATAGTTTACTATTAACGCTTAAATTAGGAACTAGGAAAGTGACGAATAACAACACAACAGATCGGAAAACTAATGACATTTTGTTCGTATAAAAGGTCGCGTGATCGTCGTTTTCTCAAGCCGTAGGTACGTTACATCTTATATTATAATACAAAATGCACAAATCGATGACAATGGCGCAGGCTCGTGGTCCCGCTGGAAGTATCTGTGTGTGATGGTGGATAGAAAGCTCGCTTCGCGCGATACCATACTAATAAGTAATATTGTACAGGTGATGTTCATACAAACTTTTTAACCACAGCAAAATAACGCGTAATAACCGCTAAGGCATCATAAATGATTACCTTAGCACTATTTTAATTATTAATGGTACAGTACAGTAGGCGCGCGTAATAAACCTTACAGGTAACATTTAAGGTTTATTGCCAGCGACAAAGCGTCAGTCGCTGTCATACTTTTGCAAAGAGTGACAGTGACATGTGCGCGCGACAAAAACCTTACGTGCTACGTGTGGTTTATACCTCGGTATAAAATAGTACCTACGCTAGCCCCACTGGTCTGTCTGTATACGAAAAAAAAAGTGACAATTCTTTTAAACAATCAATAAAAATAAATTAATAAAATATATAATTGGTCTGTGGCACCATCTACCTAGCTACGTTTTTTAAAAAAAAAACATCAAAACAAGAAACAAAAACCAGTTTAAGGTCATTTATTTAAATTAAATAAGTATTAATTTTATTTTTGAAGTCGAGCGCAGCACAAACCAGTCCCAAGACTATACTTAGTCAATAATATTTCCCATAAAATCATAAAACATAAACACCTAATAAAACAAAAGATTATATAAACAGCACCATAATATCACAAAAAGAAGAGAATATACTTCGATCATAAATACCCTAGATACACCAACAACGCGTAAAACACGGCTTGAGTAAATTGTGCTCAAATCGCGTTGGAGCACAATTGCGCCGTCATTTGCGCGCCGGTCACCGTGTAGTCAACATGCCGCAGTGCTCCGTGAAAAAGTGCAAAAATAATACTTTAAATGGCTTGAAAAAGGATGGGGTTTCGTATTTTCGGTAAGTAAAAATTCAAGGTTTCATTATGTACTGAATTTGTGGCTAAATTTACCTTCTAACTATGTAAAAACATTATTTTTCTAAAATAGTTTAAAGAAATCGCTAACGCGGTTGTCCCTTTCCCGCACCTGTTGCTATTTACGTGTTAAAAGAGACGAAAAATTCATAAAGTAGAACATAGTTAAATACTGAATATATGGAGCCGATTGTTTATTATTTTTTAAGGAAGTTTTGTAGCTTACATCTTTGGCAGTATGTTTCTATGAATTTAGGTAAACAAAATAAAGCAATAATTAACTGTAAATATAATTTCAGATACCCCAAAAATGAAATCGAAAGAGAAAAATGGCGGAAAAAAATAGCAAACGAAAGGAACGAAGAATTGTGCTGATCTTATAATTTATTGTGAATAATATCTACATGTACCATGATTTGAGCAAATAAATGGTTTTAACTTTGACTTTGACACTACTTTTATAAACTACAATACGTAAGTACATGAAAAAAATATTGTTTAACACGACTCAACGTACTCTGTTCCTTCAAGACGCAAAGCTACGATCCCCACGCAGAGTAAACTGAATTATACTTAATTACGATTAACTTAAGGTGTACATTCGTACACCTACGGCCGACGGTCGTTAAATTTTACGACTTGCGCGATTATCGCATTCTGTAATGTCACAACCACCTAACGCGTGCAATACAATTAAAACCTTTTGTGTGGGGAATAAAGTTGTATTCGATTTTTATTATTATGGTCTGAGTACATTATACATATTCAATTGGTCTACTATACGCGCATACTTATAACTAAGCTAGTCGGGACACTTTTTCAGCGTGAATTTGTACGAGGTGTTGTATCTAGGGTATTTATGATCGAAGAGAATATAACTATATCTATCTAAACTGGGCCACTAGAGCCCGTGTTAATAGACAAATCTTAACTGAATAACTGTCTCAAAACATGTCAAAATTTAAAGTATTGTATTGGCAATATCCGAGACAGGTATCTGTCTCTCAGTGCAGGCGCATGCAGTGGGCGGAGCGTATGTATGGCTTTGGTAGACAGAGCGTGGTAGACACTTCATGCATAATGACATTGTGCCTATATGGAATGCACGCCCCTGACTGCAGAATCTGTTCATTAACACGGCCCTAGGAGTGTAAGCCGCAAGCTGGCGCCGTGCAGGCCCGACCTGGGGGCTTTGAGGCTGGAGCCCTAAACAGTACGCGTTTAGGGCCGGTATTAGCACCGATGTTAAGCATGAACCTTGCTGACTGGGATCATTTAATTGTTTATAAACATTTGTAACATGTTAACCCTATTGTTTTATATTTAAGAAATAAAGTGCTACCGTGTCATTATATTGCTCTACACATATACATATAAAAGAAAATTATTTAAAAAAAAACTTTTGAATCCATTGCTGGCAACCAAATCTGAATGCAATCATACTGAATTTCCCATAAACAAAAATAAAGTATAATTTTCATATAAAGAATATGTCATCAGAGAAATGAAAATTAAAAAAGAACCCAATTTCTATTCTATTGAATATTCCTGTTCATTATATATGTAATGAACAGTTTTTAAAAATCCTACAAAATACATGGCACAGTAACAATAAAGAATTCTAAACTTTGCAGTTAAGTGCTAAATTGTATGAACAATTAAAAATCCCAATTAGCAATAATAACACTTTTACTAATTCTCCTGACCTTCTGTCAGCGATAACGCAAGGTGCTGAAATACAAACAGTTCAACTGTTCAAACTCCGGCAAGCTGTCATACCCATCTGCAAGTATCAACTGTCACTGGTATTGTTTTACTATGAACACAATACTCTAAATACTTTTGTCATAAAACTATATTTAAGTGCAAATAAATCTAATTCTGTGGTTATTCAATAAGTGTCTAATTATTAATAATTAAAATTATTAAGTTTACTTTTTTACTTAAATATTTTTTGTTAACATATTGTGCAATTATTCACTTTTATCAAAAACAAGTCAACAAAAAACAATTTTTTGAAGTGAAAAATTTTCATAAGCTTATTTTATTAATACAACTACCAGTTGCTATAAAGGTACATACTTATATCTTTTCAGCCATAAAAACAAATTTTGAAAAATTAATTGTTGTTAGTTGTAATTTATGTTATTTTACATTTCATCAACACAAGCATTTGAGTATGTGTAAATACAGAGATGGGGTAGTAACTGTGCCTTACCTCGGACACTGATTTGAGCAGATTCATGACGCACATGTCGGGGTGGTCGACGGCCACCACCAGCTCAGAGTCTCCGTCGTCCATCTTCCACGCCATCAGCTCCAGTTGCTGATCAGTTTGCTTGGCCTGGTTTATGAGTAAGTTTTGCTTTGTAAGTATGTTTACAAAGAAATACTAACAAATATAATAATAAGGATGGACTGATCATCAACTGCTTAGAGCCCCTGAACATGAGTCCAGAGGTTGCAAGTTCTAATCCTATAAACAACAGATGTCTTAGTAACAAACAGAAGCAATTAAACTTGAGTTTTTGATGATATGTAGATAAGTACTTATAAATTGTCTAGTATAGCTTTACATAGTTTGGGACTAAATAGATCAATTTATGTAAATAATTTCTAAAATTTCATTTCGGCATTTATAATTCTGTATGTTTAAAATTAAAAAATAATAATAATATTACATAAACTGTTTAATACTTACTTTATTTACATACCTATGTATGTAAACAAAGTATAATTTCCATATAAATATTCAGTCACTTGTAACTTAATATTGCTTATAACTCAATGTATTTTAAACTAAGAGACGAAAGAAAGTAATTTGCGATATACAAAAAATATTGTTGTGATTGAATGTTACGTGTTTCCTACTCCTCAGACGATTAATATCGCCGCTTGACCTATAAAACACGATTGATCGACGAGGTTATTGATGGGAGGTCCATGTGTGCACTACAGTAGTGCTTAGCCTTTGCCCTTTCGGCCCGCTATTGAATCATGCAGAGGTACGGCAGCGGCTACATGACCTACATTCCACAAACAGCTGTAAACAAACAAAATTCTCATTGATTTCTCATTCCACTTACCGACTCCTCGAGATCATCTACTGTAATTTCTGGCTCCGTCATGTTGATGTATCAATTTAGGATTTTTTAGTCACATTAGTTAAGGAAAACAACGGGAACTATGTGCAAGCGACCATTTTCAGGAAAGTGACGTTTGTAAACTGAATCTTCTTTCAGGCGAAAAATTAAAGATACAGAATGTGCGAATAAGTTTTTTACTTCATAAAGATTATATACTGAACTAATATATTAAACCGTAAGGTTATAGTAATAACGTAAGTTTTTCTTTACAGTCAATCTGATGTTAGTTGAAAAATAACCAATTTTGTCTGTGAATTGTAAACGTCAAACTAATGCGTTATGTTTTTCCATTAGTTTTCGTTCTAAATCATGTAAAAAAACTTTCGTTGCACGATTCACTCTTGCCAATATTGTAATTAACATGCTAGGTAAATATTATTACCAGAGTTCTAATATAAAATCTAAAACTATAATACTTTTCATGCTTGTCCAATATTTAGAAATATTATGGATCAAAACGCAGACTACGCAAAGATATTTGAAATTTCCTTCAAATGTCATTGATACTATGCCAAATAACTAAGGTTTTCGTAGATTTTCAATACTATAATTATCAATACCTACTTCATATTATATTTACTAGGTACTTACCTACTTCAATTACAGCACATGGGTAGTTCACTCGACCTTTAATTAAGCGAATAGTTCGCAGTAGGTAGCAATTGCACAGAGGAAGTCGCGGGCAAAAGCTAATAAATTTATATAAGTAGTTGAAATAAAAGTAAAAAAAATGCTATATGAAGTGAGAAAGCAAACAATATTTTTTTAATATATTCCTTTATTCGTTTGTACTTAAAAATCATATAAAGGTTATCATCTGGAATGCAGGAGACGGAAACATCGTTGTTAAGCGGTTAATGAGTTAACGTAATTAATAAAATCAATATACAAAACAGCCTCCGACGTGAACAGTACGGGCGCTCATACAAACCAGGTCGGACGCTATCGTAGACAAACTTAAATATAATATAAAATGTAGACACCTATAATACTCGGTATTGCAACATTTTAAAACAAAATGTATCACAGATAAGAAACGCGAACGTAAATCGAGATTCAAATTGAATCTACAATGCTTTGATGGAAAATGCAGCCATTTTTGAAGACAAAACCCCAAGACAATGAATGGCCAGTTTCACTGATTCCTATTTTTAGGGTTCCGTACTTGACTACCGACACTCGCAAGTCACTTATCCCTACATATTCGTACGGAACCCTCGGTAAGCGAGTCCGACTCGCACTTGACCGGTTTTTTTTTAGATAATGGGTCATTCCAGCGAAACCGGCACCATAGGCATAAAATATAAATAACTTAATTTATACATAGATACATATTTAGAGAATAGAACATTATGCCTTGTTTTATTAATCAATGAGTTTTTCATTTTTATATCAATATTTTCCATTTTATTCGTTTTTGACCGTACCCCTAGCGCCAGTTGTCCACGCCAGCCTATTTTTACTTTAAGTTTGCAGCACTATTTCGCGGCATTTCTGAACATTACGGAAAAAGTGATACGTATAAAAGAAAATATATCTAACGCAGTTTAAACTAGTGCTAAGTAATTATAAATTAAGTTTCATGGTTAGTATTTATTGGGCTTCTACAAAAAGCTTAACTCATGTCCCACCCGTCACAGTAAAACAAGGTTTTTTCTTGTTAAACCTAAAAATATCTAACCTCTTGTTATCTTGCTTTGTGAAAGAAACAATTAGGTTGAGGGCGATTATTTTAGATCAAAAACGCGTTGCATTACTAAATAAAAATTGTTTTTAACGCTTTTCAAAGTATGTCCCACCCGTCACATTGACGGGTGAGCGAAATGGGTTATCTGATAAAACTGACTTAGTGAGCATAAAATCGTTGTGTCAACTTTATTTAAACGTAGCTGGTTTATACTAAAGCAAATTATATGTGTTATGGCGTTTAATTTGGTGGTGGTATATACTGAAACTGACTCAAAGACGATAGATGAGGATGATAGAGACCAAACGCCAGGATTAAGTTTTTCCACCACTAATAATTCCTCCGCCGACGAAGACTCAAGTAAGATTGGGTTAAATTAGAGATTACTGCCAGGAAAAAGTCGAAAGAGTATAAATACCTCGCAGTTTCACAAAGTACCTTTGACTTCGACAATGAATAAAAGGTCATGTTTTTAAAATGTGTTGATAAAACTAGCAAAGCATTACGAATGAATAAGGAAGATGTCTCTTTCATTAAAACTAGTCATATTTTAGACATTCTACCAATTATTATCAATTTTCTGAGCCTGTAAACATTGAAAAGAAAAAACATTTTTTTTGTTTTTATTATTCTAAAAAACTACTGAAATGATTACTTACAAGTAATAATTTCAGTAGTTTTTTAGAATTTAGATAATTCAATAACATTAGATAATTCATCTAAAAACTGATTTAAAATAAATACAAAAGAACTGTGTTTATATTTTTCATACATTTGTATGCCCAAATGTTACTCGTCCCACCCGTCACAAAGTACTGTCCCACCCGTCACAAGCTTTGAGAAGCAAAATTATTTTTATTTTACGAGTTATCTGCGTAAAGTTTACTAATACCTAATCTATACAATATCAGAAACTATATAAAAATAGGTTGTTTAACAAAAGTTACATAGTTTCTTACGAATTGCGAATAGTGTAAGTCAACTCTGAGAGGAGAGGTAATTTGAAGTCCCACCCGTCACACTTCTTATACCGTCAATTTCTCATAATAATAATGACATTTTCTTACATTTTTCGATGGTACAGTATGCAATGACTATTCAAGTATTTGATAATGTCATATTCAATGCGTAAATCGTTGCCGTTTGTCAGAAATAAAGCGAAGTGCAGGCAAAAATGAGTATAAATGTCCCACCCGTCACAATGGAATGACCCTAATGTTATTTAACGTATAACGCAATAAAGTTATGTTTTGTCTGGTAGATAAATTTCTAGTAGACTATTAGGGACCAGTGAGATTGGTCCATTATTTTTATACAGACCAATTTACATTTTATACTTACGTATGTACATTTACTACGATGTATCAATCGAAATTCGATCGATATCTATGATTTTCTTTTCATATATCATTATCGTACGTATTTTGTATTTTCTATCAAAGCATTATAATAATTCACGAAAAGCTACAAAATGGCACCCTGTTTCAAAAATAAACTTAACCTAAAATGTTAATAAATTAATTTCGTTAAAATGTCAACATTTTTTATCCTACGGTACGGATGCAATGTTTTGAAAAACATAAAAATATAACAATTCGATTATATTATAAATCATGCCCTTACGACTTTTACGTAGAAAAATCTGATGCGGTTACACATTGGAATAAAACATCTATGAAAGTACCTATATTATTTTTTATGCTGACGATTCGAGAACTTTACAGTACGCACATATCTTATCGTATGTACGAATACATTGACCATTGTAAATCGGTTTTTTCATCACATTTATATATCGCACACCTAGATCTAAAGAGAGCTAACTCAAAAAAGGTACTTTTTCAGGAGAGGCAAGAATTAATTTCTCCATATGCACGCATGAGTTTTCTGTATAAATTTATCCTTTTTATAATAAAGCTAGCAGAGTTATATTAGCTGAAATCAGTTTTAGTGTAGGTGGGTTTCGCTGGAATCCGATGGTGTGCATAACTCAAATCTTCCGATTTTTGAGTTAGATCCCTTTAGATCTAGGTGTGCGATATATTCAATATTTGAATTGTCATTTGCGGTTTGAAAGGTCAGCATAAAATATATATTTTTTATATTAAGAGCCTGTTTCATATCTAAATAACTACCCGGTAAGCTACTTGCCACTTCTATAAATAAATTGCTTAGATACAAAAAAGGTAATAATAGTACATTACGCAACAAGGCCAGTAAAATAAAAAAATGTCTCAGACCACATGTAATTGTCGTCCGAGGCGAAGCCGAGGTTGACAAAAATGAGATCTGAGGCTTTTTTATTTTACTGGCCGAGGTCAGTATACTGTTTTTCTGTTCGACGAAGCCAGAAAGCGAAAATTTCATTTAGCGCAGCGGCCACAAAGTTGGCGCTTTCTGGCCGGAGGACAGAAAACATTATTTAATATGTTCCCTATAATAGGGGAAACGACTGGGTAGAGAACATGAAATTCTATTATTCCATCAATTACATTATTAAAAATTATTGAACACGTATTTTTTCTCAAACAAACCAAAAATAAAAAAGATAAGCACTTCTAAATTTCGAGACCCCACTCTCGTGACGTCACGTTACAGTACAATTAATACCATGCCGTGACGTCACGAGCCCCTACTCTCAATCTTCAAAAGCGCTTTTCTTTGTCATTTATTGTTCTATCAGAGAAAATAACAAATACGTGTAATCTACTTGATGGACAAAGAAAAAAAATCAATCGTCATGCCTATTAATTTGTTAACTATTTCGAGCTGTTTTTATCTGAAAAGTGGCAAATAACTTAACTCAAACATTGTATAACAGGCCTTAAAAATACTTATATAAAAAGGAAATCTGAACAATTATATTACGTACAAATACTAAATGGCACTTTATAAATGGACTACGTTAATAAAAGATTGAAAAATTTAATTTTTCCTTACAGAACTTAATTTTCCCTTATAATAATTGATTATTGCGTATATAATACCATTAATTACTCTGCGGTATACGATTGAGCGTCCAGTATCATCTAATAAGGTACTTCCCATTTCAAACACACAAATTATTTTGAACAATAATTTCTAATGCCTTCGCGGTTATTATACATTGGAATGAAACAACTATAAACGGATTTAATTTAATAATTTCTGATGCCTTCGCGGTTATTACACATTGGAATGAAACAACTATTAACGGATTTAACTCGCGTATTTTTATTTTATTTTTGACTTTAGCGTTAGACTATTGTCAGCTCAGTCGTGCTACGATTATGGAAACTGTAAAGAATCCGAAACGTCAGCAAATAAAATAAAATAAAAATACGCGAGTTAAATCCGTTAAGTAATAGTTGTTTCATTCCAACGGATTTAATTTAGTTTATTTTATTGGCTGACGTTTTGGAGCCGTTACAGATTCCAATTTTGACGAATGATAAAATTATCAGAAAGAGATTTTGTAATGGTAGAAAAGTTATTCACTTCGTGTCACTGGGATACAAAATATGACAACACTGTACGATACATACATAAAGTGGCAACACTCGTAGTCTTGTTCCACCAAGGATGCGATGAGGCGACTCATCCGCAACCAATTTAAAATATTATTATACAGTCCACAAATTAATGTAGGTGTTTAATTTAAAACCAGCGACCACGAACCCTACACAACACAAAATATCAAAAACGCACCAATTTCAACAGGTAGAGAGTATGCTCACCACGCTCGTATTTAACACCTGTTTGCAATAAAATTATAATCATTCACAAAACCTAGTATTTTAAAATTCCAAACCTAACTTTGAGGTTAAATTATAGTTTTAACCGACTTAAAAAAAGAGGTCGTCTTGTCAGTTATAATTTTCAAATTTTAATTAGAATTACCAAACAGGCGCGTGCAGTGGGTGGAGCGTAAGTACGGCGTCAAGGTAGGCACTTCATACATTAGTGACATTGTGCCTATATGGAAAGCACGCCCTTGGTATGAAATTACAGTTTTAACCGACTTAAAAAAAGAGGTCGTACTGTCGTTTACAATTTACAAATTTTAACAAGAAATTTCAATTTTTTGTGTGAATCAAATGGGAGATACCCTGCGTATAACATTTAAACATTACCTACTGGTATAAAACTGTGAACATTGGTATAAAACAACACTTGTACATACCTACATACATTATCAACTAGAAGCGGAACGGGCGCAGTCTTCGACCAAGGCACCCAATCATTTGACAATTGGAACTATGCAAATCACGACAAAAAATAAATCATCATAATAATATATAGTATACTAGCTGTCCGCCCCGGCTTCGAATGAATCATCTTTTTTTAGAGCCTATGTCACTCGGGAATAGTGTAGCTTCCCAACAGTGAAAGAATTTTTCAAATCGGTCCAACCTATTCAATCCAAACAAACAAACCTTTCCTCTTTATAATATTAGTATAGAAAACAAAGTCGCTGTCGCTGTCTGTCCCTATGTATGCTTAAATCTTTAAAACTACGCAACGGATTTTGAAGCGGTTTTTTTTAATAGATAGTAATAGTGAAAGTTTATAGCACCCGTGTGAAGCCAGAGCCGGTAACTAGTTTGTAATAAAACGTATTTTTATTTTTATACAAATAAATTAAACAGTTTTTAATCCGCTAGATGGGCTGTGTAGAAAGAGGTCAGCAGCTTGTCTCTCATTAATAAAAGAAACTAGACCTCATTAGTAGAACAGCAGGACCTCATTCTAAACGCCTCCTCCCCCGGGTTAATTTATATTATATTTATTTATTTCTAGTCATTATTTAAAGAGTAGGTCGACTATTGCACAGTTCCAATAGGTCTTATATGTATACTTTCGCTAAAAACTAGTATACAAGTTAAACACACGGCTAGCTCTCCTTTAGAATTAGTGACGTGATAATATTGAAATAACAATTAAATGGAAAATAAATCTCAGATTTTCGCATCACTAAAACTATGAATATTATATACAGATCATAATTGTAAGGTTACATAAAACTTGCAGCCTTATGAAAGAAATCACAATCAGGCACACTTTATTCGAGTCTTTTAAGACTTAGCAAATAATAGTACATTACGCACCGAGGCCAGTAAAATAAAAAATGTCTCAGATCACATGTAATTGTCCTCCGAGGCGAAGCCGAGGTTGACAAAAATGTGATCTGAGGCTTTTTATTTTACTGGCCGAGGTCAGTATACTATTTTTCTGTTTGACGAAGCCAGAAAGCGGAAATTTCATTTAGCGCAGCGGCCTCAAAGTTGGCGCTTTCCGGCCGAGGGACAGAAAATTTTATTTTACAAATTTTAGAAATTATTATTATTAACAGGCAACATGGAATAATCATTGATTGGACTAATCGTCAATTTAACAGAAAAATGCGAGATTCTAACCCCGTCTAATAGACTATAAGTAATTAAAATACAAAATGACCTCAAATAGGGTCCAAATTCACTACTTTTACTAATAATTTCTGATGCCTTCGCTGTTATTATACATTGGAATGAAACAACTTTAAACGGATTTAACTCGCGTATTTTATTTTATTGGTTGACGTTTCAGAAACTTTACAGTTTCCATAGCGTCAGACTATAATCAACTCAGGCGTCGATTATGGAAACTATAAAGCTTCCGACACGGCAGCCAATAAAATAAAATACGCGAGTTAAATCCGTTTATAGTTGTTTCATTCCTATACTTTTACTAAATCATTTAAACAGTAAATTTCAAATAGATAATACGATAGTAAAAGCATATCAAATTGACGGCAAAATTTAATACTGATTAAAATTTATTTAATTCATTATTATAATTTTAAAAGTCAAATGTCAAGTAGTAAAGAGAGACGCTGTATCAAAATTTACACAAACGACTATAAAAATATCAGATACAAAGATATTTTGTTTACAAAAGTTAATAAATAGCACGTAATATTTTTGTCGCGCGTGACATCATCTGTCACTCTTGCAAGAATATGTCAAAAATCGCACGTGCTAATCTTCTGACCCCCAATTGTATTGTACTTGGTTTAAAAATGATCCAATTGGTATGATACAAAGCGGTAATGACTTTTGCAATACGTATTGTTTTTTTTTCTTTGTCCATCAAATAGATTACCAAGAAATATTGGACACGTATTTTTAACTAACGTCAGCAAATAAAATAAAATTTTATATTCCAAAGCTTACATTACGGTACAATTTATAACAGAACGTGACGTCAGGTCCCCCTCTCGAACTTTCAAAGCGCTTTTGTCGTTTGTTCGATTGAGAAAAGAAAAAATACAAGTCCAATAATTTTAAAATTCAGTTTTCTTTACCCAGTCGTCATCTATTCGTAGTTTTGATTGTTTTTCAAACCAATTGAATTGGTTTCATTTTAAGACTACGAGGAACTTCGCAATTCCAAGCCAGTTTAATGTTGGTATATACCAATTGGAATAATTTTAAAACCAAGTTAATAACATAAAACAAGGGGCTGGTTACGACCCATTCAGCGCTGAAACCTAAAGCTAGAAACACCCATACAAAATAGGTCCAGCCATACAAAATTCGCCCTTAACTATAAAATGTCAAAAACAGTTTGTTCAAAATTACATTTGACGAGTTACATGGAAAAAGTTATTAACGACACGTTGTCGGGACGTTCCGAAGTCACGACAACGTGACGTGATCAGCGCTGAACGGGTTAAGTCTTACATCAAGTTCGACAATTTCCCATGAAATGTTGATTTGTACTATTTATAGTCTCTAATCTATATCTATTCGGTCTGAATTCTAGTAAGTAGCGCAAAATATAACTGTATGATTTATAAACGACGTCCGTTTTTCGCTGTGCTCGGCGACCGTCCTTTACACCTATTCTACTTCTTACCGAATTTGTATATATAACAATTCAGCTCATTGTAAATTTACGCTAAAATTATTGCTTCGCTAAAAGAGCTCCTCAATAGAAATACGTTACAAGGAAATACGTATTTCAATATAATTTTGTCAAACAATCACAAATAGTTTTAACCATAAAAGTATTCCGTAAATAGCCACTTCAACAAAATTCACATCAACTCTGCGCGACTTAAAAAAAACATCAGCAAACCAACCTTTCTAAAAAAAAGTCCATTTGGTACATTTCAAATGACCCGTTCAACCGGTGAACTGTCCATCTTACCTTTATCCAACTCCTTCCCTTTACTGTTGATCTTCAGATGCGCCAAGCTGACATAGTTGCTCCTGGATATCCCAGACTCCCTCTTACCTTCTTTCTTCTCCATCAAATTCTCCTTCTTCTCAATCAAACTCTCCTTCCTACTCTTCTCTAAGTCCCGAAGCTTCTCGGGAACCGGTTTTATCCGGCTCCGACCGATATCCACGTAGTTCTCTCTCGGTTTCCGGTCTCGGTAGCTGAATCTGCCGTCGGCGAACTCCGGTCTCTCGGTGGTGAGATGCCGTCTGAACGTAGGCGTCATCGGCTTGCCGAGCCCGGCTAACTTCAGGTCGCTCTTCAGGAGGTTCTCCTGGGCTTTCTCCTCGGCCGGCCTCACTCGGTGCAGTCTGTACCCGTTGCTAGGCGACGCCGGCCGCTGAATGAAGAACTTGCTCTTGGACTTCTCCTCCTTATCGACCTCCGGTTTCCGGACCGCCTCCGCGGTGTTAGGTTTAAACAACCTACTCAGCTTCGGCGACAGGAGCCTCTTGTTGAAGAAGCTCGTCTTCTCCGGCTTGTCCTTCGCGTCCAAGCTCTTGGGCACGTTCTTCACCCCGGCCGCCATGACGGGGCTCTTGTTCAAATAATCTATGTTGAACCTCCGACAGTCTACCTCCGGAATCCTCCTCTCGCTCTTCACGCACTCCGGGTTCCTCAGAGTGACGTCGGTGACGTCGTAGGACTTCTTTCCGAGCAGACTCTCCCCCTTCTTGACGATGCCGGCCAGGATGTTCTTGGGCTGGTCGACGTCCATCTTCTCGAATTTTTTGAAGCTGCTCACGTTTCTATACCAGTTGCTGTCGGTGAGGTCGTCGTCCTCGGAGTCGGAGTCGTCGGCGGCGCAGTGGTCTGGAACACTGTGGTGGCGGCAGAAGGGCAGCGCGGGGGCGTCCCGCTTGGAGCGCGACTCCAGCCCCTCGACGGACTGGTTGCGCAGGAAGGCGGGGCCGGGGTGCTCCAGCTCCACGCGCCGCGAGTTCAGCTCGGTCTGCGCGTCCACCCGCCGCGACTTCAGGTCGGCCGGCGGCGCGTTGAGGTGCGCGTCGGGGCTGCAGCGCTTGAGGGGGGGCGGGTCCAGCCACTCCGTTATGTCGTCCACCTGGAATATTTAATTGTATTACAAATTGATAGACTAATATTAACGTGCAATCAAAATCGCTGAGTTTAGCAGCTTAAGATATCGTACAACAATACGACGTCGTGTCGACGCAGTCGTGCAACATGTGCCCCCGCAACCGTGCAACATGTGCCTCCGCAGTCGTTGGACACGTGCCTTCTCAGTCGTGCAACTAGTGTCGAGGCAGTCGTGCGACACGTGCCTTCTCAGTCGTGCAACTAGTGTCGAGGCAGTCGTGCAACATGTGCCCCCGCAGTCGTGCAACACGTGCCCCTGCAATCGTGCAACACGAGCACCCGCAACCGTGCAACATGTGCCTCCGCAGTCGTGCGACACGTGCCTTCTCAGTCGTGCAACTAGTGTCGAGGCAGTCGTGCGACACGTGCCGCCCCCGTGCCGGTGCTCACCTGCGTGATGTCGATGGCGCCGGGCTGCGCGCGCAGGATGTACCCCCGCCGCTGCTGCTGCTGGTGTGGCTGGTGGTGGTGCAGGGCGGCGGTGGAGCGCGAGAGGGTGCGCACGGTGACGACGGGCGGCGGCGCGGCGCAGATGTGGCTGGCCGACACGCACTTGCCCAGCGCGCTCGGCGGCCGGCACACCGCCGTGTGAGACCGGGACTGCAACAAAATGAAATTATAAGAAACTGACAATTTGTGGACTGAAAGCTAATTTAAATGATTATAAATTATTTATTTTCACTACACGTGTCTCTAATAAATCCAACGAAAGCATGACTAAAGGACGGTCGCCGAGCACAGCGAAAAACGGACGTTGCCCTTTTTCTATTTGTTTCTGTCGCACGAACGTAGTAATACTGAAGGGTACTTTATAAATAATGAACCTTAAAACAAAATCCAAACAAACTAACCTTAACAATACCCGCCTCCAACGCGTCCCCATCCACGCTGACCACCTTGCTGGGCGAGCGGCGCACCCCCGCCCGCCCGCACGCGCATTCCTCTCCGCCCCCGCCCCCGGCGCCGCCCTCGCCCTCCCCGCCCCCGCCTCCACCCGCCAGCGCGTACTGCTGTATGTCGTCGAGCAGGCTCGCCAGCTTGCTCGCCAGCCGGCCCGCGGGCGCGCTCGGCTCACTCAGGTACATTATGAGCGTCTCCAGCCATATTTCTATCACTTCGAATGGCGGCCTGGAATTTATGAGACATTAGTACAATACGCACCGAGGCCAGTAAAACAAAAAAATTTCTCAGATCACATGTAATTGTCGTCCGAGGCGAAGCCGAGGTTGACAAAAATGTCATCTGTGGCTTTTTTTTTACTAGCCGAGGTCAGTATACTATTTTTCTGTTCGACGAAGCCAGACAGCGGCAATTTCATTTAGCGCAGCGGCCAAAAAGTTGGCGCTTTCCGGCCGGAGGACAGAAAAAATATTTCGCGGTCATTATAATTATCTTGAAACAACGGATTTAACTCGCGTTATTTATTTTATTTGCTGACGTTTCAAAAACTTCATAGCAGACTGAGCTGACGATAGTCTAACGTTAAAGTTTTCGAAATGTCAGCATTTGACTTGTAAAAATAGAAAACAATAATTAATTATAGTACATAGTAGTAAATCCATTATGGAAAAAGGCACGGTGCCGCGCGTAAAGGCATAGGTGTGGGTTCAAGTCCCACTGGGGGTTTCGATTTCATCTACTCCTGTCTACCTGGTACACACGGACACGCCCGAAGTGCTATCAAGGTAGGCCGTGCGTATATGAATGACGTCATCAGTGGAGTACCTGTGGTCGGGCTGCAGGTGGGCGGCCAGCAGCGCCACGCCGTAGAGGGCGGGCGGGCAGGGCGGCGCGGGCGGGGGCGGGCGGCAGAAGCGCTCGATGAACTGCGCCTCGTTCAGCCCGAAGTCCGACCGCCGCGGCAGGTAGTCCGGGTCCGCCGACACGCGCCCGATTATCTGACGACACGACGACACGGCGACGACACGTTACGATTAAATAATAATAATGGATTTAATCTATTATATACAATTCTCGTGTTGTTGCCAAAATGTTCCGAAACGACTGGACCGATTTTATAAAATTTTCTGTGCTTATCAGGTAGGTCTGAGAATCGGATACCCCTGACATTTTCTTTTTTTTTCTTTAAATTTGGATCCGGAGGTGGAGTTGTAACCATTCTGCATCACTCAAGCATTCAATTAGTTTTAAGTTGTAAAAGATAATGTTTTGATGAACTTATGTACATACCAATGGTAAATAAAGAGACTATAGTATTTTCTAAAAGCTATGTTTGTTCGGGTGGAATCTTTGAACTCGATTTTGAAGCAGATAACTTGAACCGATTGAGATGAAATTTGCAGGCACGTATAAATTGGATGACAATGCAATACTATCTTTAATCCTTACTAATATTATAAATGCGAAAGTAACTCTGTCTGTCTGTCTGTCTGTTACGCTTTCACGCTAAAACTACTGGACCGATTTAAATGAAATTTGGTACATAGAAAGTCTGGGGCCTGAGAAAGGGCATAGGCTACTTTTTAACCGACTGCAAAAAAGGAGGAGTTCCACGCGGACGAAGTCGCGGGCAGAAGCTAGTTAAAATATAATGTCAGAGCAGTGTCGGTGTGTTACCTCGCACAGTATGATCCCGAAGGAGAAGACGTCGACCTTCTCGTCGTACACGTTGCCGTTCATCATCTCCGGCGCCATCCAGTACGGGTTGCCCACCACCTGCGCAACATAATGATATAAATTGACTTGTGATATGTAATCGGTAGTTGCATAGTCGGTAGTCGATAATTGGGCAGACGCGTAAAACAAACTGGACTGTGTTCAGAGACAAGCTACTGTAGATAGGTAATTGCTAATCGGGCAGTCGGTAGTTTGATAGTTGGGTAGTTGATAATTGGGCAGTCGGTAGTCGATAATTGGGCAGACGTCACAGAGTGATCAGAGACAAGCTACTGACGTGTAATAAGTAGTCGATAACTGGTAGTTGGGTAAAGGGTAATTGGGTAAAAGATATTAGGTAATTAGCTAGTTAGGTACCCGGTACTACCTAACTACTAACCCAGTACTACTAACCCAACAGTTGGGTAGTAGGCAGTCGTTAATAGGTACCGACTACCCGGTAAATTGGAAATTAGTAGTCGGGTAGCGGGTAACGGGTAGTCGGGTAGCGGGTAACGGGTAGTCGGGTTGCGGGTAGTCAGTAGTGGGAAGTTGTTCTTGGATAATTAAATAATAAATAAATATCATTGGACAATTCTCACCAATTATCTAGTCCCATTTTAAGCAAAGCTTGTGTTATGGGTACTAGACAACGGATAAATATACATAAATACATATAAGACATCCAAGACTCAGGTACAGATGCCAGTGCTCATCACATTGACATATGCCCCTAGCGGGATTCGAACCCGCAACCTCCGGTTTCGTAGTCAGGGCCTCTGACCACTAGACCAACAGGCCGTCGTCAATAATTGGGTAGTCGGGTAGCGGGTAGTCGGGTAGTGGGTAGCGGGTAGCGGGTAGCGGGTCGCGGGCGCACTGACCGTGTACCGCTTGCGGCGCAGCGTGGAGCGGCGCTCGAGCGAGCTGCTGGCGGTGCGCTGCACGATGCGCGCCAGACCGAAGTCCGCCACGATCACCGTTTTATCCTGCCGTACATAAAAACTACTACTCTCGAACACCATACGTAACTAAGGAATTATACACCGAATGTGGAATACCTTACTTACCTACTACTGTCTCTAATCATTTTTTTATTTATTTAGGATTACCAACAGATAATAGATCTTACTATATCTTAATTATATTTATATTCTAATGAGATACTTATCTAATTAAAGGTAACCACATCTACTTTTTTTTGTAACCAAAGTAAACAAAGTAAAATAACCCTCCACGGAGTTAATGGATTTACTTAAGTTTTTATAAATTAAATAATCATGTGTTTTGTGTCGTGTTTTGTGTGTCCTGTGTTGTATGTCGTGTGTTGTGTGATACATGTTTACGTCGTGTGATGTGAGTCATTTGAAGTGTGTTGTGTGTCACGTGTCGTGCAATGTGTATCTCGGGTCGTGTGTCGTGTGTGTGAGGGGCGCACCTCCCGCACGAGGCAGTTGTGCGAGTTGAGGTCCCGGTGGATGACGTTCATGCGGTGCAGGTAGCCCACGCCGGCCGCCACGTCCCGCGCCAGCCGCGCCCGCGCCAGCCACGGCAGCTCCACCGACGAGTCCTGTGACACACACACGGACATACACATCAATATATTATATATATATATATATGTTTAGCATCACTAGACTCATGTTTACAGTTGTGAAAACTGAGCATCAGTCTTGAAAGTAACAAAAAAATATGTTACACTATTTCACATGAGACAAGTGTTGCATTTGACTCGTGTGGGTATATTAATTATACCCTGACGTTTTGAAAACTTTACGAATATGATTCTGCACTATTGTTAAGTTGTCATCCGTTAAGAAAACATTGTCCGAAATTCCAAAAAGAACAGGGATTCCTTACAAATTAAGCGTTAAAACTCTTTAACAGAATTGTTGGAAAACTAGAGAGATTTTTCATCATAAAATATAGTGTGTATATGTGTGTGTGTGTGTGTGTGTGTGTGTGTGTGTGTGTGTGTGTGTGTCTGTGTGTGTAGGTAGTATACCTGTATGAGCGAGTAGAGCGTCCCGCCGGCGACGTACTCGGTGACGAGGTGCAGCCGCTTGTCGCGGTACAGCACGCCGATGAACCGCAGCACGTTCGCGTGCTGCAGCGACCGCAGCACCGCCACCTGCGCACCACATACACACCGCACATCATCATCACACCGCCGTCATCATCCGGTATTATCATCATCCCCGGCACCAGGCGCATGCAGTGAGGGAAGTGTAAGTATGGCGCCAGGGTAGACACTCCATATATTAGTGACACTGTGCCTATATGGAATGCACGCCCTTGACCGGCACCGGTATCATCATTACCAGCCAGACGCGTGCTGTGAGGGTCGCGCATGTACCACGTCACGGTAGGCACTCCATACATTTATACCATTGTGTCTATATGGAATGCGCGCCCTTGTTATAAGCGCTGGCATTCGCAACATATACGCCGGTATCATTATTACCACTGACTTTTATCATCACCAACAACATCACCATTGCCAGAAGTATCACTACATCACCGCTTAACCATACTTTAACATTAGTTAGTATTAAATTGACGTCTGTATTGGATGTTTACACATTTAACCTATTGGATATTCAACGGTCAAACAATTAGAAATTGAATTACCAAAATTAAATGTTACTAGTGTCATGATTTTTAAAAAGTATTGTTATTTGTTTAGTCTTACTGGTATATTTAAGTTACGAATGGCAACATTCGCGCTGATCTATGATTGGCTGTTGTATATTTTGACCAATGGCGGACGAGCGAGCGTGGCCAATCAGCGGCGAGCCTCGGGCTGTCATGGGAGAAGACGCGGGAACGAGAATGGAGATGGCGGTTTTTGGACAAAGATTGTAAAATAAATTCGTAATGTTTGGAGGTTGGATGTTAACGGCCTGTCAAGACTTATACGCTAATACGATTGATAACTAGAAGTTGTTAAGTAAAGGGATTTAATGGTACATGTTAGAAGTTGTGATTCTCAAGAACGGAATAAAGTAAACAAGTTGTATTTGGTGTTTAATTCATCACACTAGGTAATATAATAAAAATTAAACATATTATGTATAGTATAGTAGAATAGTGAAGTGCGTACCTCCTTGAGGAAGTTTCTCTGCGCGTCGTCGTCGACGCGGTACAGCTGCTTGAGCACCATCACCTCGCGCGTGGCGCGGTGCGTCACCTTGTACACCTGCCCGAAGAACCCCGAGCCCAGCAGCTCGCCCTGCACGCACGCACACACACACACACATACATACAGACACACACGTCATCAAAAACAAAATTTTATTCAATTTAGGCTTTCACGAGCTCTTATGAAGGTCAAAAGAAGATACCGTTTCGGATAAAACCTCACTTGGGAAGAAACAAGAAACTCAATGAGGTATAAATTTCTCAACAAATTTTCGACGTTTAAAAATGCTTCGTGATAAGTGCTAGGTAACCGCTAGTTGGCGCTGTCATCGCGTATCAAGGTAGACAGGTTACAACTTGTCTTATTCTTGTTTACGCGCTCGATTTGGATGTATTTTAGCGTTGACAAATATTCTGTATTCTGTCAAATCACTATTCGTGGCAACTCTATTCACATGTATGACGAAATGTTTTTAATTTAAGGCCCAATTGCACGTTCTCGGGTTAGCCACTAAGACTTAACCCCGTGTTAGTGGCTAACCAAATAAATCGGACGGTTTTTAGTACTTACATCAACTGCCAGATTTATTCGGTTAACCCCATGTTAGTGACTAACCCGAGAAGGTGCAATTGGGCCTAATAAGATTAAACATTTATTTATCATAATTAAAGAGAAACAATTGAGTGGTATGTGGTGAGTGTTGTATGCGGTGTGGTGTGGTGCGGTGTGTAGTGTAGTGTGGTGTGGTGCGGTGTGGTATGTAGTACGCACCTGCAGCAGGTCGGCGGCGCGGAAGACGGTGTTCATGGCGGGCGCGGACGCGGAGGCGACGCGGTGCGCGTGCGCGTGCTGCGCGCGGAAGCTGCGCGCGCGGGACAGGTCGCGCAGCACGCCCGCCGGCTCCGCGCACCCGCCCGTGTCCACCCTGCCGGGACACACACACACGTACACATATATATACAAGACAATATCTCACATAACACAACACATGTTCATTTGATTATTCTCAAACACGAGATGTCGATTCGATCACGACCGCCGTAGCGACCACCCTCACGGAAACATCGCATACGCACACAGGCAGATGTCGTGCGGCGTGCGGCCCTACGCACACCTAGCGAACTCGATAGTAATATAGCGGCCCCGCCAGCGGGGTCGAAAAGAAATACCCGATACGAGCCAAACTTCACTGCAGAAACTTTCTATCCTCGTGCATCATAATCGTGTTAGCGCACCTGACGGCCCGAACCGAGGTGATCGTTCGGGGCGAACTACATATAATAAAATGGAAAAACGACTAGACCGATTTGAAAAAAAAACTCTGTTGGAAAGCTACACTATTCCCGAGTGACATATTTTCAGAAAAAAAAAATGTGATCCGTGCGAAGCCGGGGCGGGCCGCTAGTTACTAGTACTCACGCGTCGAGTAGCTTGGACATGCTGCTGCTCTTCTCCTTGTCGGCGAGCAGCGGCGAGGGCGGCTGCTTCCTCTTCATCACGCGCGCCCGCCCGCCCTCGCCCTTCCTCTTGAACAATCTCTCCTTCTTCACCTGCACGTACCACATAACATATCATGTATCTTGGGAATGTGGGAACTGATTCACAAACATTTTAGTAAACTTTTTTATTTATTTACTAGCTGACCCGGTGAGTTCGTAATGTGTTTTTTGAGATTCACTTTTATATTTTTTTCCGAAATCTTCTATTGACTTCTACGAATAGTTCAAAAACAAATGTGACCAAATCTAGCCGTTCTGGAGTTTTAGCGAAACAAAAGAACAGCTATTCATCCTAACTAATATTATAAATGCGAAAGTAACTCTGTCTGTCTGTTACGCTTTCACGCTAAAACTACTGGACCGATTTAAATGAAATTTGTTACAAAGAAAGTCTGGAGCC
Organism: Polylopha cassiicola; assembly: GCA_038024825.1. Classification (NCBI taxonomy): domain Eukaryota; kingdom Metazoa; phylum Arthropoda; class Insecta; order Lepidoptera; family Tortricidae; genus Polylopha; species Polylopha cassiicola. Next base: position 9,196,055 of record CP149062.1, read on the forward strand.
CGAGAAAGAACATAGGCTACTTTTTAACCGACTTCAAAAAAGGAGGAGTTCCACGCGGACGATGTCGCGGGCAGAAACTAGTTTTTATATACATACACACTTACAACTTAAGAACGAGAGACTTTTAATGATCTTTCATTTTGATATTTATCTCCGCCCCAAATAACTTACCTCATCATCTTGCTTGTCTGTGGTCGCGTCTTCTCCTTTCTTCTTAAACAGTCTTTCCTTCTTCTCCTCGTTCTCTTGTTCTACATCGGCGTCTCCTTTTCTCCTGTGTCTGTCATCCTCTCTCTTGTCCTTGGAATGTGTCGGAATGTATTTGTCTATGCTCTGGTGCTCCTCAGTCTGTGGTTTGCACATTGGAATGCGTGTGTTTGTCTCTGGATTGTGTTCTATTGTTAACTGAAAAAAAGATTATGAATACATAAATATTTTTTTTAATAATATGTTTCTTAAGCATAGTAGTCACAAAAATCTAAAATGAATACTAAGTTATCAAAATTAAATTTGCTTAAACGAATTGCCAGAGTAAAAAATATTTATAAATTAAACCATCGTTTATCTCATTAAAAATATTGAACAAGTACTTTTTCTTTTGTCAATAGAACAAAAAAGTCACAGAAAGCGAATCAAACTTCGTGGAGTAGAATCTCGTGACGTCACGTCGTTGTGAAAAGTGGTCATAGGAACATAAGGTCAAGTAGGTCACCTGTATAAGCGCGTCCGGGGCAGTGAGGGCCTTCTCGAGCTGTTCCCGGGGACTGCGCACCGGGGAGCCGTTGATCTCCAGGATGCGGTCCCCGAGCCGCAGCTTCAGCACCCCGCACTCCGACTCTATCCTGGACAGACCGACATCACATTTATAAAATATATATACAGTCATACCTAATGAAAATAAGTAAAGGAAAAAAACTTGGGTATCGGCGCAAAAGTAAAACTAAGCTTAATGTGATAATTTTTGATGCTTATACAGTTATTGCATTATTGCATCACTACATAGTATAAAACAAAGTCGGTTTTTCTGTCCCTATATCCGTAAATCCTTAAATTGCGGTTTTTTTAAATAGATAGAGCGATTCAAGAGGAAGGTTGTAGCACGCCGGGGCGGGTCGCTAGTATTGGAATAAAGTAAAGCTTCATTCCAAAGGTAAAATTATTAATATCGATCAAAAAAACGTCGGTATGTAACGGACTTATTACATATATTTTTCCAATGAGCAATAACCGCGTAAAACATAAGAAATTAGTAATATGTACTTACATAATCATACCTATATAGAATACATAATCATATCCATTAGAAAAACACACTCGACACTTCACAAAATGCTATAAACCATATTATTTACCAGTAGCATATAACAACAAAAAACACTACAAACAGGAAAAGTGCACTAAATTGCTCCAAACATATATTATGATTTATGAACTAACGAAGGAAAAAAAAAACGCAACATATATTATTATGAATTAATGAAGGAAAAAAAACAATTAAAAACGTACGTCACCAGTCAGTGAGAAATACGGAGTGTGTCTGACAGGACAATGGAGTGACACAATGTAGAAACCGATTTAGACTAATAGCTTAATCATTTAAGGTACGCTAGCTTTGAATAAATTAAAGTGAGTATCCGTAATGAAACTATTGCACTTAAGATTAAAATACTAATAACTTTTGACCTTCGCAGTTATTATATTATATTGGAATGAAACCATAACGGATTTAACTCGCGAGTTATTTTTTTTTATGACGTTTCGATAACTTTAGTAGTCCCATATTCGTAGCACGACTGCGCTGACGAGTCTAGCGCTAAAATTAATTTAGATAAGCGATTTTAATCCGTTATAGTTGTTTCACCCCAATATAAAATACTTTTCATTTCGATGAAGAACTTTCATACTGAATTTCATTTGTATAACTTCAAAAACGGAAAAGTTTCAATCTAACTTTGAACCCCCGTTTTACCCCCTTAGACGGTGAATTTGTAAATATCCTTCCTTAGTGCGCCCGACGGTATAAAAGGAATCCCTGTGCAAAATCTTACCCTTATAATTTATATGCGTTGATTCATCAGTCGGCTTTCGCTTATGTATTTTGTGTAGCTTATTTCGACACCTTTAAAAAATCCCAAGATTGTATGATAACAGTCTGTGTACTTTATGCTTCGTTCACTTCCATAGTTTACATTTTTGCGGCCCGCAGTCATTTTAACCGGAAAGACCTATATTTGTCTGCTGTTATTTGTTTTTCAAACGAAACCTAAACACTGACTCACCGCTATTTATAAAGCTGGAACGATAAAATTACAAAGCTAATTGTCATCGACAAAATGTATGAAATTTAATAAATAAAGTAATATTTTGGAATACGTCGATTGGGTACAATTTAAAAAAACAGTTTTATTGTAAATTTTGTAAATTAAACCAAAAATCATTTTTACTCTAATTTTGCACAGGAGTTCTATTTATAACGTAGGGGGGAGTACTAAGAAGGGATTTTTGGAAATTCATCCCCTTTGGGGGTAAAACGGGAGTGCTAATCGTGCGCAGACGAAGTCGCGGACAGAAGCTAATTGATTAAATAATTTTACATATTTTTGTGTTACTAAGAAGACGCAATATGTGTATTATATTATACTAGCTTCTGCCCGCGACTTCGTCCGCATGGAACTTCTCCTTTTTTGCAGTCGGTTAAAAAGTAGCCTATGTCCTTTCTCAGGTTCCAGACTTTCTTTGTACCAAATTTCATTTAAATCGATCCAGTAGTTTTAACGTGAAAGCGTAACAGACAGACAGACAGACAGAGTTACTTTCGCATTTATAATATTAGTAGGGATGTAATATAAAATGCAACATTTTGCGGCAAATCTGAGGAGAGGTAGTAAAGAAAATATAGTGTGATGTCCCCTACGTCACGCGATAAACGAAGTCAATGAAAAACCGCAAACTACACGTAGCTACGTGCACATATATTATAATAATATATAGCTATATGTATGAGTCAGTGATTACAGAGTAATTGTTACCAACTAACTATTAAATGCTATCTTCTGCCCGCGTCTTCGTCTTCGCGTACTTTACACCAAGAGAGTGTATTATTGTAAAGTTTAATAAAAATCTATTTAGTAGTTTTTGCGTTAAATACATCGCACATCCATCCATACATAGAGCACACCTAGACCTAAAGGGAGCTAACTCAAAAATATTTTTTTTCCAGAAAGGGGAATGTGCACTAAAGGAGTTCTCTGTATAGTTTTATGTTTTTTATATGAAGCTAGAATAGTATCCTTAAGTTTGTTCCATTGGCAGATAGTTTTTACTGTAACTCAAACCTACGGGTCTTTGTTAGCTCCATTTAGATCAATGGTTCTTAAACTTTTTAGGTCCCTTATCCTTATGACCTAGCTAGGGCCGCTGATTATACCCCTCCTCCCAACGACAACTTAGACCTGGCACTTTCGAGACATCTATCAGCTGACGGTTACCTCCGCGAAGTACAAGTTTTATCCCCGCGGGGGTAATTACCCCCAGGTTAAGAACCTAGGCTTTAGATCTAGGTGTGCGAATCATATATTTATTAGCTTATTAGTATGTCAGTGTGTTAGTACCGGTGGCAGATGAGTTGTATGCAGAGCGAGATGGCGGCGCGGAGCCAGGCGCGCGCCGTCGCAGACACCTTGTCGAGGCAGCGGGTACTGACGACCACCATATTATCATATCACCACTTATAATAATATTACAGGGGCCGTTCAAGTATTACGTAAGCACTATAGGGGTGCGGGATTGGTTTTTCATGAACTTATCAATCAGTCATTTGTTCATTCATTTTATACTAAGGAAATACTCTTATTCACTGAATAAAATCATTTTAGTGGACGATTTATTCAACAAAAAATTAGTAATTAATTAGTATTATTCCAGCGACTGGTCGCTGGTAGTATAATCAGTCCCAGCGTCCTCATCCCTGTTAGTCAGTATCTTCGAGTGTACGTTATAATGGAGGGTACTCACTCGGAGGCCCGCAGCGCGCGCGCCGGCACGTGCAACACGCGCAGCGCGCGCGCGCTCGGCCGCGCCGCCGCCGTGTAGCACGCGTCGCTGCAACCAACACACGCATGAGATTACAGACCTTATTCATAGCCTTATCGACTATAATATAAATGTTTTTTATAATAGTATAGCCGCGTTTGCGTGATTAAATCATAGTAATATATTTTTCCGTCCTCCGGCCAGAAAGCGGCAACTTTGTGGCCGCTTCGCTAAATGAAATTTCCGCTTTCTGGCTTCGTCGAACAGAAAAATAGTATACTGACCACGGCCAGTAAAATAAAAAAGCCTCAGATCACATTTTTGTCAAGCTCGGCTTCGCCTCGGACGACAATTACATGTGATCTGAGACATTTTTTATTTTACTGGACTTGGTGCATAATGTACTATACCAGTAGCAACTGAATATAGTAACTCGCCAGTCGCCAGTAAAGACTGAGTACTCAACAGTGACTCACCAGTAGAGGTGCTCGCGCTCGACGAGCGCGTAGGGCTCCGCGTCCTCGACGTGCGCGCCGCAGCACACGCACGCGAAGCACTCCGGGTGGAAGCGGTGCTCGCCCGCGGACATCACCGGGCCCGTTATCACCTGCACCACAAGACACAAGGTGGTGACGGACACTCACGGATTGGCATATGTATAAGCTCCTAACAAGGTGGCAATACAAGACAAGCTTAATATTTGTACCAATACAAGAGCAGAAAAAAACTGAAGCCCAGTGGGACTCGAACCTGCACATATACCTTGAATCCTAGACATGGTGCCAACATTCAACGTTAAACAATACAACCAAAATGCCAAATCCCATACATTTTGGTGCGAACTTTCAATGTTAACCAATGTTAAAGTTGAACATGGGCACTAGGGTGGGTCACTCTAGTATGAAAAAAAAAAAAAGTTGATGAATCAAATTCTAATAGTTATATTATGTTGTAGTGTACTATAAAAAGTAGTTTTAGCTAAAAAACATATAATTAAACATACATCTACAGCCCGCGCATGCGCTTTAAAACTATACGTTTTTTGAAAAAAACACGTCTTACTATAAGGCATATTTCTTTATTAGAAATTACTTTAAGTACTATCGAAACATAACAAATATTTTACAAAAGACATATACTAACATGTAAAATAAAAAACTTAAACAAATAATCATAAAAAGTTATAAAAAAAATTAGTTATATTTATACGAAAAATCGCGCCTACTCTCAAATTTTGGGATAACTTTCCTCGAAGCAAGTTTTGCATGAATCATGCCATCCCTTGCTTTTTTATCACAAGCTGCCATTGCAGCTTCTGTTACTATCTTTACACTACGTTCGACCGCTTGTGTATGGCAGGGTAGCCTAATAAACAGCATCCTTTCGTCACCTTTTTTCTCTATTATCTGCAGAAATTCTTCATTCGTTTGGTTTCTTAGAACAGGTGGATCAAAATTGGTTTCTTGCCAGTTTATTAGCTCAATGTAAGATTTAGCTTAAAAATTAAGTTTAGGCACTTGAAAAGTGCGTGGTTTTGTGGTTGTAGGTGAACTACGCGCTTTTAGAATTCTCCTACTTGCAAGTTCTCGTATATGCTTTTTTTCATCTGTTAACATCGCCAATAGTAAATTTTCAGGGTGAGCAAAATATGCATTTCGTTGAATAACAGGATCTATGACTGCTTTTAATGAACTCGATAAAAATCGCGAACTTTTAATTAATTTCCAAAGGTGCCGTGACCCGTCTTTGCATGAGGAATGTGTCTTAATTTCGAACCACACACAGAGGTAGAAGGTAAAGGTTCTTCTATATTTTTTTGTATCTTTTACGAAAATAAAACACTAGTCTTGTTCTTCTTTAGGAACTTCGACTTCTCTGGGACATTTGCACTGAGTTATAATCTTGCATTTGCATGAACAAATATCAAACAAAATTTCGCTTTTTTGCAAGAAAGCCACTTTTTTCTCAGTTGACAACCTTTTCAATGATTTGATGATATTTTTGCATTTAGAATGATAAACTTTTAGGAGCTGAATGACTCTTCTATGCGAGACCACAGGGATTGATGCCTTTGGCCATACTTCTTCAACTTTTTGGGTTACAATTTCTGCAATTTCGGAAAATGGGGGCTCTTTGTTACTGCCATTTTTAATTTTCACCTGTAGTCTATTCCACTCGTAATATTTCATTACATCCTGGTATGTTGGTAACACATTTGGTCTTATATCCTCTATAGTTCTAAATATAGGGCACTTGTATGACTGTCTTTTGTTTGACATGATGAGAAAGTTTAATTTCCAATTCCTAAAACAAAAATTATATAAATTACAATTTCACAAGGTTTCACGAGAAACTAGCATTACGGATACATGAATTATCTGAATGTACTTACCTCAGAAGTCTTCTTTTAATAAACAATACCGATTATTTAACAAAAGTAACGTGTATTTCACTGGATACTCTTTAAAATATTAAACTATACCCAAAGTTAAACATGTAAGTCAAGGTGTAAAAGTGGGTACTTAAACGATTTTTTATCAAAACTTCAAGTGCGTTGCGCGGGCTGTTCCACTTAAAATAATTCAAAAAAAAATTAAGGGGTTCATAACGATACCATACTCCAACATATTATCGCTATTAAAAATCGATTACTTAAAAAAAAATATTTTGACCCACCCTAATGGGCACCTTGTCTAGCTCCCCTTATTATTTCTACAACAAGTAGGCACACAATAACATTAGTTACACTTCCATTACGAGCATTATAAACTGTTATACCTAATGATTTCACATTCAAATTACCTTTTAATTTAACTACTAGAATTCCCCAGTTAATCATAAACAATTTCAAATCATTAAATCATTCTTATATAGGTATGGTAATGCAAAATTGTGTTAAATTATGTCTATATGGCCGGTTGTATAGTAGAATATGAAACTGGAAGTTGCGGATTCGATTCCTGCTAGGGGCAGATGTCAGTGTGAGGAGCACTGGTATCTGTATCTGAGTCTTGGATGTTTTTGTCTATCCGTTATCTAGTACCCATAGTACAAACTTTATTTAGTGTGGGACTAGATTAATTAGTGTGAATTAGTCAAAGATATTATTTTTATATTTAACTAACTTCTGCCCGTGACTTCGTCCACGTGGAACTCCTTCTTTTTTGCAGTCGGTAAAAAGTAGCCTATGTCCTTTCTCAGGCTCCAGACTTTCTTTGTACCAAATTTCATTTAAATCGGTCCAGTAGTTTTAGCGTGAAAGCGTAACAGACAGACAGACAGACAGACAGAGTTACTTTCGCATTTATAATATTAGTAGGGATAAGATGATGATCATGACGGAGTACAGTACCTGTCCACATTGCTGGCAGTTCTCCCCGAAGCGCTCCCAGTAGTCGGCCTGACAGAACAGCAGCCCCGCCTTCTCGAAGTACCAGGACGAGAGCAGCACATCGCACACGGAACACCTACAAACAATAAATGTGAAAGAGTTTGTTTGTTGCACTTTTTAATTAAAGTAAAGTTTACGAAACATCAGCAAATAAAATAAAAATTTTAATAGACCAATTTTAATGATCTCTGTATGGATATATATGCAAATTTTTATACAGATTCCAATAAGAAAATTGAATTCTAATCAAGTGCTATCAGATGACTCAGATAATCCTACTACTATTATAAAGGCGAAAGTTTGTAAGTATGGATGTATGGATGTTTGTTACTCTTTCACGTAAAAACTACTGGACCGATTTAAATTAAATTTGGTACCACAAGAAAGTCTGGAGCCTGAGAATAGGACATAGGCTATATTTTATAACGATATTGTGTGAAGTACTCATTGTGCGCAGACGAAGTCGCGGGCAGAAGCTTGTTTTATAATAATTTTTCATAAAAAAAAATGTAATTTACCTAAAGCAGTCTTTATGCCAGTCCTGCTCCAGTGCAGACACATAGTCGTCATCTCCGATGTCATTCAGGCACCCGGCACAGCTGAGGGACTCTAAAACACATTTAATAATTTTATTCATTTAATAATTTTATTCATTTAATAATTTTATTCATTTAATAATTTTATTCATTTAATAATTTTATTCATTTAATAATTTCTGATGCCTTCGCGGTTATTACACATTGGAATGAAACAACTGTTAACGGATTTAACTCACATATTTTTATTTTATTTTATTAGCTGACGTTTCGGATTCTTTACAGTTTCTTTCTAATAAAATACAATAAAAATATGCGAGTTAAATCTGTTAACAGTTGTTTCATTCCAATTTATTCATTTAACTTATAATGTTATATTACTCATGCTTTCGAATGGTGAAATAATTTTTAAAAACGGTCCAGTAGTTTATGAGCCTATTCATTACAACCAAACAAAGTTTTCCTCTTTATTATATTAGTATAGACTAAGTATAGTTTCATTTCTGTATGTTAGTGTTGGTCAGTCTTAGTGATTGAATAGGTATTTCCGAAAAATGTCTACATTTTTAAATTAAACCAAGTAAATAAGGATAAAATAAGATATTAGGTACTTAAATAACAATTCCAGGTAAAATTTAACATCAAGGACGTTTGTTTACTTGCTTAAATATATACATTTTAACAAAGGTTTTGAGTAGAATTTAATGAAACCTTCAGATCGAGCCTTAAAATCGAATGAAAATGCGGAAGTACTGCGCATTTGACATGTAACAATATTTAGAGTACATATATTTCTAAGGTATTCTAGATCTTGGTTTAGAAATAATCCGTCGATTTAGCTTCGTAAAGGTGAGGCAGGTACTAAACAAAAGATAATTTACGAGTTAAAACGATCTTCGCCCACACAAATACATAATGATGTGAATACAACTTGTAAACTCGCTAAACTTTACTGCAAACTATTTTCACTTAATAATAAGTTTAAATAGAACTTACCTTTGGTACTCGATCCCTCCATTTCATTTCCAAAGCAAGCATTTATTGTAAAAACTTAAAATTAAGCAAAGTTTGCCTGCACCCATGAATACTTTCAATGACGCAAATGTCAAGTTAGGGATGCAAGACTAAAACTTGAATCGCCTTATTTGGCAGATAATCATCTTTTTATGATAAAGAGGAATCTTAAAAACAAAGATCAGAACTAGTTTGATCTCTTAAATTTCATTTTTAGTAATGGGAAGTAAATAAAAATTAACTTGATATTTAAAAAAAGAAATTAAATCCAAGAATTTCCATACGATACATGATTATCTGTCTTAACCGGCAACATTACATGCCCAAAAAAGGTAATTTTCTGCGTTCCATTACACACAAGCAAAATAAAATAAAAAATGTAACAATTACTTTTTATTCAAAGCAAATATAATGTATATTTTTGTAATTATTTATTTCTTGACTTTCTTATATTTGTTGACCTTCACTTTAACTTGAACTTTGACTTCTAGCTTTTTAAGCAATTCGGATAGTTCGCAGTCATCAGACTCCGAGCTGTCAGAGTCCTTTTCCTCTGAGTCTTCCTTAGAATCGTCAGTTTCTTCTTGAGAATCTTCCGGCTCCTCAGTAGACTCTTCTGGAGGTGGAGTGGTGGTTTCTTCAGGGGCTGAAGTGGTGGTTTCCTCTGGCTGAGGAGTCGTGGTGACTTCAGGAGCTTCGGTTGTTTCTTCCTCCTCTAGGTTTTCAAAGTCGAGGCCGGTGATGCCAGTCAGCCAATCATGGAACGGACCAACGCGAATAAAACCTGAAAATATAAAAAAACAATATAAGTAGAGATACCTACTAAACGCGTAATAAATGCCGAAGGCGTAATAAAAGAAATTACACCTAAAGCTGTTTTAAATATATACATGATCAGCCTAAGTTACTGGTCATTTAACGAAATGTGAAACTCCAAAAACGTTTTTGAACTTCATTTGATATTATTTATAGGTGTGTTTATGTGTACCTATGTTTAATTTTCAAGTAAGTTTATTTGGGCTATTAACTTTAAAGTTCAATAACAATCAACGGTGATAGGGGGAAAAATGCATTTATATGGGCGAAATACTGACCTGCGGGCAGACCGGAATGGCAGCCAAAGTCTCCGCCGGCTACGAACGACGTGACTCCGATCAGAGTCGGCTCGCCGTCCGCGCTCACGTGCACCAGGGGACCGCCGCTGTCGCCCTTGATATATAAAAAAAACATCAGGCAGGTCTATATGTAACTTATAAGATAGCTTAGTTGTTTTCTTACTTTGTTATTTTATGTTCTCTTTGGTAGAAAATAAAATGAAACACCGGTCAAGTACAAGTCGGACTCGCACACTGAAGGTTCCGTAGGTTATTGATTTAAAAATATTTTTATTATTTATGTACCTAAGTAACTATAATTTATTGTTTTTTTATAATATTTCCTTTATCTGTGCTACGAGACGATGCTTCGTACTAAATTTCAACTAAACTTCACGGGGAAGTACTGTACTGTACTGTACCGAAGATTTTTTCACAACCTCAAGAGACAGTAGATTAGTCTACTAAATAAATTGATGTAAATTTCAGGTTGATACCGCCACATTCCTGACAAAAGAACAAACAGAGTCAAGGACAGACAGACAGACGATCAACGATGTGATCTTCTAAGGGTCCCTTTTTCCTTTTGAGGTTCAGAACCCTAAAATAAGTCTCGAGAATGCAGTAGGTACTGATTTCACTGATCGGATAGACTTACTAACCTGGCAAGTGGACTGACTGGTGATGTTGAAGAAGCGAGCGCAAACAGTGTTCTGCGTGATGATGGCGCCGAAGGTCATGGTGCAGGTGGGGTTCGACACCGCGGTCAGGTACACCCAGTTCAGCACCTCGGGGGTGACTCCTAGATAACAAATCCGATGATAAACACACACACTTAGACCTTTAATGGACGTAATAATTGATCTATGAATGATTTTGTATTCACAATTTATGCATTTTAAAGAACTGAAATAAAAAAGAATTATAACGGATTCAACTCGCTTATTTTAATTATTTGCTAACGTTTCGAAAATAGTTCCTATATTCGTGGCATGACTAAGCTGGCGATTGTCTAACGCTAAGTAGTTTAGCAAATAGAAATTATAATGTACTTACCTACCTTAAATTTAACTTTTTAAGAACAACAATTTATAACAATTAGGTACTTACCTACATACATAGGTACCTTAAGGTAGGTCCTTAAAAAAAACCGATTGAGTAAAAATAAATACCTAGATACTTAGATTAGCTGAAACACAAAATAAGAAAGCCAAACATATACTACACAAGTAGATTACCTACCTATATAGATTTTATATATTTGCATTTTATTTTTTAAATTCAGACATTCCATATACCTACTTAGGTAGGCACCTATAGTGTTTTTACTTGCTACGTACCATTAGTCCAGGTCCTGCCGAATCCACTGGCGAGAGTCCTCTCCCCGTGGTAGTCTCTGTAGGCGTCAGCCCTGGACTGCAGGCGGATTGGCTGCACCAGGTCTACGGAGAAACAATGCTCATCACCATCGTCAATTCAACCGAATGACGTCACTTCTTGACACAGATAATTATGTCTATAGCTAGGTACCTACTATATAGTTAGGTCAGCAAGCCTATGATGAATTGTCGACAAATACAAATCAAGCCAACAACGAACCTAACCGATATAGACAGACTATCGATACGATGCCACAGACAGGCACACGCACAGACACGTCAAACTTATAACACCTTATTTTTGCAAATTTATAAGTTTAATATATTAAATAATCAAAATTGGTTTTTCTCTTAATCGTCGGCCCTTAGCCCTTTCAAGTTCACTTTATTTTACATCAGGTGCGTGCAGTGTACACTGCGCCAGAGTAGGCACTACACTTATCACAATATGTATCACACACCCTAGTTTAGTATACTCACGGTTAAACTCGATGCGTTGGTTCATCTTCACAATGGAGATGTCGTCAGGCTGCACGATCTGCGGTATAAAGTCGTTGTAGGTGGGGTAGTTGTACCATTCAGTCGACTCGGAGATGTATGGCGGACGAGTCAGGTCCGTCACGCCGGCGCGGATCACCAGCGTGACGCGGCTGAACGGAAATAATGCTTTAATTATGGTAACTAGATAAATTACTTATAATTTATTTCTTAACACAAGGGCGTAGCTAGGATTTTGTTAATCAGGAGGGGGCAGGCGAGCTAGGATTTTGTTAAGGAAAGGGGGGGTGGATTGGCGTAAACAAACTTAGAATATAATATCTAAAGTAATTTTTGACACTCGCAAGGGAATCAAAACCTACAGGGAACTTCTATGGGGGCGGCTGATCTCCTGTCTGTACCTCACTACGCCCTTGCCTTATTATCTCATTACATAATATATTATGTTAAGCAGAGTAGGCGCTAGGCGTGGGCGACGTGGGCCATCGCCTACGGCCTCGCGGTCCGGGGGCCTCGCGCCTCAGATACGCGTTACTCGGACGCAACGTGAAAATTATTCGTTAATCGTTATAAAACGATAAATATATTGATGTACTGAAATATTTTTTTAGGCTAGCCACATTTTTTTACTTTGTGTTGCTATCGCGGGAAACGAACGGGGAAGCCCCTCCGAAATAAAATGTTAATTGCGTTGCTATTAACAGGCAACCCCCTAGTGGTTAAACTCGAACGCGGAGATTTCGTTTTCTGTTTGAAGTTTGTCTATGTAAGGAAGATACTTCACAAACTTCAGCCGCTTCTCAAAAAATAAAGTATCGCACGGTATATTAAATTACAATTATTAATCGTTATAAAGTTATAAAACGATAAATAATTATATTGATACACCGAATTGTTTTTTTAGGCTAGCCAAATTTGTTGGCTTTGTGTTGCTATCACGGAAAAAGAACGGGGAAGCCCCTCCAAAAACAAAATATTTAGTCTAGCATTGTTTGTTGGCAATGCGCAGTGTTGCCAATTTAGCGACTTTGTCGCTAGAACTGACGACTTTTGCTTAAGGCTTAGCGACCAAAAAAAAGTTTTGACGACAAAAATAGATTAGCGACTTATCTGGCGACTTTTGGAGTACAAATTAAAACAGTTCTAGAGCCAAAAATAGATACATTTTTTGTCAAATCGACACTGTATTATGCAACGCCATAGCGATAGCGCACCAAATTCAAACTTTATTTCATTGAAGTTCCATTTGTATAATTATACTCTAGCTTTAACTATGAAGCAGACATAGCATCTAAACTTAATTACAGCGCAATAATATTTAGTTTAGTAAGGCTAAAAGCAGATTTTTTTTGTTTCTTTAACGTTATTTTAAGAAAATGTCTGTCTTTATTATAATAAACCTATTTATGTTTTTTTTATTTATGGCATTGGTTCTTACGCTACCAGAGGGCCTCGCTGAATGTACCTTGCCCACATAAAATTTTGTTCTTGCCCCGCCACTGATGTTAAGTATAATAGCAATAAGGTATATTAGATACTTATCAACATAAAAAGCATCAAAAATATTTTTTGAAGACCATGGTGTCGACATCGTCTTATTCTCGCGGACTGTCAAAAATCGGGACGTTCTCGACAGCGAGAAATCTTGTCATGTCGAGACGTCTTTTATTTCTTTATCCTGACAAGGAAACAATATCGACACGACAAACCTCCTTGTCGACAACGTCCTCAAAAATTAGTGAGAACGCATGTTGAGAACGAAAGGTAACTAACTCGAAATATGTCACTATGCGAATTCAAATTTAAATGTTTGACATAGAATCCTTAATGGACTAACGATATTTTGATTCGAGTCACTTTCGTTCTCAACATGCGATAGGCTCGATGCTTACGTGGCGGTGCAGTGGGCGGCGGTGAGGACCCAGTTGCGATGCACCACGGAGCCGCCGCAGGAGCTGACGTCGCCGAGCGAGCCCACCATGCGCAGCGAGCACTGGTGCGGCAGCTGCCCCGGGTACGCCTGCCACCCGGACACGATGCGGGTGTCCGCGGATGGATCTATAGAAATATATAAGTAGACATTTCGGAAGCGTAGCGTGCCTTCGTGCAATTTTTATACGCCCCCCCCCCCCGTATAAAAATTTTTGGGCCTCCATGACTCGGGGGCCCCGTATAGGTAATAGGGGGTGACGACTGGGTAAAAAACACGAAATTCTATTTAGTCCGTCAGTTAAATTATAAAAATTATTGAACACGCATTTTTTCTTTTCTCAAACAAATAAATTACAATGATAAGCGCTTCTAAATTTCGGAAGTGTCTCGTGGCGTCACGTTGTAGTACAATTTATGCCATGACTTGACGTCACAAGCCCCCACTCCTGAACTTCTGAAGCGCTTATTTAGCTTATTTTAAATTTTCCAATGCAGTTCTACTCCGTACTTACGCTTATGATAAGAAATAGTTTTGAAAAAAAAGTTTTATTAATAGTAGGTACATTACGCACCTAAGTCGGTAAAATAAAAAATGTCTCAGATCACATGTAATTGTCGTCCGAGGCGAAGCCGAGGTTGACAAAAATGTGATCTGAGGCTTTTTTATTTTACTGGCCGAGGTCAGTATACTATTTTTCTGTTCGACCGAGCCAGAAAGCGGTAATTTCATTTAGCGCAGCGGCCAGAAAGTTGGCGCTTTATGGCCGGAGGACAGAAAATTAACTTACCTGCATCGACATCCTTTTTTAGGACATTTTCGATGAAGTCCACCTCAGCATACTCGGGCTCAGTGGGCAACGCCAAAAACTGTAATCGGCAATTAATTTTTACGACCTATCAGCTCTTGTTTTAAATATAAGGTTTATAACGAGGTAAGTAGGTACCCCATCTACCAAGGGCGTGCATTCCATGCAGGCACAGTGTAACAGTCGTATGGAGTGCCTACCATGGCGCCATTGCCATACTTACGGTCACCCCACTGCACGCGTAGTAACTTAGCCTAGGTTGTACTATTACCTATTCTGTGGCCTAGGTACCTATAAAACAGTCGAAATCGCACAGTACCTAGCTTTATAAGAGGGGGCGTAATAAATTTTAGATAAGTACTTACTACTTACATGTCTTCACACTTCACGCTTGTGTGTGGTTTTATGTTAAAATTATTTCACGGTTAGAGAAATGTATCTATGATAGTTAGCTAAGTAGAGATAGCTTTATAAAAGGTACTTATTTTTTACTTATTTAGGCTATATGTTACTTACCTGGCTAAAGCCCAGAGCGAGTACAAAAAAAACTGATTTCGGTAACATCTTGTGTGTCACTGATTTAATTCTACTTAATAAACGTAATCAATTATCAATATCTGTTAATCATTAGAAGGTAGCAATAGGATTAGCAGCGAAATCAGTGTAAAACGAGATAAGGAGTGATTGTGACAGGATAATGTTATTGATTACGTTACTTGTAATGATTTCTTGTGGGGCAAGTCAAGTTCTTTGTCATTCGAATTTTCAGAATATTATTATGATAATATGCGAGGTATATTGAGCAATATTGTACAATCTTAGTGTTAAATTACTAATCGTTCCAAGAAGTAGAAGTAAAATAATAATTTAAAAATAGAATAGTAGGTAGTAATTAGTAGAAGGAAATATATATCGCGTTACGTTATAAAAACGGTGATAGCGTGATTTAGACGCACCAAGGCCAGTAAAATAAAAAATGTCTCAGATCACATGTAATTGTCGTCCGAGGCGAAGCAGAGGTTGACAAAAATGACCTAGATGCGTAATGTACAGTAGAATACTTACCTATCAGCAAAATGACAAAAGAAATACCTACTTACTTATTCCTAAAAATACGGCTCTACAAAAGTATATTTTGAATATTTTTATAGTGCTTCAAGTTAATCTATTAGTGATGTCATAGACCGTA
Source organism: Polylopha cassiicola (assembly GCA_038024825.1). Taxonomy (NCBI): domain Eukaryota; kingdom Metazoa; phylum Arthropoda; class Insecta; order Lepidoptera; family Tortricidae; genus Polylopha; species Polylopha cassiicola. Next base: position 9,211,926 of record CP149062.1, read on the forward strand.
CTGATTAAATATTTTATCATAGTAGGTAGGTACTTGCCTAAATAAAAAAACCAAACAACGGCTTAACACGTCACAATAGAGATTAACGCACGTATTTCGCACAATAACATAATTATCGTAGATATCAACTCTACCTACATATCTACCTAAGAAAAAATAAATAAACTGCGTTAATTATTAAAAAAACTAATTTTGAACTCCCTTATCGCCACCTCCTAGTAAGGATATTTATTCCATATAGGGTATTCACTAATATAATAAACTCAAAAACTGTGTCTATCTATTACGTCTTTAGCTTATACAGAGATTAAAAAACTCATAATATACCTATACATACTAGCGACCCTCCCCGGCTTCACACGGGTGTTATAAACCTTCCTCTTGAATCTATTAAAAAAACCGCATCAAAATCCGTTGCGTAGTTTTAAAGATTTAAGTGTACATAGGGATATAGGGACAGAAAAAGCGACTTTGTTTTATACTATGTAGTGATTACTATGTATGAAACGGACTTTTTATACTAACAGGACAGGGGGGGTAAAATAAAACAAACACAAATAGTCTATACATTTATAAAACACTCAGTGCAACAAACATGGCCGCCACCCGCGCCGTATCACATCTAGATGCAACGTACTCGTTCGCATAAAAACCGTCACTAGTCAATATAACATATGGCAACACTGCTCTATATTGTTATATAATAATATAATAAAGCAGTGTTGCCATTTTAACGTAAAATTGCTCATTTTCGTAAAACTAAGCCCATTATAATGAGTTCTGGCGTCAAGGACCCGAACAATATTAGACAGTAACATTTCAATAATATTCATTACTATTAACAATCTGTAAGAATATTATTAATACATATTAACATTACAAAGTGAACGGTTTTTAGAGCGAATACTTTTAAAAACACTTTCAGCTAGATCCACAGTAAATTTATTGAAAACAAACCTCTATTTCAAACGAAATACGGTTCGAATTTCAGGAGCATATATTCTTGTAATTAATTCATCTACACTAAAAATAAATTATAGTAAACCCAACCTTAAAACATACACAAAAGGGTCTCATTTTGTTGTCACTGGGATATTTATGACTACGCGCGTTACTTCGTTTGCGATTTCGACAGCTTTATTTGGTATAGTAGCAAGTCTTAAGCCTGTGTTGCCAGCTGAAAGACATTTTATAGTACGTTGTCAATTAAACCTACTTTTTTAATTGGTAACATTGTTGCGTACATTGTACAATAATCACTAGAAGTTTTAAAACTTCGCTTTACATGGTTACACGGAGATTCTGACCAGAAATGACATTAAAGGATGTCCATATATTACAACACTTTACTAAGAAAAATCACACATTTTCAACAAAGAATTTTGTACTGTAAAATAGCGAAACAAATTGGAATAAATAATATCGAAAAGAAGTATTGTAACGATCTGGTTCAATACAAAAATAATAACTCGTCTATTTATGTATTAATTATAAAAGTAGGTAGGTGTTGCCAGACTATAAAAACGCATTTGTACTTTAAAAAAAAACCACTTCCATGTTACAACGTATGTGTTAATATTAAAATAGTGACATAATACATGAATCACCTTTAATTTATAATTTACATTATTATCTATGGAACGACGTAACTCATAAGCTCAGTTCACTTACATTATAAAAGTATAGAAAAGACAATAAATTATACCAAACACTTTGGCGAGTCGGAAGAAGTAAGGAAGAACTTATCCATTACAAATAAATAAAAATATATTTTACATCCAAAACTAGTTTTTCTATTAGCAAAAAACCTCGTCATTAATATTTTTACATACCTACTTACACCATCGATTTAAGAAATAAATATAATGTTGCCAGAGTTATAGCTAAGAAATAAAACAATAATAATTTATAGAAACCTCATCAAAATAACAAAATCTTTTTTACTATATTTCAAGTGGAGAATTTAAGGCCCATACAAGGCAATGAGATTTAATCCAATTACAAATTTACATAACTAACGATTATACAATAATACATTTTTTCACACATTAGATTTTTTTTTAAATTCTACACAAAGATTCCAGTATTCGTTAAAAAAAAGTGTATTCCCATACTAAAAATACCCTTTGTCAGTATACAAGAATTGTCATGTGTCAAAAATCTGCTGGATGCGGTGTAGAATGAGGTCCAGCTGTCACCAATCACCAATCACAGGACAGTAGCTTGTCTCTCATCACAGGCCGGTAGCTTGTCTCTCATCACAGGCCAGTATCTTGTCTCTCATCACAGGCCAGTATCTTGTCTCTCATTGGTGGAACATGACAGCTGGACCTTATTCTACACGACGCACACCTAGCGGATTTTTGACATATGACAGCCCCCCATTGTATAAATAAGTAGTATTGATCAAATTTTGACCGTATATTTTGCACATTTGTGCGTTTGTAGTAACATATCTACTTATTTTATTATCAGTGACGCTAACGTACTATATCTACATAGAGCCCGTAAATAAAGATTAAATATATGGATTTGACATCGTAACATAATTATACGACTATGAGTACAATTTAGACATAAAAAGCTTATTTTACAATTACATATTAAATATGGAATATTACTTTGTCGAAAAAAATGCCTTGTGTAAAATTAAATGCAAAAATATCAAATTATTTATGTACTAAAGTAAATTGCTATTTCTACATCATAAGATTTAGTTAGTCATTTTATAAATACGTATAAATATTTTTCAAAATTGAATCGCTTCACGTCGATTAGGAATTTATGTCCAATAGCATTAGGTCGAAATTTATACAAGTTTTTTTTGGAAAATATGAAATTTCTAAATGACTTAAGCTCCACCAACGAAACTATTGCAATAAGTGTTCTAAAGTAAACATATTATATATAAAATTTAACTGGAGGTTAGTTAACTTTGTGCTAATTTTAATTATTATTATATTCTTTAGCCCAAACTGGAACTACGGTTGCTATGGCAACGATTTTTTTTAATAAAAAAAAATGTTGCATAACAAGAAGACATTTTTAATACACGGAAGTATTTTGTCCATAATATTTTTTAAGACAAATATATTAGGCCGACAAACATACAACACAGAAAAAAAAATAAGATACTTCTAAGAATAAATAAAAAAATAAATTAAGGACCTATTACAATTTCTAAGTTAGTCTCGAGTTAATAAAAACTTTGTTTATAAAGTAAACCTGGAACATGCATTAGGTACTCTGTACATTTGTCCTTACCCAGTTTCACTTAACCGGAAGATAAAAGGAGACTGTTTTGTCCATCAAGTAGATTACCAATATGTCTGCTAAAAAAGTGATAAGAAATTTACTTGGACTCTGTAAAACAGGTCATAAATAACTTTTAAATGGTACAAAAGCATAAGTCGTGTTTAAAACGAACAACGCGCCCCAAGCACCATCAAAAACGGTTTAGCCCTGTAACGTACTAGCATTTTATACTAATTATAAATACATCTCTCTCACTTAAAAGCGATTGGTAGAAGATGAAACAAACGCATTTGTACTACGAATGTTACGGGTTCGAATCCTGCTAGGGACAGATATCAGTGAGCACAAGCCTTTGAACCAGCCTTAGATACGATACATGTATTTATGTATGTTTATCCGCTTTTTAGTGCCCATAGTACAAGCTTTGCTAGTTTAGGACTCATTCAATTGGTGTAATTTGTCCAAAGATGTTTATTTTTACAATACACCACATGTAAGCAGCATTTAAAAAATCTGATCTTATTCAATGATCACAAATCGCAAAATTCTTTATCTAAACAAGTTACAAGTAGCTTATCCAGAACATACAGATATTTTCAATCTGTATAGTATAATGCGTTAATTTCATCTTCCCAATCTTAAATAATAATTAGGTAGTTACACCCTCGTTTGAACTTTGGTACCGACGACCGAGAATCACACAAACAAACATATAATCCATTTGCTAAAATATCAATATATATTACAATAGGTATTAGTGTTAAATGGGTCATCGGTTTCTTTTAGTTACGATAATTGTAGTGCCTACAAACTCAATGCACGCACCTGCAGAGCTGTAGAACGAGCCAGTTTTTTAAAAACAATCAGTACCTGGGTGGATCTTCGAGCGTTTGAGACGCCGACATTGTCCTCTACATATATATTTAAGAACAGAGTCAATAAGTAACAAAAATTTGGGTGATATTATCCCCCGGTACTGTTACAAATACTATATCAATCTATACTTAATGATATTATTTGCAAACATTATAGATATAGATGTAGAGGACAATGACGGCGTCTCAAACGCTCCCAAATAGTACCCACAAATCGCTCGCAGCGCTTTTAAGAAACCTGTATTAAAAGTCAAACTAAGCTCATATCGATTATATGTCTAACATTTATAACGTCGAAAAAATAATTACAAAAGCAGATTTATTGTGCGTAATTTAACTACACAATGACGACTTTCAGCGTGAACGATTTACAATCGCGCGACTAAAAATCGTAAGTGCATTGCTCAAATAGTGCGTCACAAATATAACTACTATAAGTGGAAACAAAGCGGACATTTCGATATTTGAAAATACTTCAAATTATTAATAAATAAACTTTTTTTTTTAATTCAAATTTGACAAACATAAAATATCCAACCCCGATACACAACAATCATAAAATTACGATGTTGATGGATAAAAAGTAAATAAATATAACATAGAACGAATAATGAAATATAATTAAATAAATTGTACAGTAATAAAGTAATTACATAACGAAAAGTCAACGTGCGAAATATCTATTAAAAAAATAAACGAAAACTTCTCTCAATAAATGACACCGACAGTACCAAGATTCTAGACTAGCAAGTAAAGTAAGACGATAACGAAGAAATAAAAAAATATAATGGAAAATAAATATTTTACGATACTCCGCCAACGACCACATTCCTACCTTAAGTTTAAGAAAGCTGGAACTGTGACTAATTTCACGTTTAAAATCGCCCCCGCTCGTTAGCCGTCTCTTCTTAATAATTAAACACGAAGTTAGCTAAGAGTAGCCAAGAAAGAAAATAATACAATGCAAAATAAATATATTTATAATTAAAACTGTGACTAACTTGACGTTTAAAGCTCCCACGAAGCTATATTGCTATATGAAATTATAGTCAAAACAGAAAGTAATAAAATAATAAGTAAAATAAAAATTGACTAACATACTCGTATATACCCTCCCCCACTCTATATAACCGCACCCCCTTAATTCCTCTATCAAATATCACTTCAAATCATATTACATAGGTAATTACATTATACACTTACCATTTTCTTCAATACCCGTTTTTATCTAAACATAATAGAACAATGTCGGTCTGTTCGTCTAGTGGATAGAGCCCTACGAAACCAGAGGTTGCAGGTTCGACTCCTGAGGACAGATGTCAGTGAGACGAACACTAGCCTCTATACTCGAGTCGCGGATGTTCTATATTCATATATCATAATATGTGTATCCCTTGTCTAGTACCCACAGCACAAGCTTTGCTTAGTTTGGGACTAGATCAATTGGTAAATGTCCAAGGATATTTTTTTACTTCGGACAAATCCTGCCATATCTATAATAAAATAATACCATTCGCTTACATAGTATTAAAGTGACCTAACGTGAAATATGTCACCACGCGATTTTAAATTGAAATGGGACGACTTAGAATCCATAATGGAGTAACGAGATATTTTGAATAGAGTCACTACAATACTAAAGCTATATCGCACAACTAGATCTAAACAGGTATTAACTCAAAAAAGTTTACTGAAGACGCGAAAAACTGCACTGCAAGAGTTTTCCGTATAGATTTATACTTTATATGTGTAGCTAGAAGAGTTACCTTAAATCTGTTTTATTTATAGTTAGGTTTTGCTGTAAAGAATTCGATGCAGAACTTTTTCACTAAAACACATGTATTTAATTAAGGGTTAAATTTTAATTATCACTTTTGTGACGAAAATCAGCCTAATAAAAGTATGAGTAACTTTCGTCACAAAACTGACAAGTTAAATTTTATTAATTATAACCATTACAGTTTTAGTGGAAAGCTTGCATAGCTCAAACCTTTAGGTTTTCAAGTCAGTACCCTTTAGATCCAGGTGTGCTATATAACCCCCCCCCCCCCTCCTTCTTCCCCTCTCCCCCTCCCCCCGGAGCCTAGTCGGGCTTGCGCGCGGCGCGGCGCCGGCGCCGGTATCAACTGCGCTTGTCCACGGCGGCCGTCGCCGACGCAGTGGAGTTGCACGCCTGCAATAAAATAGAATTATAAGATTTAAAATAGACAAGTCCAAAAAATACAAACTCTGCACACCTTTTTCATCGCGTGGACATATTGATTTATCTTATTAGTTGGAATGAAACAACTGTTAACGGATTTAACTCGCGTATTTTTATTTTATTTTATTAGCTGACGTTTCGGATTCTTAACAGTTTCCATAATCGTAGCACGACTGAGCTGACAATAGTCTAACTTTAGCGTTAAACTCAAAGTTTAACAAACTTTTTAACAGTCAAAGACTTTAGCGTTAGACTATTGTCAGCTCAGTCGTGCTACGATTATGGAAACTGTAAAGAATCCGAAACGTCAGCTAATAAAATAAAATAAAAATACGCGAGATAAATCCGTTAACAGTTGTTTCATTCCAATGTGTAATAAACGCGAAGGCATCAGAAATTATTATCTTATTACATTTTCTTATTTGACCGAGTTGATTTTTTTGTACACACGGTATGTCGATCTCTTTAATAGTTTGTTTGGGCTCTTGTGTTCTCTAATCAGGGTCACCAGCAAGGGCGTGCATTCCATACAGGCACAATGTCACAAATGTATGAAGTGCCTACCCTAGCGCCATACTGATGCTGCCCCCAATGCACGCGCCTGGTCACCAGGTACTCCAGATCTTCGATTATCCTAGTTTTTATAGTTTTCCTTTTAAGTGACACATTAAACCCTAATTCTGTACCAAATTTCAGCTGTCTGGGTTTACGGGAAGTACTAATTCTATTTTGATGATCATGAGTGAATGTCATAAATGGGAAACTTTGCTTTCGCTTAACATTGGCACTAAATGACCTACAGACTAGAAATTTTGGATTTTAAGGTGTGATTGAAGCTTACTGAATGACGAAAATTTCTGCGTTCTGGTATTATCCAGATGTTCTCAAATGGGGCCTGAAAATGCGGCGAAATGGTTCCAGTAAAGGATGGTACGGCAATGTTGTACTGCCGTGCCCTCCGATGATTGCCGATTCTCAGACCTACTTAATATAATATATTCGACGACACGAGAATCCCTACTAATATTATAAATGCGAAAGTAACTCTGTCTGTCTGTCTGTCTGTTACGCTTTCACGCTAAAACTACTGGACCGATTTAAATTAAATTTGGTACAAAGATAGTCTGGAGCCTGAGAAAGGACATAGGCTACTTTTTAACCGACTGTAAAAAAGGAGGAGTTCCACGCAGACGAAGTCGCGGGCAGAAGCTAGTTTTATATATATATATATATATAGATATATAGATAAGATAATAAAATATAAGATGATTGTTTGCTGTTACCTTGTTGGCGGCGGGCGGGAAGAAGACCTTCACGGCGCCGGCGGACATCAGGTAGAACCAGTACAGCTGCGGCAGCAGCAGGATCGCGATCGACACCTTGCAGCCCGTCGGCAGGCTGCGGACCGTCTGGGGACACGATACATACGTTCAAACCTAGTTGTTGTTAGACTGTCGCCAGCTCAGTCGGGTGCGAATATGGGAACTGTAAATTTTTCGTAACGTTAGCAAATAAAATAAGAGAGATAAATCCTATCAATATTATAAACGCGAAGGATGTGTGTTTCATGCAAAAACTACTGAATGGATTTTTATGAAATTTTACAGTAGGTAATATAGGTTATACATCAGAGTAATATAATTATAGGCTACTAGCTTCTGCCCGCGACTTCGTCCGCGTAGTACTCCTCCTTTTTTGCAGTCGGTTAAAAAGTAGCCTATGTTCTTTCTCAGGCTCCAGACTTTCTTAGTACCAAATTTAATTAAAATCGGCCCAGTAGTTTTAACGTGAAAGCGTAACAGACAGACAGACAGACAGACAGAGTTACTTTTGCATTTATAATATTAGTAAGGATATTTTATAACGATATTGTATAAAATACTCATCGTAGTTTTTTAAGACTTCTGGGCACGTTTGACATTTTTTATTTTAAAATTTTATTTATATTTAGGTCATATCATTATAATTATGTGTGTTACCTCAATATGCATAACTTACCTGAATCTCTTATATTACGTAACATACCTCAAGCTATTATATTATGTAACTTACCCCAATTTAGAATATTATATAACTTACCTCAATCTCTTATATTACATAACATACCTATGGAACTCACCTCAAAATACCCGAGCCCCCGAGCTTGACTGTACATGTAGCAGACGTAAGGCAAGCTAGCGACGCGGCAGAGGAAGAATGTGACGAGCATCACCAGCCCGTTGGCGACGTACGCGCGCGAGCTCTTCAGCCGCAGCCGCGAGAGGATGCCGCGGAGAGACACGAACGGAGTGGACAGCTCCATCAGGTACACGAAACCGAACACGCAGTCGCCGAGGCCGCCGCGGAGGTACTGAGAATAGTCAAACAAGGTTAAATATGTCTTATATATATCGCACCCCTAGATCTAAAGGGAGCTAACTCAGAAAAAGTAACTTTTTCGGGAGAGGCGAAATTGTTATAAGGAATCGGATCCTTTTTTTTAGCGTGTGTTTAATTTAAATCTTCAGATTTTTGAGTTAGCTCCCTTTAGATCTAGGTGTGCGAATTATATAACTTATGTATAAAAATGAATCGCAAAATGTGTTGGTAAGCGCATAACTCGAAAAAGCCTGGACCAATTTGGCCAATTTTTTTTTTAAATGTTAGTTGAAGTCCAAGGATGGTTCTTACGGCGAGAAAAAAATCGAATCATTGCCGGGAAAACCCTAAAAACAGCCCTTTTCTTTTCCCATACAAACGTTGTCTAACTAAAGTTACCTAATTTGAATGTCGAACGGGCAGGATGACGTCTGCCGGGACCGCTAGTTATCTATATAAGTATCTATATTAGCGGTTCGCCCCGGCTTCGCACGGATCCCTAATTTTTTTCAAAATATTCTATAGCCTATGTTACTCAGGGTGAACGTAGCTTCCCAACAGTGAAAGAATTATTATTCAGTCCAGTAGTTTTTGAGCCTATTCATTACAAACATACAAAAATAGGTACAAATCTTTCCTCTTTATAATATTAGTATAGATATCTCTATAATATAAAAGAAAGTCAGTGTTAGCTACTCCATTTATAACTCAAGAACGGCTAAATGGCTCAGAACCAGGAGAAGGACATAGGATACTTTATATCCCGGATCAGTAGAAAAAAAATCAGCTCAAATTTAAAAAATAGTTTAACAAAACGCAACAATGACAGCTGTCAAATCGATTAGCGCTTCTTTCCCGGGCGGGACGAAGTCTGCCGGGATCGCTAGTAATAAATGAGGTCTCATGCTGAGGTCCCGACATTTTAGCTCTGAGTCAGTTGTCGATGATCTTTTAAACGATCGGATATATATACCTGCTTTTTAAAACCTGGAAATTAGAGGAGTACCTACGTGTTTTTTCTATAACATAAACATCTAATGAGAAAGTATTTTCCAAAATTCTACAGATAAGCAGGTGAAAAAAGGGTGCAAAGTTTGTATGGGACAACGTGATTCTTGGGTCCAATCTATTTAAAATTTAGTCTAAAAATGCTGTAACAGAATTGAGACTTATTTCGTTTTTATTGAAATTCTCCTCCTAGTGCAGTTAAAAAGTACGCGGACCAGTTCGCAAGCAAAAACTAGTCTATACTAATATTATAAAGAGGAAAGATTTGTATTTTTGTATTTTTGTATTTTTGTATTTTTAACCCCCGACGCAAAAACGACGGGGTGTTATAAGTTTGACGTGTCTGTGTGTGTGTGTGTGTGTGTGTCTGTCTGTGGCATCATAGCTCCCAAACGCAGTAACCGATTTTGATTCTGTTTTTTTTGTTTAAAAGATGAATATGTCGGGAGTGTTCTTAGCTATGTTTGATGAAAATCGGACCAGTAGTTTAATAAATAGAGGGGGGTGAAAGAGGGGATGGAAAAATAAATGTCCACAAATATACTCGAGTGGGGTATCAAATGAAAGAGGGTCGCGAGTACATTACAAAATTAAAATTATAATGAAAATCGGTTGAGCCGTTCAAAAAATATAGGGAGTGAAAGTGGGGATGGAAAATCAAATATCTACAAATATAACCGAGTGGGGTATCAAATGTAAGAGGACCACATGTACATTACAGAATTCCATGTAAAATGGAAATTGGTTAAAAAAATAATAAGTTACCTACCTACTTTCAAAAAGTATGAAATAAAAAAAATAAATTAAAAATTTTAACAAACCCCCGACATAAAAACATAAAAGCCGTCTAAAAAGTATAAAAATTATAAAAACTTGATATTAGGTAGGTACCTAAGTATTAATAGGTATTTCTACAAAGAAAACGTCATGTCGGGGGGACCTTAGATTTCGATACATAGTAGGTAAATATATAGGTAAGTAGTTACAATTAGGTAAATGATGAGCGGTCCCCCGACGTGACGTTTTCTTTGTAGAAATACCTATTAATACTTAGGTACCTACCTAATATCAAGTTTTTATAATTTTTATACTTTTTAGACGGCTTTTATGTTTTTATGTCGGGGGTTTTTGTATGTTTGTAATGAATAGGCTCCGAAACTACTGGACCGATTTCAATAATTCTTTCACCTTTGGAAAGCTACATTATCCCCGAGTAACATAGGCTATATAATATCACGCTAGGTCTCATAGTTGCGGAGCAGTAACCGAAAATGTTTCAAAAACGGGGGAAAAGTATCGTTTCTGAGGCCTTCCGTGGCGTGCGCTGAGCATATAGTTAAAGTTATACAAAAATGCTTTATGGGTGAATTGTTCATCTTAACATTATCTTTAAAAAAATCTTATGTCCCCCCGTGCGAAGCCGGGACGGGCCGCTAGTATAAGATAAAATAAGATTATTCTAAATTTATTGGGTATTCGCGTATACTCACTACTATAGTTAGGAATCCAAAACCGCCGATAAAAAGATGGTGCATCAGTATCACAGGCTCGTGTCTGAAACAAACAAACAAGGAAAAACAATATAAAAAAACACCAGTCACCAGGGGGGGGGGAGTCAAAATCACGTGATTAATGGACAAACTCAAACTCAAACTCAAATAATCATTTATTCAGGCTAGGCTCTTACAGGCACTTGTGAATGTCAACGTTAAAATTAATATTCTTTTTCGATTCAGCAAAAAAAAACCTCTTGAGAAGAATCGAGAATAAACTCAATGAGGTATAATTTTTTCAATATAATAATATTACAATTTCACTTAAGAATAAATTATGTACAAATTACAATATGTATGTACTTAATCTAATTACATTTTTTTAAAAAAAATTTAAGAGAAAATAAAAAAAATAGAAAATAACAATAGGTACTGGAGATGTATAAGGTCTCCAGATGTCAAAAGACTAAATTAAATTTACTGGAAATGTAAAGGTTTCCAGGAGTCAACAGCCTGCAAGGTTTGAAAAAGATGGCAAAAGAATTTTACTACCGTGTACTACGTAGCTGAAACTATTGATGATAGAGCAAAGCGACATTTTAAAATGAAAAAGTAATTATTGTGACGTAGCTGTAACTGGTATCGCGAATTTCTTTGTAGATATTGATGTGAAATTCTATAAAACTGTAGTACCAACGTCACTCGGCCGAGTAGAAATCTTTCCTCTTTATAATATTAGTATGCATTATTACTCACTTGCAGTAGGCGAGGAAGGAGGGCGGCGAGGACGGCGAGGGCGGCGGGGGGCGGGCGGCGCCGAGGGCGGCTCCGTTCTTCTTGCGCAGCTTGCCCTTCGCGTCCGACGACATGTGCACGTGCACCTGGAATACACACACATACATAGGTACTCAAGGGCGGATACAGGGTCATGGGGGTCATGACCCTCCCCCCACCCGGGATAGCAGTAGATATTTTTTCTAAACTTATTAAATACTAGCGGACCCGACAGACGTTGTCCTGTCCCACGTCCCAAATTGTGAATGTAAACCATCCTCAAACGCCCTGGAATACACACAAAAATTTTCATCAAAATCAGTCCAGCCGTTTAGGAGGAGTTCAATGACTAACACACGTAAGAAGATTTATATATATAAAGATTTTGATTAGAATTTGACAGTGTCTCGTAACCGACTGAGCTGTGTTAGACTATCATCAGCTCAGCAGTTCAGGAGCTACGATACCTCAAATTAAAAAAACTCAAACCATTTATTGCATTCCTCAAATTCCTCATATTATTACAGGTGCTGCAGTAAGTAATAGTTACAGTAAGGACCTTGTTTAGGTACAGCTATATAAGAAGGACATTATTACTATTTGCCTCATATCATATCCAAGGGCGTGCATTCCATAATTTCCATACAGGCACAGTGTCACTAATGTACAGAGTGCCTACCCTGGCGCCATACTTACGCTCCCCTCACTGCACGCGCTTATCATATCTTCAGGTCTACCTGAATTCAGTTTTAACTCCCGACTCAAACAGTGGGGTATAAGTTTGACTGTATGTATAATATCTTTCTATTATTAAACAAATATTAACTACGATCTATCAATCGATTTGTTTTTAATTATAATGATATTTTTGTACAAAGACAAGAGTAGAAAAATTTTAGACCCCCAGTGGGATTCGAACCCACGCCTATGCCTTTACTAGCGGCAGCGTGCTGAACCATTACACCATAGGGACCACTGACAGGTCATCGAATTTCTCTACTCCTTCCAATACGGTCTTTGTACTTTTATTGTTTACATGCGAATGTTCGCTTCAGCGCCATCTGTGTGGGTTCGAATCCCACTGGGGGTCTAAAATTTTTCTACTCTTGTCTTTGTACAAAAATATCATTATAATTAAACAAATAGTTAAATGTTACTCGTGTAAAGAGTATGTACTCACGGTGTACATGGACCATATGTCGTAGAAGAAGTATGCGGCGCCGAACCAGGCGTACGCCTCCGACACGAAGTGCGAGGAGCGCGCGATGTCCCGCGAGCAGGACCACGCGCACACCAGCGCGCCCGTCGCGCACGAGAACGCCGCCTGCACCGCCGACACCAGCCTGCACGGCGCATCACATGTATGTATTAATAATTTCTGATGCCTTCGCGGTTATTACACATTGGAATGAAACAACTGTTAACGGATTTAACTCGCGTATTATTTTTTTTTTTTTGTAATTTAAATATAAGGTAGTTTGCATAACTGTATAAATCACTTTATGAAACTGTACCTAAAGAATCCGAAACGTCAGCTAATAAAATAAAATAAAAATACGCGAGTTAAATCCGTTAACAGTTGTTTCATTCCAATGTATGTATTAGATCACTAGTTCTTAACAATCTTGACCTTTTTAGATCCGTTACTTTTATGACCTAAATAGGGTCACAGTTCATACAGACTTCGTCCGGCCCGGCAATTAATCAATCGATTTGACAGCTGTCATTGTTGCGTTTTGTTAAACTATTTTTATAATTTAAGCTGTTTTTTTTTCTACTGGAACGGGATAAAGTATCCTATATCCTTCTCCTGGTTCTAGGCTACCTCCCCGCCAATTTAGCAGATCAGTTCAGCCGATCTTGAGTTATAAATAGTGTAACTAACACGAAAATTCTTTTCTATACTAATATAATAAAATAAAGAGGAAAAATTTGTTTGTTTGTTTCCTTGTTTGGATTGAATAGGCTCCTAAACGACTGGACCGATTTGAAAAATTCTTTCACTGTTGGAAAGCTACACTATTCCCGAATGACATCGGCTATAAAAAAAAAGGGATCCAAGCGAAGCCGGGGCGAGCCGCTATTTTATATATATAGAGATTATAAGACTATACAAACTTGTTGGTCACGTCGAGCACGTCGCCGGCGCTGAGGCGGTACTTGTGCCGGAGGCTGGTGGACAGCGCCAGCGTGTTCAGCAGCTCGAACAGCGACGTGAAGTAGATCATGCCGAGCAGCGTCAGCGCGCACCCGCGCTTCACCGTTATCCTGGAACGTAGAGTTAGAGCAATACAGTTGCATACACCGTGCTAGAGAGAACACTTATAAGATTATCCTTATATCCTTAGTCGTAAGTGTCTATCAAACAAGTTGCTAAATGTTCTTTCACTTCATCCACTGAGTACTACTGTATTCAATATATTTTTTTAAGTTTATTAAGGAGGAACGGAGACTCCTAACACAGGCACTTAAGCCTAAAAAAAGGAGGCTCCAACCTTTGTTTATTTTAAAGCATTGCATCTATAGAAATAAAACATTTTCATTTTTCTTTTTTTTTATCCAAAAATATTGGACAGGTATTGTTGACTGGCTGCTATGTTTTGTTTATTACTTTTTTAATGTTCTATTTTTATGTTTAAATTATTGTCATTTTTGATGTAGGTATATTTCTTTATAGATCAGTTGTTGTAATACGCTTCAAAAGATAACATTATATTTCCATTTATTTTACTTCATACGTGTTTTCATAGTTCGCCAATACAGCAGAACACTTACATCGTTAACAGGCAATGGCGTGCATTCCATATAGGCACGATGTCACTAATGTATGGAGTGCCTACCCTGGCGCGTTACTTACGCTCCCCCCACTGCACGCGCATGCTCACAGGTATTATAAATGGACGAACAAAGATCATTAAAATCGATTCAGCCGTTCTTAAGTTATAAACGGTGTAAATGACCCTATTCGTTTCATGTATATAAACACATCTCCGTTATCTGCCTGCTCTATATTCAGACACTTTATAATATCAATTTACTGTCAACTCGCTAAAGAACGCCTTGATATAAAACAGAATCCATAAACAAACATTCTCGCGTCACAAACGCAACCTTAACACTAGGACATTAAGACTAATATTGCATAGCTGAAACGTGCAATTTGAAGCACTAGAATTGTACCGTTTATCTGTTTATGTAGATCAAGATGTTTAAACAATTCTCAAGTGTGCGATAGTACTTTGTATGTATGTTATGTTTTTTTCAGTTGTGATGGAAATTGATCAAGGCCCAATTTAAGCAAAGCTTACTATGGGTACTAGATAACGGATAAACATACATACATACATATAAGATATCCAAGACTCAGGTACAGATGCCAGTGCTCATCACATTGACACCTGCCCCTAGCAGGATTCGAACCCGCAACCTCCGGTTTCGTAGTCAGGGGCTCTGACCACTAGACCAACAGGCCGTCAAAAAGATATGTATATAAAGTACTATGTCAACACAAGAGTCTTCTGTTTTTTTTAATACTTTATTGCACAACACTTAACAAAAGTGAGTGTAGAAAAGGCGACCTTAATGCCTTGAGGCATTCTCCTCCTCTCCATCTTAGAGTCACGCAGAAACAAAAACAATACTAAAAGACCATTACACTAAAGGAGCACAGAGCACAGCGAAAAACGAACGTTGCCCTTTTTCTATTTGTCTCTGTCGCACGCGCGTAATAATAGTGCCCTCACGATCGCACAGTAACCTTGAAGGTTACGTCCGTTTTTCGCTGTACTCCGCGACCGTCCTATACATAAGTAAATATGAAATATAAATGCAACATACACTTGAACACCAATTTACTCGGTGCGTGTCTAATAGATAGTGGAAGTGTATTCCAAAGAGTGATATATTTATATAATATGACAGCCTGGCCCCTATATCATCAACGCGACAATTATCGGTGACAAGTGTCAATTTTAGACTACAAACTCGACAAGGAGTCAAGGATCCGGTCGCTTCATATTGACTACGCAATACTTGTCAAATTGTCATAGGAAGATTCGGACCAATACCTACAGCTTCGTAGTCAGGGCCAACGATAAAAAAAGGTTAAATCTTACCATCGATGTTTTCATCATTGAAAATATTATGTACATATACGTAACATATTATGTTCGACCTTGGGGCTTGAACAAAGCAAAGATAATTGCTAAATGATTGCCCACTCCAAACTGAACGAGCGTGTAACATACATAATCGCTTCATTTATTACCTTTCCGAACATATATACCTAATGACATACAAAAATGATTACGGAATATTCGTAGTATATTAGCTATCAAATCTAGCTTCTGCCCGCGACTTCGTCTGCGCACGATGAGTATTTTACACAATATCGTTATAGTAAAATAACGGCTATATTATTATGTTAATATTTTATCAGAATAACTTCTGATGTATGAGATATGCGCAAAAATACATCTTGTCTGACGTTATTTTGTGATGTGTCAAAGGGCGACAACTAGACATGGTTTCTTCCGCGACAAAATCCTTATGTGCTTGCTGTCATGCAATGATTATTCAAGGACGGATTCAGGGGGGTCAGAGGGTCATGACCCCCACCCCTCACCTGGGATTGCAATATATATTTTTTTATACTTATTGCCTTTTATCAAATTTGATGTGTGTGACCACAAGGGCATAGCAAGGTAGAAGTACCCTGAAGGTTTTGATTCCCTTGCGAGTGTCCCAAATTACGTTAAATATATTCTTAGTCTGTCTACGCCTGATCCCCCCCTCAACAAATTCTTAGCTACGCCCTTATGTGACCCCCTATGACTACAAAGCTAGAACCGCCCTTGCTCTCATGTGATGACTATTAACCCCGCCGCTTATACCCACACTAGCATTGGCACGTGTGATGGACGTGAAAAAAAATTGCGCCATAGGTAAATATTGCCACTCGCACACGGCTCGTGACACTCTGTGACAGCCAATGCAAGCATATGCGGCGGGGTTTAGTAAGTGCACTGACTTGTCGTCTGGATGCAGGTCCGACACGAGGTTAAGTGCAGCCAGCATGGCGCCGGCATTGCACGCAGCGAGTACGCACACAGCCGTGCGGTGCCGCGCCTGCAACAAACGAAAAAATATTTAATAATCATAACAAACCAAAGTACACACAGTCACGCTACCACCCCCCCAATAGATATGTGCGTGTGTGGGTGATATCGGAGCACCTTGATTAAGTCGTATCAAGGACATATCCCAGGGGGTGGGTCATTGGTCACGGGCCCTGGGATAGAAGTTCTTTCTAAACTTATTGCTTTTTATCAAATAACTATGTTATAATATGATTGTGACTGACCCCATCCCCCCACCCTTACTACAAATATGGAATCGCCCTTGCATCATATTCAGATAAGACCCCAGGGTCCCAATAAAAAAGGGGTATACACTTATACCCTGTAATGTTTACTATATGGTCAGGCCCATTAATATTATAAATACACTAGCGGCCCCGGCAGACGTCGTCCTGCCCGTCCGATTGTCTCGTCAAAGATCTGTCAAAGTCTTCTGTCACTCACCGTCAACCACTTTGTATATGGGGTATAGAAAGATGTTGATTGTACAATTTTTCAAGATGTTTTTTAAATTTTCTCTACTTACAAACCTTCCCTGGACTTCCACAAATAATTCAAGACCAAAATTAGCCAAATAAGTTCGTGCGTTCTGGAGTTATAGCGTCAGGGAGGAAAACCCGACTTATTTTTATATAATAGATGTACATATGGACTTGATTGGCTAAACAATTACACAACTAGGTAAACTTGTGGTTAGACTTACTTTTTTAACCAGTAATAATAAAATATAACGCATTGCACTTTTTTTTTTTGTAAACATAAAATACACAAACATCTAGATTGTATCAGAAAGTCAAACATTCATTCGGTTCATAATGATTGTTGTGAATCACTGTTGCATATTATAGTCAATTGACCCTGTTTATATAATACTTAGTCATTGAAATAGGTCAGCTTTAGATTGTTCTAACTTTTTACAGTTTGGCTAACAATATAGTTTTACGTATAAATACAGTAAGTAAGTATACATGTACATATCTTAACGAATTTCAGTTGAATACAAAACACACCTTTCATCAATTAGCGTTTCAGGCTGTATGGGTATTTTTCAGTCAGTCTTTTAAGACAAACCATTTCTATACTAATATTATAAAGAGGAAAACTTTGTTTGTTTGGTTGTAATGAATAGACTCAAAAAGTACTGGACCGTTTTAAAAAAGTCTTTCAACTTTTTAAAGCTACATTATCTATGAGTAACATGGGCTATAGAATACTTTAAAAAAATTATAATAGGGATCCATGTGAAGCCAGGCCGAACGTCTATTATATATATAGATAACATTAAGCTTAGTTAGGGACAAGAAAAATTAGTCCAAAGATAAATGTTTATAACTTATTTTTTTTTTAATTTAAGGTCAAGGCTTCTAATTCCGTCTACGGGGCTATTCCGTCACGTACACGTTTTTGGCGAATCTAAGCACAGTTCGCCGCTGTCGGCTCAGTTGGTAAAGCAGCAGGGTTTTCTAATTCAAACAAAAAAACACCCATGACGCTGTGCAATAAAGGAAGAAAAATATCTGCTTTCAAAGTTCAGTTGCGTTTCGAAGTCGAAGTGCGAGTATAGTACTATGCAGTTTGATCGAAGATAAATATGAAATAGTTAGACTTCTAGGCTTGTTTGTGTGATTATTACAACGTCTATGATATGTATAAACGTGTCTGCCTGTTCGTGATGCGTAAAACTCCGATAGTTTTTAGTAATTCACCATGAAAAATTAACAACTTCAAAATAGTCAAGTGGGAAATTCCGTCTATTTTTTAAGGGGCAAAGCCGTCATATGCCGTATTTCCCGATTCCAGACATCGTCAACATTTTTTTAGTGTATTACATTTTAAAATAGGTACACTTGTCAATCTGGCAATAATAAGCTTAGCTGTGACGAAATATATGAGTAGGTAATTCAATAGAACGTAGTACGAAAATACTCCAGACTGCAAAATGCATAAATCCTTACTTTATGAAATAATATATATAAAAAATAAATATATTAGTAAATTTTTAAAAGGTTGAGCTCATCTGATTGGCAAAACATGCCGGAATAGCCCCAAAAAATTGTGTTTGCGGATAACTCCTATTGTAAATCTTATATCTAAGGTCTAATAACACATATTTGATTGAAATCGACGTGTCTTCATTTTCCGCTAGCTAAGACTTGAAAAAACTGCGTAGTTCTAGGGAAACTGCTTGCATAACGGAATAGCCCCACTCAGGCGGGAAACTCCGTCTACCTGACTATTTTTTAAAAAAAATATATAATAAATTAAGCAACCTAGATACAGGGAATATCATACTATTATTTGATTGCCAAGTAAATTTTTGGTCTAATACATACGCGCAATGGGTAAATTTTAACCAAAGTTGATCTAGCTCAAAAATATGCCGGAATTAGAAGCCTTGACCTTACATATAAGTATAACACTTTGTGCAATTTGTAACCTGACAATTCTGTAAAGTAAAAGAGATGGCTGAAGGCATATATACCTAATAACAAGGTAAACACATAACAAAAAGTAAGATTAGAAACATTGCAAATGCATGACATCACATTTACTCAAGGCCAGACTCATGAAATTACAGTTTTTGCATTTAGTATCAAACCAAAGTAAATTATGTTGGTACACATTTAAACATTAAATAAGCTGATTTCAAAACAAAGTGTTTCATATCAAATTATTTTAAACTAGCTTCTGCCTCTCTCTTGCCTCAAAAATATTGATAACTTATTTGATTGAATATTATGCAATCCATTACTTATTGATGAAGGTCTGTTAATGCATCATCATTTAAAGATGACTCACAGAAGCTAAATAAGTAAATAATTATAGTGTTATATGGATTCAAGGTTTTAAATCCATAAAAGTATATTGTTAAGTACAAGGTTCTATAAGCATGTCTACTATGCTTCTTTTTTCATTAAAAACTTTATATTTAAACCTTAATTTTGTTCCAAATAAGTAAAGAGAGAAATATTATGTACAGCCTGTAATTTTAATAGGTACCAAAAATATTTTATAATGTAAGATAGTATACACCAGCAAGAAAATTAGAAAAGAAATACATTAATTTAAAGACCTTAATGGCAAAAATAAAATTAATTTAGGTATAGTATGGCAGATGTGGCATTATTAGTGAAAAAAGCAATTTGCTAAGAAATCAATTAGTTATAGTGTAAAAGGACTGTCTGAAAATATGATTATCTCATAGGTAGATGTTCAAATACAAGAAGTTACCAAATTATGATCTGATTTACAATATATATCAAATTTAATGTTAATTTCATACCGAGGCACATTAAATAAATACAACTTGTTTGTAAATACCTAATAAAAACACCCATGCGTGCAATAACATAATAAACAAAATAATAAATGGGACAATTCAAAAACAAAAATGAAACGAAATATATTACCTTTGAAATTGTAGCCTCCATATTCAAAATAACTAATAAAACTAAACGAAGATCACATTCATTTCAACATTTTGCAATAACTGAAAACCAATTCGAATTTAATTGCAGCCAATGTATAATTTTTTCAGCGAATGTGCGTTTTTCACATCGCCTGTCTTCTAGTTCTACTGTCAGTCAAGTCAAAATGCGAACTGTCAAATCAATTTATTTTTTATACGTCATCATTAAGATGCGTTCGTATTTTATACGTTCGTAGACCAAAACTTCTGATAAAAGCTAGATTTTTAAGAAAAGGGATACTTTTCGATTACACCTGATTACACACATCAAAAAATAAGTTTAAGTAACAAAAACTAACTTCATTTATTAAAAACTGTCTAATTAAATTAATAATAAACCATAAAGTATCATTTTTATTTAGTCGCAGTAGGGTAGTTTGTATCTTTAGATGGAGAAAATTTTTGACTACCTTCTTCTGTCAACGTTTTATAAAATATATAAATGTGTATCAAGTACGCTATTACAAATTCAGGCAATAGCCAACAGAAATTAAATAATTAAAAACATCTAGTTCATTTGTTGATTTAGATCTGAGTACTAAATATGAACATGAACATGGAAGTGGATGGGGTATGTTAAATTAACTAACCTAACAGTGTTTTTTTAAGTAAATGATTTTTATACGAATCAAGGTAAACTTTTCAATAATTATATCATAACACCACAATTTTCAGGAGGTACGAAGGCATAACAGCTTTTCAAGCCCTAAATTATCTCGAGCCCCGGTTGCCAAGAGACTAGGCAGAGAACGATGCCGCAGCTATCATGCTTCAACTCCAGAGGTTGAAAAAAAAATGGTCCGCAATAGTGCTCCCAAGGTACAATTTCTTTTTTTGTTTCATTCCCTATCATTAAATTGTTTATTACATAAATTAAAAACTTTGATTAAGAATGAAAAATTCGACGGTTGCTTTTAAACTGTGGTATTTTCCAATCTATTTTTCGAAGTGATGTAAATTGAACGTTCCAAATCTTATCAAATTTTAAATTTGAACACACTTTTTAGATTTCCGTTTTTGACATTTAGAAGGCGCGTTCAAAAATAAAGAAAAGTTTACCCAAAAGGAAACTTGATTTTCTATTCTAATATGGTTGTAAATATATATTAAAGCACAAAAAAATATTTTAACAAAATAAATCAGTCATAAGATCCAGTCCTATCCATTGATAACAAATTTGGAAAGCAAATAAAAAGTTAGTAAATGTAGTGGCAGTAGGCATTACCAAATATGGAGTTCGCTCGTTCTCCCAACCGTCCTCCCTTCGATCCTTAGTAGCTCTCAATTTTGTTTTCTATTAATTATTGAGTTAAATTCAAATGATTTCACTGCATTTTCTTGTGTAAATAATATAATATATACATACTAATAAAAGTGAGTTGGAAACTATTACTTGTTCTTAGTGTCAAAATATAGGTCAGAGGACCAGCGTATAGGTTATGTTGCGAAGAGAATTATTTAAACAAAATCGTTGACTGTAGTCGTTGTGTGTTTTGTTTTCCAGATGTCGTTTAGGGTGGTGCGTAGTTCTAAATTCCGCCATGTTTACGGGCAGGCCCTTAAGAGGGAGCAGTGTTATGACAATATCAGGGTATCCAAGAGTTCGTGGGACTCTACCTTCTGCGCCGTGAACCCAAAATTCTTGGCCATCATCGTGGAATCCGCCGGCGGTGGCGCCTTCATAGTTCTTCCTCACAATAAGGTGAGTTATAACAACTAAGATATTTTTCTATAACTATTTGTGATTCTTAAATCTATAAATAACATTTAAATATGTGAACAAGCAACTTGCAATAAATTTTATGCTGTAGCTGCTATTACAAGACACAAAATCACTGTTGATGTTAAATCTAATCTTGGTATTCTGTCTACATATTTAAATAAGAATTGTTAAGAAGTAATTTCTTTGTAAACTGAACAGTTAATATTGCAGTAAAACGTTTTTATAGGTACTTTCATATTTAAACACCAGTCTTTATCATACTATAAGATTAAATCCATTGGTACGGGTTTTTAAGTATAGATACCATTAAAAGATGTCACTTAGCAATGTTGTAGGTATTTACAGACTGACTAATGAATTTGTTATCTTCAGTTCAAAGTAACATTTACTGCTGATAGATGTTCATAGTAATTTAGGCAGTTATCTAAACCATTTGTGTAAATATTTTCCGATGCTTCACAGTTATTGCACATTGGAATATAACTACTATTTATTAACAGTTTTAACTTAATAATTTCTGATGCTTCGTGGTTAATACACATAGGAATGAAACAACTATAAATATTAGTTTTTGCAAATGAAACCTATGAATATGGGAAATAAAATTCAAAAATTTCAGCATGAAATAATATAGGAAGGTGTGTTAATGTTTTTATAATTGTTGTATTTGTAAAGTCATAATTTTTGCATACTATGCTTATTTAATTAGTTGCAAACTAAACAATACATGTGTTGGTAGGAGATGTCTAAGAGGCTTAACTTATTCATATCTGCAGGCCCATGAGATTGGAACTGCAATGAACTCTTTTTGATACAAAGATGATAAGCCATGGGTTTATATACATAGGCACAAAAATTGATATTGTGTTTAAGTTTATTTAACACAATAACATGGAAATTTAATTAGGATAATTATGTAATACCCTACTGTTATTGTTAGATTTCTTTTCATTTTATATTTTCACTAAATTAATATTATTTCCTGTCACACAGATAAAAAAATGCTTTGACAAAAAAAGGTTTTGTTAAATAATTTACATGACAGTTCCAATTAACTTTAATTATTAAATAATTGAGATATTTATTAATATAAGAGGAAAATGCAAGTGTTTACATTCCGTACATACAGAATTGTATTGCCTTAAAGATAATATAATAATATGGAGCATATATTCCGTGATGGTGATAAGCATGCTGGCAGCGCTAGCTTACAGTATTTTGAAGTTATATATGTATGCATCTAATTCAACCTATTTATTTATTGTATTATATATTTGTAGGCTCAAATTAGTGCAAAAATTAATTACATAAAATATATTCTCCAAATTTTTCTAAATTGGATGATATCATAAAGATTGGTTAATTGGTTTAACTAATCCTCAAGTGATCAGTTAGTAAACATTTTTTTTCTAAATAAATCCGGAATATGTACACTATTTGATCTAGAACAATAGGCTTAATATAATTATATGTAGCATTGCCAAACATCCGGATAAAGCCGAACATAGGTAGGCTTTTTGGCTGCATGTCCTTAAGTAAATGGTGGATGTCCAACTCTTTCTACCCATGTTAGGCATATTATGTTTAGTGACATGGCAACCCTATGCATACTACTTACTGGGATCTAGACAACTGATAAACATAAATCAATCAAGATTTATTTACCTACAAAAATAGATAAAGTTCATAGATTAGGGCTCCATAGCTCCACGCGATAGACTGCAGCTAGATTACAGATACCAATAAAAACACAATGCACAGATAACACATTGTGTAACTAACATGGCGGACAATGGGGTGTCGAAATACAGTCTGTGGGACTTTTATCTAATAAGGGTTTATTGTTTTGACTGGGTTTTCGCATATATGTACTTACCTTGTCTATATTTCTATACTAATATTATAAAGGGGAAAGGTTTGTTTGGATTGAATAGGCTCCAAACGACTGGACCGATTTGAAAAATTCTTTCACTGTTGGCAAGCTACACTATTCCCGAGTGACATGGGCTATTAAAAAAAGGATCCGTGCGAAGCCGGGGCGGGCGGCTAGTTTAATATAAATATGTAAAATGGGCTCGACTGTTATATTTCCAAGTCAAGTAATTTATTTATCCCATTATCGTAAGATGGTTCGATCACATCTTACGTTAACGTTCTTAAGAATAAATATGACAATAATTAATTAAATAAAAAAAAAAAGAAATGCCGAATGTGTACTAATTTTACTAAATACTAGTTTATGCCCGAGACTGCGTCTGCGCACGATGACTTCTGTACGCAATATCGTTTAAAATGAGCCTATATTTTGTTATTCTGATGTACCTATAAGCTATATTATTTAAAAGTTTCATCAAAAACAAAGAAGTAGTACTATGCTTCACGTACATAAGCATTTTTAATATAAAGGTAATAATAATAATATCTTTGGACAATTCACACCAATTGTACTAGTCCCAAACTAAGCAAAGCTTGTACTATGGGTGCTAGACAACGGATAAACATACATAAATACATATAAGACATCCAAGACTCAGGTACAGATGCCAGTGCTCATAACATTGACATCTAACAGGATTCGAACCCGCAACCACCGGTTTCGTAGTCAGGGCCTCTGACCACTAGACTTGACTAGACCAACAGGCCGTCAAGTATTTTGTTTATCTGTATTGCTACTCATACATATTGTATCAAGTTGGATAGGACAAGCTCCTGGAACTACAGAATACTGTCGAATAGACACGTGTGTTTGTTCGCCATTTCACTTGTGTACATATATAATAGTATTACGTATCGAGGCATACCTCACCTTGGTTTATTTAAAGCTAACTACGTTTTAATTTCACCGTGTTTATATTACTCTAGGGCGCGAACTTGACATGGTATTATTAGGGCTGAAATGTGCCAAATAACGTGACTTGCCTTTTAGAAGAACAAATTTAATTTGGAATAAAATGCGGTCAAGTCCGTGTCGGCGAAATAATCATTATAATGTAGGTACGTAGTTAGTATCAAATATATGGAATTAGTATCTAACGCACTTGGCTATAGAGATTTTATAATGATATTTTTGTTCAAAGACAAGAGTCGTTTTGTTTTGGTATTAAACCAAGAATATCCATCGAATTTCGATTGGTAGATCGTAGTTAATATAGAGATTTTGTAACGCTTTTGTAACAGATAAAAACTATGTACTTACTTGCCAGGTAGGAGATAACAAAACATCATTTAAGCTACTCATGGCTAACTGGTAAAATAAAATGATACTCATTTAAAGTAATCATTTTCACATATTATAATATACAAAAACAGCTTAGTCGCGTATATATAAATATTAAATTAATAAAATTACCTCGGAGGTTTCGGATGCAACGTTGCAACCATGGTCGCAGAAGGACCACGACGCGATTAAATCCCGTTTTTTGTATCTTACATAATTATATAGTCCAATAAATTATCTATCTGACAAGCTTTAAGTATAGAATAGTTATCCCGGCCTAATCAGCTCAGTCGTGCCACGAATATGGGAACTTTAAAGTTTTCAAAACGTCAGCAAATTAAACAAAATACGCGGGTTAAATCCTTTCTAATTATTTTATTCTAATGTTTAACTTGTATTGCAAACACCATAACATTTGTTTTATTTTGAATTTGAAATCGAAAGCGAAAGCTTGAACATAACAATTGCTCAAGATTATTTTTGTATCAATCAAATGTCTACATCACACCTGAGTCATTATTCGAACGATATTTGGCCGTATGACAAAAAGCAATTACTAATTCAGCAATCAAAATGTTTCCTATCAGTCTAATAATAAACGGCGGCTAACCGCGCTATTAATAGAATATAATTTAAAACGGATATTAATAGCGGGGTTGTGAAATATTTCTACGTGAAACTTTCGTCCTTTTCACTCGTGGCTTTTCCACCGTGTGTGAGAAAGGGACGTGGATAACGAATGGTGAATAGGTCAGTGGTGGAAATTTGGGGAAACCCACGCGCGGTATTTGAAACGCACCGGCCCGAAATGTGCCGGTTTCTTGTTACATTTTGCGATGTGTTGCAGAATTGAGTTTGATAAGATTATACGTTACTAGCTTCTGCCCGCGACTTCGTCCGCGTGGAACTCTTCCTTTTTTGAAGTCGGTTAAAAAGTAGCCTATGTTCTTTCTCGGGCTCCAGACTTTCTTTGTACCAAATTTCATTTAAATCGGTCCAGTAGTTTTAGCGTGAAAGCGTAACAGACAGACAGAGTTACTTTCGCATTTATAATATTAGTTAGGATGTCAGGATGCAATATATAAGAAATGCGGTAATGAACTTTAGAGATTGGAATGAAACAACTATTAAAAGGTTTAACTCGCGTATTTTTATTTTATTTTATTTGCTGACGTTTCGGATTCTTTAGTTTCCATAACCGCGGCAGGACTGAGCTGACAATAGTCTAAAGCTAAAGTGAGTGAGTTAAATCCGTTAATAGTTGCTTCATTCCAATGTGTAATAACCGCGAAGGCATCAGAAATTATTAACTTTAGAGATGTTCTAAGGGTTGATGGCTGTTTAAGGTTGTGTAATAGGCCTATAAGAGTACAAGTAGTCCGCCCATTTGGTTTTCAAACTATACCTACCTATTATGCATGCAAAAACATCGTCCTCTTCAATAACTCTATCTATTGTAGACCGCATCAAAATCCGTTGCGTAGTTTTAAAGATCTAAGCATACGTAGGGACAGACAGAGGAAAGCTACTTTGTTTTATATTATCTAGTGATTTTGAGTTTTTGTTGTCAATGTCTAAGGTAATAAAATGTAAACTATTTGTAATTAGCAAAGTATTTAGACAAGCAGTGAAATGTACCTACTTGACGATCTATACTCATATACCAAATATACACACAACATTTTATTAAAATCGGTCGACCCGTTTCGGCGGAGTGCGACCAAAATCACTATTACACGAGATTTTTATAATAACATATTAGATTAGATATTCGAATATTATGATTAAAAAAACTTATATTTCTATCTGCTCAACGGGTAATGATTGTATCGCTTCAGCTCGTTTTTATTGAGGTTTTAAAATGTCGATGCGGACATTTGCGATATATAAACAAAATACCTAGTTTTTGTCACCGTCTCCCGTGATTCAGAGTACTTTGCGAAATGTGCCGCCTACTTGGCGGGACGCCATTTCTCGAAACTCGTAAAAATCGTCGCACGCGCAACAAATGTTTGATCAAATATTTGTAACGACATCGCCAACTGCTAGTTATTTTATTGGTCTGTTTTACAATGGTCTAGTAGGTTTTGAGTAGTTTATTTATTTAGGTAGACATACCAACAGTAACGGAAACAGAAATAATATAGAAACCACAAGAATACGAAGGCTAGTTTATGTATCAATTACAGGCATGCAACTATATTCGTAGGGTCCAGGGATACAAACAAAAGAGTAGTTAAAAGGTTATAACTAAATCATTAAAAATATTATAAATGCGAAAGTTTAAAAGAAATGTAAGGATGAATCTCTGGATCTATGTATGTTACTCTATCACGCAAAAACTACTGATTGTATTTTAATGAATCTACAATAATATACTCGTAACTTACACATCAGAATTACACAAAAAAGTGTAAAGTACTAATTATGCTCAGACGAAGTAGTGCGCAAAAGCTTGTATTTAAATACTACCAACACCTAAGCAATATACACTTATTATATTTAAAAAAGAAAGTGATACTTCATGTCCCCGGAAAATTTTGAATCCATCATAGTTTTAATTATGAAACCTGATCGAAAATTAACATAGTCTACTAATATAATGTATATATAGCATTTAGTTTAGCATAATATAACACCTGTACGCATTTTTCCTATTAAATTATTTCGGATGCGCCCGCGCCGCTTTCCGCGACCTCATTACTAGAAAAGTGTGACAACTCGAAATGTCACCACATGAATTCAAATTTAAATGTGCGGACTTAGAGTCTTAAATAGAGTGACAAAATATTTTGACTTGTAACACTGTTCTAGTAAAGGTGCGATATGTAAACAGTATATAATTACCTATATGTCGGCATTTCGTATGCGAGAATCTGCTAATTACTCGCTAATCTTGTAATTAACACTTTCACAGCTTGTGAGAAAGTCTACGTGTTTTTTTCATTGAATGTTCTATTTTAAAATTTTGTATATTAAAATAAATGTCACCCACGAAGCAAAACAGATTTTGTTCTAACATCGATTACTTATATTTTAGAGGCATTGGGTAATTTACGTTTAATCTTTACAGGAGATATATATTTATATGTAATTATTTTTGATGGTTTCACGATTGTTACACATATGACAACTGTAACGGATTTTACTAGCGAATATTAAATGTGTTGTTCAGTTTTAAATTTAACGCGTACGGGGGCGAACGCGGCCTTTGTTTTATAATTTTATTATGGGTAAAACATTTATGTATGTAATTTATTAATTGTACAACTAAACATAATATATACAATTAGTATTTTAACACTATTAGATGTACCTATTAGATTTTGAAATGTGACGTCACAATTTTTGATTTTGATTTCATTTGAAGGCCTTAAATAAATGCTCCTGATTCTCCATACATGTTACAAACTTATACTCATCCTTACTAATATTATAAACATGAAAGTTTGTCAGAACTCAAAATTTATAGATATGTGAATATAATTCTGTTTCTTCCTCTTTCACGCAAAAGCTACTAAATGGATTTCGAAGAAACTTTACATTAATATAGCTTATATATCAAAATAACATATAGGCTATATTTTATAACGATATTGTGCAAATTACTAATCGTGTGCAGACGAAGTCGCCGGCAGAAGGTAGTATACATATAATAAGGTGTGATATGTTGTTTTCAGGTTGGTCGTATCCCAGCCGATCACCCGCTGGTCGGCGGCCACAAGGGCCCGGTGCTCGACATCGCCTGGTGTCCCCACAACGACAATGTCATCGCCAGCGGCTCCGAGGATTGCGTCGTCAAGGTAACGCATAACGACGCACACCTGGGTGGACCTTCGAGCGTTTGAGACGCCGTCATTGCCCTCTACATCTATATCTATAATGTTTGCAAATAATATTATTAAGTATCGATTGAAATAGTATTTGTAACAGTACCGGGGGATAATATCATCCAAATTTTTGTTACTTATTGACTCTGTTCTTAAATATAGATGTAGAGGACAATGACGGCGTTTCAAACGCTCGAAGATCTACCCACCTACATCTAAAGGGAGCTAACTCAATAAAGATAATTTAAACATACAAAGTGTCTTAACGATATTTATCTAAAAGTAAGTAAGCATTAGCCGCATAAGTAGCATGGCATTAGCATTAGATAGATATAAGAAGAACAAGATATATCAGTTTAGATTTGTTTACTTACCTTTAAATCTCTCGAGAGAGTTGTTAAAAGGGTCAATATCACAAAAAGTATCTTAATCCTATAACCGAACTTAGTATGCATATGTTTATGCAAATACCAACGAAAATGATCAAGGGCGTAGCTAGGATTTTGTTAAGGGGGGACAGGCGTAGACAAACTAAGAATGTTCCTAAGGTAAATTTAGACACTCGCAAGGGAATCAAAACCGATACCACCCCTGCCCGTACCTCGCTACTCCCTTGAAAATGATATATCACCTGATTGTTGTTGCAAGTATCCGGGATTATCATGTCATAATCGGTCATATCGTTCCCAGGTGTGGCAGGTCCCGGACGGCGGTCTCTCGCGGACCCTGACGGAGCCGGTGGTCGACCTGGTGTTCCACCAGCGCCGCGTCGGGCTCGTGCTGTGGCACCCCACCGCGCAGAACGTGCTGCTCACCGCCGGGTCTGATAACCAGGTCAGTGGCTTTGGGGTTCAAGTGTTACGTGAGATTTATTATGATTATTTACAACCCCCACGCCTCCCTTGTCGGCAAGAGTAAGCAAAGCTCTTACCCCCTCCCCCCATGATTACGTGTGCAATGGTACTTAGATATATGAAACAACTAGAAACGGATTTAACTCGCGTATTTTATTTTATTAGCTGACGATTCAAAAAATAATATATATAATTTAAAACGGAGAGGCCTATGTCCAGCAGTGGACTGCGATAGGCTGATCATGTTGATATAAAAATTAATCGGGCCATGTGTTTTGACCAATTTGGCCAATTTTTTCCAAGCCTAAGGACGGTAGCAGTCAAGTCCAAGGGGCAGGATGACGTCTGCCTGGACCGCTAGTAATTAAAATATTTGACACTAGCTTCTGCCCGCGACTTCGTCCGCGTGGACCTCCTCCTTTTTTACAGTCAGTTAAAAAGTAGCCTATGTCCTTTCTCAGGCTCCAGACTTTCTTTGTAACAAATTTCATTTAAATCGGTCCAGTAGTTTTAGCGTGAAAGCGTAACAGACAGAGTTACTTTCGCATTTATAATATTAGTACGGATTCAATGCATCATAAAATTGTTATCACGGTCGTATTGTTTTTATGTTTTCGAGTGTATGTAATTCGACATAATAATGTAATCATATTTTACTTTTGAGGAATCAATAAATCTCATATAACTTTATGTGATCTCTGGTTGTGATTGTAGATAGCGATATGGAACGTGGGCACGGGCGAGGTGCTGATCACGCTGGACTGCCACCCGGACCTCATCTACTCCGCCTGCTGGAACTGGACCGGCTCCAAGCTGCTCACCACCTGCAGGGACAAGAAGATTAGGTATATACAAACAACACGATCGAAATAAAATATATACTAATAAATACTAATATAAATAAAGAGGAAAGGTTTGCTTGTTCGAGGCTCCAAAGCGAATCTGTCGATTTGAAAAATTATTTCACTCTTGAAAATAATAATAGGGATCTGTGCTGTGAAAAATTTGTTAATTTAGGCTTTTACGAGCTCTTATAAGGGTCAGAAGATACCACCGTTTCCGAAAAACCTCACTTGAGAAGAAACGGCAATAAACTCAATGTAGTATCTTTTTTTCATTTTCAAAATACGTAATAACAATTTATCCTTACAAACTAAATAGGTAAATGAAAAAATAAGAGCTACTAAGAAATACGTTGCTATTTGCACTATATGGCAAATACAAAAAAAAAAGAATAACTTCGTATAACCCGCGAAGGCATCAATAATTAACTTTACTGCTATCACTAAGCACTGTATTTTTTTTTACACTAGTCTTCGTACGAATATTATTAATATTTTTCTTCGTATTCAGGATAATAGACCCGCGCAAAGGCGAGGTGGAATCTGAGGCGATAGCGCACGAGGGCAGCAAGGCCTCAAGGGCTATATTCCTTAAGCACGGACTTGTGTTCACCACTGGGTAAGTATTGTTTTAACCGCTACTCCCAAATTTTTGAAGAGGTTATTTTGTCATTTATTAATCGATTGAGAAAGGAAAAAACACGTTTCTTATTTTTTTTTTGTAATCTACTAGATCCTGGGTTCTTAACCTGTAGGTCATTACCCCCGCGGGGGTAAAACTTATACTTCGCGGTAACTATCAGTAGCTGCAAGTTGCGCTGATAGATGTCTCGAACGCAGAATTTCAAAGTAACGAGTCTGAGCATAGCGTAGCGCCGACTAGCGCACAAGTTCGTCGTTAGGAGTGGTAACATCAGTGACCCTGGTTAGGTCATAAGAGTAACGGACCTAAAAACGTTAAGAACCACTGTACCTACTAGATGGATAAAAAAATATACTTATACCAACTCTTCGACTTGAGAACCTCCTCCGTTTTTTCGTCGGTTGAAAAAATAGTCGTCATGCCTATTCCCGTGTTCAGGTTCAGCAGGATGTCGGAGCGTCAATACACGCTGCGCACCCCGGACGCGCTCGCGGAGCCGATCGTCACGGTGGAGATCGACACGAGCAACGGCGTGATGTTCCCGCTGTACGACCCCGACACCAACCTCATATACCTCTGCGGCAAGGGGGACTCGGTCATCAGGTACTTTGAGGTGAGTCATGAGTTTACCTTAAAGGAGTCTGCCCACTACACCGTATCATACCATGACCGTGCTATGAACGTGTCAGGCAAACAAATATTCTTTGTATAGAAAAGTATGATACTATGTCCACTAGACCGTTCCGTCACCGACTCGTACCGTCTTACGTATTACCTTCCGTGCTTGACACGTTCATAGCACGGTCATAGTATGATACGGTGTAGTGGGCAGACTCCTTTAAGTCAATGAAGATTTAATAATTTCTGATGCCTTCGCGGTTATTACACATTTGGAATGAAACAACTATTAACGGATTTAACTCGCGTATTTTTATTTTATTTTATTTGCTGACGTTTCGGTTTCTTTACAGTTTCCATAATCGTAGCACGACTGAGCTGACAATAGTCTAACGCTAAAGTTTAACGTTATGGAAACTAAAGAATCCGAAACGTCAGCTAATAAAATAAAATAAAAATACGCCAGTTAAATCCGTTAATAGTTGTTTCATTTCAATGAAGATTTTTTAGCTGATTTCATGTGGAGTGCGGACATTTTAAGATATACTTATGTTTATTCATTTCTAATGCCATCGCGGTTACACGTTGGAATGAAATATCTAAGTCGTGCTACGAATATGAACTGTAAAGTTTTCGAAACGTTAGAAAATTAAATACGCGATTTAATTTCGTTATGTTTGTTTCATTCCAATACGTAAACTTTATTTTTCTTATGAAAAGAGTTATGAAAAGGAAAACACATAAAAGTTCATCATTTTGTAAAAAAAATTGACTATGAATATGAGAATTTTAAAGTTTTCGAAACGTCAACAAATAATCCCTACTAATATTATAAATGCGAAAGTAACTCTGTCTGTCTGTCTGTCTGTTACGCTTTCACGCTAAAACTACTGGACCGATTTAAATGAAATTTGGTACAAAGAAAATCTGGAGCCTGAGAAAGGACATAGGCTACCTTTTAACCGACTGCAAAAAAGGTGAAGTTCCACGCGGACGAAGTCGCGGGCAGAAGCTAGTATAAAATACGCAAGTTAAATCCGTTATATTGTTTGTGTTCGCAGGTGACGCCGGAGCCGCCTTTCGTTCACTACATCAACACTTTCCAAACGCCGGACCCGCAGAGAGGTGAGTCAAGCTTGTTCACTGGCTATCAATCTGGTTTTTTGACGTGAATACGTCTTTAAAATTACGTGGCAATCCAAAAAAACGAATGATAACAAAATCGGGGGATACAGTTTAGTGTTGTAGCTACATATCTATCATCTCCTTCTAATTTCAGTTACACCACTGGATAGCTAAAGAATCAAAGAATTTATTACGCTAAGTAGGGACTGTATAAATAATAATATTTTATATATTATAATAATATATAATATATAATATTATAAAGAGGAAAGATTTGTATTTTTGTATTTTTGTATGTTTGTAATGAATAGGCTCCGAAACTACTGGACCGATTTCAAAAATTCTTTCACCTTTGGAAAGCTACATTATCCCCGAGTAACATAGGCTATATAATATCACGCTAGGTCTTATAGTTGCGGAGCAGTAACCAAAAATGTTTCAAAAACGGGGGAAAAGTATCGTTTCTGAGGCCTTCCGTGGCGTGCGCTGAGCATATAGTTAAAGTTATACAAAAATGCTTTATGGGTGAATTGTTCATCTTAACATTATCTTTAAAAAAGTCCGCGAGAGCATATGTCTATCTTTTATAGTTTACCCATAACAATCGTAAAACTATGAAAATCTTAAGTCCCCCCGTGCGAAGCCGGGACGGGCCGCTAGTATTTTATATAGAAACTATTACCCGTTACGAGACGTATTCACGTACAACAATCGGCCGTGTCCATAACACAGCCACACCCCGTTTTGTTTTTTTTTTTTATTTATTCCAATCTATTTTTTTTATAATTTCTGATGCTTTCGCGGTTATTATACATTGGAATGAAACAACTTTAACGGATTTAACTCTTGCGTTAGACTATTGTCAGCTCAGTCGTGCTACGATTATGGAAACCGAAACGTCAGCCAATAAAATAAAATACGCGAGTTAAATCCGTTAAAGTTGTTTCGTTCCAATCTATTTTTTTTGTTTGAAAGGTGAATAAGTCTGTGTTCTTAGGTATGTTTGATGACTGTTCAGCTGTGTAATAATTATCAGGCGCGTGCAGTGGGGGGAGCGTAAGTATTGCGCTAGGGTAGGCACTTCATACATTAGCGACACTGTGCCTATTAGTACAGTCATTGAAGCGAAAAATACGGTCTTACCTCCGATTTTTTTTTACTGTGAACCGATTTGCCTGCTACAATTTTGTTCGTTATAAAATTTTCGAAAAAACGTATATTTTTGGAGAAATTTATAAAAAACCGATGAAAAATGTGAAAACATTGAGAATTTTCAATTGCCAATAACTTGAAAAGTATTGGATTTTTTGAAAAACTTTATAGATTTTTTCCTTAAAATTAGGCCTTCTATCGATATCGAGATTATTTTGAAAAAAAATAATTCACCCCCGAGAAGGTGTGAAACCACCCCCAGGGTGATTGCGGAGTTCAAATCATTTTCACTTTTGAAGTTAAGGGTAAGATGAACCTAATTCCAAAATTGTATGCAATTCGGTTCACAGTAAAAAAAAACGGACCAATAATGCTTCAATGACTCCACTATATATGGAATGAACGCCCTTGATAGTTATGTTGTTTGTTGTGCAGGTATCGGCATGATGCCGAAGCGCGGCTGCGACGTGGCGACGTGCGAGATCGCCAAGTTCTACCGGCTTAACAACTCGGGCCTCTGCCAGGCAAGACGCTTTTAATATACCTACTACTGTATTTATTATAATTACAATAACAATTTTTTTATTGCATACTGTAAATACATTGCATGTGGAGGACAATAACAAATAGAATCAATATTGACCCAGTGATGTGCAGAACATTGTAAAAAAACATATTACAATAAAAAATAAAAAAAACTAGGAAAATAGTAACCATATCAATGACTAGCGGCCCGTCCCGGCTTCGCACTTAAGATTTTTTTAAGGCCTCAGAAACGATACTTTTCCCCCGTTTTTGAAACATTTTCGGTTACTGCTCCGCAACTATAAGACCTAGCGTGATATTATATAGCCTATGTTACTCGGGGATAATGTAGCTTTCCAAAGGTGAAAGAATTTTTGAAATCGGTTCAGTAGTTTCGGAGCCTATTCATTACAAACATACAAAAATACAAAAATACAAATCTTTCCTCTTTATAATATTATATTATATTATTATCAATGAAAACAACTGTCAAATCGATTAATGATTCTTTGTACCTTGTGATTTTGTTTTTAGAATGACGTCACATAGTTAACAATGCGTAGTCATCTAAACTGAAAGTGTACAAAATTTCAGCTCAATTAGATAAAGTTATCTCCTTCAAAAATTCACCCGTTCATACTTACAGATATACTTACATTGCAAGTTAAATGAAAGCCTTTAATAGTAGGTGAAGGTGAGGAATAGTCAAAGTACAGTGAACGCTTTTGAAGTAGAAAATATTGAATAGTTTTATTGTATGTGTCCAGGTGGTGTCCATGACCGTGCCGCGCAAGTCGGAGCTGTTCCAGGAGGACCTGTACCCGGACACGCTCAGCGACGAGGCCAGCCTCACCGCCGACGAGTGGGCCGCCGGCGAGGACGCCGAGCCCTGCACCATGTCGCTCAAGGTAACACCCCGCCCTGGGAACACGCCCGGGTGACACCGGGCGAGAGTGTAGGCTCAGGAACACGGGTATAACAGTAGGCGAGAATGTAGGGTCAGGAACACGGGGGTATAACATTAGGCGAGAGTATAGGCGCAATGTCGGGGTTCAATCGGCTGCCTGGCCTTTAGCCTGGTGCATTGCACGCACCTGTTGACGCTGTCCAAGGGGAAAGCTTAGTATGAACCCCGCTCTGTTGTGTACATTGAAAGGCGTGGATAGTATACAGAACAATGGCAATAATGAATGAGTCGTCTACACTGTAGGCTGGTTGTACTACACGCAGCTGTAGGTAAGATCCAAGTGTGTAGTCTCTATGTACAATGAAAGGCGTGGATATGATACTGTCAATATCAATAATTAATTGGCTGCCTTCCCCGCAGACTGCACATACTGTCCAAGTGGACGATTTAATATGGCCTACCAAAAAAATCTAACCCGAAAATTTTATAGACCGCTCTATACTTAGACAAGCATACAATTATATCAGAATTATAAAGAGTGCCTACCCTGTTCCACCCACTGCACGCGACTGCAATAGTGGTTGAAAGGGACAGTTTAGAATGGAATGCAATGTAGGTTCAAGTCCCACTGGAGCGACTGGGGTCTAGATTTTCTTACGTAGGTATCCAGTAAGTGCGGGAGAATTGTGAGACCTATGTCCAGAAATGGACGACTTTTTTTAAAAAAAATGATGTCTTATTTGACATATTTCGAGATATGTGTTAATAAATAATAAGAGACTTTCAGCCAAAAAGACAGATTTTAATTTTGAACCCTGCTGTAAAATTCAAAAATTCATTTATTGATGTTGGAATGGTTTTAGCATGTTTTTTGATTTTGTTGTTGTTCTTGTTTTTTTATGTGTGTACATCGAGCAGGTAAGTTATAAATGGGTGTTTTTAATTTTTATTATAAAGAAATA
This sequence comes from Polylopha cassiicola, assembly GCA_038024825.1. Lineage (NCBI taxonomy): Eukaryota > Metazoa > Arthropoda > Insecta > Lepidoptera > Tortricidae > Polylopha > Polylopha cassiicola. The sequence continues at coordinate 9,248,897 of CP149062.1, forward strand.
ACAAATAGGAATATTGTTTTTCAATGCAATGTCCTAGTAATTATAGCTTAGATTGTCTGTCTCTTTCATTTTGTATTTGAATAAAAGAGACAACTAGTTTTAAATATGCATTTGTCTGGCTTTACCTTGTTGGCTTCCTTTAACTGTGTTTTTTTTTATAAATAATTTTCCCGTGTGATTTTATGTGATAACCAGTTGTACTTACAATAATTTTTATACTAACATTTTGTGCCGATTTTGGTGCATTTGAATAATTTGAGAAACTTCAAGAGTTTCGATTTTTTTTTTACATAATAATTAATCGAATCCAGTCCAATTTAAATTTGTTTTGTATCATTTTTAGATTTAACTTATCTTGTTTAAAGGTCGGATGCCTACCATTTTGTTTTTTGTTGTTAATTAATAGCACTTTAGAAAAAATCCAAGTTTGTGGCATAAATTTTTGTTTTTTAAAAAATATAACATAGTAAAGTTACTATTTACTATGTTATATTTTTTACACTACAACATAAATTAAACAATGAACTAGTGCGTCCCTTTGAAAAGGTGGTCGTATAAATTATAATAATATATAAACATATCCTAAAATTATTTACATCCGACCTTTTTGCAATGGTAAATATAATATATCAATCTTAAAAATACATACTATGTGGTTATCAATAAAACAACATAATAATATAAAAAAAAAAAAAAACAATCCCCCCCCACAAATTATATTAGCAACAACGCCAACAAGTGTGAAAACAGACAGATACTAGGCTAGGGGTCCCTAACCTCGCTACAGGAGCGCGCTTTGGTCGTACAGGGCGGGTACGTGTCGGGGCGCGCCGCCACGCAGCTGCACGTCACCAAGAAGGCCAACGCGCTCGCCGGCGCCAAGGAGCGCGACAAGGACAAGGACCGCTCCCCCACGCCCGCGCACAAGCGCGACGACGACGCCACGCCGGCCGCCACGCCGCCGCCCGCCTTCACCGCCGTCATTGTGAGTTGATACTGGTCACCTGTCGCGCGGCATGCGACCTCACCCACACCTAGCATACTCGATAGTGTTACAGCGACCCCGCCGGCGGGGTCGAAGACGTCCACCTACACCCGGCACAAGTCGGACCTTTCCGCAGGAAACTTCTGTCCCCCTGCAACATAATAATCGTGTTAACACACCTTCTGACGGCCCGAGCCGAGGTGCGACCCCCACCATGGGGGGACCTCTGGTCGGTCAGGGCTAAAAACTCTAAACCCAACCTAAAGGCTTGTAAGCCTGCTCTCAGGAGGCTCGCGACCCGTCCGATTTTGCAATAAAGGCCCATTTGAACACGTACCTATAGTTCGGGAGTGGGGAATCGTGACGCCACGTTGTACCTGTATGTCTACCGAATTTTAGAAGCGGTTATGTTTGTCATTTTTTGTTTTGTATAATCGTGTCGAATATTATTTAATAATCTAACTGATAGACTTCATGGTGTACTGTTTTCTTTACCCAGCCTTAATGATTAGAAAGCGATATATAATATTATGTGCCTACCCTAGTTCACCCCACACTGCACGCTGCTAATCAACCACACCCATTCATTAGATTCAGATTCAAATTATTTATTAGTAATAATATTATAGATTTACAAGTTAATTTTTTAATACAAGCTTAATAAGCAATCATTATGTTTAAATAATTATACAATTTTTTACAATTAAACTTTCTATTTTTACAAATACAATAAATTATTATTATTTCTACATTCACAGGAGAAACAACTCTCCGATCTGATGGACGAGATCCGCAAACTGAAGTCGGTTATAGTGAAGCAGGAGAATCGCATCAGGGCGCTCGAGGCGGCCGCGAAGGCGCCGCCCTCGCCGCAGCCGAGCCCGCAGCCCAGCCCCCAGCCGAACCACGACGACAACATGGCGCCCGACGAGGTCTAAGCCGATGAGGTCTGTCTGCCACTGTCATTCTATACTGTCACTTTGATAATGTTGGCAATTTCTTTTGTAGTACGACGGTTTTGTGTTTAACGGGTAGTAACATTTTTTTGGATTGTTCAAGGTCATTGCACATTGGAATGAAACAGTTATAAAGGATTTCACGTTATTTTAGACTATCGTTAGCCTAGTCGGTTTCGCTTTTGGTAACAATTTTCGAAATGTCAGCAAAAAAAATATGCGAGTTAAATTTGTATAGTTGTTCCATTCGAATATATAATTGATTTCTTATAGAAGACTCTGGGATGTAAAGGTCATTAAACTACCTTTTTTTATCGTCTTGTAAAATTTAAATACCTACTAAGTTTTCTATAGTGTATTTTCAAATAAATTACACCTTGCTTATGTTACTATTCATCGTCGTATCTATGTTGAAAATGTCAGTATTGGATAATGTTTGAGAGACAGTGACGAGGTCGCGCAGGACTCATTCAAAAGTTGTAGGTTTTGAAAATATTTTGAGTTTTTAATGGGACGTTTTATACACAGATATAATTCACGGGCATATTGTAAATATCGAGAGAGGACTTACCATGTTATCGTTAATTTAAATATTAGAAAAACTTTTTTATATATACAAGATTTATGTAAACAATTAAGTAAGATAAAAAATCTAGATAATTATTGAAAAATATACTTCCATTGAAAACTCAGGGGTGCAAAATTGGTATTGCTTTCATTGAATTTTATAGCAAGAATTTGATTTCTGAAGCAATACTAAGAAATAATTTAGCGACTAAAATGAATTAGTACATTTAGTCTTTTTTTGATAAATGTCCTAAAATATTTTAGTCGTTTGTGAGCAATATTTAGTCTATTTATTATAATGTATTTTGTAAATATAAGTTGAAAAAGTGATACGCAGCATGTGCCTTACCCGATCGCTACGATAGCCATTTTTTTTTGTCACAAAATTTATAAAAATCGGTGATGTATTTTATGCATTTAGTGTTTTCGTTCTCAGTAGGTTAATAGCCGCCATTTTGGCCTTTCAAAAAAATCTTAAATCGTCTATTGTATTAAACCTATAGTATTCACGTAAGCTAAGATCGATTGTGAGATATTGGAAAATTAATTTTATATACGTGATGCTACGGTGGTTTTTTGTTTAAAACATATAAATTGTTAGTATTTTTTGTAATGACTTGCAATTCTTTTAAACCTGTACTGTTATTGTCTATCGCTGTTTGTAATTAGTTATAATTTGACAACAACAATATAAATTAATAACTTTTATAAATCTTCTAATCAGTTCAATTCATGATTATATCAGAAATAAATGTAGCCCTAATCACAACCTTCATAGAGTTAATTTTCCAATGACGCGATTATATTATTGAGATTGACAGTTAACGAAAAGTATTTCAAGTATGCCCTAGTAATTTATTACATAATGCAACTGCGTTTATGATTTTATACCATAATGTTATAATGACTCTGAGATTTTTTATTTAATATTTTAAGGGGTTAAACGTGTCAAAATTAATGAATCGCCAGTATATTGACAATAATTGCAATCATTAAAACAATATATTTAATAAGATTTTTCTCTATAAACTTTGTATTTATAAAAATTGAAATTTTAATTCTGAATTTTCAACGCGAAGTCGTGACTCGACGTAAAAATACTACATCGTCTGTAATATGTCTGGTTTCACCAAACAGCTGGACTGCTATTGGTTATATAAAGGACGGTCGCCGAGCACAGCGAAAAACGGACGTTGCCCTTTTTCTAAATGTCTCTGTCGCACGCGCGTAGTAATAGTGCCCTCACGCTCGCACAGTAACCTTGAAGGTTGCTAAAAATACTTGAAAAACCCAAATACTAATAATTGCTTTAGAATCTATATTAAACTTTTGGCACAAAGTGATATACAGCTGTGCGATGCTCTTGTTTGCCAAAATATCAAAGTCACGACATTAAATATCAAGGGGCAAATGTTTGTGAAAATTCACCCCCTAAGGGGGCAAAACGTGGGTGCTTATCGTGCTCATGCAAAGCCGCGCGTAGACGCTATTGCTTTATAAAACAAGGTTCTGTATTTTTAACGTTGTGTCGGCATTGCGTACATAATATTGTTCGCCTCGTAATATTCATGTTCTAGAGCGTTCATTTCGTTGATTTTTAATTTTTAATCCGTAACTCGGTGCTTGTTCAAACTGTACTATTAAGACGTTGCGCTTATTAACAAGCTCAATGCGTTATTAATTATTATTAAATTTCAATAATACTCTAATTAAGTCTAATGATATCGTAATAATTTCTGATGCTTTCACATTGGAAAAAATCAACTATAACGGATTTAATTCGCGTATATTTTTTTTTACTAGACTTTTTGACGATAGTCTAACACTAAAGCAATATAAACTTTAGTGTTAGGCTATCGTCAGCTCAGTCGGCTACGAATATGGAAACTGTAAAGTTTCCGAAACGTAAATCCGTTATGGTTGTTTTATTCCAATATAAGATGATATACTCATTTTTAACAAGCCATTGGCTTGTTAAAAGTGAATTTACGTCAATTTTTTTTTTAATTAGAGTATTATTTTTATTTATGTTAGTATTAAGTTTGCTTCACTACTAAGCATTGTTTATAGGCATTGCCAAGTAATCAGGAATTGACGTATAATATAAAATAGTCGTTTTAGGTGAATTGATCCTAACACTTGCAAAGTGAACTCTGTGCCGTTGACTTAAGGTGCATTATATTGTACATTTGTCTTTCTGTTTGTCATTAATCAAGCGATATATAAGTAAGTAAATAAATCAAATGTTACCTATTACTTTCTCATTTAATTGTTAATGCGTCTATTTTTCTACTTGTATCAGTTTTTGACAAACACCCTTGAGATCCAGTATTTTGTTTCAAACGGTTCTTTTTGACAGCTAGTCACGTCAAACAAGCAACTGACATTTGACAGACGTCACTCGATAGTAAGTATTATAATTAAATAGTATTACGAAAATTTCTTTTTTTTTTAATTATTCTTAGATGGCGTATGTTTAGGTTTGCAGGGATCATGACAAGTGTATGATTTTTTTTTTCTAAGTGTGTATGATGCTTGTATTAATTTTAATGGATTCGTGTAAATTATTTCACCCCATTTGTATGATGCTTTGTATTTATTTTGTTTTTTTTTTTCATAACGCAACTTTTTTTTAACTACGTAATGCAATTTTGTAAAGTATGACTTAATAACGCAGTTTTAATGTCGATTTTTGAATGTGACTTAAGGTTTCTTCAATATTATATAAATATAATACCTCAAGGAAATCTATGTAACTTATGTGGAATCGCGTTGCAGTATTGACAATATATTAATTTGTACATTAGCATTATGACGTTTATTTTTAAAAAACCGACCGGGAACTGAAACAGAGGACATTTTAACTTTGTATGTCGTATCAAATTGATGGAATCAAACTGGCGAAAGTTTGATAACTATAATGCTATCTGGCGTTGGGATTTCGCAATTTTATAGTGTTCTCAATACCTGGTCGGTGATTTAGTTATAATGGTTTTACCACCGCTTGAAGCTTTCCTAAAATTGTTGCTGTTTTTAAAGTCAAAGTACGTATTTATTATAAAAGCAAGGACATTAAAAATTTTCTTCGCCGCATGAAGACAACTATAGCGAAAACAAACAAACGTAAAATTAATTTACGTACGTTTGTATTTAATGGGAAAATTACATCAGCCTGTTCTCACAGGTGTTAAAAACGATTGGTAAGATTTTTTACTTATGAGCTTTTATATATTAGGTACGTTGACTTTTAAGATTTTTTTATAAAAATATGTGCAAAAACCTATGCACGGAAGCCGCTCATCTTATAACATTTTTGTAAATATCTACTCCCTTTTTTTAATTAGAAAATGTGATGTTACAAAATGGAAAATAGTAAAATATTAGAAGCGCACAATAATTTAAGTGTTACTGGCTACCCCCGAGGGGTTGTGGCTTAATGTTATGCCTCTACGCCGCATAACGCTAAAGTTTTAAATTGTATATTATATTAGACTATTGTGACTCTAAATTAAATTACCATCTTATAAATTTATGTCAAAAGTTTTGTATACAATTTTCCTGTCTATATATGCAAGCCATTTTGAAATAAGACAATTTTATTTTAATACTAAAAATACAAACACATAAGGCGCGTGTTTCTAAATCAGCTGGACGCGTGTCGTGTAGAATGAGGTCCAGCTATCATGTACCACCAATCACAGGCCAGTAACTTGTCTCTCATTGGCGGAACATGACAACTGGACCTCATTCTACACGACGCACATCTAGCAAGCTAACAATCCCTGATAGCATGTGTTTGTATTATTGTCGTTGGTTTTGTATAATCTGTATGCGGTGTTTTGTTTTTTAATTAGGCGTGAACACACTGGTGCTATTGTAAGGCGAGTGCCAAATGCCGCGATGTTGGCGCTACTGCGTGCCTTGTTGTTAAATACTCAAATCATGTTGCAATTAAAGTTGAGCAGAAATAAATGTCTATTTTACTATTTTCATTGTTGGTATTATTTTTGTCCTTTTACCCCATATTTTAAAATTGTTTGATTGCAGTCATCGTTACTAAAAGATGAACTTGTATTTCATTTAAATTTCGAACGTATTTATTCTGATTAGGTAGTTATATGTCGCTCACATAAATCTTAAGGAGCTAACTCAAAAACCTGAAGTTTGGATCTAAGCACATCATCGAATTCCTTACAGCAAAACTTACCTACCACTAAAACAGATTTAAGGAACTCTTTTAGCTTCGTATTAATAAATTTTTCGCCTTTCCTGAAAAAATATTTTTTTGAGTTAGCTCCCTTTGGATCTAGGTGTCTGATATTATTATTATATAGTTAATTAAAAATCTACTACATTAGTCGTATATGAGATATACATAGGTATCTTCACTTAAAATAATCTCTATGATCACTTTGCGTAGTGTAAAATTTTCGAAACGTAACCCAAAAATACAAGGGTTTTAATCGTTATTATTTTATTCCTTCAGGTAAACAAAAACAAAATGTCTTATTGCACATTTATTCTACATCAAAAGCTTCATCAAACTGATCTTTAGTAATTTTCCGCTTCTTTAACTTCTTTATAAGCGCCACGTCCGCCGCCAGCTCGTCGATCTCCTCCTGCGTGACGGCGCGCCGCTTCTTCCCTCTCTTTCCATCTTGCTTCTCTTCTTTTCTCTTCTTCTTTCGCTGCTTCTTATCTTGTTTATTCTGCTTCGCTTGCTCCCAGGGTTGGCTTTGTATCTAGAAAGAATTACAAGAAGTTCAAGTTTTACTGGCACACTTGATCTTGGAACTTTCTGTGCTAGTCAAAAAAATATCAGTGTTATTACAAAATCAGAATTAAGAATATACCTACATAAAAAAAAATATACAAATTTAATAATTAACTATGAAAAAAGGCTTTCTGCTAAGTGTGCCCGCTCCGTTTCTTTTTAACAATGATGTTCTTTATGTAGAGTTAGAATGATGTAGAGTTATCTAACGTGCAAAAGTCCTTTTTAGATCTATTTACTAATAAATTTATATATTTATATAAAAAACATCTCACCATCTTCTTTTTCTTCTTACTCGGCCACACGCCCGACTTTTTATACTCTTCCAACTTCTGCAACCGACTGGTTTCCTTCTGTTTATCTTTATAAGGTATACTATTGAAATCTATATTCTCCTTGGGGCCAACAAACTGTGCTTTGTGTTCCTCCTTAATTTCAGGCATCAGAGGTAGTTTCAGGAGGCCGTAGCTGGTCGCTATGTGGCCTAGGGGTAGTTCTTTGAACTGCAGTAAGAGGTTGCATTCGTGTTTAGAGTAGGCACGCATATGTGAGACGAAAGCTCGCTGTCCCTTGTCTAACACCGCCCTGTCTTTTTTTTGGTGCTCATGAAGTATTGTCATGACCTGTAAATTAATTATACATATATTTAGAGTTAGTTTCATAATAAAAATTAATTGAAATAATGGGGTCTGAGTGTTTGTAAAGAATAAACTCTAAAACCATCTAAAACTATTATGCCGATTTCAAATTATTGCACCATTGGAAAGTTACATTCACCTGAAAGTCACATAGGCTATAGAATCACTTTGAACAAAATTAGGGATCCATGCGAAGCCGGGGCGAGCCGAGAGAGTATATTGCACAAAACTTAACAGAAGTAAGTGTGCAAAAGGTGAACTTAATATCATTCTCTGTCGAACTTAGAGTCATTTTACTATACTATCGCATTTTATAAATTGCCTACCTTTTCTCTCAACTTCGGTGTGATCTTGATTTCATCCCCGCTGCTCCGCCAGTCGCGCAGCTCCACCAGCTGGTTGGTCCTGATGAAGGGCACGTACGTGTCCTCGCTGGGCAGCAGCGGCAGCAGCGAGCACCCGGCGGCCCCGCCCCGCGCCGCGCGCCCCACGCGGTGCACCAGCCCCGCGGGGCTCGTGGGCGGCTCCCACTGCAGCACCCACTCCACTTCGGGAATATCCAGACCTCTGGAATTTAATATTTTTTTGTTAAGTACCTAAATATTAATCAGCATAAAATTAATATAGGTACGCGATTTCAATCCGTTAGTTATTTTATTCTAAAATAGTTATGTGGGTATATAAACTTTTTATTGCACACAAAACAATGACAAAAATTGTTGTGATAATAAAACAAATGTACAATAGCGAGCTATCGTTTTAAGGGATCGCTTCAAGTTAACCATTGGGCGATTGAAAGATTATAAAAGTTAGAGAGTACAACTATTACTTTGACATTTAAAAAAACACCTTAATCACCTCCTAACTCGTACATACCTCGCCAACAAATCCGTGCACAGCAAGATAGTGTTCTCGCTCTCCCTGAACTTCTCCAAGACCTTGCTTCTTTTCAACTTCATCTTCCCGTGTATCGCGAACACTTTAATATCAGGCAGGAACGCAGGCAAGACATCCGCCCAGTAATCCACACACGCACACGTCGGCAGAAAGAACAGACCCTTCACCATCTTTCTATTTCTAATAAAATTTAACAGAAACAAAAACTTGTCTTGCGGTTCCACGATCACGAAGTAATTCTCTAGGAGGAGCGGGGTCGATATGGTCGATTTTTCCTTGACGCTCACGACGACGGGGTTGCGTAAGCCGGCGCGCACCAGGTCTTGCAGCTGCTTGGTCTGCGTGGCGGAGAACAGGCCGGTCCGGCGCTGCCGCGGCAGGTACTGCAGGATGGTGGTGAGTGTGGACGTGAAGCCGAGGTCCAGGAGACGGTCGGCTTCGTCTAGCACTAGGAAATCCTAGAATACAAATATAATGGCTTACACAAAAATAAATGCTGAAGGTTAAGTTTATTTTGGGTTCCTTTAGTTGATAGACAAATATGTGAATAATACCATATTATGGTGCAGGTTACAAATCATCTGTGTAAAGTTATACACAAAATGACAAAGATTTTTCTTCTAAAACCAATTATAAATGATATAATAAATATAATAATCCCTATTCCCTACTATTATAAATGCGAAAGTAACTCTGTTTGTCTGTCTGTTACGCTTTCACGCTAAAACTACTGGACCGATTTAAATAAAATTTGGTACAAAGATAGTCTGGAGCCTGAAAAAGGACATAGGCTACTTTTTAACCGACTGCAAAAAAGAAGGAGTTCCATGCGGACGAAGTCGCGGGCAGAAGCTAGTATGTTATATTTCTCTAATAGCAATTCCTTGTTGAGTGTTTATGATCTGCACACTTAAATTGTTATTTATTATGATGCAAATGGTTTTTTTATTTTTTTGATAAATTTCACTATCACATTTTAAAGTTTTTAAAATGTTTCTCACCAGCTCTTTCAATCTGCCAGCCAGGTTAACATGTTTCCTCTCCGCGAGCAAGTCCTCGAGCCTGCCGGGCGTGCACACGGCGATGTGGGATCCCTTCTGAATGCTCTCAATGTCAACATCCACTGAACGCCCGCCCACTAACAATGACAATGTTATGTGCGACAATTCAGGCTCTTCAAGAAACAGTTCAATTACCTGCAAAATAATATTAGAATAGCTGGGAAAGTTACTAAAAACTTATTCAGTAACATAAACTTATAAATAAAGATGCTTTTTATATCTATACATGTAGGTTTATTGTGTCTAAGAGCTCAGTTGAAATAAATTTCATATTTATTGTTATTACATTATGATCTGCTAAAGAATAGTACATGATGGCTGCGAAAACTAACAAGGATTTTGTATGATAGCACTAATGAGAAACTTATTTGGAATCAGACCAATTAATTCCCTTTGAATGAACAACAATATCGACATTGATAACAATCCTACTTAAAAAGAATAAGCTAAGTAATATGTCAATCTATAGAGCATGGTAAGTTAGTTCTAGTCATACAAAAATTTGATAGAAAATATCCTTTGCCCTATAAATATACTGTGTTGGGTATGCAATATCTTAATAGTTTTCACCCCCTTTGTTAATATTAATTTTCTGTTCGCAACCGGCGGGAAACATCTAAATTATGCACTTGTTTACCTTAGCAATCTGAGTGGCAAGCTCCCTTGTTGGCGATATAATAACCGCGTAAACAAAGTCCTTCCGGAGCGGACCGTCCTTCCCTTTCTTCAGCAACATCTCCAGCATGGGAACTACAAACGCAAGCGTCTTGCCTGACCCCGTCACCGCCTCTGCCACCACATCTTTACAAGACAATATCAACGGTATAACAGCGGCCTGTATCGGTGTCATTGCCGAGAAACCCTGCTTGCTTATGCAGTTTAGAACTGACGCCGACAACGCTGGCTTTACTTTAGACCACTCTTTAACAACCATTTTGTTATATTTATGTTCTAATTACATGTTTTGCTATAAATCGCGTATTGCGAAATGCGAATGTTTCCCATGAATCCCATGTGCGTTTGACGTTAGGATGACAATGACAGCTGACATTGACAACTTGTTTGGGAAAACATATTTTTTTAGTTATGTAAAATATGTTTTTTTAGAATAACATTTATTTTGCTGTTTAGACCAGGTTTTAAGCAGAATTTGCTCATATTAGTAAAGTAATCAATTTAATGAAGTAATCTAAAAATACATATAAATTTGAATCTCTATCCCATCCTTAAGTTTTAGCGTTCAAAAGCTATTCGTCTCATTCATATGCTCTAAGGCGCCAGTCGTCAATGATGTTAAAAAAAGTTCATGATCTTATTATAAGGCTACAAGCTACACATATGCTGCAATCGTTTTATTTAATTATTGCAGTCTGGAATGTTAATTCATAATTTACAATTAAAGGTCCAAAATACCAAGTGAAACGATTGTGTTACTTATTTATAATTCGAGTAAAGTTTTCGATCGTACCGTAATCAATATGGCGCATGTTGATATGACAAATTGACAGTTCTGTTTTCGACTCAGTAATATGTTGTAATGTTTCTCTTACATCTCCAACTAGAAAATACTGAAATTTAACAATGACTCGACCGTTTGGTAATAGTGACAAACGTTTTTCAATCGACGACGCTTTCGAGGAGGAAACCGATGAAGCTATAAAAGTGTACGGCGCTACGGGGGACCGATCGCCGTTGCAGAATAAATATAAAAATGGGGTTGATTATTTGGCGAGGTAATAATTATTTCGTTATGTTTAGTAACTTATAATATCAACTGGTGCTTTTCATATATAAATTAGACTCGTTTTCTTTGTTTAAACATGCATTTTGGTCTTGACCTTTCGGTGAGTCAGTGGATGGCCTTAATGGGGCAAGAAGCATAAGAACTGATCGACAGGCCGTTACTCGCGGCCCGGAGACCCAGTTCACACTTTTCAGCACTAATTGTGCGCTAATTAACGCTAACGAGAGTACATTGACCTGAACTGAAAGTTTTTCCTCGTTTTTTAATCCTTTGTTGACATTGTTGTATGATAACAGTTGATCAGGAAAAGCCTTGCACAAGCTGTCACTGCAGTGTGTTAATCATAACTAGAATGCATAATTTCTTACACAATACAAGTCCATGTTAAAACATGTACAACAATCATGCTCCTTAGTATTACTACTGAAAATATAAGACATACCTATATATTATTTATTTAATTGAAATATACATTGGAATAAAATAACTTTAAACAACAACAAACAACTTTAAAATAAAATATGCAAGTTAAATCCATTTAAAGTTGTTTCATTCCGATTAAAAACATTTGTTCAAATTATTTATTATCAAATTGAAGTAATGGCATATATTTAAGTCTGTCTCATTATACAATTGAATTCCAAAATTCCAATTAGATTTTCTTTTTACTTAATTATATACTAAATTAAAGTGATAACTGTATATTTTATTTTATTTGCTGTAAATCGGTTATAGCTATTTCATTACTATCTAAAATAACTGCAAAAGCATAAAAAAATATTATATGCTAAATTAATTATCAAACTACTGCAGGAGCTATCATAGTAACACATAAATACATAAAAACATAAAATTCATTACACTGCAAAACCATTTACATATTAGATAATTTTAACAGCATTATTAAGAAAAGAGTACCTATTGTTAATCTAGGTATTAAGGAGTCATTATGTTTTATGTTTTAACAACATGCCTAAGACCACATAGTCATTGTGTAGACATTTCATGTACAATGACAATTAGCCAACACTGTTTGCCTCATTATTGTGGAATCCATTATGCAAATGTAATAAAATGATAATGAACTAGATGAATTTATAAACTTATCAAACTGTCTTAACTATATCTATTGCTTTCTCAAGAGGGTAGTCATTCATGAAACTAGCATGCAATAAAGCTATGATACAATTTAAATATAAGCAGTTTACCCTGCAGGTGATCTTGCCTTATATGTATATATAATTATATTATTTATTGTATTTTCAATTAAAAGTTCCTATTTGCTTTTGAACACCTATTTAACGCTGTTAATTTTTTAACTTGTTGCCAAATAGTGATAATGTTCAAAATTAAAAAATCTTTATAGGTCCACTACTCACTTGCCAAATATTTCATAAAGATTGGATCAACAAATTAGGAAGATTTTATTTATTCTCATTAAACATTCACACTACAAATCGGTCAATGACATCTTTTTTTTCACTTGTTTATACATTAAAACTATGCCACTCATAGAAATAGTATAAGTTTCCAACCCTGTACTTTACCATTAATCCTTTTTTTTTTCTAGTAAAACATATAAATGCGACGACACGACATCCAGAGACTCCGATTCCCTCATCCACGAGTATGTAGAAGCCACGCAGTCCATGTACTGTTGGAACCACCCGAAGGTCCGAGAGAACTGGAAGACAGTATGCGCAGCAGTCATACTCCTCCTTGTAGGAGTCGGCTTGCTGGGCATGGGCGCATTCGCAGTGGCCGAACCCGAGAACGGCCTCCAGGGGGCAGTGTTCTTCGTCGCAGGTATGATCTGTTTCGTGCCTGGTGCATACCACGTTGTCTACATCTGGCTCGCAGCGAGGGGCCAAAGAGGCTACGACTTCTACCACTTGCCGCTTTTCACCTGATTCGTCATAGAATTTAAGTTTTGTGTTCAGTATTTTGTTTTAATGGAGGTATGTAATCAACCCTTTTTTGTCCTTTGAACAGGAATTTAAAATGCAAGATGTTTGTAAGATCAAGCTCACAAATATGTACCTACGTAGCTACCATAAAGTTTTAAAAATATATAAGACATAAGTAGGACTTTATTCCCACATGTAATAAGGTTTGTGCACATATTTTTGAAACTTTATGTTACGCGCATATTCTGCATATTTGATTAGCTTGACTGTAAGTACATTAAAAAATCTAAATTTGGTATCACAAATCTTGTATTTTGCGATTCCTGTATTTTGAGACCACAAGGGCAATGAACTGAGGAACAAGAATTATCATGGGTGCTGAGAATTGGTTGCTCTCTATGTTTATCTGTTCGGAATAGTATTCTAATTGGATCTACTTTGTCTACAGCACTTGCTAAAATTACAAATCACATTAGGTACGTGGTATTTGAATCTAGCTGTTATTACATACAATATATTGTCAATTTAGGACTGTACAAGTGTCAATACCCAAATACAGTCACTTCTATGTCTCAATGAAGATATTACACGATCAGACTTCAAAGGAAACCCTTAGAATAGGGTGGTGTAATAAGTCTTTAAGGTAGTGGCGTTATGTCGATGCTTAGCATAGACCTCCTTTTTTTTAACCCCAATGTTTATTTTAATAGCTAAAGTGTGACTGCACTTCGGCTTGTAAATATTTTTATTGATTGGATAGAACCCTTTGAATTTTTTTTTTTTAATTATGAATTAAAAAAAATAAATACAAAGGGTTTAATTATAATCTTAATGACACATGTACCTAAAAAAATTACTTTGAAATCCGGCTGCAAATGAATTTGAATGAATTTATTATATTTTAATTTATAAGAACAGGTCGAATACAGTAGCTTAGATAATGATTGAAGTATTACAAGCCTATTTACTGATAAATGCAAGGAATTTAAGCAATTAGTGTGTTTCAATTATTTGCTAAGCAACACTGTATCCATGTATTTTTATACATAATATAATTACGAAATAAATTGTGAAGCATTCAGGTTATTACATGTTGGAATAAAACAACCATAACGGATTTAACTCGCGCACTAATTTTTATACCGACTGAGCTGGCTATAGTCTAACTAAAGTGATCAGCTTAGACTACGAATATGGAAGCTGTTTTCAAAAAGTTAGTTTAAAAAAATAAATCCGATATGGTTTTTATATTCCAATAAATATAAGAATTTATGTTGTTTTGAGGCTTTATCGTGAGAGCAGCTTATTATTTTTATAATCATTCTAGTAAACACCCGACGCAGTAGGTACAATATTACTGCGATATTTTGAATGGAAGTTGTACTTCTGTCTAGTCCTTTATTATATGTATTTATGAGAGAAAGGTTCAAGTGCACCCCTGACTGCGTAACTAGAGGTTGCCAGTTCGAATCTCGCCGTGGGCAAATATTTAGTAACGAACGTGTTATTTTTTCTCGAGTTTTGGTTTCTACAAATTTTAAGTAGGTACCTATTTTTTCGTATAAACATTTTACGATTTTATTTAAGAACCGATTTCCCGTAATGCATAGTTTGTATTTTAGGATTAAGTTAGTCAAAACGAAATGTGAAATTTCTTGAAATTTTGTGTTGGGCGCCCTACAGTGATCATAAATATATGTATTACACATAATAATATATATTTACATTGACAGCACCTAAAAATATATGTTTGTGTTTGTTTGTGATAATGATGATGTCCTTCCTGAATTCAAATTTAAATGTATGATGAACGTTTGTATTTCCTAATTTTATAAATCTAGACTAGGTAGTTATAAATATAAAATACTCTAATGTTATGAAATAAGATGAAATTTAAATTAAAAAAATCGAAAAACATAACCTAAATACAATGCTTATTAAAATAATGAAATGATAAAATTAAAGTACCTACTATAGAAAATCCTATTCAGACTATTTGAAGTGCCTAGATGTATCTTTGAAACTATTTTAAAGTTATTTGTAGATATAGTTCATAATTTATTAATTAACAAATCAATAATATTTCTTTAAATAAAACACAACAGCTACGTACTCTACTGTATGTTTTGAATCGATATATGAATTAGCTTTTTTCCTGTAGAAAAGACTCAACTGACTTAATACTTAATTTCTGATGCCTTCGCGGTTATTACACATTGGAATGAAACAACTATTAACAGATTTAACTCGCGTATTTTTATTTAGCGTTAGACTATTGTCAGCTCAGTCGTACTATAATTATGGAAACTGTAAAGAATCCGAAACGTCAGCAAATAAAATAAAATAAAAATACGCGAGTTAAATCCGTTCATAGGTAGTTGTTTCATTTCAATGAACTGACTTGAGTTGGCCCATTAAAAAAATGAGTTAGTTTTATAGTAAACATTCCCTACCCTATCTTTTTTGTATGGTTGTATAACAATTTTCGTACTATCGCAAAGTATTTTCAGTAATATCACAATTTTGTATTTCCTTTGTATATTATCAAGATAGAATACTAGCTACCCAAAATCGTTAGTTACCCTTGATGTTTTTTTTTTAAATCAAGTTAGACGTTATTATATTTTAAACCTTCGGGTTATTGCAATAAAAATTACATTTACAATAACCTAAATAATTGCTAACGCTTATAGGTATCCTTCGACCTGAAGTATTTAAACAAAAACAGATCTTATTACAATACGTTGTAGGTCAGAAATTGTTCTGATAATAGTATACGTTTTTCTTTTATACTTACAAAGTTCATTATAATAAGAAAATGTAAGCTGATTCACGTTTGTTATTCATTTAGCGTCTATGATTTGAATATCTGGTTTATGAATATTTATAACACGTCATACTTAAGTGTGTGTGTCACGCATATTTGTGTTTGATGTCATGAATACATCATACATTCTCGCCACCGGTCCATGACGTATTTTTCTGTTTTTTTACTATTCAATCAGTACAGATTGAAATTTCAATGACCGTTCATATATTTTGTAGGGGTTGGGTATGTTTTAAAAAAAATATTTTGAAAAAACTATCAGAAAAATTAGGATTGGCAACGAACCTAACTTTTAAATTTGGGGAGGTCATAGACATTTTACGTCTGTATTGTTTGTTTCTACCTATGTAAACTATTTATTGTAATTAAAAAAAAAAAACAGAAATATACAGAATATGGACAACTAAGGCGAGCTTATCCATTTAAATCTCTTCACCAATACCCGAGTAATTTGAATAGTACCTAAGGTCGAGTTTCGCACGTCCATTTACATTACGTCTCGATTCACAATGCGATTTAGATTCGGTTCTAACCTAGGCGGTGGTGATCTAGTACAGGTAGGTGCCTCCAGTTGATATTTATTTATAACTAGCGGCCCGCCCCGGTTTCGCACGGATCCCTATTTTTTTCAACATATAACCTGTCTTCCGGGAATAGGGTAGCTTTCTAACAGTGAAAGAATTTTTCAAATCGTTTATCAAATCAGAGCCTATTCAATAAAAACAAACAAAGATTTCTTTTATATTTATATAGCGGTCCCGGCAAACGTCATCCTGCCCGTTCGAAATTCAAATTAGGTAACTTTAGTTAGACAACGTTTGTATGGGAAAAGAAAAGGGCAGTTTTTAGGGTTTTCCCGGCAATGATTCGATTTTTTCGCCGTAAGAACTATCCTTGGACTTTAACAAACATTTTAAATAAAAAAATTGGCCAAATTGGTCCAGGCGTTGTCGAGTTATGCGCTTACCAACACATGTTGCGATTCATTTTTATATATAAGATAATTATTTATAAATAACACAGACCTCAGCTTTGTGGTAATATGACATCACTTGTGTAGGTACCTATAACAGATTGTTGGTTGGTGCATAACCTACAATTAAATGTTCTTACCTACCTACTTGAAACAACGTATTTTTCGCTCTACTGCATTTTGCATCTGCAATAACAGGGTTCGTAGCTGCAACTTTCTTCTAAGACATGCTATGATTATTTTCATTATTGGTAGGTACTTAGATAGCTAATTTCTTTAGATTTTTATTGAATTCCGATGTCGTAACAATATATTTAATTTCAAACTTAGGTACTAGCGAATTACATTCATTTTTTTTGTTTAACCTGCTGTAAATTATAACTAAGAATGGATTGATATATAATTTTCTTTTTTGTTTTTGTCTCTGGTTTTAATCATTCTTACGAATTTAATTACCTACCTACGATAAAAGAATTTGACCAT
The DNA here is from genome assembly GCA_038024825.1 of Polylopha cassiicola. Taxonomy (NCBI): domain Eukaryota; kingdom Metazoa; phylum Arthropoda; class Insecta; order Lepidoptera; family Tortricidae; genus Polylopha; species Polylopha cassiicola. Next base: position 9,266,709 of record CP149062.1, read on the forward strand.
TTTTTTTTGCTGCATTTTTGATCTATAGTAAAAGATAAATAAAAAATGCAGTAGGTATTGTTAAACATAAATTACTTAGATACCTACCTACTTTATCAAAATAGCATTTTAAAATTAAATGCTATTTTGTTATAAACAAATTACTTACAATATTAATTGATTTTAAATTACTGTTCCAATTACCAGAGATAATTGGAATTTAGTGTATATAGAATAGAATCATATTGATGTATTTTGTGTATTTAGCATCTTGATAATTCACCCATTGAATGCAGTATAATAGTGATGTCGCTCATAACTAGCGAGATTTGTTTTGCCAATTTTTTTTTTTAATACAATGTCCATAGAGTTTGAGTTGTACCACTATTTTATTCTACCTGGACTATATTGATGGTTGTTTTTTTTTAATTACAATTAATGAGTTTGTATTCTTTTTATACTTAGCGATTTTACGAGTTGTAATTCCAAGAAGTAAATTATGTAGCAAGAAAGTCGTAATATGTGTATGAAATATTATTCATTATTGTAATCCAGTTATATGCCTACATACCTTACCTTGTTATTTTCTATGTGATATTGTGACTGATTTCTGTATAACATATCATTCATTATCATTGCCCAATGACTAAGGCATAGCATCAATTGAATATATAAACATTCTACATCTGATTTAATTTATTGTAATATTTTATGATGTTTTGACTAACTACTATTATTTGTTAGGCCTGTCATTAATTATTTATTTGGAAGCTGTAAAATGTAAATAATTTAATAAATAGTCATCTTATACTATGCTGTTTTATTTATTTACTATCAGTATTCTTTTTTACATAGAAAACGAATGTTTCTGAAGGGTTGGCCATACATATCTATCAAATAATGAAAGAAATCCTTACATTTTCAAAAAAAATATAAATAACAGCCTATAAATAAATCTTTAGAGATGAAAGTATTTTACAAATAAAACAACCAGTTCCGTAAATATTATATTAAACTTTTTCTTGTGAATCTTTTTAACTTGAAGTGTTGTAGGAATCTTAGTTCCCCGTTCCAATTCTTTAAGACTTCCATTTGTTGCGCATCAAGAAGGTCTGGCATCTCCAACCCACAGGTTTCAAATTCATCCTGTTCTCTCTTTTTTGTTATATTTATTATATCTTCCCTGCTAGCATGCTGACGATTCTTTCTCTGACCAATAGAGTTCTTCAACTCAATCTGAGCTAATTCTTCATCAAATCTAGATAAATATGTCTCTATTAAGCTTAAAACTTCTTCTTTAGTCAAAACAATGCTTTCTTCCGGTATTCTGTCCTTAAACCACATAATTTTTTCACCAATCAAGTTCTGTTTTATGTGTGTGCCCAGTTTGTTTTGGTCTTTCCGCTCGTTTCTTTTCATTTTCTTGGCAAGTGTTAAAGTTTTTCTGCTGTTTGGATGTTTTAGCTTTTCAATACTGTTCTTTGACTTAGGCATTCTGTTTTTTTAAAATAAGTATCTCCTCAATATATTCCAATATCCTAGGAAAAATCCACTCGTTACAATTAACTTTCCTAAAATCCTATTCACACGTGTTGTCGACATCTGACATAACATTGACATATCGTGATAATGTTACCAGAATGAAACATAATTAATCCCGCACTCTTGTCCAGTATTTTCAAACGGGCCTTCATCTATATGCTCGTGCAGTTTCAGCAAACTTTAAAAAAGAGTAATAGTTTTTCTTTTATTGAAAAGAAAATAGTTTAAAATATAAGATTTCTTCTTTTTAAAACCTCTTACATTTTTAGAAATGATTATTTATATGGTAACATTTTTATATGAATGCGTTCAATTTAAAACTAAAAACGTAATAAAACTACAACCGTTATACATTTTTTATAGTTTCTGAACGAAATAATACCTTGCTTTTATAAATGTCAAAAATAAGTGGTAAATAACCTCCAATTTTGTTTTGTTTTGTTTAGAGAGGCTTTCATTGCAACCATAATTATTAAGTCGGTATTAATATTACAGTTTAGACACAAATAATGTTGAAGAGGCCAAAACCCGGTGAAGATGAAGATGACATTCTCCAAATGCAAGAAGAGTATTTGCGCGAGAAAAACAAAAATGAAAACCTTCGTCCTGCAGCCCAGGTGACTAATCTACGACATTTTGAGCCACAAATTAAAAGACCTAATGTAGAAAGCCCGTCCTCTCGTAAACCTTCAAAATATGCTCAAGCAAAAGGCCTCAAAAACGAAGAAAAGTGTGTCCGTTTCGAATCCAGTACCGGGTCGGTCATGGGTGACATTTTGGAGAAAAACGTAGAAGAGCAAAAGGTTGAACCAGATGAAGATGATAAAGTATACTATCCGAAGGTGCTGCCATCAGTAATGGGGGGAATTGTAGAGAAAAATACAGATAACTTCAAAGATTTTAATTTTAAACCAATGCCTGCTCAAGGATTTCCTGTCGCTACTAAACGTGATTTTGGTGTGAAGTCAGGTAAAAAGAGTATACAATCTCAACCGTTCAAAAAACTAAAACAAAATGAGAAATCTGTAGAGATGGAGGTTGATGAACCATCATTTAAGGTAATGGAGCATACTAAAATAAATGACATATCTAAAAATTTACCATCAAAGAGTTTTATACTCTCTTCGGAAGAAGCTAATGTAATCCACGAAGAAAATGTGAGCATATTAAGCAAAATGAGTGAACAAGAAATTTTGCAAGAGCAGCAAAAGTTAATCTCTAACCTAGATCCAAATTTAGTGAATTGGTTAAAATCTAAAAGGAAATTCTCTGCTGGTAATGCAAACACTGCTACAAAATTACATGAAGAAGTAACAACAGAAGAGAACATGGATGTATCTGATTCAATTTCTAAAAATGATGTAACAGAAGACTCCATGTGGGACAATGATGTTTTATCACACCAAAACATTAATGAATGGCTCCATTTTGATTCATTAGAAAAAGACAAATTAGAGTGGATTAAAGGTATTGAGGAAAGCAAAAAAATCAAACCAGACGAGCAATATGAGGCCCGCTTTGATTTCAAAGGGTATTTATTACCATATACTATGGATTATACAGAACAAACAAAGACGTTATTCCATCACGGGGAAGAACCGCACAGACCTGGATATACACTGACAGAATTATTTGAGTTATCCCGTTCAACAATAACCCAACAAAGAGTTGTAGCATTAAACACTTTAGCAGGAGTCCTAGAATACTACTCTGCAGGCACATACAAAAACATCATTGAAATACCTCTGAGTAAAATATTTTTCGTCGTTAGAATAGCTATGGATGAAAATAAAGTTATTATTTTGGAACCAGCTTTAAAAACAATGAGAAATTTGCTCTACAATAGAATAGACGAAGCTTCTTTGGATGCCTTAATAGGCTTTGAAGAAGGCTCTCAACAGCCTTGCTTAGAAAATGATAAGTCTGAAATTGAAGAGCTTGAATCAAAAGAATCAGAATTGAAAGATTTTCATTTAGCTGAAATAGATCTTATTTCAGCTTTACTTAGGACCGATATTCTACAAAGGCTGTATTATATTTTGGATATTGTTAAGCCTAGTTTCAATTGTGTTCAATATGCAATACAGATTTTGACTAGATTGGCTAGGGACTCTGTTGAAACAGCCACTAAAATCACTCAATCAGATCATCTAATGAGAACTATTATCAAAAACTTTGTACCAACAACCAGTATCAACTTCATGTTTGATCCTCAGATTGTTTATAATGGAAAACCAGTGTTGGCTGCCTTGAAGTTCTTAAGAATACTTGCTTTACAATGTAAAGAAATTGGCGACATGCTAGTTACAAAATATGACGTAATGGCTCCAATATCAGAATACATTAGCTCAGGAGTTGATGGGACATATGGATTACGGATTCAGATTGAAGCTTTTTGTATTCTCTCCAATTTGCTTCATTACCGTATTGGGGTCGAAAATGCTTTGTCCTTGTGTCCTGTTATAATTACTGCACTATATAAACACGTTCAAGGAACCGATGTATTCCTGGAATCTTCTATATTGTCAGCGACCCATGCTGCAGTGGTTCTGCAATTTGTGAATAAACTTTTGAGCTGCAAACACCTTAATCTGGATACATGCAAGCAACAGATTTATCCCCTTTTGAAAGAGGGTGTACAGAAATGGATAGGCCAACTTTCCCAATCGAAAGTATATACATGCGGTCATTTGCGCCTCGTGTGTTCGGCCTTGGATTGCTGCAAGACTATATTACTGCTAGAGAAGGTTGAGATAAAGTTTTTGAATGATTCTTTAATTAAATTAGCTACATCACAAGGTTTTCAGACTATCGTATCTAATCTAGAACAGAGTTCGAATCTTATATCTGGTATTGAAACCAAAGATCTCCATTTTACTAAAAATTTAATGAGTTTGGGCTCATCAGCTATAGACTCGGCGCAGAAGATTCTACCCGTCCTGAATGTAGTATCGCCTATACCATTCTTAGCATCGTTGTTAAAACTTTTAGAAGTTGTTAATGATACAAATATTTCAAGACCTTTCATTGAAAAACTTGAGCAATACACAGAAAAACTAACACAAAAGGTTCCCAGTCTATGCGACAATTGGTTTACGAGACTAGAAACGGATATGTTATTCAGTATTGTCAAATTATCAATGCAGTTAGATATTCCAGAATCAAAGAAAGACCTGCTTTATTCTGTTGCAAATAAACTTTGCTACATTCTGAGAATCGATAAGAGAGATGAATTGGAGTTCCTCTTTAACAGTATTGTGTTCGACAAACAATGGTTCACAGCGGCGAGGTTGATGAACCTGGTTTGCGTTTCGGACGCTGACGGATTCTCTAAAGCATTAACATCTATAGAGGAGATAAAACTATGTTATAACAGAGTTATCAATTTGGGTTACAGGGATACGGGGCCTAACGTAGTTTTGCGAAAATGGCAGGAGCCAATATTGCCAAGGGATTGGATATACTTGCCTATATTAAATTTGTATAGTAGAAGCCAAGAGCCCCAAGCACCCAGAATAATCGGGCAAGAAGTGACCGAGACGCCGGCACAGACAGCGGCAAAGGAATTTATAATTAGATGTAGTTTAGAATGGATTCTATTCAACGAATTATGCTTCCCCGATCTTTTGAACGATATAAATGTCACGGATAGATTTTGCCGCATAATGTGCGTGTTCTTGTGTGACAACTCCTTATTTTTGGATGCCAAAATAAAACTCCTTTTACAGAAATGTACGCAAATCTTGTTCAAGAAACGAGGAGCGTTCGACTTTGATCAGCAGCTCACAGGACTGCATAATTTCCAAGATTTTTACACGCAGTTTTTGGAGCAATACCAATCCGTCAGCTATGGGGATCATACGTTTGCTGCATGTGTTTTGGTGCCGCTGGCCCAGAAGCATAACGTGAAATGGCGCAAGCTCATCTGGTCAGAGTACGCGGGGTGTTTGAGAGCTCTGGATTGTCCCGAAGCGTCTCTTTGCTACGAATTACACGAGTATTTGCATCCAGAAGAGACTGATGAATCGTTAATGACGTCTTATTTTAGAGCGTTGTCCACTAATTTGCTTAGACCTGATACGATAGCACACAAAATAGCGTATCATCATGTAAAAAAGTTCAAAGAACGTACGAATCTGTAAATATATATTTATTATAAGACTAGCTGTGCCCGCGACTTCGTCCGCGTGGAATTTAAGTACTGGGACATAAGTATGGATAATTAAAGATTTTTTTCTAAAATGAGTTACTCTTTATTACATAAGCTATCTGCCAGTGAAAGTCCCGTCCAAATCAGTCCAGCTGTTTTATAGATTAGCCGGAACACACAGATAGACAGACAAATAATATAAGCAATATAATATAGGTATGTATTTAATATTTCAAATGTAAATTATAAAATGTCTTTATAAACCACATTAACAGTTTTTCCTTCTGGGGCTAATATGAAAAGGTTATCCGCATTACTAACCCGCGAGCAAGCCACGTATAGTTGGCCGTGTGAAAAACAATTCGACCTGAGATCAACTCCAACAGCCTTTAGCGTCTGCCCCTGAGACTTGTTAATTGTCATAGCAAAGCAAACGGACACTGGAAATTGTGTCCGTTTGAATTGGAATGGGAAATTGTTGGGGATGATTGGTATTCGTGGTATGTATACAGTTTCACCTGCACTACATCCAGTAAGAATCTCAGCTTCGATTAAGTTTCTTTGTAAAGAAGTTACTCTAAGTCGGGTTCCATTGCACAATTTAGGCGGAGTAAGATTTCTCAATAGCGATGCGTTGTAAGCGTTTCGTCTGGGCATTTTTAAAATCAAAGCAAATACATACAATAATACATATATTTATTTCAATAAATCTACGTAGGCAATATTTTTTTAGATTATAGATTATATCCGATATTTTTCAACTAATTCACAAAGCAAGTTCAGAGTCCGTATTTTCATATCCAAGTATAACATCAAAATCATCAACTAACCGAATCGCAAGACCAACAAAATTAAATAGTTTTAAACGTAGAGAAACAACCAGTTTGTATTTATTATACTTTTCAGAGAAAAAGCTACAGCGCGCTTTAATTGCCTTGAGGCGCCATCTAGTACTATATTATGTAACTATAAAATCTCCTATAGAAAAATTACCTTTAAACTTTAAAAGACGATAGCTTTTTTATTTGACATCCGATTTTGATGAAACAAAGCCTATATGTTGCTCAGGGAAGAGCTTAATCTATTAGTGAAAGCCGCGTCAAAATCTGTTCAGTAGTTTTCAAGATTAGCGAATACATACAGACAGACAGACAGACAGACAGAAAAGAAAATCTAAAAAATCATTTTTGTGTTCTGTTACTCTTTTATTATTGCCCACACCCATATTTTGTTAAAAAATTCAATTGTACAGACACGCGGTTTCTACTGTTTTATTATATGTAAGATTCTTATTATTACTTCATTAAATTTAAGGATTCAAAAATTTAATTAAAATACTTTTTATATTAATTTACTTGTTTTTATTATGTTTTCCGACATTTGTACCCAAGTTCACAATTCACAGAAAAGTTATAATAATTTAAGATTAGCGCCAATAATTATGCATTTATTTTAACCTATTACATTTTTAAAATCTTAACCGTCGGAATGAAACCATTGTCGTAACCGTAAATAAATAAACATATTTATACATGTGTCATTGCGTAATTAATAAAACAAAATGCTAAAGATTATAATAATATATTGTTTGTAATAATCTTAATCCATAATTTTATTACATGTGTGAACGCATACGTATATTTATTTCCGAACGCATCGAAAAATTGGCGGGAATAGTGGTGGTCCACATGACAGATCGCTTGCAAAAGCAGGTGTTCTGTGTTTTCTTTCATTCTACTCAACAAAGTTAACGGTGTTTACCAAAAGGAACAAGATATAAAAGGATACAGTACGATGAAATCCTAAAATATTATTCGACGGTCCCGTATAGAAGTTCAAAATGTTTGTGGAGGACCTAAAAAATGATTTCTATAACGTCTTACTAGGAAACGTAAGTACGATTTGTTTACTTCGAGCGTTACGGCCATTACGTATTGGTTATCGTTTTTATTCTTGTTTTAGCGGGTGTTGTTACTAGTTCACTATGATGTGGACGCGATATGCACGTGTAAGATAATCCAAAGTTTATTTAAATGTGATAATATATCGTATTCGCTGGTGCCCGTGGGTGGGATCGCGGAGTTGAAACAAGCGTACGAGGATAACAATGAAGAGATTAAATACGTATTGCTGGTGAACTGTGGCGGGACGATTGACATCGTGGACATTCTGCAGCCTGAAGAAGATGTAGTGTTCTTTGTGTTGGACTGTCACAAGCCTACGGATGTGTGTAATGTGTACAGTGATGGTCAGGTACGTAGGCTATAATATCCACTATTTTCAACCGACGAAAAAAACGGAGGAGGTTCTCAATTCGACGCGTATATATATTTTTTTTTTTATGTATGAACACGCACAACTTTTTACAGGGTGGTTCGATTTTGATAATTCTTTTTTTTTATGAATACATTTTAGTATAATCACAAATATACACCACCAAAGTTAAAACTAAACTTACACATGGGCTTCGCCAGGGGGGTGGCCCACCTCTGGATAGTCTGTGGTTCACCCCAGGATTCTAGGCTGAACACCTGAAAAAATTAACTGACTGACTAACTGAATACTTTGTGAAAAATGATTAATTTTCATATTTTATCAATTCATTTAAAACATGTTTTCATTTATTATTTTATTTGTTAATGGTGTTTCAGATTAGACTAGTGTATAAAGATGATGAAGAGAACATTCCAAACTTTGAGGATATATTCCGAGACGACGAGGATGAGGATGAGGTAAGTTATGGTACTCCTCTAGGGACCACATGTTTCAACTTTAAAATATATATAATTTCCTCCATTTTGTGTGTTGGAGACGGGTCTTCAGAATAAGAAATAAATACATACAATATTTTCTCTATCTGTTTTATAGCATTAAGACAGACTTAGGTTTTTGTTATACATATGTGTTGTTAGGCATGTTCTAATCCATGTTCTAGTAAATAAATTAATCACCATACATATTATTATATGATTTGATTCAATTTCTTTACATCAGGCTGCAGTGGCAAGTAGTGGCAACCATTGTCTCATATAGAGTATATGTAAAAGAATAAGTAATAAATAAATTGTATTGTGTTTTGTAATGATTATAGGAGGAGCCGTCGGAGGCCGGCCGAGAAGCCCTGGAGGCGCTAGTGGAGCGCCGCCGCGCGCGGCGTGCTTGGGAGGAGCGGCGGAACACACTCATGTTTAATTACACACAGTTCTCCTATTATGGGAAACCTGTAAGTAATAGGTTGATTTAATAGTTGAAACCTATATCTTGCACTGGAAAGAATATTTTTATAAACAATAGTAATACACTTTGAAACACAAAAGTAAAACAAAGATAATAGAAATGGTTCTATTTCAATAGACTAATTTAGTAAAATTTCTATGAATAATAAAACTGCAAAGAACTACTGCATATTATATTAGAATTGTAATATTTTGGTACACATAGAAGTAATGATACCAACTTATATGTTGTAAAAGGAGATAACACTTATATATTAACTAATCACTCTTAGATCTAATTATCTAGTGGCTAACCTAATGTTATGATAAGGTGGCTACATATAATATATAACGCCATGGGCGTAGCGAGGTACGGGCAGCTGCCTCCCCCTAGTACGTTTTGATACCCTTGCGAGTGTCGAAAATTACCTTAGATATATTCTTAGTTTGCCTGCCCCCCCCTTAAAATCCTGGCTATGCCCTTGTATAACGGTCGGAGGCATGGCTATATGGATATGTTCTTCCTCGTGTGTCAGAGCTCCCTGGTGGCGCTGGAGGTGTCCCGGCTGGTGTCGCGCGTGGGCGCGGCGGCGCTGTGGGCGGCCGGCGTGGGCGCCTGCGCGCTGGAGGCGCTCGGAGCGCGCTCCGCCCCCGCCGGCCTGCTCGACGCCGCGCCGCTGCACCGCCTGCTCGCCGCGCGCCGCGCAGACAGCGGCGCCACCGTGAGTACACACACACACACACACACACACACACACACGCGCGCTCCGCCCCCGCCGCCCTGCTCGACGCCGCGCCGCTGCACCGCCTGCTCGCCGCGCGCCGCGCAGACAGCGGCGCCACCGTGAGTACACACACACACACACACACACACACGCGCGCGCTCCGCCCCCGCCGGCCTGCTCGACGCCGCGCCGCTGCACCGCCTGCTCGCCGCGCGCCGCGCAGACAGCGGCGCCACCGTGAGTACACACACACACACACACACGCGCGCTCCGCCCCCGCCGCCCTGCTCGACGCCGCGCCGCTGCACCGCCTGCTCGCCGCGCGCCGCGCAGACAGCGGCGCCACCGTGAGTACACACACACACACACACACACACACACGCGCGCTCCGCCCCCGCCGCCCTGCTCGACGCCGCGCCGCTGCACCGCCTGCTCGCCGCGCGCCGCGCAGACAGCGGCGCCACCGTGAGTACACACACACACACACACACACACACGCGCGCGCTCCGCCCCCGCCGGCCTGCTCGACGCCGCGCCGCTGCACCGCCTGCTCGCCGCGCGCCGCGCAGACAGCGGCGCCACCGTGAGTACACACACACACACACACACGCGCTCCGCCCCCGCCGCCCTGCTCGACGCCGCGCCGCTGCACCGCCTGCTCGCCGCGCGCCGCGCAGACAGCGGCGCCACCGTGAGTACACACACACACACACACACACACACACACACACACACACACACCCGCGCGCTCACACACCCCGACGCACACAGAGACGCCGCGCCGCTGCACCGCCTGCTCGCCGCGCGCCGCGCAGACAGCGGCGCCACCGTGAGTACACACACACACACACACACACACACACACACACACACACACACACACGCGCTCCGCCCCCGCCGGCCTGCTCGACGCCGCGCCGCTGCACCGCCTGCTCGCCGCGCGCCGCGCAGACAGCGGCGCCACCGTGAGTACACACACACACACACACACGCGCTCCGCCCCCGCCGCCCTGCTCGACGCCGCGCCGCTGCACCGCCTGCTCGCCGCGCGCCGCGCAGACAGCGGCGCCACCGTGAGTACACACACACACACACACACACACACACACACACACACACACACACACACACGCGCTCCGCCCCCGCCGGCCTGCTCGACGCCGCGCCGCTGCACCGCCTGCTCGCCGCGCGCCGCGCAGACAGCGGCGCCACCGTGAGTACACACACACACACACACACACACACACACACACACACACACACACAGAGACACAGACAGACGCACAGGCACGCACAGACGCACAAACACACGCGGAGAGAGAGCACACATACACCTTAAGGAATGAAAACTATATTATGTCCTTTCCTGGAACTTAATCTATCTCTGTAGTCTGTAGGTACTAAATTTCATCGAATCGTGACAGTGTAATCGACATACATATAGAGTTCCTCTTGCATTTATCATATTTGTTACTAGCATTTTCCCGCGACTCCATCAGTTAAGGGAGTATTTTTAATAAAAAAAAGAAACATAATATATCTTCCATTAATTCTGTTAAAGAATGATACGAACTTCGAAATAGATTGGACCAAAGAATCACGTTTTCTCATACAAACTTTGCACCTCTCGTAGTGGTAGAGTTTCGAAAAATTAGTGGTCGCCTACGTTATAAAATACAAAGAACACACCTTCCAAATCCATCTAAAGAGGTTCAATGAAGAAAGAAAGAAAGAATTTCAATGTATAACAACCGCGAAGGCATCAGTAATGATCCCACCCTCCAAGTTCAGACCTGTACAAACAGCGGTTTATCAATCGAGACAGCATTTTATACATATAGATGTGTTAACATTATGTTCGTCAGACGGCGGAGGTGTGCCTGGAGAAGGACGCGACGCTGCCGCTGTACCGCTGGTGGTCGGTGTCGGAGGCGCTGCGGCACGCGCCCGCAGTGGGGCCGCACCTCAAGCTGCACACGCGCGGGGCGGCGCGGCTGCGGCAGCTGCTCGCCGACATGGGGTCAGCCGTCACGCAGAAACACATACCCACATACATACATGATTGATAATAGTGATTTCACCGCTCTCACTTGATCATACTTCTTGTCACCCCCTATAAAGGATGTAAACTATCTCTGCACCAATTTTCGAAGTGCCAAGTCTGAGCATAGCGTAGCGCCGACTAGTGCGCGAGTTCGTCGTTGGAAGGAGGGGTGAAATTAGAGACTCTATTAGGTCAAAAAAGTTAAGAGCCACTGCCTTAAAGGATGATTCAAACTGTCTTTGGACTAAATTTCATCAAAATTAATAATTTCTAATGCCTTCGCGGTTATTACACATTGGAATGAAACAACTATTAACGGATTTAACTCGCGTATTTTTATTTTATTAGCTGACGTTTCGGATTCTTTACAGTTTCCATAATCGTAGCACGACTGAGCTGACAATAGTCTAACGCTAAGTTGACTTTAGCGTTAGACTATTGTTCGATAATAGTTGTTTCATTCCAATTCATCAAAATTGTTCAATCATTATAGTCATTCCACAATATAAACTAAAAATTATAATACTAAATTCAATTCTCAAATTATCCAATTAGGAAAGTGAGAGTGGTCGAAGCGTAGGTAAACGTAAGACGACCGGCCATAATATAAATATGTGTCGGAGCGGTCAATACGCTCTATAGGCTGGTCTAATATAGTGAGTCAACTGGGTCTGTTTGTGTCCAGCTACCCGCTGCAGCAGGCGGCGCAGGCGTACCGCTCGATGGACGTGGAGCTGCGGCGCGGGCTGGTGTCCTCGCTGGAGGCGGCGGCGGCGCGCTACTCGCTGCCGGCGCCGGCGGGGGCCGCCGTGCTGCTGCGCCGCGCGCACCCGCCGCACGCGCCGCCGCTGCCAGCGCTCGACCTCGTCTACGCCGCCATGGCGCTCATCGAACACGTCAGTCTGCCTCTTTCTCCTTCTCCTTCTCCCTCTCACTCACACTTCGTCTCCCTCTGTCTCCAATTTTTTTGTCAGTGGAACTACCACAATTATACTTACCATAATATTATATAATGTGATCGAACGTCCCGTTTTCAAAAGAATTATCCTTAATTACTATTTCCGAAGTCCTCGAAATAATATCTAAAAAGCGAAATGGTTTTGTTTTCCGAAAAAACTTTCACTTACACGATTTTCGAAAACGGAATTCAAAAATTGCGCGCATTCCATTCCTATTAGAGTAAGATCCCAGTGCCGCCAGACCTACGTCATTTTAGCAAAGCTGAAATTTCGATGACTTATAGTCTAGTATGTAGTTAAGAGAGTATGCGTACTTACTAGCTCGAAAGCGGGGCCCTTTCATAGATAGCGCGAACTAAAGGTGTTTCAAAAATTAGGTAAACTACGTCATTTTAGCAAGCCTAAATTTGACATATATAACTACGTGGTACTATTTCCAGACTCTTTGTAAACAGCCAGACCAATCCAATGGGCCAATTATTCTCCCAGACACCTCAGACGCTTTTAAGGTACCCAAAAATGGATCTCAAAGATGGATGAACATAAACATATCGTGTTTAGGCTCATTCGACTCGCTATGACGAGCATCATCTGTTTCAATTAGTGTTGGCGTCAATCGATTACAAATGTAATCCAATACTAATTTGATTACTAAAGGACTGGTTGGTTTTCGTAAAGTGGAGAACATAAGCATCAATTTCACTCATCAAAACGTGTCATGGTGCTGTTGATGTTGGAAACTAAAGATTCATCATTAGCACTACCATCATCATACGTTTAGAAAGCGCTCGTCATACCGAGGCGAATGAGCCTAAACACGATATGTTTATGTTCATCCATCTTTGAGGTCCATTTTTGGGTACCTTAAAAGCGTCTGAGGTGTCTGGGAGAATAATTGGCCCATTGGAGTGGTCTGGCTGCTTACAAAGAGTCTGGAAATAGTACCACGTAGTTATATATGTCAAATTTAGGCTTGCTAAAATGACGTAGTTTACCTAATTTTTGAAACACCTTTAGTTCGCGCTATCTATGAAAGGGCCCCGCTTTCGAGCTAGTAAGTACGCATACTCTCTTAACCACATACTAGACTATAAGTCATCGAAATTTCAGCTTTGCTAAAATGACGTAGGTCTGGCGGCACTGGGATCTTGGACTATATCCCGCTATATTTGTAGACGTTTATTTTTCATTCCCGCTTTCACCGTACGTATTTTTTTAACCTAACCTAACTAAGAAAAAAATATAAATTGTCGCGTTTACAAGTTCACATACTTATAGGTTCCTTACTATATTGCAGGACACGATACCGAAGGCGGAGGGGTTCCAGATGGCGCTGGCGGCGCTGGACGCGGAGGGCGAGGGCGGCGAGGGCGAGGAGAGCCTGCGCGCGGGGCTGGCGGCGGCGCGCTCGCGGCTGCAGGCCGTCGTGCGGCTCGTGCTCGCCACGCTGGCCGCGCGCGCGCTGCACCTCGCCGGGCCCTTCACCTACTTCATAGTGCCGCAGGTACAGACCGACAGCCTGACAGCCTGCCCCGAGCGAGCCGAGTGCCAGCATGTGTGTAATGAATCTAGACGTCACCATCACATCTGCCTACATGACAATATATATAATTATACCTACATATATTTTTTATGTTCATCTATCTATCATATCATCAGTAGCCCCTTTACCTTCCTTTATCTGCTATTTCCATATAAGTATCTACCTATCTATTACTTATAATATATATTGGTCCGTTCCGATTCTGTTAGAAATTAGTAATTACATGTAAAACAGGGTTTGACTGAAAATCAGCGCTGTAGTGTAGCAACGCACTACAGTTTAATGCTGAGTCAAATCCCTTTTTGGCATCGCATCAACTCTTTTTCATTTCTTTTACCAACCTCATGTTTCTTAAGATAGTAATTTGTTAGTCATGTAAGGATAATATTGTAAACATGAATCATGTGATGCTAAATAAATCTATGTCTATGTCTAATGATGTGAGTGTTGCGGGCAGGGTGCTGCAGACGCGAGCGCGGTGCGCGGGCCGCTGTGGCTGGGCGTGGCGGCGCGCTGGGCGGCGGACGCGGCGGGGGCGCGGGCGCTGGTGGCGAGTGCGCCGCTCGGGGACTCCGCGGGGGCTGCGGGGGAGCGCTGCATCCTGCTGGGTGCTCCGCCGCGACGGCAGGAGCCCGCCAAGTTAGTATCATTTTTATCATTTCATACTCATAACTCCATTACGATCCACGGGCAGCTAGTCCCCCATAAACCCAACGACGAGTTTGTAGTGAAAACGTGAGCCTAATACCATTCGACCTCTAAAGTAGACAAAGGGTGCAAAATATAATAATACAAAAATAAAAATCACATGTGAAACTTATTTTGTACAAGAATTAACATATACATTCCACATTTGGATATAAGTACTTACGTGAATCCAAGTCCCAAATTTATTTCAACAACAAAATTGAAAAAATTAGGTTTTAATTGTACTGTATAATAGTAAAAAATTTTTTTGCGTGAAATGTAACTTTAGTATTTCATAATTCAGAATAGGGTAGTTTTTCAAAATTTGTAATTTAAATATAAGGTACTTTGCATAACTGTATAAATCACTTTAGCGTTAGACTATTGTCAGCTCAGTCGTGCTACGATTATGGAAACTGTAAAGCATCCGAAACGTCAGCAAATAAAATAAAATAAAAATACATACATAATATTTATTGTAATGAAACAACTATTAACGGATTTAACTCGCGTATTTTTATATTATTTGCTGACGTTTCGGTTTCTTTATAGTTTTCATAATCTTAGCACGACTGAGCTGACAATAGGCTCCGATGTGTAATAACCGCGAAGGCATTAGAAATTATTATAATATCTATATTTTCAGTTTATTCGGCGCGGCGTTCTCGCAGGCGGCCGCTAAGAGCGGCGTGTCGGTGTCTCTCGACTACATCGACTCGTCGGTGGTGTCGCTGCCGACAGCGCAGCGGCCGCAATTCTTAGACGCTCTCACGGCGCTACTGGCGTGACCTTACTGTCCCATTACTTAGATAAATGTCACTTAATAGATTGTCTCGAAAACAACTAGATCAGAGGTCAGTAACCTTAAGAGTGATAAATTTCAAAGTGTATAAAATTGCCACCATTTTTTTCTTGCAAACAATAAATAGTGCCGTACAATACTTGCATAAATAAAGTAAACGGAGCTGTGACTTCACATCCGGAGTCGCAGGTTGCCGACCCGTGCTTAAAGTGTCGCTAATGTTGAGATCTAGCTATCAGGTACCTAATGAGAGTCAAATTAAAATGTAATTGATGAAAATTGACTAGTCCTCAAAGGTGGATCCTGCGAAAGTCATGACTGCCCTGGGCTGGGTCTAGGAGAATAGTATATATTTTTCTTCACAAACTCATTAATTAAAATAATTACTAGAATTTAATTATATGGCATTAAAACAGGATCCTTCCTTGTTAGACCTCAAGATTAGCAGACCTTAGCAGAGCTTCTGATTATATACCCCTTTTCAGTTAAATTTCTAGTGCAGTAAAAAAAATACTTTCAAATTTAAAATATTTTTTTTTTTGAACCGATAATGATTTGAATTTGGAATGATTTATACACATACACCGAAAATGATTTAAAATATTACAAATAACAAAATTTTGATTTTAGAATTGGTTTAAACACATGGAAATATTGATTTGAAATATTACAAGATTTTTTTTTAACAGATGAAGATAAATTGAATTTGCAGTTAATTTGTATATGTCCTGAATGAATGTAATTATCTGTTCTATCAATTAGGTAAACATATTATTACAACTAAACTTTATAATTGTCAATTTATTTGTAAAGTTTTCTTGTAATAATATTATACTCATTGAAACAGATTTCCAAAACAAAGCTGTAATTGTTTAATTTAAAAGGGTCAGTTGGTTAAAGGCTCATTGTTAATTTTAAATAATTGAATAATGATTTTAATTTAGAATATAATAAAATGACATCCACAGTATGTAATAAAATGATTTGAATTAAGCATGTATTTATTAATTAGGTAATAAAATAAAATAAAGTTTAAGGCCAACAGTTTATTTTATTACAAGATATAAACCTGATTTATAGTATTTTTTGTTCATAGTAGGAATTCTCTACAGAATAAATAATTAACAAATGTTGCCAGGTACCTAACACATTTTTCATATGTTCATATTTAAAATGTTACATTTTACCCTGTACAAACCTACTTATCAAGTTATAAGCCCATTTTGGTTGATCATGAGGCACCATATGCCCTGCATTTCTAACCAGAACCTCTGTGAGGTTGCCAGCTCTCTTAAAATATCCAGCAATTTCATCATCAACTCTCCAAATCTGTCTCTTTGCTGTCTTGTACTCATTAGCAGAATCAAAATTTAAGTTACGCAAAAACTTCTCCGTCAAAGGATATGCCACTATAATATCCAATTGACCATTGTAAAACATAATTCTATAATTCGATAATAATTCTTCCACATAATTTGCTGTTGATTTTAACATATCCATTGCTAAATGAATTTGGACACTTTTTCCTGAATTAAATGGCAACCCTCCAACATGAACACTTTTTCTAACTTCATCATTTTGTACAAGTTTTGAAAACACTGACAAGTCCTCATCATCTGAAGTTTTTAAGAAATTGTAGTAATAATCAAATCCTGTGTAGTTCTTGAAGTATGAGAAATTTCCTACTTCACCATCCATGAGGTAGTCCATGAGTGCATCAGCCAATAACCAATTCTCCTTTTTAATTTCAGCTATTATTTCTGACTGCATTTCTTCAAACACCTTTAATTGAAAGTCATCTATCAAACCATGTTGGTACATATAATTTCCATAGTCCAGTTGATTTATGGGGTCACAGTAAGCATTGCCCATTGCTAAACCTTTTAGATTAATTTTATCTGAACTTAAAGCATTCTGTTGATGAATTTCCATCGCCAGAGCCGGTATATACTTGCCGGCGTAAGATTCGCCAGTTATAAAAAACTCATTGTTTTTTAAAGTGGGAAACAATGTAAAAAATTGCTGCAAAGCATTATGGAGTCCCACACCAACACACTTTTCGTTTGTACAGTATCCTTTATCATCTTCTGTGAAACTAAAACCGGTCCCTGGAGGGTTGTCGATAAAAATTAAATGGCTGTTTAGAGCCCAGTGATACTTCCGTTGGGAAAAACCATCTTTCGTGGCTATCAGAGGACCTAACTCCGTAAATAGGCCAAATAGAGAACTCCCTCCCGGACCTCCCTGTAGCCAGAGAATTACTGGAGCATCGGCTTTTCGTGAAAACGGAGGGAAATACCAGAAGTACAAGTTTGAATTATACTTTTCGTTAACTGTGAAAAAGCCGGCGTGGCTGTCGAAACCCATATCATGTGTGAGCGACACTCGCGAAAGGTTCTGAGCTTGAGATATAGAGCCAGCTTTCAAGTATGGCGTTAGTATTAAAGGAGCGCCGGCGTCTTTGTAAGGCCTCGCCTCCAGTTTTATACGTGGATATACATACGGAAAGAAAAAAGCCGATCCTGATGATATCAAAGTTAAGAACAAAATCATTAAAGATGGCATCTTGTCTTGATACAAATTTGGTAAATTTTATACACTTCCGTAAAACTTGTTCGCGCTCGGTTTGAAATTATAATACTGTTCTGACTTAAATAAACTGTGATTGTGAAGATGTTGTGAAGCCAACTTCAGTCAGTGAACTGACATTTCATGACATTTGACATAGTTTTGATAGTTTTAAATATGTAGGTTAACTTGAGTTTATCATACCACAGATAAATTTACTTAAGTAATATGCGTACATATTTATTTAAAGTTCTATTACTTCTATTACAGTAATTAAACTTACAGTTGCAAAGAGACGAGCAATTGTTAAAATTTAGATATAAAATTGCACCTTTAGAATAGCACGTGCAATAGTAACTTATGTTTGATTTATATCTGTATTCTGTAATCTGTAGTCTGTAGTTAAGTTTTGACTTTTGCTATAAGATAAGATAAGAACCCGTGGACTCCGTGGAGCCGGTGCCGGCGTGTGTGAATTCTTTAAGTTGTTTACAATTATTTAACTACCTACTTTAGATAATCATTTGAATACCTATATGTCAATAATTAAATTTAATTAATGCGGTTTACTTTAAAACCCTTAGTCATTATTTTGCGTCAGTTAACTAACAGCAATCGGTCGCGATGGGTCGTCTATTGTGGGCAATTTTAATTTTACAAATAATATCTTGCGTTCAGTGCTTTTTCAACCGGTATCCGAAGTTGAATCTAGTCGAACGTGATGCCGGGGACTCCGGCGAGCCGCTGTTCCTCACGCCGTACGTGGAGAGTGGTAATATAACAGAAGGCAGGCGGCTCGCTCGCGTGCCTTTTACCGATAGCTTGCGCATCAAAAGTTATGCGGGCTACTTCACTGTCAATAAAACCTACGACTCTAATCAATTCTTCTGGTATTTTCCTTCTATGTCCCCGAACGCTAAGCTAGCACCGGTACTTGTGTGGCTGCAGGGCGGGCCGGGAGCATCATCTCTCTACGGTCTATTCACGGAAAACGGCCCCATCAGAGTGCGCAAGGGAGCCTTTGAACGCAGGAAATATAACTGGGCACTTAATCACCACATAATTTATATCGATAATCCTGTGGGCACGGGTTTCAGCTTTACTAAAGATCCTAAGGGGTACTGCATTGACGAGGCGCAAGTTGGAGAGCAGCTGTACTCCACCTTAACTCAGTTCTTTACGCTGTTTCCAGAACTACGGGAAAATAAGTTCTTTGTCACTGGAGAGTCCTATGGGGGGAAGTATGTCCCAGCTCTGGCTTATACTATTCACAAGAAGAACCCAACTGCTGAAACCAAAATTAATCTCAAAGGCTTAGCTATTGGCAACGGGTTGAGCGACCCAGAACATCAAATGCTTTACAGCAAATATTTGTACCAAATAGGCCTCATTGATTCGAATTCTCAACAGATTTTTGCTGATTATGAAGCTAAGGCTGTAAATTACATCAAGAACCAGCAGTGGGATGAAGCATTTGATACTTTTGACACCCTTCTCAATGGAGACCTAATTGATGGAAAAAGCTACTTTTATAATGTAACAGGATTCAACTTTTACTTTAATTACTTGCACACTAAAGAATATGGTGATGGAGATGACTTTGGCCCCATGCTGCAGAAGTCTGAAGTGCGCAAAGCCATCCATGTTGGAGACTTGCCTTTCAACACGGGTAAAGAAGTTGAAATGCATCTAAAACAAGATGTGATGAAGTCTGTTGCACCGTGGATCTCAGAGTTGCTAGATCACTACTATGTGGTCATATACAACGGCCAGTTGGATATCATAGTGGCTTATCCGCTCACTGTTAACTATTTGAAGAATCTCAACTTCACTGGATCTGAAGACTACAAGACTGCCAAGAGGTATGTGTGGCAGGTTGATGGAGAAATTGCGGGTTATGTCAAACAAGCGGGGAAGCTGGTGGAAATTATGGTCAGAAATGCTGGACACATGGTGCCT
Organism: Polylopha cassiicola; assembly: GCA_038024825.1. Classification (NCBI taxonomy): domain Eukaryota; kingdom Metazoa; phylum Arthropoda; class Insecta; order Lepidoptera; family Tortricidae; genus Polylopha; species Polylopha cassiicola. Next base: position 9,286,882 of record CP149062.1, read on the forward strand.
GGAGACCAGCCTAAATGGGCACTAGATCTGATAACCAGATTCACTCATGAGAAGACTTTTGATAAGACAAACCCAGTTGGAAAACTTTGATAGTTCTAAGATTGTTATTGATTTAGATTTTGTATTTTTCAATGTTCTAGTTTTTAAGATTTAGTGTTTCTTTCAAGGGTTTTAGTTTTCATTACATTTACTAATTTTTTGCTATGGGCATAAAATGTGTACCTAATATTGTTTTTGTTAGTTCAATAAAAATGATAAGGGTATTTATACAATGTAATACACTGTTTTTATTAGATACAATACCAAAGTAATAAATGTAGATTCTTATCTTATGGTCCAAATATAGTATTGTATGTTATAAATTATTAGAATAGCATAGGCTATTTTTAATAGTTAGGTAACCACCAAGCCGTTTTTATTAAATGTCTATCAGTGAAACAATAAATTTATCTAAACACTGAACTGAATTTGTAGTTTTATTATACCATTTCCTGTCTATTTGATAATTGACTTGGCTTATACATTATATCTGAATACCTATACGTATATATATTTAAATTTAATTATTTTTTATTCTGTTAAGCCACCAAGAAATAATCAGTTACATATTATCAGGGGTCAGAAAAATATTTTTGTATCCTAAAATTGGACACAATACACTTAAATAGTGTCGGAATAGATAATAGTCCACTCAAATTATTATTATTTAACCCTGCGACAATTCATACTAATTTATGCAGTCACAAACTTGTACTACAGATACTCGGTCTGACAAATAAAAATAATTATTACACTAAATTATATGTCCCTCACAGGATTTGAACCCAGGACCACCAACTAATTATTAGTACTGAACATTAGTTCTACGTAATTTCTTGTAACAACTAGTTACAGTAGGTCTTTCTTATATCAATACTGTATGAAAACTATTTTACTTTATCAAATTGAATAGGTATGTTAGGTTTCAAATATGATTAAATGATAGACAGAAATCACAATATCAAATGTCACTTTAATTAACTTTGTTTAGCCTAAATTAGTATTTATGAGCTATCGGTCTCAACAAGCCTCTACAATTATGTAGTGGCCAAATCAATTCTTGTCAAACACCTTATTCCTAATCACAAGAGATGAACTTCAAAATACCCAATGAGGTTAATTACAACAATTGGTACAAGGAATGCTAAAGCTAGGGTCTTAAGTCTATCGGCCTTCGATGTAGGTGGAGAGCTCGATCTCTTCAGGTAGTTCAGTAATGTTTACGTCGAAGCGGTCTTGGACTTCGTTCAGGATCTTGGCATCTCCCTCGTCAGACACCATGGTGATGGCCAGGCCTTTGGTACCAAATCTTCCAGCTCGGGCGACGCGGTGGAGGTAGGTATCGGAGTCCTCAGGCATGTCGTAGTTGAAGACAATGTTGACTCGCTCAATGTCCATGCCTCGACCAAACAAGTTGGTTGCAACTAGAATCCTCTTCTGGAAGTCCTTGAATTGTTGGTAACGTGACAGGCGCTCATCTTGAGTCATGTTGCGGTGAATGCCGATTGCGGGGAAGTTCTGATCTGTCAGCAGTTGAGCTAATGCTATGCAGCGCTGCACTGACTTCACGAATATGACTACTTGGTTAAACTCAAGTACATCCAATAACTCAAAGAGTTTTTTGTTTTTCTCATTTTCTTTTAGCTTCACATAGTGCTGTTGCAAACCATGCAGAGTCAGCTTGGCTTCGTCGTCCACATACACCTCCATGGGGTCCTGCATGAACTTCTTGCACACAGGCCTGATCTCCTTGCTCAGTGTAGCCGAGAACATCATCACTTGCTTACCGTGTGGGGTGTTCCGGAATATCTCCTGGACATCTCTCCTCATGTCCAACGACTCCAGCATCTTGTCACACTCGTCCAAAATGAAATGCTTCAGATGCTTCAGGTTCAATTTCTTACTATTGACTAGGGCCAAAATCCTCCCTGGGGTACCGACGACGATGTGTGGGCATGCAGTTTTAAGAACCTCCTCGTCTTTTTGGATCGGCATGCCTCCGAAGAATACTGACACCCTGACGCCGGCCATGTACTTGGAGAAGCGCTCGTACTCCTTGCTGATTTGGAAGGCGAGTTCTCTGGTGTGACACATAACAAGTACGTAGACGTGGTTCTCGGAGGGCTCGAGTTGCTGCAGCGTCGCTAGCACGAACACAGCTGTCTTGCCCATACCGGACTTGGCTTGGCATAGGATATCCATTCCGAGTACAGCTTGCGGAATACACTCATGTTGCACTTCCGACGGATGCTCGAAACCGCAATCCACTATAGCCCTCAATATTTCAGGTTTTAGAAGGAAATCCCTGAAGCCGGAACTGTGGATAGATACGTACGAGCCTTTAACCTCTTTCTTTGGCGCCGCTTCGGTCGCTCCGTCAGCGGTCTGCTGATCTGCTTGCTCCTCGTCTTCGTAGTCCAAAAGATCGTCGTTGTCAGCCATGGTTTATGGATATAGGACTAGAAGCTTTGTTTGGTATTTGAAATGTTACGTTTTTAACACGTGAATTTTATTTTCAAATACACAATTTATGATTTCACAATAATGGCGTCAGGCGGCGTCCGAAGAAGAGTGTTGCTATATTAAAAAATACATTTCTACTATATGAAACGAAGATTCTACCATTAAAGCTACCTATTCAATGACAAAATATGTAGCAATAGTGTTGCTACACTTATAAATGTCAACAATTTATTTTTCAGAAAATTGTAAACTGACGGCTTACTAAGACTAGGGTTACACGATCAGTTTGGCGTCAGTTCAGTCCATCAGTTTGGTCAGAATGACGCGAGAATTATCGTCTAACCAGTTGACTGACGGACTGATGGTCCAGAATGACAAAAATTAAATATTTTAAAATATTTTTATCATTCTGTTGTGATTGACATCAGACTGATGCCAGACTGATCGTGTAACCGCTCGAATCATTCTCGAGTCAGTCACCGTCCGCGACGCAATGGAGCAAGACGTGCCAAACGACGAAGACTTTGACTGACTGATGGCAGCAGGTGACATTACTGCAGAATATTTAAGATCTTTAATATTCCTTCCAGTAGCAAGGTATCGTAAAGTGACAGCTAATCTTTCTTCGGCGGATATTGCTTTCCTCATACAGGTATCTTGTTTTTCCAAATATGGTTTGACCATTTGCAACAGATGATCGTAGCAGGCTTCTTTCATTCGATAGTAATTTTGGAAGTCTTCTTCTTCATCCTGTTGTCGTATTTCATTTAATAAATTAAGATGCGTGTAATGTTCTCTTTTTTGTAGCCAGGTTTTCATCCATCGCTTCCTTTTTACGCGTTTCTTGAGCAGTAAAGCGATAATTATAATAGCACAGGCTCTTTTTTTCTTCAAAATATCCATGGTTTGGCAGGATCAGGTGACTCACTTGACTGTCGTCTTCGCTTTACAAATGCTGACTACGTAAGTTTTATCAGTCTGCTGTCAGTCTAGACTGAGCGTGTAACTGTGTTTTTCATCCATCATTCTGGCATCAGTCTTAGCCGGACCAAACTGATGGACTGAACTGACGCCAAACTGATCGTGTAACCCTAGTCTAACGGTTGCTGGTACCAGTACGTACATTCGTGATAAAAATGATGTAGCTAGCTTTATTTTATAAATGGTATAAGTAATTGATTTCCGGTTGGTATAAAGTGAGTTACTATCAGATTGCATAAAAGGGGTAAATCATTTTAAATTGATTTTGTAAGTGTTTATTTTTCATAAAAACAAATTGATCACAGCTTTACAAAAATACAAAAACTTATGAAATAAAACCTACGTACAACATCCAAGTGAACTATTCTCTTCCTACGCAATCATTCTACTTTTAATTGTCAATTAAAACTTTCTACGTAATATTTTAAATGTTTATTGCTTAATTATTTAATTAAAATTATATACTATATTATTTATCTTAATCCGACATTTTAAATTATTAACAAATTTGGATCGTTTAAGAATAACATTTTTAACTTATAAATGCATATAAATTTGTTCGAGAACTATTTTAAGATAATAAAAACAATGTACCTTACTTACAATAAAATTAACTTCTTTCCCGATATCATATGATTTAAATAAATCTTTACAATACTAAGTACAGTCGGCAACAAAGGTGGATTTGGTGGAACCGAGAATAATTTTTATACTTACTTGAGACTTTTTTTTTATTTCATTAGCTCTTAAATTATATCTTTAAAATAATAAAATATTTATAATAACTATTTGAAAAAGATTTCGAAAGAGATACATGAAAATCATACAAATAAAAAAAAACAAAAATATATTTATTCAATTTAGGCTTTTACAAGCTCTTGTCTACCTATCTCTTTCATTAACGCTTGTTTCAAGACTCAGTAGCCATAGAGCGGTAAGTATGCTTCTAGTCTCCCCTTCATTACAAGGGTGAAATCGGATTAATTATATTTCTACAATCGAATGAATCGAAAGCAAAGGGGCAATTTAGTCACAGATTACAAGTATTTGTCAATCCTAAATCACGCAGACGCTTGTCAATTCTCAGATTTAATTTTATCTAATCATTTCATTCTCTCAGTTTAAGTTGCAGATTTTTTTAAATGCCTTCTGTTTGTAGTTAAATTTAATGACAAATAATAATAGTAAATTGTCTAGATAAGTATCTGACTTATTTTCATCACGTTGTTTTTGATTTCTTTTGAAACCTTGCTACTGTGTTAAGTTATATTTACGCTATTGTTTTTTCGAATTGAACCGAACGGTAGGCGAGCTTCCAGATAAGAATCTTCAAAGCCAGTAATTTGATTTAGGGATTTAGCCCTGACCAACCCGAGAGCCCCCCAGAGTGGGGGTCGCACCTCGGCTCGAACCGTCAGGAGGAGTGTTAACACGATTATGTTGCAGGGGGACAGAAGGTTCCTGCGGGTAGGTCCGACTCGTGTCGGGTATGGGAGTGTGTTGGACCCCGCCGGCGGGGCCGCTGTAACACTATCGAGTATGCTCGAGGTGTGGGTAAGGCCGAATGCCGTGCGGCAGCTGCCTATGTGTCGGTGTACGGAATGTGTCCGTGGGGTGTCAGTACGCTAAGAAAAGTAAAGTAAAATCATGTTCAACATTTCTCACTCTGCGGTTTCAAAGGTTTAAAATCAGCGTTACCACTTAGATAAGTATCCACAAAATTCTGTACGGAGTCTGTCGTGATCTCGTCCCCATACTTCATGGGTACCATGCGCTGTTTGGGAAAATCTATGGCTGTCAACAGAGGCACGGCGTCGTCCAGGCCAATATGTTCTCTAAGCATATCGGCGCTGTCGGTCCCATCGATACCTATGTAAAACATGACGTGTTTAAATGGTTTTTTCTTTATTTTGGAGTGTGATCTTGTTGTTGGGTAGTCGAAGTCCATGGTCTCATCGTCGCTTGAGTTCTGGTAGGGGCAGAAACCTGGGAACTGGATGCTGCACTCCTCGTAGTAGGATTCTGCTGATGGAGTCAGGACTGACTCCGCGAATTCTATCTCAGAGTCTTCGTCGTCTGAAATGATTTTTTTTTAATTAGTTTTCGTCTGTCATTGTAGTTCATTATTTCTGATGCGGTTATTACACATTGGAATGAAACTATAACGGATTTAACTCGCGTATTGAATATATAGGTTTATTTGCGCCTACACCTAGTCTTTGTCCACTTCAAAGGATGACTGGTAGAGAATGCCGTAAGTCATTAAGTTATCCTTTTGTATATTAAAGTTTAGTTGTGAAATAGAGTAACTAAGCAAATAAACAAAATGTGCAATGCTTATTGTTTTTATATGCACTATTGGGAATTAAATATTAAAAATATATTTTACTCACCGATGAATATGACGACGGCGGGGTGGCGCGCCATTTTGAGCAGAGCTTGTTCAGTCAACACCGAAACCGGCTTGTGGGCCCAGGGGAAATTCTGGAAATAAGAATAAAAATATCATTCCATAATAATTACTAGAAAAATCTAGATTTAGTTATCCCTAAACGTAATTGTTTAAGTAATACTATTATCTTTATATCTATAAAAGCTGTACTAAACGCCTATGTTTACATATACCTAAATGAATTTGAATTTAAGTAAGTAGGTAGCAGCTTCTGTCCGCGACTTCGTCTACGTACGACGAGTACTTTACACAATATCGGTATAAAATGTAGCTTATATGTTATTCTCATCAGAATTCTTATAAGCTATATTATTGTAAAGTTTCAACACAATCCATTCACTAGTCCAAGTAACAAACATCCACCCATACTTACAAACTTTCGCGTTTATAATGTAAGTAGGACCAAGTACCAGAAAAATATTAACTGCCAAATCGATTGATTAATGTAGCTCTGCACTGCCGCGTCTGCAGGGACTACGTCTGCCGGGACCACGTCCACCGGGACCACGTCCGCCGAAACCACGTCTGCCGGGACCACGTCTGCCGGGGACCACATCTGCCGAGACCACTTCTGCCGGGACCACGTCTGCTAAGACCACGTCTGCTGGGGACCATTAGTAAGTATACAAAACTATAACTAACCAGTCCAAGAGGGTCTGCAGCCAAGTGCTGCCTCCCATTGGCAGTGAGGACCTTCCCGCTGGCGTCTGTGATGACCAGCGCCGGGATCCCAGCCACGCCCAGCGCTGCCGGCAGCGCGGCCCGGGCCTCCGCTGCCGGCCACGGCACCGCGAGAGCGCCCACTGAAGACACGGACTGGACTGTGCGGTTGAATGACTGCTCGCTCCTGTGACAAGAGATATCATTTGAGGGTGTAGGTATGTTTGTACGTACAAGTTATTACTAAAAGCTCACGATGTAAATATTCGAAATTAAAGTACTTCGTTAAGAAAAGGTACCTATATATGTATTTGAATAAATCATCAATATATAATCTGAAGATGAAGTCTTTAAATGATAGGCAATTAATGTTGCAATAAAATAAATAGCACAAAGTAGATAAATAATAAAATAAAAATCTGGATCCGTATTGAAACAATTAAGTAGTATGTATTTAGGAATGAAACAACTATAAACGGATTTAACTCGCGTTTTATTGTATAGGCTGACGTTTCGGAGCCTTTACAGATTCCATAATCGCAGCACGACTGAGCTGACGATAAACGCGACATAAATCCGTTTATAGTTTCATTCCAATGTGTAATAACCGCGAAGGCAGACATTACAATTAATATTAGTTTGAAGACACGTGTAATTCTAATTGCAGTATAAAATTACAACGGCTTAGCCGTAACCCTGTCCGATTAGTCCCCAGTTGTGTTCAATGTGGGGTAACACGAGATAGCACCGGTTGACCCGATGCTTAGATTAGCAGCGGGGGTCGCTACCCTACAGATATGTATCAATTTACTTTCAAGTTTACGCAAGATGTCCGGTGATAGGGTGAAATGTTTCACGTGTTTTTGACTGGAAAAGAAATATATGTGCCTATATAAATATATATGTATATATGTACTAGCTTCTGCCCGCGACTTCGTCCGCGTGGAACTCCTCCTTTTTTGCAGTCGGTTAAAAAGTAGCCTATGTCCTTTCTCAGGCTCCAGACTTTCTTTGTACCAAATTTCATTTAAATCGGTCCAGTAGTTTTAGCGTGAAAGCGTAACAGACAGACAGACAGAGTTAATTTCGCATTTATAATATTAGTAAGGAGTAAGGATTTAGCGGCCTGCCCCGGCTTCGCACGAATCCTATTTTTTTATTTTTCGACAGACTATGTCACTCGGGATTAGTGTACACCTACTTCACAACAGTGAAAGAATTTTTCAAATAGGACCAGTCGTTTTGAGCCTATTGAATACAAACAAAGAAATCATTCTTCTTTATTATATTAGCGTAGTTTATTATATTATTATTATAGTGTAGATAAAAGGAGAAGCTGACTTATCAGTTTCTTTATAACTTTTATATTTAGAAGACTTAATGACATCGACGCAAGACCTAAACAGTAAGGGTTAGAACCTTGAAATTTTACGAAAAGAACTTTTTAATAATTTTATACAAAACTAGCGGTTCGCCCCGGCTTCGCACGGATCCCTAATTTTTCTCAAAATATTCTATAGCCTATGTTACTCAGGGTGAATGTAGCTTCCCAGCAGTGAAAGAATTATTAAAATCAGTCCAGTAGTTTTTGAGCCTATTCATTACAAACATACAAAAATACAAGTATTTCCTCTTTATAATATTAGTATAGTATAGATTTACTTTATTGTTGCATCTATTTATCGGTAAAGTTGTAAATTTCCATACAACGAGCGACAAACAGAAGCTAAATTGAAACAATTCGGAAACTAATCCTTTGTTATGTTAATTTCGGTTGAGGGGAACCAACTTTTAATGTCTACGATAATAAATGAGAAATGTTACAAATATATAGGTATTTTCCCACTTCATATATATTTTTATTTTAACAGCTAAAGTAAAATGTAGTAGGTGCCTACTTAAAAATAAGATTGTTGTTTTTAATGTAGATTCTTTTATTTAAAAAAAATATATAAATAAAGAATATGGGTACCTTTTTTTTCGTTTGGTACCTACTTACCATGAAGTGCAAATACCAGTGTAGAAGGTGTCATTTTTTATTTTGATTCGTTTAGATTGTAAGGATAAATTGTAATTTAATAAAAAAATGATATGTAGAGTTTTTTTTCTTTAAATAATGTCCATTATTTAAAAATGATATGATATGTTTTATTCTGACGAAACGAATGGACGTTATAGTAGTATCTGTAAAGCGCAATGGTTTTATCAAACCTCTTGTCTCTGTAATGCGCTGTAATAAAGCAGCAAGATGGCCTTTTTACGACACAACTTAACCCATAATCCCGGGAGAGACACATCCGGGGATATTGCGAATTAAGGACCGCTATGCGAGTTATTTTGTTCATCACGATAAGTGAAAATGTATATCTAATGTATAAAATTGATAGGCGGTGAAAAAAGTTTTATATTTTTGTAAACAGTGCAGCGATGTTTTTGTTAAATCATAGAACTCCCAAGTGAATAATTGTAAATAATAGTCTATTTTTTACATTTTTGGCAATAAAAAATAGGTACATAACTACAACCCTAAATTTTCAGTCTTCTACCATCAATCCTAATTTTTTTTTTTTCTCTTGAGTGACTGTTCACAGTTGGCCCTGGGGCCATCACTGCTCCACCGGACAAATGGGGAGCGCTCCGAGGTGCGCTCACCCTAAACCTAATTTTTAGTAAAAAATCTCAAAATGCAGTTCTTGGGTCGAACTAAAAGCCTGACTTATCAACGCTAGGCTTGAACTATAGGGGTAACAAACTTAAAAATTTGCACTGGGATAAAATTAAATACCTACGAAAATTAATCCGTTATACCTACTGTTTCATTGCATTGTGTAATAACTGCAAAGGCATCTTCTTCTCTATATATATAAAAGAAAGTTGTGTTAGTTACCCCGTTTATAACTCAAGAACGGCTGAACTGATTTGGCTGAAAATTGGCGGGGAGGTAGCTCGGAGCCAGGAAAAGGACATAGGATACTTTTTATCACGTTCCAGTAAAAAAAAAGAAAAAAAATATTAAGCTGATTTGTTAAAAATAGTATAACAAAACGCAACAATGACAACTGTCGACATTGCCGGGCGGGACGAAGTCTGCCGGGACCACTAGTTACGTATAAACTTAGAGCGTATAAATTATAATTAAGTAATATTTATTTTTCATTTGTTATTCTAAAAGGTTCCTTCTATTGAAGTTTACAATATATATTGGAATAGGTATTTGTCTCTGATATAACATCGACTATCATTTGTCGAAGTTTCCGTATTGCTATAATAATTCCATTTGGCAACTTTTCACATTAACCTAACTTGTGTCACATTGGAATAAATGAATGGCTACCTTTTCTTTGAATCTTTTGTTGTGAGATTTATTGTCGGTGTTTGTTGAAAAGTTTTAATTAAATGCAATACGTACATAATTAGAACTTACTAACTTAGTACATATACTTGTAGGTACCTTTCCCAAATAAGTTTGTTTTCAGGTCTGCTCACGATTAGCACTCCCTTTTCACCCCTTTATGGGGTAAATTTACAAAAATGATTTTATAGTAATTCCCAATGCTATAAAAAAAATTCAAAAATCTTTTATTAGCTCCACTACGTTATAAGGCAAAAGTAAAAAAAATTAAACTCCCAAATCTCTCGGCAAGAGTCGCACCAATTCTGCCGGAATGGCAAGAATAATAATATTTTCCCGCCATAACTCTCTCCCGCGCCATTTACCCTTACGTAACTTTTGCCGTGGCTTAACGAAAATCCTAAACGAAAAATAATATAAGAATTCAAACGCGCACCTTAAGATTATTACAGACCGTACACGATTTATTAGGTAAGTAGGTAGGTACATTAATTGTTTTAACAATAAATAGTGTACAACAGCGCTAATAAGTGACATAGAGACCTATATCAGAGATTAAATTTAAAAAAAGTTACTGGCACTAAAAACAACCGAAAGCCATTTAAATAGAAAAAGAAAATAAAGTGTTGCACGCCTAAACAAATAAATCTACCAATAGTGGCAACTGCAGACACTAGCTGCGTAGTAAGTAGGTAACAATCTAATTCAGTTCAAGTAATGGAATCGGGACTTTTACTCGAGTTTGGGGTCCCGGGTAAATAACACCATAAAGCGAGGAGTTAAGCCGGGGAGGTTTATCAGCAGTGGGCAATCCGGGTAATGTGGCCGGGTAATAAACGGCTGCTGTTTTTATTACGCCTTTATATGAAAACATAAATTGAGTTTTATTTTGGTTAGTGACGTCACAGCCGGGGGCGTAAACACATTGACGGTTATGAATCATTGGATCGTTTTGACTCATCAAAAGATTAATTTGAATTTCGGATATAGTTATCCGAACCTATATTATTATACAGTGGCACTTTTTTCGTTGCTACTACAATCTTTTATTACTCTAAGTTTTAATTAAACTGATTGATGAATTAATGATTCGCATTTTAAATATATTATTATTCTTTCTATTCTTTAGAGTCTTTATTACCTACAGATAGATAAATGTGGTGTACGTACCAAGTACTACATTTAGCATTAACTAAACAAACAAAATGCCATAGTTTCTTAGGGTAGATAATTTGTATTGTGGAAATGTACCTAGAGGTCTAATAATCGGGATTAAAAAAAAAACCTGCGCTACGTCAAATTGATTAGAGCGGCGCGCCGTAGCGCCTCATTGCTTCCGACACGTCTCACCACTTCCACAGACTCACTTTGATCTCGATTCCGCCACGCTGCAATGAGTTTTTGCAGTAACGCTTTGAAAAATTACAGGGTTGCTAGGGTAAAAAATATGGGGAGGAACAAGGGAAAATTGTGCCTTACCCCGTGCTTTAGCGATTGAAGGAGAGTTTTTTATTTTGTAAATGAATACCAGTTTAATGAATTTGCATTTTTTTTAAATTGATAAAAGTCGATCGAGCATAATATATTATACTTGTACATTGAAAAAGATCATGAGATCAACATAAAGCGAAGTTTTTTTTTTACTTTACTTAAGTAGGTACCTACTCTAACAGAAGGCATCATTCCTCCCTTATAGTTATTAAAGTACCTACTTACCCACATCCAACTATAATTTTATTTGATGTGTATACTTATATATCTACTAGCCTTTCCGTCCGAGATTTTCACTCGTACATTTCGGTTTTTACTAGTAACTATAAAACAAAGACACGTTTCAAAATCGACTATCTTTATACAAAGGTGGTCTTATTTTAGGTAAGCAGCGAGATGACGTCACCGTCGCGACAGGTAGCGCCTCCCCCCCTCACCGATATAGATAGGGGTGTCTGTAATAGAACAAGGGTTGTGACGTAGGTATCTCTGTAGAATGTAGATGGCTAATTGGAATATAACAAAGAAAGAAAAGGGTTTGTTATTTGTAGTTTTGAGGGATACAGAGATGCAATGTTTCGTTTTATTTTAAACCCCCGACGCAAAAACGATGGGGTTTTATAAGTTTCATGTGTCCGTGTGTATTTTAAATGAATGAACCGATTTTGATTCTGCTTTTTTTATTTGAGAGGTGAACTGAAAAATCGATTTAGCCCTTTAATAGGTATTTGTAAGTAAGGTAAGTAGGTACCTACTTGCAATATAGTTTTTTTATAGTCCACGGTTATAAGGTTAGTCTCTTCATAAACAAATATTATGTTTCGAGAGCATTAATTTCCCGATACTTTTCAGATGTAGGTACATACGTAGGTACTTACTAATTTTGTGAATTTACTGCGGAAGGTGGACTTGAATATTATATTAATACTTAGTGCATAAACATAAACATTTTTGTAAGTATATAAGTAACCAAAAAACCTTCACTTAATATTATAATTATTCTAACGTTGTCAAAACATTATGAAACGATTATTTTACTGCGGCTTTGGTTAATATGTGACTTGATCCACACCACGCGCCATGAAATTCAATTAGGCACGTGTCGTATGCATTAAATTACCAAATTTAATGTCATACCTGCCAACAATGGACCCTGTCACGGCAGTACTTTGTATGTTGGCAACACCGATGTCAAAGCGATATTTTTTAATTGCATTTTATTGAAAACTTATTCAAGAATTCCTCTCTTGTTTTTAAAGAAAAAAACGCAAGTGTTTCCCAACAAAAGTAAGCAATGAAATCAATTCATCTGATTTATTTTACACGCCACTTGAATTCGAAATGTTTTTCTTAATCCTATAAAGCCACGCTCGAATACTGAACCAAGTTTGTTGCGTAAGAACGGGACAGATGTTCAGTTTGATTGCTATCTCTGTCTAGCACAATGACTTGAATAGATTATAGTAGGGCTCAGGTGTATTGCAAGATACGGGAAAAATGTAAAACAGATGTCTAGGGAGACTGGAGGGGGATGAATGTTGAATCTCTACGCAATTTATTGAAATAGGTAACAGTTCGGAGATAGCGGAACACTCTTGAATGCTGATGAGAATTTGCTAGAATCCGAACGCGTCTCAAGCGGCTTTAAAGAGCGGGAACTGGAGATCAACTGAGAGACTTTGTTCAATTTATTCCAATAACTAAAGGAGTACGGGATAATTGTATCTATGTTTTACATTTTAAAAGTGGGAGCCTACGTAATAGACAACTTTGATTTTCAATTATGTTAAATATCAATTAATTAAATCTGTCAATCGCTTCCGTTTTATTTGAATTTTTGGGTTGCTAGTGCAAAAAAATAAATCTCCACTACAATAAACATAATAAATTTGAAATATCTGTTATAAGAATACGTGAAAATTATAATCGTAATTTAAATAGAAATAAAGCACTTCAGAGTTCAGATAAATAATATTCTAAGAAAAATCGCGAGGCATAGTCAATGGATCCTAACAACATCATCCAAGATCCGGATATCCGGTTCCATCGTCGTCAACCCGATGAACATTCAATAAAAATCTGCAGATTCCGAAAATGATTCTGCTTTAATCATAATAACAAAACATGCTATCATTTTTCTTTATTTTCTTCAATAATTAATAGAAATATTTTATGATTCTAGGCAAGGAGAAACATTATAAAACAAAAACTATCCTTCTGTAGCAAACAATTGAAGGCAGCAAAGTAAAAAGGTAATTTTAACGAATTTTCCCTATAATTAAGTAAATATTAATTATGTCGACTATGGAAATTGCAATTGAAAATTACTTAAGTTTAGAGGAGGCCAAAAATTCATACGTATGAATATATAAAATTTCCAAAACTCCTATATTATATAACAACAAAAAAAACATTTATGAGGTTATCGCACTAAAGATACAATACGTTCAGAACTTATCATAACACGACCGACAAAAGCATTTGGAGTGATTCCAAGGGTGTAATGAAATGAACCCAATTCATTTCCTACCCTCCCCGAGCGTGTCGAGCTGTTTCGACGACGATCAGTGTTTTGTCTCCCTCAAATCAAAGTGTTTAGTAAAGGACAAACAATGTTATATTCATTTGGGGTGTTACGAGTGGACATCTTACGGCTGAGTGATATTTATGATGTTACTTGCTATCTTGTTGGACAAAAGGGAAAAGCCAATTGAAATAAAAAATAGTAGTGGAAAATTTCGTCGACTCAACTGTGATGCCCATAGTGTAATTGGAAGCACAGAGCCGCGCGTAAAGGCTAAGGTGTGGGTCCAATCCCCACTGGGGTATTGGTCGAAGTTCGATTTATACATTACTAGCTTCTGCCCGCGACTTCGTCCGCGTGAAACGCCTCTTTTTTTGCAGTCGGTTAAAAAGTAGCCTATGTCCTTTCTCAGGCTCCAGACTTTCTTTGTACCAAATTTCATTTAAATCGGTCCAGTAGTTTTAGCGTGAAAGCGTAACAGACAGACAGACAGACAGAGTTACTTTCGCATTTATAATATTAGTAGGGATAGTAGGGATAGTAAAAATATATAGAATAGTCACCTGTCACTGGAGACGAGAATGAGGCTGGTTTCAGCATATTTGGATCGTCGCTTGCGCACCGCTGACAGCGCAGCGCACAGGCCTGGCGCGAATGCGCGGCAAGGTGGACACTGGGAATAGAAAAATTAAGTAACAAGGCGGTCAATTTACACAAGAAATTGGTAATGGCTGAAGCTGTTCGTGCTTAAAATTTTAACATGTCACATTTCGTTATTATTATCATAGATAATAATAACGAAATATATATAATATATATTGTATACTTTTTCATTCATTTAAATATTTTCATTTTGTTGGTAATTCAATAACTGGTTACTTTTTTAAGGTATTTAAAGTGAGTTGAAAGTTTTCTAAAACTTTTTACTTACATTAAATTTTTGTTTTTTAATTATTACCAGTAAATTTCAAATTATAAAGGTGTAAAAACAAACCTCAACGCGATTAATTTACTGTCATAAAAGTTATTTTTTCCGTCTTACCCAATGAGCAGCAAAGTAGAACACCCTCACAGCATCAGCTAGCTCCTCATAAGACTTGTTGCTGTCTCCTTGGAGCTGTACTCCTCGGAGGACCTCATGCAGAGGCGGCGCCGGCCAGGGGAAGCTGGCTCCGGCCGGGTCAGCCAGCAGGGCGTCCCGGACTGGGCGGCCCCGGATCACGAGAGTGGGGACCCCTACCGCGATACTGTATTTTTGTGTGAGGCGTCGCTAAAAACAAAGGAATTTTGTTAAAATTTTACCCTGCCGTTACTGTTGGAGACATATAATTTATTTGCTCTATATAGTTATAGGTGGGTGGAATTTCGAGCGTTTGAAACATGTCGATGAAAACGAAAGAATTTGATGTATAAAACCAATAAACGACGGAATTCAAGATATTTTCAATAACAGATGTCAAAAGTGTAATAACCAGAACGAGATATTTGACATATAATATTTGAACAATTTTTCGACACATGACAAAACTCAGCTCTCATATTTTTTATTACCTAAGCCTTTTTTTGTTTCTGATCTAATAAAAATTTAACAAACCCCCGACATAAAAACTAAAAGGCCCTCTAAAAAGTATAACAATAATAAAGTCATAATATTAGTTACCTAAGTATTAATATTTCTACGAAGAATACGTCATGTTGGGGGGACCATAGGTTTAGGTAGATTGTAAATATTAGGTAAGTAAGTACACCTAAATGAAAAGCGGTCCCCCCGACATGACGTATTCTTTGTAGAAATATTAATACTTAGGTAACTAATATTATGACTTTATTATTGTTATACTTTTTAGAGGGCCTTTTAGTTTTTATGTCGGGGGTTTGTTAAATTTTTAATTTATTTTTTTTATTTCATAATTTTTGTAAGTAGGTACGTAGCTACCTACTACATATTATTATTTTTAACTAATTTCCATTTCACATGGAATTTCGTAATGTACATGTATTGTTATCCTCTTACATTTGATACCCCACTCGGGTATATTTGTCGACATTGGGCTTACCATTTACACTATTACTTCCCATATTTTTTGAACTACTTAACCGATTTTGATTATGATTTCAATTTTGTAATGTACACGCGATCCTCTTTCATTTGATACCCCACTCGGGTATATTTGTAGACATTTGGTTTTCCATCCCCAATATTTTTTGAACGACTCAACCGATTTTCATTATAATTTAAATTTTGTAATGTACTCGTCACCCTCTTTCATTGGATACCCCATTCGAGTATATTTGTAGACATTTATTTTTACATCCCCTCTTTAACCCCCCCTAATTCTTAAACTACTGAGACGATTTTTATAAAACATAGCTAAGAACACTCCCGACATATACACCTTTCAAACAAAAAAAACAGAATCAAAATCGGTTCATGCGTTAGGGAGCTATGATGCCACAGACAGACACACACACACACACACACAGACAGACAGACAGACACGTCAAACTTATAACACCCCGTCGTTTTTGCGTCGGGGGTTAAAAATAGTTCATTCTTTTGATTTTGAATTCATACTGTCCAACTATATACACATAATCTTAGAACATGGATTTTTCGTGAGTCAGCATTTAAATCTAACTTGTGTTGTAAAATAGATAAACATACAAATAATTTAACTTGGTAGAAAAAAAAGTAGAAAAATGTACAAAGTAGGGTATTTTGAAGGTGGAATAAGCATAATGTCACAATAAAAACCAAGTATATACTAGAGTAACAGGGTTATTTTATCATTTAATTTAGTAAAATATACACATGTTCTGATTTCAGTGAATTTAAATTATTTTTTTGTAACTGGCAACACAAACGTATTATATGTCACGTGTGTCTATCGTGTTTAAAAAACAATATCGCATCCAAGTATCGTTTAAAATCTCATTACACGGTCACCAGACGTTCTTTGAACTCGAGACGAGCACGTGTTCACAGAGACAGCGCATGTATAATAGATAATTATATTTAGATTTTAGGTACAACATGGAATTAAGGAATATGGACATAAATATCTTTAAATATTTTAGGCTGAAGAATGGACTGAGGATCTGTTTCTTATATAATATTTTCCTAAAACTGTGAGCCCTTAAACCAGTTTTTACAATATTATTATTTTTATAATTTAGGTATACTTGCAACATTGAAAAATATTTACATTCATGCTTTAGGGTTAATAAAGGTAGATCAATAGTGTGTAGTGGTATAATATTTTAGATCTGCATAAATGTAAATAAAAAAACGTTAAAAACGGACACATTAATTATTTCTAATTGCGGCTTAATTTCCTGCTATCCAAATTCCCAACAAATCGGGGAGAAATAAATAACCAGCAACCCTCTAGGAGCGGAAGTAGCTGTTAACCGTCCCTTTATTCTGTATACTGACGGAAACCAGATTATTCCCACTGACCTTTCACAACGCGCCGTAAATAAAGTAAACATGAACATAATGTTTTTATTACGCAACAATGGCGTCTGTTTATAAACAAATCACTGTGTTGCCACACTTGATATGTTGCAGTCGTAAATTTATGAAGTGCGAAGTACAATGAAGTGAAAAAGTTAATTTATATATTTGTGCACTAGTTTAAAATATTAAAAGCATCGATTCAGCTTACTTATACATATCATTTGGGCGTATAACGTTTTGTTGTAAAGCGCCCGTCTTTCCGTTTTTATTATTAAAAACTGAATCATATAATAAATAGAAAACAAATGTCCAAATTGGAATGAAACAACTATTAACGGACTTAACTTGCGTATTTTTATTTTTTAACGCTTAAGTACTTTGGCATTTCATTTCAATGTGTAATAACCGCGGAGGCATCAGAAATTATCAAATGTCCAAAAATAAAAAAAATAAACTATTGAAGGACCACTCTTAAGGGCGAGCAAAATAGATCATGGCCGATTTTCAGACCGATCCGATACGCACAAAAATATTAAAATTTTGACTTTGGCAACAAGCACCGTGACAAGACCCATTTATATCTATACTAATATTATAAAGAGGAAAGGTTTGTTTGTTTTTTTGATTCAATAGACTCCTAAACGACTGGACGATTTGAAAAATTCTTTCACTGTTGGAAAGCTACACTATTCCCGAGTGACATAGGCTATAAGAAAGGGGATCCGGGCGTAGCCGGGGCGGACAGTTAGTATAATAATACAATCATGACACATAATGACAAATGTTATACACTTCCCATTTCAATTAATAGTGTGCACAAAAAGATAACAAGCCTGTGATTAACAGCGCACTATCTGCGATCAGCGTAATGACTGCGACTGAATGGTGCTTTTAGCGGATTGGTTCCCATTGTGCGTGGAATCAATGCGTGACGGGAAAGCCTTTCTTATTCGCAAGGTTTTAAGGAAAGTAGCAGTTTTACAATGCTTAATTACTGGCACTTACGTTGAGATAAGGTAGCGCTTTTGTACAGAATGTTACTAAAACGTTAATAAAATGCGCGAGTTAAATCCGTTCATAGCTATTTCATTCCATTGTAATAACCGCGAAGGAATCAGAAATTTGAATTTTACTAATTTGGTAGATGAGCACGTAAAGATAAAATTGTAAATACCTACATATTATAAAATTTTGTGTGTATCGGTAGGTCTGAATCGGCTAACATCTATTTTTCATACCCCTAAAAGTTCAACGGTTAAACTTTTATGGTGGAAGAGTGAAAATTTAGAGCTGTATGTATTTTCCAATGCCGAATAATGATGCCGGTTTTGAAATAATATTGTATTTTTTACTCTTCCACCATGAACCCCATTTTTTTATATAAAAATCTCAAAAAATGCGGTATCAAGTTCGGTAGGGCAGTTAGAAATACCTAAATTATAATTTCATAACAGTTAAATATCTAAGACTGTTCTCGATATAAACGGAAGCAATAAAAATACTTTCGTTCTCGCAAAATAAAATCATAAAAGCCAAGCCTCAAAAAGGTATCCAAACAAAATATTTTCCCTAATATCAGAACAAACGAAACATTGGCCCTCGTGAAAAAATTAAAAAAGATACTCCACGCTACCCCCGGGGTCGCCGGGGGTGGGAATACCCCCCAATTTAGGGGAAATATCGTCTGGCGAGTCATTCACTCGCTCTGCCCGTCATATCGTTATTTCTTATACTTCTACCACTTATTCCCTGTGCTAGATTGTCAAAATTTTATAGTTCGACATTTTCACGTGTCATTGGTCTTTACTATATAGCGTTTTTTTTTTAAAAAAAGATGACACTGCCGATGGGACCTAAACGATAGGTACTATTTTTTTTTATTTCTAGTCATAAGACTAGAAATAAAAATAGATTTTATATATTACGACTATAAAGTCGTAATATATAAAATCTATTTTATTTTCAAATGTGTCAGCAAACCTTGGCTGTGATTGTTATTTCATAATTTATTTTAGGTTTTTACTTAAGTATATAAATTATACAAATTTGTTTTGTTCTGAGATCCGAAATTCCGAATAAACATGAAAAATGCTTTTTATTTCTAGTACCTAATAGTGAAAAAGTCGACCAAAATATGCGTCATTTATTTTTATAATTAGAGTTTAAAAAATATTCGAATTGCCTACACCCATGTACTATTTAAAAAAAAGTACCTTACCATAAAATAAGCTTTCCTTTAATACAAATAAAAAACTACAATAAAACAGAAAATCGTATGAATACATTACCTAATTCGATATAAACCTAACCTAACCTAAAACAGCCACGAACAAAGTACAGTCACGACCGTAACGCTACCAATTTACTAAATGAATTTGTCCATTACGTAACGTGGGGTTGCCATAATCGCCGAAAGTAATTTCCCCAACGGCCAGCGAAGCGGAAGCCCCTCGACCGTGCCGGTCTTAATCTTAGGATTCTTAGCTTCCGGTGAGGCAGAAAGGATTAAACTTGTTGTTGTATCTGTTATTTTAAGTACCTATGTTCCAAATTAAATGAATGATAAAGATTTTTTACATCGCTGTGTTGCAATGTTGATGCTGAATAATAAAAATATTGCTCGTTAAATGTCTGTTAGGTAATAAATAAGTTCCTATAACACATTTATAATAATAATAATATTATAATAATATGGTATAGCACATGATTTGTCTAATTTGGAAACATTTTTTGGAATTGTGACAATTAAAAAAGTAAGGACATCATAAAACATAATCTTTGCGTATAATTGAACAAATCTAAATCCAAGGGGAAAATAGCTATAAAAGGGATTAAGTACTCATAAAACCCAATGAAGCAATTTGAGTTGACCTTTATAGAATTATAAAAAATTAAAGGCTTATCCTATAAATCCTTCGCTAAGTCGCCCGTAATTTGCTCAGGTACCATTAAAATAATTAATTATGGTAACATCATTCACCTGTCATGACTCATGAACATGCAAATAGTGCGGTGCATACAGATCACATTTAAACTGGATAGATTCCACGTCAGCAATGACTCATATGAGGCTAAAAGCACCTGAGAGGGGACACCCGAAACCACAAGAATTAATGACGTGCATTTATACCGTACCCTGCCCCTGTCAGAACCCTGCCTGTCACAGTACCCTGTAAAACGTAATCCAATACTTGAATTTCCTCAGCTATTCTCCACACAATAGAATGGAAGACAAAGGCTAATATTACGCACTCCGCTTGTCTCGATATTTTCATTTTATGGATGCATTGTGTTGAGTTTTCATCTTTTTGCTTGGACAGATTTCTTTGTTGTTTTTCAAATAGAAACTTCATCGATGCAGACTTGCGCGGTATTGTCGCAGCTGCTTTCTAGTGTTTTTTTAATTGTTTGGAATAATGGAATGCGTAAGTATTGACGTTTTCATCCGATAATTCTGCAAACGGTTTTGTAATTGCGAGTAACTCTATTCTAATACAGATTTACAAGAAATAGGTAATTTTTAAGATCTTAAACATCATTTATAATAAACACTGTCTTTGATATTTACTTTTCCAATCGATTCATTTGGAACATACAGCTAAGGCAGTACATACTATTCGACTTATTTACATAAACCTCTCTATGTAACAATATTATAAACTATACAGTAACTACAAGCCAATTAAACGTGTAAACACATATATAAAACATGACTCATGAAACAGCACGGCAGGTACCTGCGTTACAGAATTCATTCCCGGCAAGCACGCATAATAGCAAGCGAGTCAAGACGGCCACTTGACACAGGGCTGGATATGAAGGATTTTTAGGTTATGAGCAGGTTTTTGTTGTAAATGATAGAAAATTAACAGTAAATAGTTTTTTCTTCTATTTTAGGCAAAATGTGTAAATGGTCTTCCTAATAATGTAAGTGATACCATAATAGTATTTTCAAAATTATTATTTACAATTGGACGCTCTTACATAACAGTGTCAACCTCCTAGACAATTACCTATTTTAAGAATGTATTGTTTAAAAATATAGTTTATTACCTCTAAGGAATGACTAGTATCAAAATCTATATTATTTCAGTGATTTTGTTACTTGACGCTATTGCATAACACTGTTCACTACCACGTCATGTTAATTTCAAATGAAACTTTCATAAATTTTACGACATTAACATGTTTGACAGTGGCTATGATGTGTCGTCAGCCAACTGAAACCCTTTACGTTAGCAATTTGGATGTATGTCATGCGTTAGCTTGATGCTATAATTATCATCAAATATTTATTTTTCGAGGTCTTTAAACTCCGATATAAATTTAACATTTAACCCTTTTTTTTTATCCTGGCAACCCTGTCTCAAGGGCTGCCGCCCTCCATTTTGAATGCGGTGCTATTCACTCGCGCTTTCTCCGTGCTAAACACGCTTTTTATGAGGCGAAAAATAAGCAAAAAATCCTCTGCGACTATAGCATAAATAATCTACGCAGACGGCTTACTCCGTAGAAGCATTTGGTTGAGAAATTTACATGCTAAAAGACTTGTATGAATAAGATTTCTTGGCGTATATTCTCGACGTCACAATCGTCTCTTAATCTTACAATTTCATTGGAATTAAACAACTATTAATGGATTTAACTCGCGTATTTTTAATTTTATTTTATTTGCTGACGGTTCGGATTCTTTAGTTCCCATAATCGTAGCACGACTGAGCGGACAATAAGTCTAACAGTCTAACGCTAAAGTCTTACAAAACTCTTTAAACCGTAATAATTTCCGATGCCTTCGTGGTTATTACACATTGGAATGAAAGAACTTTAGCATAAGACTAGTAAGCTCAGTCGTGCTCCGATTACAGAATCTGTAAAGGTTCCGAAACGTTCAATAAAATAAACAACGCGAGTTAAATCCGTCTATAGTTGTTTCATTTCAATCTTTAATTTGTTACAAATATGTATTTTGTCTAGATAGTGTTTAAATATTTTGTAAATTGATTTTTAGCAAACAATGCATGCAACATAATATTACTTTGTTGTGTTGGTAAAGACAATTTAGAATTTCGGAATGAGTTCGAAGTTACTTTGAAACTTTGAACAATTCTCACTTCGAATCATACCCGCATACGAGAAAGTAAAGTGAGTTCAGAATTAAGTTAAGGTACATAATATTGTTTTTGGTGTGTACCTATACCTATATATGTAAGTTACTATGGTAAGAATGTTTGTGTTAAATAAACGTTCATTTGGACATTGAATACGTTATAGGTTTACTCTGTTTGCTTAATAATCTGACCAGTAAGAGAGAGTGGATGAAACGCTAGTAGTATTAGATACATTTTTGTAGACATTTTCTTGTAGATCATTTCTGATGCCTTTGCGGTTATAACACATTGGAATAAAACAATTAGTGACGGATTTAACTCGCGTATTTTTATTTTATCTTATTTGCTGTCGTTTCTGATTCTTTGCAGTTTCCATAATCGTCAGCAAATATTATAGAAAATTAATAAATATGATAGACGAAAGAGTCTTAATTAATTATAATTGTAACTTGAAAAGAAATTTTTCCGTTTTAATTAGGTAATCTGGTTAAAGACGATACTCCTTTTAAAGCCCTTTTTAAAAATGAATTTTAAAACGGAGTTATCGAATTACGTTAAAAAAGATTATTAATAAAAAATATTTCAAAGATTTTTATATAAATGGACTTAAAAATACTAGTACAGTCTAATAAATTCTGATGCCTTCGCGTTCGTGGTTATTACGTAGGTACACATTAACTTTAGCGTTAGACTATTGTCAGCTTAGTCGTGCTACGATTATGGAAACTTTAAATAATCCGAAACGTCAGCAAATAAAATAAAATACGCGAGTTAAATCCGTTCATAGTTGTTTCATTCTTTGTTTGTTTGGTTGTAATGAATAGGCTCAAAAACAACTGGACCGTTTTTAAAAATTCTTTCACCTTTCGAAAGCTACATTATCCACGAGTAACATAGGCTATAGAATATATTGAAAAAAAAATAGGGATCCGTGCGAAGCCGGGGCGAACGTCTAGTTACTTTATATACAAATGCACCGGACTGTGACACCGTGGCAGGAAGTATGCAGTCCCTTCAAAAATAAAATTGGGAATCGCTCCACAGGTGACGAGGCACCTGCAAAGGTCGATAACCTCTGCCGTGACCACACCACATAAAGATTGTACAATAGATCTAGAATAACACTTACTATTGAATTAATTAGGTAGGTATAGGTAGGTACACTATTTCTTGAGTTTTTTTCAATAGCTCTTTTTCTGGCTGATTTTTAAGGAGTTTGTAACACTGAACGCACTGAAAAGTAAAAAAAAAGAATTTGTCTTTTATAACAACAATTATTTTGGTTGTACTGAGGTTTCCGTATTCAAATATTTTTTCGATATCACCGTAATTGCACAACAAAAGCTTTTTTTTAAAAAAAAAAAACAATATCCTGGTTTCACCGTCAAATAGAACATTTTAGAACATTGTTTTCACATAGGAATTAACCGCGAAGGCATCAGAAATTAACATTGTTTGTGTATACGAAAAAGTTATTTGCTGGTGAAAAAAAGGAAACTTCTAAGTTTTATTAAAGTTCCTCGTACGTGGTAGAAACCTCTTCTTAGTCGTAGTTTCTCAAAGTCAAAGGGCTTTTAACTTTAAGGGAAAAGTAGAACTGCTTAACACTTCAGGCACAACTTTAGAAGCTGTCTGCATTGCGTCTTAGTAATAATTATATTTTTGACTTAAGATTAGGTAAAATATTATGACGTTGCGGTGTACCTGATAAAAAATTAAAATCAAACAATTATATAACGGAATAATTTCTGATTCCTTCGCGGTTATTACACATTCGAATTCGAATAAAACAACTTTTAACCGATGTAACTCGCATATTTTTATTTTATTTTATTTGCAGACGGTTCGTTCAATATTAGGTATTACTTTTAGTTCTAAAATATCATTTATTTAATGTAACAAATGATAATTTAAAACCTAACAATAATTATGGCCTTAGCTTCATAACAATTTTATTTTAATATCGATTTAATACATAGATCGAACGTGGAGCAGAATGGCAAGTGTTGCCAGGAAAAGAAAATAATAAATAATTTAAGTTAGTGGGTAATTTGCTGTCTCAAACAGATGGGTAATAAGGTACCTAATAACAAAATTAACAAACTACACTGAGGGGAGCGGTACAAAAGCCTTTAGTCAACTCGTACGTATTTTTCAAGTTACATCAAAGAGTTCTTTAATGTGCAAACTGCAGTCGCATTCAGGCATTCCGCTTTGTGACATCTGACAACCGGAATTATTTTGTTGGCTCTAAGTGTTTTTAGCTACGTTCATGTCTTGTACTGTAAGTGATTTTGTTATTATAAAGCTTGAATAACAGTAAGATATTTTATTTAATATAAAATATGATAGCGCGTAAATGTCAAAATGACAGTAATACAGAGATTTAGTTTATTATAGAGTGTAAGTGAGACCACAAAGTTATTAATATTATTTTTACCTATATAATTAGTTAAATTACTAACATGGTACTAATAATAATGTAAGTATTAAAGTAATTTATGTACTGTAGGTATATTATTTTTTTATATAACTATGCTGAATCTATTTTGTTTTCATAATATAACCAGGGTTGACAAGTTTTTTTAAATTTATTTTTTTGGTACAGTCGTTAAAAAAAGTGGTTTTACTATTTTCACAAGTTAACATTTTTTTTTCAATAATTAATGAGAAAATAACAAAATAAAAGAAGGTTAGGTTAGACTGCGACCTTCGTGAAATTGAAATTGCTACCAGAACAGTAAGTTAGGTTATGTTAAAACTGACAATCCGGCTAATCATTGATCCGCCGTATTATAAAACAGCTAGCCGTGATTATACGATCCAACATACATAATATATGTAAATTTAGGATATAACTATGTCACATACACATACATAGTATGTGATATGATAGTTGGAATCCCGAGTCCCAACAATGCAGTCACCATATCACACGTATGCAAACATGCAGTCTGGGAATGTCATTGTTTTGGGCACCCGTTTGATCCATGTTAGCTTGGTTCAGTTGGGCTTAAGTTCTATTGGCGTATCATTGTTTTAGGCCTTTTTGTTTTAAAATTTTTGGTGTTTGTCATGTCTTTTACATACCTGTCTACATTGTTTTATAGGTATTGCGAGGTATATTTTAATATGTAGTAATTTTAAGTAACGTGACGCGCTTTTTTACTTTTGGGGTATTTAATAAAATTATTGACATTATTCTTAGTCTAACTTAAATTTCGTTGAAATAAAATCCGATTTTTGGACAATGTTTTAGGAAGATGTTTTTTGTTCGTAAAGACATATTCGCACAACAGGGTGGTTGATCTATAATGATCTGTAATTAGAAATAAACTATTATAATATTATAACAGTCTCTAGCTCTCGCCTTATTTTTGTGCAATCGTTATGAAAATTTTACAACCGAATTTACGACAGTTTAACAAAAGACATGTATGTTTATGTAGCTACCGTAATATAATTTTATATAGTGACGTCATTTTGTTGCAAACTTCACACATGATACTAGTAAACAGTGAACCTACACCCTCACGCGGTAAGCCGCGACCCTACCGTTTTAAATATTAATACTTATAAAGTTCGCCACTACGTGGGAGATATACCTCATATGATTTTACTATGTTCATTCACGGTAAAATCGACTTTATCACATTTGCAATAAGTATGAGTACTGTTTATATAATTTAAATTAAGATTGGGTAAAGAAAACAAAATTTTATTTGGTCAGTTTGGTTATTAACAATTGTTAACGTTTTTTTTTCTTTTCACAATCGAATAATAAATGACAAAGATAATCGCTTCAAAAGTTCGGAAGCGGGACTCGTGACGTCACGATATGGTACAATTTACACCACAATGTGACGTCACAAGCCCCCGCAAAAACTACGTGGCTAATATTTTTTGTATTCTATTTGATGGACAAAAATAGTCGTCATACCTATTATACATATATAATTATATACAATACTGTATACCCTTAAGTTAATTAGATTATTATGTCCCACATAAATTCCTTATAACATTGTCTGAATGGGGTTGCCGAGACTCGTGAATGTAATACGTGCTCAAGGTATCTAATTCAGTACAATAACACGAATGGAAAGGAATGCTATACAAGACAAGGCGGGAATAGTAATATGTATATCAGGCGATTAAAGAAAATTTGTGAATTTTTCCTGCCGCTGTTGGTTAAAATTTTTATTTTTGATATGAAACAATTACTAAGATTTAACATGACGAAGAGGTCTATATTGTCTATGTTATATTATTTTATCTATGGCCACAACCGCCATCTTTGCTCTCTTTTCCTGTGACGCTTGTAATTATATTAATTAAAGGTATATAATATTATCTGGGACCTATTTTAATTGCTACAACAATTATAACAGATTAAACGCGCGTATATTAATTTATATGCTGACGTTTCGCAAATTAAGTTCTTGTATTTGTACGACTGAGCTACAGCTCAAATACACTTCATGCCAATGAATAAGAAATAATTATTCTTCTAAGTGTTAGGTTGATTCGCAGATCATTTCGTTTTTTTCTAGACAGAATAATCTTCGGAATTTAGATAATGTCTTTATTCCAATCACTCTAGCGAAGTAAAAAATTACGCTACCCATCTGACCCATCTCAAGTCACAACCAAACTCCCGCTTAAATTTACTATCCTCTGGTAAAAAGCACAAAAAACTTAAATATTCTAGCAAAACGAAAAAGATTTTTACACAAAAAGGGTCGTGTACTACATTTTGTAACCCCCTTTGAAGGGCATCAATGTATCATCACCGCACCTGTCTGAAGTAGTAGATAAAAAACCCCTTCGGGGAGAAAGTGTGGGGAGAAAAGTAATTATAGGGTAATACACGGTGTCGGCTTGCAACCCTGGCTGTAATTACGAGGGGAGTCTTAGGTACCTGTATGTGAATTAACCAAGTTCAATAACGATTCGTTAACGCGTACTTTAAGAGATTGATGAGCGCTTCTTGTTATGTAATGAAGTTCTTTGTTATCTTGGCACAATATGTTCAAAGTTATTTTGTAGTCTGACATAAGTTATTAAAACAAGTTTTAGTAAAATTTCTAAATAATAATAAAAGAGAAAATTTGCCCAAAATATTTTATGCATGTTCTTATCATGACGCTATATTATTTTGCTAGCTGTGCCTGCGACTTCGTCCGCGTGGAATAGTTATTTTCCTCGTTTTTTACACATTTTCCACTATTTCTTCGCTCCTATTGGTCGCAGCGGGATGTTATATAGCCTAAAGCCTTCCTCGATAAATGGTCTATTCAACAAAAAAATTTTTTTAATGCGATCCAGTAGTTTCTGAGATTAGCGCGTTCAAACAAACAAACAAACAAACTCTTCAGCTTTATAATATTAGTATAGATGTATATCTTTAGTATTTCATATTTTTGTAGTAGCTATCCTTTCTTATAAGTAGGTTTTGGTTGTCTTTATTTTGTTTTTTTAGAAGATAATTGTTTGCACCTACGAATTAATTTGTTCTGTATGACTCTAAGGTTGATTGGTAGAGAATACCTTAAGGGTTTAAGTATTGTGAATTAAATAAGTATTGGAATGAAACAAATGTAACGGATTAACTAGCGTATTTTATTTTATTTGCTGATAGTGTTAAACTATCGTCAGTTCAGTCGGTTATGAATTTGGGAACTATAAAGTTTTCGAAACGCCAGTTAATTCCGTTATATTTCATTACAATGTGTATTATGACCCCAAAAACATCAAAAAATATTATATAAATTAATAAATTTAAGATCCACAAGGAATTCCAGTACAAAATATTGTCTTTTCTCAAACAAGTTGCATGAAAATACTTACTTTTGTATCCACATCATGGAACGGTACAGCGAACCAGGGTTTCCCGGTCAGACTCCTCCGGAATCCCGCCTCTCTCTCCACCGGACCCTCGGGGGTCCCGACATGCGCCCATAGCACCACCTGCACCACCTTCAGCCGAGGATGCACCCTCCTAAACACCTCTTCCAAGCGCACACCGAAATCATCACTAGTATCGCTAATATTAGCAAACGAAAAGTATATACCACACACTACCCCGTCACCATCCTCCACACAATCTGACAGAGCTTCAAGGGTCGAGATGTTCTCAAATTTGCCATTCTCAGTACCCGGAGAGTCACATTTCACCAGCACTTTGCCGAAAAGTTTTTCGCGCCAGTCCATCTTGTAATTCAAGTTGGATATCTTCAAGAACTTAATCGCACCGACATCCTTCAATATCGGCTGCATGGGACAAATTCAAATATGCATGTGTTTATTTTAGTCTGTTTACGTTTGGACTCGCCGAACCAGTCCGCTCGCTTTTTGTTTATCTTCTCAAAACGATATCTAAGTTGGATCCTGTCGCGTTGGCAATTTATTTTGCTTAGTTCAGCGCCAAAATTTACGACTTGAATCGGATCCAAAACGTTACTATGTTATCTTTTTGGCACTAAGTAGCGATCTTTGCTTTATTGTGTCGTACTGTGAGTTGTATTGACCGGTTGGTGTTTTGTTAGATTGCTATGTAAGAGTTTTAAGTTCGTACCGGATGCGGTACGAGAATAAGTTTTATTTTTAAATGCTGTCGGACGGGCAACGACCGGGTGCCCCTGCGAACAAAGAGAGACTGAGGAGGAGGGCCCTCCTGCCTCACCGAGACCTCACAGAGTAAACATGTCGGGACTGGCTGGAGAGGTGACACCGCGTTTATTATTGTGTTTGAAAAATCAATGACCGTTTTTTATGCGACTGTACAACCTATATAAACATTACTGTTATTACCTTTCAATATGACATTGATATGCATAAGATTTGTATATTCTAATATTATGTACCTATATATTATATGTAGTATAATCTATTTAATAAGTATGTTTGTCCAGTTTACGGTCATATTTTTGCTACATAATATTATTAGCATGCAATTGAAAATTTTATATGTACTTATAAATATACATTGGAATGAAACAACTACACCTAAAGAATTTAACTCGCTTATTTTTATTTTATTTGCTAACATTTCGATAAAATTACAATAACCATATTCGTAGCACGAGTCAGCTGACGATATTTAACGCCAAAGTGTATAAATATGGTTAAATGGAAGCTTAAAAAATTAAAAAAATATATTGATATGATGATTCTCTAAGAGCTATAATTTATTTAGGTTCAAACAGGAGTAAATAACTTCACCATCTTTGCCAACCTCTTAAATACCTCATAAAAGTTGGGATTACGAAATGTTCAATTTCAGTACCTTCTGATGAAACGATTCAATGGAATTATGACCGCAGCAATTTATGAAAAGCTTATATTATGGTTTTATTCACACAGAATGCTTACACCAACCTTTTGTGAAAGTTTCTTATATCGATGCCGGTTGAAAAGCAAAAGTTAAGCGGCTGGGAGCTTTAGAAAATGCTGCTTTTATTTTATGTGATACAGAAGTATAGAAAATTGGGATTGGGTAAAAAGCTATAGATATAATATTATAATGATAGGCTAACTTAATGACAGACTGACACTAGGTAAGAAACTTTAAATTTTTACAGATTATCGTTTTACAATGTAAATGAGTTTCAAAATTCTACTAAGGGAAGCTTAACGTGAATAGACGAAGTCGGTGGCAGAAGATATATTTTTATATAACGTTATCATACAATGACATAAAATATACTCATAAAATTAACTCTGCCTACATTATTTCACGTTGTTATTGCTCTGAATGACTGATGTAGTTAATTAATAATCTACTAAACAGAACTTGCAAATATATTGGAATCAATGCCTTTAAAAATTTAAAACGCGTAGTAACTAAACACAACAAATAAATTATGCAGCCAAGGCATAATGTGTCGAATGCTCGTGCCGTTAGCAAATTAAAAAGTTGGATGCAATAATTTACTCTGACATAATCAAGCAATTGAATATCGACTGTAAAACGATAGTATCACGGTTTGAATTCCACTGTAGACCTCTAAATACTAAAATGGTTGAATGTTATGGCGCTCAGAGCGTCCCGGCTCCCTCTGAAAGCTTGCGTTCAGTTGGGTTCATGATTTATGTGAAGGTTATGGGAAATCAATAGCGCGCGAGCCTCTGCGAGCTGTCAAATCAGGCGTTTTTACAGCTTCATGTGGAACCTTTTGTTTTTATGAGTCGGCAGGACGAGGATAATGAAAGTTTTCTGACGGTATTCAATATAGGAACTTATATTGAAGTTATTTTTATTTGTTAGTTATAGTAAGAATGTAAAAATTAAATTTATGTATATTATTGTATATAAGTAAATAGGTACTTATAGATTATTCTGTTTGACTAGTGAAACTTATTAGGTACTTACTTATTTTCATTTTGAAAACGATTGAAAAAAGGAATTAATCACATAAACTACGCTTAATGATTATAATTATGTTAAAGTAGGTACTTAACTTGAAATTTTATAATGGTTGATGCATTTACGGCCAGTAAACACGTTCCTTCCGACATATTTGTTAGAATTAGAGACCCTTTTATAATTTAAAACGATTATTTCGTATGCTTATTGTGATGTATGTGACAGGTAATGTCACTCTTTTGTTCAGTCGTAAAATAAAGGCTTTGCAATAACGTCTTGCGTTTCTTCATACATATCAATTGGCGACGATTTGAAAAATCCGTGTAGTTTTATTGTAAATAAAAAGAACGGAGCAAGGAAAAACGCGTGCAACAATCATGTCTATTGGGAAGATTCGTGAGTTCGTTGTTGGAGGCGGCAGTTGGAGCGCTTACTGCGAACGACTCGAGATGTATTTCAGCGCGAATGAGGTTGAAAAAGACAAGCGGCTGGCCACTTTAATTTCGGTTGTCGGTGATCAGTGCTATGACTTGATGGTAGACCTAGCAAGTCCGAAGAAACCCTCGGAGTTAACTTATGAAGAGTTAGTAGAGCTAACGGGCGGCCATTTAAATCCGAAGCCGTCAATATTGGCGGAGCGTTATCGGTTTCGGCTACGTAGGCAGGGAGCGAATGAAAGCATCGCTCAGTACGTAGCGGAATTAAGGAAGTTGGCTCGTTCGTGTGATTTTAAGGATACGCTGAACGACAATCTTAGGGATCAGTTCGTGTGTGGAGTCGCTGGAGACGTTTCAAGGCAGAGGCTGTTTGCGGAGGATAAGTTAGACTTTGACAAGGCAGTGAAAATAGCGAGTACGCTAGAGGCGGCGGAGCGCAATTCAGCCGTTGTTACGCAGCAGCATACTGGACAGTTGAAGGTCGAAGAAACAGGTCATTTACACGTCATGATGCCGGGCGGCGGAGGCCCAGCACGAGGGAAGCAGCTGCGTCCACAAGGTTATCAGGCGGCCGCGGGCCGAGATGACCGCGTAGTTGCTTGCCGTGCTTGTGGTGCGACGAATCATGATATGAGTCAGTGTAAATTCAAAAATTATGTTTGCAGTGCATGCCAGGTTACAGGGCATTTGCGGCGAGTTTGTCCTCGGGCGTCCAGGGAGATGCCGATGGCAAGTAGGGGTCGCAGTAAGGGTCGCCAAGCTCGCAACCACTTTGTTGAGGAGGAGGACGACGGTGATGATGATAGCGAGTCTGAAGCGGAAGAGGCTCTCTATAGAATGGCGTTAAGCAAATACAAGCCGGTGAGTCTCCCTGTGCGGGTGAATGGTATTGAGCTGGTCATGGAAGTAGATACTGGAGCGGCTAGTTCATTTATCAGCAAGAAAACTTATGATTTGTATTTTAGTAGCATGACATTAAGCCCGTCAAATACTATGTTTAAGTTTTATGACGGAACTAAGGTGAAACCTGTAGGTATGTTAACACCGTTTGTATCGTACGGGTCCATAAGTAAACAATTGGATTTGTATGTTGTTCATAGGGGCGAGGCTAATTTAATGGGTAGACAGTGGCTAGCGGAATTAGCGATCCAGATACCTGTATTGCGTTATGAAGGTATCGTTAGTAGGCCTGATGTTCATAGTATTAAGCCCGCTAGTAACGATCTTAATGTCATCCTCGACAGACATAGAGAGGTGTTCGACGGGACTCTGGGGTGCTATAATGGTGGAACGGCGACTTTGCGAGTGCGGGAAGGTGCGACGCCCGTGTTCCGGCGGGCGCGGCCATTGCCTTTTGCGCTGCGAGCGCGTGTCGACGCCGAGCTGGATGCCATGCTGCGGGACGGTATAATTGAGCCTGTTGATTGCTCGGACTGGGCGACGCCTCTAGTGCCGGTTAATAAGAAGGATGGGGGTTTAAGGGTATGTGCCGATTTTAAGGTAACGTTAAACCCTGCATTAATGGTAGACAGATACCCGCTTCCACGCGTGGAGGAGTTGTTTGCGAACTTGTCTGGTGCCAGATTTTTCACAAAAATTGATCTATCTCAGGCGTATAATCAGATTTCTTTATCGGATGAATCTAAAATGCTAACTGTAATCAATACGCACCGGGGTCTTTTTAAGTATAACCGGTTAGTTTTTGGGCTTTCGTCAAGTTCGGGAATATTTTGTAGAATTAGTGAGTCGATTGTAGCGGGTATACCTAACGTACAGGTGTTCTGCGATGACATATTGGTATATGGTCGATCGGAGGAATCTCATATGATTGCACTGGATGCGGTGTTAAGCAAGCTCGCGATGTCGGGGATGAAAGTAAAAAAAAGCAAATGTACTTTATGGCAAGTGAGGTCAGCTATTTAGGTTTTGTTGTCAGTAAAGATGGCATTAAACCGGACGCGAATAAGGTGTCGGCTATAGTTAAGATGCCGCAGCCTAGTAATGTGTCGGAAGTAAGGTCGTTTTTAGGCATGGTAAACTTTTATGCGAAATTTATCCAGAATGCTAGTGATGTTTTGCATCCGCTCCATTGTTTATTGAAAAAAAATGGTCGTTGGAATTGGACCGAGCAATGTTCGATAGCTTTCGGTAAAGTTAAGTCATTGTTGGTAGGCAGCCAGATACTGGCGCATTACAACCCTGATGCTGATCTTACGTTAACGTGTGATGCTAGTGCGCGCGGTGTCGGGGGGGTTCTGACTCAACCAGACGGACACGGCCGCGAGCGTCCTGTCGCATATGTTTCGCGTAAATTAAATTCAGCGGAGCAGAATTATTCGCAAATTCATCGGGAGGCGCTGGCGATAGTTTTTTGTACGCAAAAGTTTCACCAGTATCTGTATGGTAGGCGTTTCATCCTTAAAACGGATCATAAACCACTTGTAAGTTTGTTTGGTCCTCATTCTGGGGTGCCTAGTATGACGTCGAGTCGTATGCAAAGGTGGGCGTTAATATTAATGGCCTATGACTTCGATATTAAGTATGTGAACACGGCCTATAACTGTGCAGATGCGCTGTCACGTTTGCCAATAGGCGAGTGTAAGGAGTTCGAGCCTCCAGAGCAATCGTTTTTACATTTTGCTTCCAACGCGTTATTGCTTGATAGTAATGAGGTTAAGTTGTTGACGGCCAGGGACCCGATGCTAGGCCGGGTGGTGAATTTCATAAAAGGTGGGTGGCCAGATAGGGTGGAGATTGTTGCGTTACGACCTTATCACAACAGGCGTGAGGAGTTGTATTTGGAGTTAGGGTGCGTTATGTGGGGTCACCGGGTGGTTATTCCAGAGGCATGTCGTGAAAGAGTTTTGGGTGAACTTCATGAACCTCATATGGGTGTGGTGAAAACTAAGGCTTTGGCCAGGAGTTATGTGTGGTGGCCAGGAATTGATGAAGCTATTGAAGCGCAGTGCGGTTCGTGCGGTACGTGCGCAGCTGTAGCGCCGGCGCCGCCGGCTAGCGCGCCAGTGCCGTGGCACTGGCCGGTTCGGCCGTACGAACGGGTCCACTTGGATTTTTTGGGTCCAATTGAGGGTCAAACCTTTTTGGTGGCGGTCGACGCGAAGTCGAAGTGGATTGAAGTTTTTCGAATGGTTCGAACTACGACGGAGAGTGTTGTAGCGAAGTTGCTGGAGTCGTGGTCGAGGTGGGGTATTCCGAAGCTGATTGTTACTGACAATGGTCCTCCTTTTTCGAGTAAGGAGTTTAATGACGTCTTAAGTCAGAATGGTGTTCGCCATATATTTTCAGCCCCTTACCATCCGTCGTCAAACGGTGCTGCTGAGGGAGCTGTTAAGTTGATTAAGAACGTCATCAAGAAGGCTAGGCATGAAAGAGCTAATGTTGACCAGGCTATATTGAAGTTTTTGTTGTTTTATCACAATACTCCCCATTGTACGACAGGTCAGACGCCGGCTAGAATACTGCAGGGTCGAGACTTGCGGATTCGTCTGGACGTGGTTAGGCCTGATTGTAGTGCGAGAGTAGTTCATGAGCAGGCTAAGACTGTTCAACGGTCGGCTGGTGTCTCTAGGGAATTTGGGTTAGGTGACCAGGTCAGGTATAGAAGTTTCAGGCCCGGTGCGAAATGGTTTGACGGTGTGATCGCCGACCGATTAGGGAAGTCTGATTATACAGTCTTGGGTAATGATGGGGTCTCTCGGCACAGGCATATAGACCAGCTCCGTCGGCAAGCGAGGAGTTTGATGGTTTGTCCTTCTCAGGGGATAGAGGATGGTAATGGAGGTGACGTTTCGTCCGAACAACCGAGTCCCGTAGTGGATGAGAGTAGCCAGCAGGACGGTTTAGATTCCGGTGTGGGTTCGGTGCCGGCTGCTCTATCGGAGGCGGTGGGTGTGTCGAGTGACCGCGACGGTGAGGTAGAGTGTGGTAATGCGAGTCCGTTGCGGCCGGGTTTAAGAAAAAGCACCAGAGTTCCCAAACCCGTTAAACGCTACGGTTTTGATTTTGAAATTGATTAGGGTTAATTTTATTAATTATATAAGGAGAGGTATTGTTTGTATTTTGTTACATTTTGTTATTTGTTAAGAGTGTTTAGTCTATCTTTACTAGTAATAGTAATATGAGTTACGTTGTTTGTTTTATTTGAGTTAATTTCTATATATTTGTTGTTTAATAAGTGTGAGGGTGTGATGTATGTGACAGGTAATGTCACTCTTTTGTTCAGTCGTAAAATAAAGGCTTTGCAATAACGTCTTGCGTTTCTTCATACATATCACTTATCTTGTGTTCAATTAATATAAAAAGATAAGGAAAGAAAAAAAACAATATGTAGGTACCTATTTAGTGACATGAAATGACTACAATGTTAATATGTTATTTAATTAGTTTAACTTTTTGTACCTAACTAAGAACTTATTAACTTAATAATTTCTGATGTCTTCGCGGTTATTACACATTGGAATGAAAAGTCAGTAAAGAATCCGAAACGTCAGCTAATAAAATAAAATAAAAATACGCGAGTTAAACCCGTTAATAGTTGTTTCATTCCAACTTATTAACTACTTAGGTACTTTTGACACGGAAAAGATAAATTACTTACTTTTTTTAGTAAATCTGTTTTTTTAGTAAATACGGTGTTTTTTATTTAATTTACCATTGGGTTTGAAAAGAATATCATATAAAGATTATTAACTCCAGTGGAATATATAAAGTACTGTTATACTAGATACTAAGGAAGTAATAATTCATTTCAAACATTTTAGATCTCGACTGTACCTTTTATTTTTGTTATTAGGGAAAATTTTGAAGTTTCACATTGCAACATTTGAACAATCTGTCAAGCGATTCTACTGTCCATAATGTAACCTTATTTTACGCATGTATTTACTAATATGACTTTTAAAACTAGACTTTGCCTTTTCAACTTTAGAGTACATAATTTAGTTATTTCGATTTGAAATAGAAAGTGAACATAAACGAACTTGTGGCCTGTCAATATTAACAAACATCATTTTGCCGGTGTTTGTTTTCGTTCTTATGAATTTATTTTATTAAAAGTTTTGCAAATGAGCTATTATACTTACAATGGATATAGTTATTTCTTCAGACGATAGTTCCCACAGTGATGAAGGTAAAATACAATCGTCTAATGCATGTTGTAATTTACGATTGATGTATTTTAAAGATCACTTTTTATTTAAAATGTTCATGTCTGTTGTTTCTGCAGGTCGAAATACCTCCTCAAATAAATTAGCTGATGCTGATGAATGTTTAGACTTGACACAAGATGATGATGACGTTAATAACATAGAAACGGGAGGTCCAAGTGAGCATTTGTTTTATTTATCTGTAACAAAGTGTTACGTTTGTTACCTTTATCTGTATACGTATTTATGTCGGTGTGTTTTATTATTTTTTTTTCGGCATCTGCATTTTTCTCTCTATTTAAGTTTTTAGCATGCAGACTAAAACAAAGTTCACCAAATGAATAAATTATTACTTAATATGTATTGGAATGAAAAAACTATTAAGGGATTTAACTCTCATACTTATTTAATTTAATTTTATTTGCTGATGTTTCATTCCAACATGTAATAACTGTGAAGGCATCAGAAATTATATTAATATGTAATTAAAACTTCTTATTAGGCCTAGTTATTATTCATTAATATACTACTGATTGCAGCCTACAATAGTGATGCATTATTCGATGACTTACTGCCTCCTGTCAAGTTCGGTGGAATCTCCGGACTGTCCAAAACTTCCACTATCTCATCTAGTACATCCACCAGCTCATCTGGTACCACCAGCTCTGGATATGGTTCAAGTTCTGGAAGCGTTACGACTAAGAGGAGAAGCAAAAAAAATACAGGTAAGTTTTGTAACATCTGGTAAGGAAACTAATATTTTTAAGAAGAACTAAGAAATTTCTGAAAAACACTATAGAAGTTAGTATTTCTACACACTGCTAGGCACAGGTATCTTTGTTAATTAGCACATCTCAAAGTATAATTGTTGAAGTCACAACTACATGAATAATTTCCGGATTAATACATATTAACTGATATATAGATAACACGGAAGAGAGGAGTACAATGAAAACAGCCGGTGAGAGAATGGCAAAGAAACAGAAGATAGCAGAGGACAGAGCAGCGCGACAGGTGGCCAACGAATTCAACAAAGTTTACAAGCCAGGGGAATGCATGAAGGTACTGTAAATATAGGTATCTTTGTCCAATATACAATATTACACAGACTTGTATATCATTTAATAATTTCTTATGTGGCTATAACACTATGGAATAAAACAATTATAATGGACTAGCTTCTGCCGCAACTACAATAGTACTTTACACACTTTCTGTACAAAATATAGCCTACTAGCGACCCGCCCTGGCTTCACACGGGTGCTATAAACCTTCCTCTTGAATCACTCTGTCTATTAAAAAAAACCGCATCAAAATCCTTTGCGTAATGATAGTTTTACTGTTTTTTCAGTACATGCATATAGAAATGCACCCGTCCCTGCTTGCCAAGTGGTACTGCGCTGATGTGAAGCGCGAAGCGGCGGCTGCGGGCGCCAGAGTAGACCCCACGCCGGACATATGTGATGGAGCCCTGGTGCTCTGGAGTAGGAGGACCCCGCAGGCCCTGCAGGCTAAGAATGGACAGGTATGTCTGTCTCTGTTTTTGTACAGATTAAGAACTTGAGTTTGAAATTCTGCCCAGGTTATAGTAACATAGTCAGTTATATCATAAATAATAGACAATATGACATATGTTTTTTTTCATCCTCTGTCGCACGCGCATTGTAATAGTGCCCTCATGTTACTGTGCGAGCGTGAGGGCACTATTACTACGCGTGTGCGACAGAGACAAATAGAAAAAGGGCAACATCCGTTTTTCGCTGTGCTCCGCGACCGTCCTTGACTAATAAAATAATAACTAAGTATTCTAATTGTATACCTTCAATAAGCGTATGTTGATCTGTACTTTACTGTATTAAATAATTAGACTTTGACATTCCTATGCTTAGTTTTTTTTTGTGTTAGGTAGAGCTGTCTCCGGCCCGTGTGAGCTGCCCCCGCGGGCTGTATGTCGCCTGTCTGTCAGACCTGGCGGAACATATTCTAGAGCACAGACTGGCGACACACGTGCGAGAGGTCAAGGAACTAGCTGGCCGCACACTCACCGTGGCGATATTTGGCGTTAAGGAATATTTCAAGTTAGAACTTCTACACAAGTATAGGGATGATAAAAATTGATTTTTTTTTCTTTCTTTCTAATGTTTAAATTAATTTTATTTTTACTTTACAGAAAATCAAATCGAAAAACACAGAATAGCAATCGGAATTTAATCACAGAAATCGAATTAGAGATGGCGTTAACAGGTATTTTTACTTTAATTTATGTACATTTTTAAGTTGTTTAAAGTCTAAAGTAACTTACAAACTTAAAATAGTATTTGTAAGATTAATTTTTATTGTTGCAGATTTGTTGGTGAGTGCAAATTGTGACACATCGATAGTGAATACTCCGAACGAATTGGCGTTGTTGATAGTACAATTTACAAAAGCCATTGCAGAGGAACCACACAAGTAAGGAAAACAAGAAAAAGTCTGTGATTTTATCTGCAATATGAATTTAAGTTGTGTTTGTTAATTTTCAGAAAAATAAAACGCAATTTTGACGAGCAAGCCGAGTTTTACATGAGAGGCGATAATAAGAAATGCGTTGCTGTAGACAAAGACGGTAAAGTGTTATTTTTGTATGTTTTTAACCTTTACATTTTACATAATATTAACCTATTTCATCATTTTTTTAGGAAATGGTGCTAGCCGATTATGGCAACAAATGATTGCTGTTCTGCCCGGGTCGAGCTTGGAGACGTCTAGAGCAGTTTGTGCACAATATAAATCGCCACTCGCACTTTACCAAGTGAGTATTGTTAAATTTAAAAAAATCCGTTGTTGGCTGTTTGACTCTTTCACCTATCAGTTCCTGTGCTTGTGATCGGTATTCTAATTTAAAAAATAAATCGAACCTGTGTTGCCAGTATAATTGCACTTGGTAGAAATAGTAGATTGTGGCTTAGAATATGTTTTTAACGATATTTTGATTTATTTTAGGCGTTGCAGCTCCCAAATGGTGTAAATGAATTGGCTGACGTTGGCGTTGCGAGAGCAGGAGTCCCAGGTTCTAAAACGCGTCGACTTGGACCGGAGTTTGCTCGAAGATTACATACATTACTCACGTCTGAAGATGGAGATGTATTATTAGATTAAATCATGATGCTAAGTTTATAATGAAATGTTTGTAAATCATGTTTGTTATGAATAAATTATTTTGACAAAATTGCATTTCCCATTTTTTTTAAACTCGTGAACAGCAGCTTTATTTCACACAAATATTGTAATTAGCAACACTAAGGTAAACTGTCAAAAAGTTGCGGACTTCAAAATAAAAAGATAACCACAATTTTATGTAATAATATATAGAAAGAAAATCAATTACATTATTTCGTCGCTCCTAAATGTGACCAATAATTCATTATGTCGATATTTTTATCAAGAATTGCATTGAATCCAGTGCGAAGTGCATTTAGCAAGCATTTCTTGTTTAACACTGCAGCCGAGGTATCGTCGGCTAAATCAAGTTTTTTACAGTCTCAATATGATTTACTTCCTGTAGCTCGTATATTAGCGATTAGGACATATGCTAGTGATATTATTCCGCCTCCTGTAGCATTAGACAACGCTCCGAGCATTCCGTTGATTAAGAAAGCAGTGTACAAGAAACCAATTTTGAAGGATTTGACTAAAAAGGAAGGACATTTCTTGACCTTGGCGTATGCGACTGCAAATTCTTACGACTTGAAGAGTCTGAAGGAAGCTCTGTTACAGCAGAAGCTCTATGAGCCGGGCACGTAAGGATTTAAACAATATCTCTAATAATGTACATTTCATAGCTAACATAAATCATATTTCTAGTTTGTAAGTTGTTTCCAACGAACTTAGAATTTCGAAAACTCTGAACATGTTATAATTTCTGATGCCTTCGCGGTTATTACACATTGGAATGAAACAACATGAACATGTTATTTCATAGTCATAGGTTTTAAATATAATATCATCATTATATTGTTGAGTCATTGATTCAACTTTCCTTATTATTGTAAATAAGTATAGTAATTAATTTTATGAAGACAAATTATTACATATTTTATATTATATATACACAGGAAACTGGAAAGATTTTTTATTATCATACTATATATTATATAAAAAAACTCCTACCTTTCTGCAGATTAAAAACTCAAGAGATTGGTGATGTAGTAGTCGCGAATGCAGTGTACAGTGTGGGGGCAGAGCCTCGGGAGATAATCTTCTTCCGAGAGGGAGCGGTGGTCTTTTGGAACTGCTCCGAGCTGGAGGCCAGCAATGTCCTTGAGTTCATCAGACCGTAAGTAAAGAAGAATAATCAAGCTTAATACATTCTGCTGTGAAAAATGGAAATTTGTGAATGTTAAATTCTGAAAATCAGTAAATGGCATATGAAAGTATTCATTTTGTTAAATCTCTCTCTCTGTAGAAGTGTAGAGGAACGTGATCACGAGGTCTCGTAGCCTTGATGATTTGCCTCCAACAGTCTCTATCCATTGTCGCCCTCACCGCTTGATGGAATTTGCTTGAGTTTTGTTAAATATGTCAGTGGTAATGACGTCTTGATAAATATTTTTATTATATTGTTTCAGGTATGAGATAGAGAGCTATCCACATGATGTGGTGGAGAGAGAGAGAGAAATCATGACATACATGTACCAGACAAATGCGTAAGTAATCAATATCCTTGACTGTGACTATAAAATCTCATGCTTCAAAGTATGAGAAAAGAAAGCAGAGGATTGGTGTGGCAGCAATACTTTCTCATGCTGCACTCATGCTATTCACCCTGCCACCTGCTTATTTACAGGTTTTTTGATTTATAATGTGTATGTATTATAATAAATAAATTGTCTTTCAGCAAGAAATGTTATTTGCAAGAGTCGTCGTTCGTGATGGCGCCAGAGAGAGACAACGCAATGGAGAGATATACTTTTAGGTGGGTTATTAA
Organism: Polylopha cassiicola; assembly: GCA_038024825.1. Lineage (NCBI taxonomy): Eukaryota > Metazoa > Arthropoda > Insecta > Lepidoptera > Tortricidae > Polylopha > Polylopha cassiicola. The sequence continues at coordinate 9,328,348 of CP149062.1, forward strand.
TTTATTATTTAACTATTTTTAAATTTTCCTAAATTGTATATTGTACAAACCAATATACTTACAATATTGTATGAAGTTATTTTACGAATAAGATAAAAATATTTTGTGAATGTTGTATTTTGTACCTAAATTTCTTTAAGTACATTTCTAATTAGGTATAATTTAATATAATTTGACATAAGTTGTGTATCTATATTGTACCTCCTGGGGGTAATTACCTCCGCGGGGGTAAACCTTTTATTTCGCGGGGGTAACGGTAGTTGTCTGTAACGTCGAATTTCCAAGTGCCAAGTCTGAGCACAGCGCAGCGCCGACTAGCGCCCGAGTTCGTCGTTAGGAGGAGAGGTGAAATCAGTGCCATACTTAGTTAGGACAAAAGTTTAAGAACCACTGCTATAATGAAAAATAAATTGACTAATAATTCGACTAACTACCAAGTGATTGAGTGTATGTGTAATTGTGTATTGTCCAAGGATATTACTAAGTTATTATTATATTAATGCACTCATCCCCCCCTCCCCCCCCGGTGCAGCCACGCGATGGCGCAGTCTGCGCGGCTGGGCGCGTGGGAGGCGCGGCTCGAGGCGCTCGCGGCCGCCGTGCGCGCGCACACCGCGCGCATGGAGCGGGACGGCGCCGTGCGCGTTGAGAAGGAACAGGTCAGACGCACGCGCACACACACTGACACACACACACAGGCATACAAACACACACACACACACACACAAGATGTAAAAGATTAAAAAAAATGTTATTTGATTTTTTAGTTCACAAAGCATATTACTCAATACAACAATATTTAATAGATCAAAATGTAGCTTAAGGAAAAATATAAATTTGACAAGCCGTCACATAGACACACACACACACACAACACACACACACACACACACACACACACACACACACACACACACACACACACACATTCAGGCACATAGACACACACACACACACACACAAGCAAGCACGCACACAAGCAGGCACATAGACACTCACACACACACATGCATGGACGCAGGCACACACACTCAAGGATGCAGGCTCGCAGGCACACACACACACGCTTGCATTCACGCAGGCACACATATTACACCAAAAACGGGGTCTTTTGAAAAAAAGCAGTTTCAGTTAAAGCAACTTATTTATTTGTTTATTTTAATTTAATTCAATATATCTTTTGTTGTTGATGACACTTTTATGAAACTCAATAAATTAGGCGGCCAGTGCCTACTTCACCAATTTTCTTTACAGCACAGCTACCATATTCGATATATTGCAGGTGGTCAGGAAGCTGGGCGAGCTGTTCTCGCTGCGGCACCGCATCAACGTGGAGTCCGACCTGCTGGACACACCCGACTTCTACTGGGAGGAGGAGCAGCTCGAGAAACTGTACTCGAGCACCGTCGCCTACTTCACCATACCGCGCCGCACGAGGGTACGTACAGTATTAGTACATTACGCACCGAGGCCAGTAAAATAAAAAACGTCTTACTCGGCTTCGCCTCGGACGACAATTGGACCGTGTTAAACATTCGTGTGTCAACCCACAAAAAATCGGGTTTTGAGTTATGAATGCAGTTTTATTAAATAGATCATGAGGAATACGGCAGTGCAATCCATTTTGTTAAAAAAAAATCGTAGAATATTCTAGAGCACAAAATTGGTTATTGCTTTTTTCCTATGTCAGATTTGTATTTTTGCATTAATGTGTTAAGCCACATATAACACATTATTGCTTATTTCCCATGTCAGATTTGTATTTTTGCATTAATGTGTTAAGCCACATACCTATCACATTAATGCAAAATTCTAATTTGTTGTTTTAAAACGAATAGGTACCTATACATATTATGCAGTAATTTTTAGAAAATGTAATAAAATAAACAACTGACGCATTAAAACTTTAATGTTAATACTTATTTATTTAAAGTTTTTATTGTTGTATAACATGTATCAAATAACATTATAAGTTCTGCTAAAAATGAGAAATAGGTACAAGTTAACACTAACTTATTTTTTTATTACTTATTATTATTTTTATCATATTAAATAAAATATTTTAGGGTTCCGTATCTTAAAAGGAATAAAAATTAACCCTTACAGGATTACTTTGTTGTCTGTGTGATCCTTTACCTCAGTAACGCGTGGAGGTAGGTATCAAACAAAAATTCATAGTAATATCAAATACTCAGGACTACCGTCCCTTGAAATTGTAACATAATTACAAATAAATCGCCGACGCAATCAAAAGAGCCGCCGTTTATGCCGCGATTGATAAAAGTTTTTAACACTCGCTAGCGAATCAAAACCTACAGGGTACTCCTCGTGAACTCAAGATCTTGAATTAATTTAGTAGGTCCGAGGTAACGTCATATAGCACGGATAAAGAAAAAAATACGAAAATCATACATTTTAAATGACATCATTAAAAAAATATATACCTACAGGTTATTTATAGTACGGAACCCTTGGTGCGCGAGTGTGCACTTAACCGATATTTTTTTATAATATACATCATTAGATTTAAACGTGTGTGATAAAAAATAGAATATTATAATAAATAATAATATTAAAGAATGTACGAATTGTCGCCACAATTTATCAACTCTTCGAAAAATGGTTTTTAGGTGGTTTATTAACTTTTTAGGTACGGAAGTATATATTATTGGTTTAATTCAATATGATAAAATAATAATAATAAATCAATTTGGTTGAGCTTTTAAGTACTTAATTGAAATAATATAAGTGTTAACTTGTTGTTTCTCATTTTTAGCAGAACTTGTAATGTTATTTAAAACATGTTATACCAATAAAAACTAAATAAATAAGTACTTACATTAAAGTTTTAATACGTTAGTTGTTTAGTATTTTACATTTTCAAAAAAATAGTGTAAAATATATTCATTATAAAAGAACAAATTAGAATTTTGCATAGTGTTATGTGGCTTAGCACATAAATGCTAAATGTAATAAACCTTATAGCCGATAAGCATTAACCATTTTTCTGCATTTTCTATTTAATTATGAATTTATTGAAATAAATACATTTATATCCTTAATCTATGCACTTCAACAAAAAAAATGATACCACATAACAATATTTTTTTGCTTAAAATAAGCGGAAAAAGAAGAATGTTCTCAAAAAACTTTAAGCGCCGATATCTCAAAACTAGCTTGGTGTGGGTTGAAACACTAATGCTAAACACGGACCAATTACATGTGATCTGAGGCTTTTTTATTTTACTGGCCGAGGTCAGTATACTATTTTTCTGTTCGACGAAGCCAGAAAGCGGCAATTTCATTGAGCGCAGCGGCCACAAAGTTGGCGCTTTCCGGCCGGAGGACGGAAAAAGCTATTTTTTACTTAATTAGGTATATTGAGAGGAAATAATTAATTTATTTATTTTTCAATAATTACACATTATAATCACACTGTGAAGATAATTATAGATCGTGAATATAAAATTAAATTTTTAGAAAATCCATACAAATTTATCTCAACATAAACTTAGCAAATTTGTATAAGTACCTTTTTTTATCAAGTTCCTACTAGACGAAAGAGAAACATCACTACGTGCATAGTATAAAACAAAGTCGCTTTTTCTGTCCCTATCCCTACTTCCCTACTAATATTATAAATGCGAAAGTAACTCTGTCAGTCTGTCTGTCTGTTACGCTTTCACGCTAAAACTACTGGACCGATTTAAAAGAAATTTGGTACAAAGAAAGTCTGGAGCCTGAGAAAGGACTTAGGCTACTTTTTAACCGACTGCAAAAAAGGAGGAGTTCCACGCGGACGAAGTCGCGGGCAGAAGCTAGTATCCTATATCCCTATGTACGCTTAAATCTTTAAAACTACGCAACGGATTTTGATGCGGTTTTTTTAATAGATAGAGTAATTCAAGAGGAAGGTTTATAGCACCCGTATAAATAAATAAATAACATTTAAGCTTTTTTACAGATTTCTTAAGAATCCTCACAAGGAAATATTAAAAAAAAATTCGCTTCTAAAAAATGACTTGATATATTCGCACCCCTAGATCTAAAGGGAGCTAACGCAAAAAAAGTAACTTTTTCGGGAGACGCGAAATTGTTGTAAGGAATCGGATCCTTTTTTTAGCGTGTGTTTAATTAAAATCTTCAGATTTTTGAGTTAGCTCCCTTTAGATCTAGGTGTGCGAATTATCTATCTCCCTTTAAATCTAGGTGCGTGATATGGTAATGATCTACTTGCAGGTACTGAACGAGCGTCTGTCACACTGCGTGGAACTGCTCGAGCTGCTGTCCTCGTGGGCGGCGGACAGACACCACGTCAGGCTGGAGTGGATGGTCATAGCCCTCATCCTCGCTGAGGTCTGCTTCGAACTGCTGCACTGCTTCGAACGATATGTACTGGATCGGTGAGTAATGGAGGGTGTGGGGGGAGAAGGTGATGAGAAAAATGACAAATGTGATGGGGTGGTTGGAGAAGGTGATGATGAAGTAGAAAATGGGAAGTTAGATGAGGAGGTTGTGATTGGAGAAGGTAATGATGTAAGTGTCAAAATGGATGGTAATGATGAAATGATTGTCGAAGATCCAGCAAAGAATGATGATTCGGTAAGTGTAGTTGTGAAAAGTTTTGGAGTGCAAGGTGATGTTCTTGAGCCTAATATTGAAGATTTGAATGATATAAAAGATTTAATATGTGAAGAAGTTATGATTGAAACTAGTGTAGACGCGTTGAAAGAGAAAAACGAGGTTGAAATGTTTTCTGTAACAGTTGATGATGAAAAAGTTAATAAATCACGTGTTATTGAGACGGAAGAAGATTTGTTGAGGCTTCTAAATGGTGATGATTTAGATGATTTTGAAATTGACGATGACGTAAAACAAACTGTTGAATTTGACGTTAATGAAAATGATTTGATTACAAATGTAGTGAGAACTGATGATGAAATTAATTCAGATAATTTGAATATTGTAGCGGAGATTTCTAAGAATTGTGGTGTTGATGATACAATAGGCTTTAGTAATGTTATTTTAAAAGATGAATCACAAAGTAATATAGAAATATTTATAAATTCTTGTATTGATAGTAATGATGATGTTTTCAATGAATCAAGTATGATTGATGGTAAAAAGTCAATGTCAATGTTGAATGTAGGCGTAGAAGATTCGGTAGTTTTTCTTGGAAACGTGGTAGATTTGTGTAGTTTGGGAGTTTTGGAAGATTTGGCAGTTTTGCATAGCGGTAGGTCTTCTTAAATAATGCTTTATGTATTGCTTTTTATTTATCAAAGGGTTGATGTTTAAATTATATAAATAATTGTAAGCGTATTATGTAATATTTAAGTATATTGATTGAATGCCTATTTCACAAAATCTAAGTAAGTTCTGTCACATTTAAAAACATTTTAAGGTAAGAAAAGTTGAAGTTATTTAGATTTGACAAGTTGCGAATTAATTTTTTGTTTGGATATAATTCGATCTAATAATAAAAGCTATCAAATAATTTAGTTATTCAGTAGATAAGTTATAAAATGGTTTCATGCTATTATATTGTGTTTTTTATTTTTGAAAATAATATGACTTATTTGGAAATTATGAAATAGATTCTAATAAGTACATAATCAGAATTATATATGTATATGGTGTTCTTGAAATTTATATAGGATTTGTAGAAATTATATTATTATATAATTAATATTATCTGTAATAATAATGTTTATTAAAATGTAGAATATCTTCATGATAAATATTACAATAAATAGATTTTTGTATATTTTTTTGGGATCTACGCAGAATCAAGTTTATATTGTAAGACTAAATGGAGCCAAATATTTATTTTAAGTAATTACATTTTGGATTTATCTAATTTGTCGTTTTGTAATTTGTTTATTGTTATTAAAAGTAGTATCAAATAAAATGCATTTTTATTATATATTTTAACTTACCTGACGTATATAATCATACTAGATATTTATTGGACAAGGTGTGGGTTCGATTCTCAGGATGGGTAGATAATTGTAAATGTGTTTGTTTACTGTTTATTTGTATGTCTTTATGTACGGTTTCTAAAAGTGATGTTATGTTAAACGAATATTGCATTTTCTATTCTCTATTTCCCCCTAGAAATGTTATGAATATAAAAAAAACTAGCTACTGCCCGCGACTTCGTCCGCGTGGGACTCCTCCTTTTTTGTAGTCGGTTAAAAAGTAGCCTATGTCCTTTCTCAGGCTCCAGACTTTTTTGTACCAAATTTCATTTAAATCGGTCCAGTAGTTTTAGCGTGAAAGCGTAACAGACAGACAGACAGAGTTACCTTTGCATTTATAATATTAGTAGGGGTATATATGTCCAGCAGTACATTTCCGGGTGTTGGTATTCGAATCCCTCGTCACGCTCATTATATTTTGCCCTTGTTTTAGGCCTCACAAACAAGAAAAGGTCCAACAGCGTCCCCGATATGCCTTCGCAAATGAAATAGAAGAAAATATGTTCCATGACTTCTCTATAATAGATATGTAAATAAAGCTACTAAAAGATGTAAGATATTTTTGCAATAAAATGATATGAATTCAGTCTGTAATCATCACTGTTGGGCACAGACCTGTCTAAACATATCTAGAGGACGGTCGCCGAGCACAGCTAAAAACGTACGTTGCCCTTTTTCTATTTGTAACCTTGAAAGTTACTGTGCGAGCGTGAGGGCACTATTACTACGCGCGTGCGACAGAGACATTGAAAAAGGGCAACGTCCTTTTTTCGCTGTGCTCCGCGACCGTCCTTTAGAGGATCTGATCTTACTCACCACGCTAGTCCTACGGGTTGGCAGATTACAAGCCATATCGCACACGTAGACCTTAATTAAGGGAGCTAACTCAAAAAAATGTCTTTTCAGCAAAGGCGTAAAGCTGATTAATATGTCATTGTGCACTAGAATAGTAAACTTAAATCTGTATTATAGCTTGGCTTCCATTAGATCTAGGTGTCCAATATATTATTTTATTTCGATATTATAATAATATGTAAGTAATTAAATGAAATTGTACAACGCTTTTTTAGATTTCCCGTTCTTGAAAAGTGAGGAATAATTAAGTCCTTTGTCATTTTTTTATAGCAATTTGGATCTTTAAAGTTTATTGCTATTAAAAATGATCAGGCGTTTTTAATATCTGCACAACGACTTGTAGTCAGAGGTTTTACTAGACGGATAAACATACAGAAATAGATATTTATAAGACATCTAAGACATTAAAGTAAAAAGAAACATCTAGCTACCTATCTATAACGGATTTATTTTATTTGCTCAGTCGTGCTACGATTATGGAAACTATAAAGAAACCGAAACGACAGCAAACAAAATAAAATAATACGCGAGTTAAAGCCGCTAATAGTTGTTTCATTCCAATGTTTACCATCACTTAATTAAAACCGAGAAACAAAACAAATCATAAACTAACGTTTTAATGTTAAAAGGTTTAATAAGATGTTTTTTTATATCAAATCTGGTCACAGACTGTTCCTAAAAGGAAGCGGTCACAGTTAATTCATCGATTTGAATAAATACAAACCCGCCATTCCCAAATTAGTTTTCAAAATACAATTAACGAAAAGGACAGACGATTTGTGACTAGTTTTCTTTCTCCCTCACTCATTGTCAAAGACAGCAAACTCGTTTTAAATTTTAATCGTTCGAACCAAATTTAGATAATGAATATAAATGAACTTTATACTTAAATAAAGTGCTTAAGATTACACCTACACGACTATTTGGCATTAAGTATATTTACGTGTAAAGTTTGGCGACCCCTAGACTAATCCATTTTAGCGAACGAACGTAACGAATGCTAAATTGTAAGGAATTAACGTTTCGTTCGCTTACGTTCATGTTTATATATTTTTTTCGGGATAGGCAAAAAACTGATGCACGTAAAAGTTTTCTGTAAGTATAGATTTATGCTTTTTAGATGAAACTGGAAGAGTTATCTTAAATCTGTTTTATTGGTAGGTAGGTTTTGCTGTAAGGGATTCGATGGTGTGCAAAGTGTAAATATTCAGCTTTTTGAGTTAGATCCTTTTAGATCTAAGTGTGCAATATCGAAATATCGTTGACGTACAATATTTCGATATTGCAAAGCAAACTTTGAGAAACATAGTCCTAATTAATTACAGATATTACTATTGTCTTCTACTAATCTATACTAACATTATAAAGAGGAAAGGTTTGTTTGTTTGGATTGAATAGGCTTCAAAACGACTGGACGATTTAAAAATTCTTTCACTGTTGGGAAGCTACACTTCCCGAGTGACATAGGCTATAAAAAAAAGGGATCTGGGCGAAGCCGGGGCGGATTGCTAGTACTTTTTAAAATGGTCTCGTATGAAATATAAGATTAATTTTAAAGTGAAATGCCCTTTGCCCTGGTTGTTGCGTCGCGTCGTGCGCCTGCGCAGGGAATAACAAATGCGCCGTGACGCAGTGACGTCACGACGACGGAAGTTCATGCGGACATACATACATACATACATATTAAGTAATCCACGCGTTATGATTGAGGACATGTCCTGCGAGCCTTAGACTATCGTCAGCTCAGTCGTGCTACAAATATGGAAACTAGTTTTCGAAACGTCAACGAATAAAGTAAAATACACGAGTTAAATCCGTTGCATTCCATTTTAAGTAGGTATTAGTTGTGACTTATTTGATTACCAGATTTCATTTATTGTCGGAACTAATATTTAATTCTCGACATGCATTCTATCCATTATAGCGATTTAATTAAACTTTTCATTTATAAGAATTTTGAGATTACACGCGACCAAGGGCGTGCATTTCATATAGGCACGATGTCACTAATGTATGAAGTGCCTACCCTGGCGCCATACTTACGCTCCCCTCACTGCACGCGCCTGCACGACTCTTAAGAAAATCGTTTCGGAAATTATTATTCTAGTGCAATAGTGCATTTCTTCCCCAAGCAAACTATTTATCTATATGCCCTAAGCGCGTGGTTTTACGCTTCACAAGTCATCCAATTAATTTTTGTTGTTATTTTTTATTTATTGCTCTCGAGGGCAGCCATGACGAGTCCCGCGGGTGCTTGAGGGTGATTTTTAACACGACAGACAAAACAAATTGTTGATAAAATGTGCAATAGGGCAGAATTCTTATTAAATAGTTTATTTCCCTATTTTAGAAGTAGGTAAATAATTGGAATGAAACAACTATGAATTTTACTAGATTATTTTATTTAACTAGCGTTAGACTGTTGTCAGCCCAGTCGTGTTACGATTATGGAAACTGTAACGGTTCCAAAATGTCAGCCAATAAAATAAAACACGCTAGTTAAATTCATAGTTGTTTCAGTCCAATGTGTAATAACCGCGAAGGCCTCAGAAATTATTACCATTTTCTATTTAGAGCATAAAATATAGTTTATCTGAACAAGTTCACACCCGCATTTCTGGCAAACCAAATAACATTTGCAAATTCCAACCCCACAATAGCAACCCCAAATGAAACCTCGGCACGCTCTACGCATGCGCGATCTTACCCCGTGTCACTTCCACCAGTCAGCTGTCAAACTGCGGCTCCGACTGTACGCTTGTAAAAACATTAATATTTACAAATTCTATTATAAAATACTTAGTAGACATTATTAAAATAACCTCAAGTGGATGTGATATTTTGAAGTGAAATCTAGATATGTTTTTTATCTAATTTGGTCTGGAATTGTGCTAAAAATGTAAATTAATAGAATAAGTAGGTATAAAATCTTTTAGTGCGGATATTTATTTAAGAAGATTTCTGCGGTTTTTAAGAGTGGACAATTTGTGGTTGAAAAGGCGATCTTGACGTGATTTTGTGATTGAATCTGGGTAAGATGACCTGTCTCCAGTATAAAGGAATTGATTTAAAGGTAGGTCTAGACTAGATCTAGGACAGTGTATTTCGTTGATCTATGATCAACAGTGTCTTTCTGGTAGTTTGTGGATCTGGGTTTAAATGAAACAATAGCTGAGGTAGTAATATTTTATACCGGTGTTGTGAGTAGTTAGGCATTAGTCTTTTTATACGAAACTATGTAAACTAGTAAAGGAGTTTAAAATATATATATGTAGGTGGGTATATCACGCTGCAACCACAGAATTATGGTGATGATGAATTTATGATAATATTAAGAACTAGTTTATCCCCGCTACTTCGTCTGCGCACGACAAACACCCCGTTTTACACCCTTGGGAGTTAATTTTTTTAAAATCTTTTTGTTCGTAGTAGTGGAGGACTAAGAAAGGTTTTTTGAAAATTCACTCTCTAAGCGAGTAAAACAGGGGTGCTTATCCAGCGCAGACAAAGTCACGGGCAGAAGCTAGTGATAAACATTTTGATACAATTTTAATTGCTTTACTACAGCCACAAAAAATGAATAAAAGTCGATCCAAGGTCTCTCCTCTGCCCTGCTGTTTTATTCAAAACAAAATCACAGAAAAAATACAAAAGTTTACAAAAAATACCCTTGTAAGTTTGCCCTTTTTGGTGTCTTTGTTATTTTTGAGTCGACGTTTAGCCGCGGCGGCACGTATTTTGGGAATAAAGGTTACGCTGTATTTAGGGTTCTTTTGTTTATAAAACCCTTGTTATTATAAGAGAGGATATAAGGAGTTATCGTTGGCTTAATAGAATGATACAAATATGTTCCTCCATTAAAGATTTTAAGCTTTGACATTTCAATTTGAACTTACGTCACCTCGTAAGTTTCGAGCTTTGTCAATATTCTTTTAAAAGTGTTTCTGTTTATGTAGGCTTACTTATTGGCTGAATATTGTGATTATTGTGAAAAAGGCCATAAGTTTGAAGGACTTAAATATACTCTTGTTCAGGAAATCCAGATTTATGAAAGGGATTCTTAGGTGAAACAGCGTAGATAAATAACTGTTGTGTTTCGAGCTGAATACTGAAGCGCCAGCTAATGGGCCTTTACTGCAAAACCGGACGGGTGGCGAGCATCCTGAGAGGAGGCTTTCAAGCCTTTAAAGCTATGTTTTGTTGTAAGTACTGTTGTACGGAACCCAAACCAAATTCAACGTCTTTCAGTATTATATTCCAGGTAGTAAGCGCCAGTTTTGGACCTTCACACCCCATTGTTGCGGCACAAACTAACCTATTATTTAATACTTATGCAGGCCAAAAATAACTCAGAGATTTCGCCCTGATCGTTCGATAGCGGACTCTCGACGTTGTTTAGCAAATGAAGATTTAGTGTTATATCACTACATATTATAAAACAAAGTCGCTTTTTCTGTCCCTATATCCATATGTACGCTTAAATCTTTAAAACAACGCAACGGATTTTGATGCAGTTTTTTTTAATAGATAGAGTGATTCAAGAGGAAGGTTTATAGCACCCGTGGGAAGCCGGGGCAGGTCGCTAGTTTTTTATATTTGAATGTAAAAGGGCGTAGGTAGAATTTTGTTAAGGCAGGCGTAGAAGAACTAAGTATCTATATCTCAGGTAATTTTCGACACTCGTAAGGGTATCAAAACCTACAAGGTACTTACTTCTAGAGTACCTACTTATGTCTGTACTTCACTACGCCCTAGGAAAAGGAGTTCTTTAATAAAATGTTCTTTGGATTGGAATAGAACTACCAACATCATCAATGATGACGTTTCGAGAACTTTGCTGTTCCCATATTCGTAGCTGAGTTGAGGATAGTCAGTGTATCTCCATTATTTAGATACACTGGGGCATTTAAAATTTATATTTTATGTGTCTAAAATCTGTCCGTCAAAATATAAACCTATACGGCTCAAAATTTCACAGTTGCCGAATAAATGACATGAAGATCTGTACTTACCTAATATTTAAATTATAATCTAGAAATCTATGTGTTGTCTAAAATCTAGAAATCATTAGTATATGTGACTATTTTTGTATTCCCATACCTATACATATATAAGTTCACTAATTATTTTAAGTTCATTAATTCTAAAGTTTTAAAGATAAAGCAAGTATAAATATTTGTATAAAGTCTGGTTGAACCGGCGACCTTTCGCAACGCAGTCGTTTCCGCCACTTGCTCGTTATCAGCCACATGGCCCTCGAGATAAATATTTGCCCTAGTTCGGGAACGAACTGACGTCCCTTTAGCTTATATGGGACATCAATTTAGTCTCGAAAGCAGCATTAGCTATTAAAAATATTGAGAACTTGTTTTATAATGTTCAAGTAAGTAGATAAGTATCGGATAATATGTTATTTAAAACAGTTCCACTAGGTAAAAGTCAGGTGCGTGCAGTGAGAGATGCTTATGTAGGCGCTAGGGTAGGCACTCCTTTTATATAATACATTTATGACATAATGGCTTTATGGACTGCATGCCCCTGGTAGAACCATAGTTTAAGATCCACTATGAATACATATAATATGACATCATCGTGTAATAATTTCTGATGCCTTCGTGGTTATTAAACATTGGAATGAAACAGCTACAACGGATTTAACTCTTGTATTTTCCGTTTTCAAAAAACAGCAAATAAAAAGTCCAATAATGTTTTTTAACTATATATCTATGGCTAACACCAATATAAGCTAGCCAAGCAATTAACACTTATATGTTTCACGAGCGCCTAGACAAACTGCGCCGATCGATAATAGCAACCGAACGAAAACCGATCGTAAGATTCGCTAGCGTATGTCAAGTCCATACAAAATTAACATAAGACTATTGTCAGCTCAGTCGTGCTACGATTATGGAATCTGTAAAGGCTCCGAAACGTCAGCAAATAAAATAAAATACGCGAGTTAAATCTGTTAAAGTTGTTTCATTCAAATGTATAATAACCGCGAAGGCATCAGAAATTATTTAGGTACATACAAAATGCTAAGCTTAGAGGGCAAAATGACATAACCTCAGTGCAACTGAATACCTAGTAAGACAGATAATCTTTTAATATAAGTTAGAAGCCCCACAAATTAGTCGCAAATTTAGCGAATAACGCGTAATGCGGTGAACTGTCCTAAGGCGTCATTTGGCGATTCAGCGCGGCCAGCCGAGCGAGAAACTGAGATAGCGGCTTTTGCCTCCTAGGGGAGGTTCAATACATTTGAGTTTATATTTTACGTAGGTATATGCTATTATAAGTAGGTATATAGATGAACTAGCTTCCGCCCGCGACTTCGTCCGCGTGGAAATCCTCCTTTTTGGCAGTCGGTTAAAAAGTAGCCTATGTCCTTTCTCAGGCTCCAGACTTTCTTAGTACCAAATTTCATTTAAATCGGTCCAGTAGTTTTAGCGTGAAAGCGTAACAGACAGACAGACAGACAAAGTTACTTTCGCATTTATAATATTAGTAGGGAAGTAAGGATGTTAGTAAGGATGTATAGTCACTATCACTACATAGTATAAAACAAAGTCGCTTTTTCTGTCCCTATATCCCTATGTACTCTTAAATCTTTAAAACTACGCAACAGATTTTAATGCGGTTTTTTTAATAGATATAGTGATTGTAGAGGAAGGTTCATAGCACCCGTGTGAAGCCGGGGCGGGTCGCTAGTATAATATAAAACAAATAGTTTTTCGCTATATGTCTGTCCCTATGTATATCTCCTTGGATCTTTCATAGATGCGCCGACATCCTCTACATTTAGAGGTTACAGTTTATATATGTCCTAATTGTTATACATATATGGAATCTGTAAAGGTCTTTAAACTTATGTATAAAAACAATGAGCCTAAATTATAGCTATTCATTCAAATAGACATGTAAGTAACATATTGATCTATACTGATATAGGTACCTAATAAAGAGGAAAACTTTGTTTGTTTGGTTGTAATTAATAGGCTCAAAAACTACTGGATGATTTGAAAAATTCTTTCACTGTTAGGAAGCTACACTATTCGTGAGTGACATAGGCTTAATTGAATTTTGAAAAAAATTAGGGATCCGTTCCAAGCCGGGGCGGACCGCTAGTTAGAAATAAAAACGCTAAGTACGAGTAATGGATTTATACTTATGATTTTTATGCTATATTTCTAAAATAATTGGAGTGTTTGCCTTGTTAATAAGCCATTATATGATCGTGTGTGAAACGCTTTGTCGGCGCCGACTGTACGCGACGCGACGCGCCGACATGAAGAGCGGAAACGACTGTACTACAGCCTAGGGCGGGGAAAAACTAACTCCCAAATACCCAAAATTTTCCCAAAAACTTGGCACAAAAATAAAAAAAATGGCCATTTAGGAGTCGGACTCGTGCATGAAGGGGTACTATCTATAAAAACGGCAAAAAATATATAGGTATGTATTTTGTATGGGAACCTTTTTTTATTTTAACACTAGCGGCCCCGGCAGGCGTCGTCCGATTGTTTCGTCAAAGATCTGTCAAAGTCTTCTGTCACTTCTTCATAAGGCTTCATATTTTTCCCGTTTTTTACACATTTTCCACTGTTTCTTCGCTCCTATTGGTCGCAGCGTGATGTTATATAACCTAAAGCCTTCCTCGATAAATGGTCTATCCAACAAAAAAAGAATTTTTGAATTCGAACCAGTAGTTCCTGAGATTAGCGCGTTCAAACAAACAAACAAACTTTATAATATTAGTATAGATATAGATTTGTTGTTATAGCGGCGTCAGAAATAATTACCTACAACATCAGTAAAATTAACAATTGGCTAACAATCACAGATGGACAGACGGACAGCGTAGTTTCAGTAATAGGGGATTGTTTAATTTCAATAGGGTGTTCGATTTACAACAAAACGTTCACGGTGAGTATAATTTCACCATTATTTAGCAAGCTTACGTCTACCCTGTAATCTATTTGGTTTTGCAGCTAACTACAAGTTAGTTTTTCCAGTGTTTAATGTAGTACCTAGACTCGGTTGTAGTCTAGCTTGTGCCTGGTGTGGGGGGGGAGGAGGGTGCCCAGACGGGGGGGCGCCTCACGCAACCGGCGCAATTATATCGCACACCTAGATCTAAAGGGATCTAACTCAAAAACCGGAAGATTTGAGTTATGCACACCATCGGATTCCAGCAAAACCCACCTAAACTAAAACATATTTAAGCTAATATAACTCTGCTAGCTTTATTATAAAAAGTATAAATTTATACAGAAAACTCATGCGTACATATGGACATATTAATCAGTTTCTCGCCTCTCCTGAAAAAGTTGCCTTTTTTGAGTTAGTTCTCTTTAGTTCTAGGTGTGCGATATGTTTGTCGATATCGCATTTGCTTTAATACCTGTCTGGCTTATTTACCATGAAAATGTTTACATTTCATAATTTCTGATGAATGTAGGAACGGTAAAGTTTTGAAACGTCAGCCGATTTAATAAAATAAGCGAGTTAAATCCGTTTATAGTAAGTTAATGTTAGCATTAGACATTTGGTGCCTTCGCGGTTATTACATATTGGAATGTGACAATTGTAAAGAACTAGTTTTTGCCCGCGACTTCGTCTCACGATGAGTACTTTACACAAGATCGTTACAAAATATTATAGGTATTATTGTAAATTTTTATCAAAATCCGTTCAGTAGTTTTTGCGTGACAGTAGAACAAACATACATCCAGACATCAATCCTTACATCTAAACATGCATACATTCTTACAAACTTTCTCGTTTATAATATTAGTAAGGATTTAACACGCGTATTTAATTTATTTGCTGACGATTGGAAAACTTTTAAGTTCGCACCTCCATAGCCGACATACATGTTTTTTTTTGCAAAAGAGGCTTATGTCGCATTATGTGTGTTGTAATGCAAGTAACATAATAATATCCAATTACATAGCGGAGTGTTAAGACCTTATTGAATTATAGCTTCTGTAAAACTAACGGTTCCGGCTGTTAAATTTACTTGACAACTAAATAGAAAAAAAATGATATTTGTAAACTTCTAAAATAGTTATAATTTTATTTCTTCTGTTTGTTTTTCTTATGATATACAATTTTTACGATCACACTATGACTGCATATAATGTGACATAAAATATTTATTTATAATCTATACCTACTAATATTATAAAGAGAAACACTTTGTTTGGTTGTAATGAATAACTCAAAAACTACTGGACCGATTTTAATAATTCACTGTTGGGAAGCTACGTTCACCCTGAGTAACATAGGCTATAGAATATTTAAAAAAAAAAATAAGAAATCCGTACGAAGCCGGGGTGAACCGCTAGTGAGAAATAAATTAATCTATGTGTTTATCGATCTATATTTGCCAATAGTTTCTTGATCTATTTGGAACGAGTGAAACCACGGGACATAGACTAAATGTCCCCTCGCCACTTCTCCCAAATATCGTAATAAGTAAGTACCTAATATAATAAGTTAGTATTTATTAACCCTAAAACGTCTTGGCAACAATACCGCTAGTTGAGCGAATCAATCCGTACATCCGGCGGCCTTTGTCCCGTTGAGTCGTTCATTCACTCACTTCCGGTGCTCCCTAGTCGTAGTGACGTGTTAATATCGATAAGAAATATTGTCGATGATTTGGAAATATCGATATCGTCATTTCTGACGGCTTCGCGGTTATTTATTACACATTCGGATGAAACAAGTTTATACGGATTTAACTTGCGTATTTTATTTTCGCGTAAGACTGTCGTCAACTCGGTCGTGCTACGACTTGAACTGTAAAGGTTCCAAAACCTCACAAAATAGCCAAAGATAATCGCTTAAAAATTTCGGAATTAGGGAGACTTCTGACGTCACGTTATGGTATAAATTATACATTTGTGGAATTTAGTATGGTACGGCAATAGTTATAGGTCATTTAAACTATTATCCAGGCAGCCGAAGTCGGGGGCAGAAATCATTAAATATTATTAGTTAGTGAGTTGAGTCTACTAGTTTTTCGGAAAAACCATTAGGTATCTAGGTACTAAGATAATTTCTGAATGGAATGAAACAACTATTAACTTTAGCGTTAGACTATTGTCAGCTCAGTCGCGCTACGATTATGGAAACTGTAAAGAATCTGAAACGTCAGCAAATAAAATAAAATAAAAATACGCGAGTTAAATCCGTTAATAGTTGTTTCATTCCAAACCATTACTACTGAGAAGAAACATCGCAAGAACACTCGGCAGAAAGTATTTTTTTATTATTAGGTAAGTAACCATTATCTTATTTTATTATTGCACTTTTTATCTATAATGATTTAAGCCATAATTATAATAAATTAAGTATGTTTGTTTACCCTTATCATATCAAAAGTATGTGAAAGGTGTGGCCCCTATGCGTAAGTGGATTTACAACTTTTTTGATAAATAATTGGAGATATCTCGTAAAGAAAGGTTATTATTTAGATAATAATATTATTATTATTCCGAGGAATTATATTGAGTTGAATGTGACAGAACCGTTACTATTGACGCGACAGCTCTAAGTATTTCTACTACTACGTGAGTCAAATTCGTTAAAGTTGTTTCATTCCAATATATTGTATTTACCTAAACCGTCAAAACTTGATTTATAATCAATTTTAAAAGTACAAAAAATAGTGCCGTGGAGAATTTTATCGATATGTTATCGTCACTATCGGATGCAGTTGATTCGGCCGGGTCAGTCCATTTAATACTGCACTTTACTGCACTGAGTGCATTAGAAGGGGAATGCGTTATTGTCTCAGATTGTGTCAACATTGTTAGCTAGGGCCTATCTTGTGCAGTATTTGTATGCACTTAAGACTCTTTTGCAAATTATTTGTATTATGAGGGAAGTTTTAGTATAAGGAGTTGTGTTGCTGTGTTTAATTTGTTAAGTAGTAAAGTTGTTGAATTTGCTCAGGGTCATTTTTAAATGGTAAATTGGGTAGATACTTGATCATTATTAAAAATATAATATTTCTGATGCCTTCGCGGTTATTATACATTGCAATGAAACAACTTTAAATGGATTTAACTCGCGTATTTTATTTTGTTGGATGACGTTTCGGAGCCTTTACAGATTCCGTAATCGTAGCACGACTGAGCTGACAATAGTCTTATGTTATAATTATATTTTTGTACATAGACAAGAGTAGAAACATTTTAGACCCTCAGTGGGATTCGAACCCACGCCTCTGCCTTTACTAGCGGCAACGTGCTGAACCTTTACACCATAAGGACCACTGACAGGTCATCGAATTTATCTACTCCTTTCAATGCGGTCTTTGTACTTTATTGTTTACATGCGAATTTTTCGCTTCAGCGCCATCTGTGTGAAATGCTTTGCAACATTTAGCAAACACGAAACAACTTTATTCATTGTTATTTATATGAAATTCACATTTTAATAATTTATTTCCGCGCTAAAACAACGATTTAGTGGTTGCGTGACGTCAGACCGCCATAAACAAACTAACTCTTGCAATCAGCAGGTCGTAACCATGGCAACTGTGTTTTACATATGTAAATACATACATTCATAAAAGCTACATAACAATATGTTTTGTAATCACTAATAAATATTCGCACACCTAGATCTAAAGGGAGCTAACTCAAAAATCTGAAGAGCTCCCTAAAAAGAAGGATCCGATTCCTTACAACAATATCGCCTCTCCCGAAAAAGTTACTTTTTTTTAAGTTAGCTCCCTTTAGATCTAGGGGTGCGATTATGATTCACGATGTTTGGAAATGTATTTCATAAGGGGGTGAAAAGGGGTGAAAACGAAGTGTACAGTAGAAAACGAGTGTAGTACAATTTTGGGATGTGACAAGAATCACGTAGACGTTTTTCGTTCGACCGATAACGTGTTTTTCATTATCATTGATATCTGTTATTACTAAAAGGAAGTAAAGATTAAAATATTGTAATTTGGTATATAAAGAAATGATCAGAAAATGCAAAGAGTATTTTTATGTTATAATTTCTGATGCCTTCGCGGTTATTATACATTGGAATGAAACAACTAAGTATAGTCGGATTTAACTCGCGTATTTTATTTTATTGTCTGATGTTTTGGAGATTTTTTAAAAAAGGTTTTGAATTATGTCTATTGTATGATATTTTGTTTAATATCAAACAATTAGAGTTTTTCATAAATGTTCAGCAAAATTTCTCTTCTTTCTTCCTTTAGTCTAAAGTAAGTATTAGACAAAATTTCGAGAGTGAATATTTCAAAATCAAATAGAGGAGATTTTTTTTAAATTTTAAGTTTCCACTCTGCATTGAGCAATTTATTAGTTAGTTAGCAAGTATTTTTTTACTTGTACTTATGTATATTTATTATACAGATTAACAAACCTCAACAGTTTTTTTTCAATACAATGTATTTTTACAATGACTAGCTTTTTCGAGATTTATCTGGACATTGTGAAATAGGGCTCGTTTACTAACTAATTATGAATGCACAAAATTAAATAATTGTGATTGTTTGCACTCAGGTCCGGCTGGCCCGCAATCAATGCAACTTTGCATTAACATAACGAGAAATAAGTTTCACAACTAACTTATTTGCAATGTACGACGACTATTGATATATTAAATTAGTTTTTGTCTGAATATTAATTACTACGCCTCGGCTTCGCATGGATCCATATATTTTTTTCAGAATAAATATTATAATTATGTAATATTTAATAATTATTATATTTTTTGTTATTCGGAAATAGTGTAGCTTCCTAACAATGAAATAATATTTCAAATCGGTCCATTCGTTTTTGAGCATTTTCAATATTTTTAAACAAACAAACAAATCTTTCCCGTTATTATATTAGTGTATATATCACAATGGAGTAGTCGCGCTTGATGTTTGCAAGTATCAATCACGTGACGATGATAAATTCTAAATTGTCCCGAACTGCTAACAAATCTTTGTATGTAGTTCGGGCTGTCGCGTTACCCGTTTTAAGCCCCGGTTGACCTGTCAAAACATATAATGAATTTAGTGGTTGTAATCACATAAATAGATGCGCCGGCGCACTCTCGTAAAAGCTTTATGTTATGTGCAACATAAATGTTGGACATGTGTGCAACATAAAATGTTGGACATGTGTGCAACACGTTGTGTTGATATGTGGGGTCTTTGAACTTGATGTTTGTAATTGTCTTTGAATCGTGTTAGTGTTCATTAATTATATTATGGTGATAATTTCTGATGCCTTCGCGGTTATTATACATTGGAATGAAAAAAATGAGTGCCTACTCGACGTGGTACACGCGCGATCCTCACTGCACGCGCCTGTTGACCATATGGTGCTATATACTTATAAAAAGCGGATTTAATTTATGCAAAACCGGGACCGGAAGCTAGTATGCTTGTATTAAATTTATTGCCTCTCCCCAAGTAAGATGTTTATATTTAAATACCCTAAATGTGAAGGCAAAACCCATACAATTAAGTTACAAGTCTGACATTTTTATATCAAAAGCGGACTTAATTTGTTTCGTAGCATGTAATTTGCGAATTATATTGACATTTCATACTGAATGAAGCCTTTTGGCTTTATTATATTATTTATTGATCATTCGAATACATAAAAGTGTTCACGGTTTTGAAGTGAAATGTTTATTTGTTGTGGAGATTTTTTTTCATATATGAATATTTCGTTTTATTCTACACATACTTTTTAAATCCCCTTGTGTGTTGAATTTTAAAAAAAAATTTGGGCACTAAAGCGAAAAAAAATATTTTTAATTTTCGAAGCCAATTTTTATATTTTTTTTATTGATTCTAGCCACTTCGATAGTAAATTCTAAGGGATGACTATGGTGATAAATACTAACTTGTGTCCTTTTCTGGACTTATAAACTATCAAATTTTATCAAAATCGGTTTAACGGTTTTAGAATGAAAAGCTAACAAACAGACAGAGGAAGATACTATCTCAGTTATCATATTAAATAAGGATTTTTGTTTTTTTTACATTAGATTAGATTAATTTATTTCTCAAAAGTCAGTAAGTACATTATTATATTAAATCATCTATCGTGACATACACTTATGTTGAGATCGTCAAAATAAAACAAAGAACAATAAATAACAATTTCATTACAATATGCATATAATGTAAAATATATAATTTATAACAGTCATCAAAAAACTTAATTCGAGCCTACGTTTACGAAGTATGCAGGTGCGTGCAGTGTGGGTGTATGTAGGGTAGGCACAGGGCGTCGTGTCGGTACGGAATGCACTCCACAGGTACGTGACATGTGCGACTCCCACAGGGCTGCCAACCTTCACATTAGAACAGCTCTTGACCGGGGCCCACGCGTGGGCTCGGCATGTCCACGCCCCTAAATGGCAACTTGATGAAAGCACTGAGCTCTTACTAGCGCAGAATCTTACTTTTTATTTGAGCTCCAAAAAATGTGTGGTTCTCGATTTTTACTTTGTAATGAAACAAGTATGAAAGGATTTAACTCGCGTATTTTATTTTTTTTGCTGACGTTTCGGATTCTTTACAGTTTCCATATTGGTAGCATGACTGAGCTGACAATAGTCTTACGCTAAAGTAGTTGTAGGTACTTGTTAATATAGGGATTAGGTATTTGATCAATTTAAAAATCGATTAAATTTTAGAACAAAAAACAGAAGAAAGAAAATTAGAGAAAATTAGAGAAGAAAAAAAACATTTTTCTTTATTGTCATCATTGTACACATCTTTGATTTCATTCATTTATTATGAAATCTTTTTAAATTTGTCTGTCGTTTGACGTCACACCGTTATTTTAAACAAACTTACTCTTACAAAGTGACATCTGTCATTCTAACCAATAAAAAACTTATTAAAATAATAATAAATACGTTTCTTTATATACAATTGACTTGATTAAAATATTTTTTATTGTACACAGTAAAAAATGCGAGCAATTTCTAGTTAAATATAATTATACAGGTACAATTTAAATTTAAATATAAACTCTATAATTGGACACACGACCCTTAATATGATTTTAAATGAGTACAGTCGCACTCATTAAATCTTCTTGATATTACTTACATATAATATGTACTTAACACAACTGAGCTGACAATAGTCTAACCCTTAAGCGCTACGAATATGGAAACTGTAAAGATTTCCAAACGTCACCAAATAGAATACGCCAGTTAAATCCTTTATAATGTTTCACTCCAATGTGTAATAACCGCAAAGACATCCAAAATTAACATTCGGTAGTTTTTACATGAAGTAACAAACATACATCCAGACAGGCGCGTGCAGTAACCCCTTACGCGCATGTACTGCGTCAGGGTAGGCACTCCATACATTTATACCATTGTGCCTATATGGAATGCACGCCCTTGCATCCAGACATACATTGTAACAAAATTTCGCGTATATAATATTAGTAGGATTTTAAAACGCAATAACCGTTTTTTAAATACCGCAGTATTTCGAGTTGACATTACATATCGAGCCTATTAATTGATTTACATTAAACCTTTGGTCGGTGACATTTCGATATGGTCGTTAACTGCACTTGCAATGCTCGATTAGCAATTACTGATTGATCTGTTAAATTGCTTTACGGATATCCGGACTTTATCGGCGAAAGCGAGACTTTAGATTTGACAGAGGGACTGACTGACTATTGTATGAGTTTCTTGCGGCGTTTCTTTTCACAGCGATATTATTTTTAGAAGCGCTAGTAAATATTGACGTGTAAAAGTGTCCCTTCGGTCCTATTTACTTAATAAAGATTTTATTTTTCAATTTTTTTAATAATACTAGACAAGAGTAGAAAAAATCGAGGCCCTCAGTGGGTCATGAACCCACATACACACACACACTTGCCTCTACGCGCTCTATTTGCTGAAGTTTCGAAAACTTTACAGCAAAGTTAGTTTAACGTTAGACTATCTGCTCAGTTGGCTACGAATATGTGAACTGTATTTTTTTTTAAACGTCATCAAAAATAATCAAACACACAAGTTGAATAGGTATTTGTCGACTTTAAATCGAAGACCGAAGCGGTGTTATCAAACATCCTTATCATTTCTGAATAAAGTTTGTACATTTATAATTGTTTATTATTCCCACGCTAGTGACATCGACATACTGTAACAACTTCTCACACAGGGGACCTATTTTACAACATTTGATTAAGTTCCAATATTACTTTTCTTTATTTCTTTCTTTTTCTCTCTTTTTTGCTTTACTATGTATTTGAACAGTGAGGAGTGAGTGACCAGGCGCGTGCAGTGGGGAGAGCGTAAGTATGGCACCAGGGTAGGCACTTCATACATTACTAATATTGTGCCTATATGGAATGCACGCCCTTGGTGAGGACATATAGGTATATAGGGATTTCAAGTGAAATGGCTTATGGAATTAACTTATATTTTATAGATTGTCAGTATTACTCACTTGTAAGCATATTTTATCACGTTATTTGTCACGCTGTGGCAATGCAGGTTGGCGGGTCCCATCGATCTGTCATCATTAGAATAAATCGACATGTGCCACCTACGTAGGTTGTACACAGATAATACTGACAGAGTAATGCTCTAGTTTTATTAGGGTTCTGTAGGCTGTATAACAGAGATTTTGTTTTTTTTTGTAGTGTTGGCCATACTGTTGATATCCAAGGGCGTGCTTTCGATATAGGCATATTGTCATAAGTGATGCAGTGCCTACCCTTTGTCTTCATAGTAATATGGCTCGGCACTGCACGTGTCTGTTGACATTTGTGTTAACATACATACATCATAAATGCCATTGACATATTTTAGAAAGGTTGGCCCGTCACTTTGTCGTCACTAAAAATGTGTTCCATAACCTATAGTGTATATTGTACTGATGTTATGTATATTATCTGTTATATTATCTGTCAAATTTGAGTCAATATTTAGTTAAGTATAATATTTAAGAAAAAGAAATTTGTTCGCAGAAATATATTTTTATTTACTTACCAATGTTATATTATAAAACTAGTACCTATCTCAGATGTTCGTCATTGTGGTGACATAATAATTATAAAAGAGAGAATCGAAATATTATGTCAGGATGACATAAACTAGGTAAGTAAGTAAGTAGGTATATATTTTTATTGAACCAACATCTATTTTCTATCCACTCGCTCTTGACTAATACCTTGACACTTGACAGCCATTTGACGTTTCGACACCATCCCCAAGATGGCGGCGATCTGTCATTCGTTACGGAGAGCTGTCACGTTGATGAATTCATTTTCTTATCTGTTGATTGTGTTTTTTTAATTCAATTATTGGCAAGGACGTTGATAATTAATGATTTCGGCAATAGAATTATGTGTTATTGATGTTATTATGTAAGTAATAGTTATTTGGGTGTATTAAATCGGCGGAACTTTAATTATTATCTAAAATAGTTTCTGCACGCGACTTCGTCTGCGCTCGATAAGCACCTACGTTTCAACCCTTAGCGGGTAAATTGTCAAAAATCGTTTCTTAGTGCTCCTTAACGTTATAAAAGGAACTCCTTTTGCAAAAGTTCAAGTCTCTAACCCTTATTGTTTAGGCCCTCCGTTGATATATCAGTCATTAAGTCAACTTCTCTTTTTAACCGACTTCAAAAAAGGAGGAGGTTATCAATTCGTCGGGATGTTTTATTTTTTATATAATATTATTTATATATTAATACTAGCTGACCCAGCGAACTTCGTACCGCGTATACAGTTTTTTTTTCTATTTTTTTCCAAGTTTTCTCACCTTTTAAACCTTCCCTGGAGCTCCACAAACAGTTTAAAACTAAAATCAGCCAAATCGGTTTAGCCGTTTTCAAGTTTTAGCCAGACTAACGAACATCAATTCATTTTTATTTATATAGATAGATATTTTTAGACCATTCACACTAATTGATGAGGTTCCAAATTATTGTTTAATTTGAGTCCTCATCAATTAGTGAGAATCTTGTAGAAGACTAGACCATGGATAAACAAACATACATAAGTTAACAGGCGCGTGCAGTGAGAGTCGCATATGTACGGCGTCAGGGTAGGCACTCCATACATTTATACCATTGTGCCTATATGGAATGCACGCTTTTGCATAAGTACATAATTATAAGACATCCATGGCTCAGGTACGAATTCTCGTGCGCATCACACGTGCTGCTCCTACCAGTACAAACAGGCCGTCAAATAATTCAACAATGAGTTATAGGTTTAATTTTTTGTAGCTTTCCCAAAAAACAGATGGCCTATAAAAATATTACCAAATAAAACGCGCGACCAAAAAGGATTTATTACCGCCCTGTATTTATTTATATAAAGTTTTATAGCGTACTTAAATCTTTACAAGTTTACACTGAACTTCCTTTCTTGAGCAAATCGTTAAGTCTAGTTTTGGAGCTAAAACCTGCGTTTTTAACATAAATTATAATGAACCTTAATTATTACAAATTAGAGTACATTACGCAATAGCTATGTTGCTTTGAATGTTGACTGTTTAATTTGGACCTTATGTTGCTTTGTTTAGAGTATATTTTTAAATAGATTATTTTTTATGTTTTGAGTAGGTACATAGTTACTTAGAGACATCTGTTTAGACGATAAGTTGTTTTCACTTGAATTAAGGCACTTATGTATATATGTACTTATATACATGTACATATATATTTTTACTAATATTTAACTTAAGTATTGAGAACATGACAGTTTAGCAGTTTGAGATACTCTTTCAATGAGGAATTGTACTCAAGGGCGTGCATGCCATATAGGCACAGGCAGTGTCGCTAGTGTATGAAGTGCCTACCCTAGCGCCATACTTACGCTCCCCCCACTGCACGCGCCTGTTGTACTTTATTTTTTTATAGGCAATTGCGAAAGAGTCAGACATATAATATAAACCGGTTAAGACAGACAGATAGAATATTATATTTAACATATAATATTAGTAGAAATTTAATTGTATTGTACATATATCTTTTTGAAAGATAGATGCCGAAGTGTATAGGGTACCAACATATCAATATTTACAAAACAAATGCAGTAACTGTGCATACATGTGAGTGCATTTGCGTTATCACATGCACCGCGGTGCACTGTGAACATCTGCGCTGCATCACGCTGCGTAAAGCGACACTAATTCAGGGTTGCCACAATTTTTTTTAATAATTATTATAATTTTTAGTTGCAGATATTATTGGAATGAAACAACTATTAACGGATTTAACTCGCGTATTTTTATTTTATTTTATTTGCTCACTTAAAACTAATTAAATCACTTTCACCCGTCATGACATACGGAGCCGAAACGTGGACACTGACGGTACGGCTGGTTCACAAATTAAAAGTCGCTCAGCGGGCTATGGAAAGGGCTATGCTCGGCGTTTCTCTGCGGGATCGAATCAAAAATGAGGTGATTCGGCAGAGAACCAGAGTCATCGACATAGCCCACCGGATTAGCAAGTTAAAGTGGCAGTGGGCTGGCCATATTAGCCGAAGAACCGATAACCGTTGGAGTAAACGTGTTCTAGAGTGGAGACCGCGTCTCGGCAAGCGTAGTGTAGGACGTCCTCAGGCAAGGTGGAGTGACGATTTGCGTAGGATGGCTGGCAGGAGCTGGATGCGAGCAGCCGAAGATAGAGCAAAGTGGCGTGCAATTGGAGAGGCCTATGTCCAGCAGTGGACTGCGATGGGCTGATGATGATGATGATGATGATGAAATCACTTTAGCGTTAGACTATTGTCAGCTCAGTCGTGCTACGATTATGGAAACTGTAAAGAATCGGAAACGTCAGCTAATAAAATTTCATCATTCATTCCAATGTGTAATAACCGCGAAGGCATCAGAAATTATTATGCAGATATTCTGTTAAATGTCGGAAGTTATTTACATTTGTACAAAGTCCTTGCTTTTTCAATAGTTTGTACCAGGTTACAATAATGTTTTTAACGTAATACTATGTTAATTTAATAAGTATGTAAGAAGTCAAAACAGTCTATAAGAAGGTACAGATTGATCAAAATTGCTATTAATTCATATTAACTGAAATTATGTGTTGTCATGTCCCTTATTCAAATAAATAAATATGCACTGTTTGTTATTGAAAAATCACTTATTTATTCAATATTCATTAAAATCATTAACAAACAAAACCTTTCTATTTGACGGCCTGTTGGTCTAGTGGTCAGAGGCCCTGATTACGAAACCGGAGGTTGCGGGTTCGAATCCCGCTAGGGGCAGATGTCAATGTGATGAGCACTGGCATCTGTACCTGAGTCTTGGATGTCTTATATGTATTTATGTATATTTATCCGTTGTCTAGTACCCATAACACAAGCTTTGCTTAAAATTGGACTAGATAATTGGTGTGAATTGTCCAAAGATATTTATTTATTTATTTTATTCATGAGAAAATAAAGAACCTAAACGGCTAAACAGATTTTGATCAAAGCAAGGGCGAGCATTTCATAAAGGCACATTGCCTACCATGATGCCATACTTACACCCCCCTCATTGCATGCGCCTGGATCAAAGATACTTGAGAACGTTTCAAACAAAAAAACAGAATCAAAATCGGTTCATCCGCACGAGAGCTATCAGACACACACACACACACACAATCAAATTTATAACACTCGTAGTTTTTGCTTCGAGGATTAATAAACTGAATTAAGTCTTGGAATTAAACAACTATTAACGGATTTAACTCGCGTATTTTTATTTTATTTTCTGACGTTTCGGATTCTTTACAGTTTCCGTAATCGTAGCACGACTGAGCTGACAATAGTCTAACGCTAAAGTGATTTATACAGTTATGCAAACTACCATATATTAAATTATAAATTTTGAAAAACTACCCTATCCTAAATTATGAAATATTAATGTTAAATTTTACGCAAACGTCAGCAAATAAAATAAAATAAAAATACGCGAGTTAAATCCGTCAATAGTTGTTTCATTCCAATGTGTAATAACCGCAAAGGCATCTGAAATTATTAATTAAGTCTTATTAAGTCGGCAGCCCTACCACCCGCATGTGGCGCGGGCGCAGCCGAAAGCGCGACCCTCTCCCCTCTCCTCCTCCCTCCCCCTCTCCGCCCCCTCCCCCTTCTTCCCCCTCTCCCCCTAAAACACACACGACGCTTTGATGGAGCGCGCATCCTGTTTAGATTCCGTGAAACAAATATAATGTTCACAAAGTTTCCTACGGTCTGTTTAATTTCTTCATTATTTCAGGAAGTATGCAGTAGCGGAAAGAATTGCGTAATTATGTTATGTAATAATTTCTAAGTATTTTCCCGGTTATTACACATTGAAATGAAATAAAGATTATGTTCTTAAATCGTGATTTTAATTATTTGCTAATATTAAAAAAAAATATGTAAGTAC
Organism: Polylopha cassiicola; assembly: GCA_038024825.1. Taxonomy (NCBI): domain Eukaryota; kingdom Metazoa; phylum Arthropoda; class Insecta; order Lepidoptera; family Tortricidae; genus Polylopha; species Polylopha cassiicola. Next base: position 9,356,604 of record CP149062.1, read on the forward strand.
AGTAAAGTTTAACCAGCTAACTTTTAGACTATCTTCAGCTCAGTCGTGCTACGAATATGGGAACTGTTAAATTTTATTGAATAATTAATGTGATTTTAAATATAGTGTTATGTAACTTGCACCGAATAAACGTTTTCTATTGTATTCAATGTATGAAATCAATTCATGAATTTTATTTATCTCCAATCCGGCTCGAAGGACCAAACTTTTTACTACCTAAGAGTCAAGGCGTGAAAACTCTGGTCGCTGTCAAAAGTGACATAATTGTTCTTGACAGGCGGGAGGCGCCACGACAGGCGACGGGGAAAGGGCGGGCCCATCCTTATAGTGTCAAACTGTCAAATTGCAAGTTGACAGTGACGCGGGGATGGCCTTTTGATAGTAATTGAGAGAAGACAGGTTTATTGTAAACTAGCTTCTGCCCGCGTCTTCTTGCAGTCGGTTAAAAAGTAGCCTATGTCCTTTCTCAGGCTTCAGACTTTCTTTGTACCAAATTTCATTTAAACCGCTTCAGTAGTTTTAGTGTGAAAGCGTAACAAACAGACAGACAGAGTTACTTTCGCATTTATAATATTAGTAGTGATTAGTAAGGATGTATGTGGAGTTAAATTTTCAATATATTTTGGTTAATAATTAAATTTATTTAATGAGAATGTGAAAATGAGAATGTACGAGAGAGATCTTTCGCTAGTAAATGAAAAGGTCTCAGATTATTTCTGTTTTTCTTTAAAAGGTGGATAAGACAAAAAAAAAACTATTCCTGTATTTTTCTGATTTGTAAGCACCTATTTTCAATTGACATACTTCTTGGGATGTTAAAGTTAAAGAAATTGTCAAGTCATTATATATTTCTTCAATACATAATCTATACTAATACTATAAAGCTGAAGAGTTTGTTTGTTTGAACGCGCTAATCTCAGGAACTAATTACTGGTTCGAATTGAAAAAAACTTTTTTTGTTGGATAGACCATTCATCGAGGAAGGCTTTAGGCTACATAACATCACGCTGCGACCAATAGGAGCGAAGGAACAGTGGAAAATGTGTAAAAAACAGCGAAAATAATTATTCCACGCGGACGAAGTCGCTGGCAGAAGCTAGTATATTATAATCTTGATCACTTTTCAGTGGCCGACTATTAAATGTATAAAAACAGTATTGCCGTGAAATTTATTCGTAAGTAGTAAAACGAAAATGATATAGAAACATAGACAATTTTTTTTTTGGAAAACACACGTCCATAAATTCTGCAATACACAAACACGAAAGAGATTTACAACAATAAAGTACGATTTGTAATTGTAATTACCCAGTACTCTTATCGCGGCGGGTGATTTATAGATAAATTATAATTGCTATTGTTAATTAGTATCACTATACGTAAACTAGTCAAAGATACTGATAAGAGTAATTGTAACACTGATACTGCACTGCCTGCAAATTAATCGACCTTGCACCACATTTATAAGATACATAAATACATACATAAACTTGATTCTAAATTATCTTTTCTTATTTATGTTAATAAATTATTCTTATTCTTATTATTCACTTCGCACTGATCCCTTTTTTTAACCCCCGACGCAAAAACGACGGGGTGTTATAAGTTTGACGTGTCTCTGTGTGTGTGTGTGTCTGTCTGTGGCATCATAGCTCCCTAACGCATGAACCGATTTTGATTCTGTTTTTTTTGTTTGAAAGGTGATTATGTCGGGAGTGTTCTTAGCTATGTTTAATGAAAATCGGTTCAGTAGTTTAATAATTAGGGGGGGCTGAAAGAGGGGATGGAAAAATAAATGTCTACAAATATACTCGAGTGGGGTATCGAATGAAAGAGGATCACGTGTACAGTACAACAATGAAATTATAATGAAAATCGGTTGAGTCTTCAAAAAATATTGGGAGTGAAAGTGGGAATGGAAAACCAAAATTAAATGTCTACAAATATACCCGAGTGGGATATCAAATGAAAGAGGATCGCGTGTACATTACAAAATTGTTTAAAGCCTATGTCACTCGGGAATAGTGTAGCTTTCCAACAGTGAAAGAATTTTTCAAATCGGTCCAGCCGTTCTGGAGCCTATTCAATCCAAACAAACAAACAAACCTTTCCTCTTTATAATATTAGTATAGATCAACCCGACACTGGATCCGCATCCTTTTGCATACTATTTATGAAAATTTCCTTTCACATTAGCAAAGAAATATCAGCTTGATAATTTCCCCACTCACTTAATTGAGAATAACCATACCTATAACCCCCAGGGTATCCCAATAATCTTCTCTCCTACTCCACCAATTGGCTGGATTCCATTTTTTTTCACCGGTGCATATGACATCACCGCTCCAACTTAATTCTCAAAGACTGCATTCACGTCAGACAAAAGACGTGCGATTTTCAATTGTAATTCTGCGCAAGCGCCGGCCATACATTATGCATCGTGCGCGGGCGATCCTTGCTTAAGTATAGATCTTTATCAGGAGACATACTAAACTCATGCCGGTTTGAGGATGGCCCATTTTGAGTCCCGGTTACTGTTGGTGGGGTGTCCATAATAAATGTCAAAAACTATGAATACTGTGACGAACTATGGTGTATTTTTTTGGTGATTAAGACGTATTTGATAGCTACGCCTTACGCGCTACTCGTAAGATATAGCAATCAGTAATGTGATTGCTACCTATATATCTTACTAACTAGCGGCCCGCCCCGGTTTGCCAAAAGAATTAAATTATTAAAATCGGTCCAGTACTTTTTGAGTTTATTCGTTACATACAAAAATACAAATCCTCTTTATTATATTAGTATAGACGAGTACATAATCATCAATCAGTGGTCCCGGCAGACGCCAAAACAGCGCTACATTAAAGAAGACATAGAAATTAATCTATCGATTTTTGATAGTTTTTGACATTGAGATAATCGCTGCTTTTCTAGAATAGTGTCACAACTCGAAATAATTTGTTACTCCATTTAAGATTGTAAACCGTCACATATAAATTTCAATTCAGAATGGTGACACATTTCGAGTTGTGACACTATTCCAGAAAAGCAGCGATTATGTTAAAGTTTGCGTAAATTTTCTATTTTTCGGCGCAACTCTCTTACATCAGAACCTTCTCCTGGTCATAATAAACACAACAAAAACGTGATATGTATTTATTTGTGGTTAGAGTTTAAGTAACTACTGGGTTAAAGTTAATTGTGATGTTCTTTGACTGCACAATAGCATTATTCATTTACCAAACATAGTTTTAACTTCCTATCTGATCTTGAACAACCAGTGTTTGGATCACTGAACGAATAAATAAATAAATATCTTTGAACAATTCACACCAATTATCTAGTCCCATTTTAAGCAAAGCTTGTGTTATGGGTACTAGACAACGGATAAATAAACATAAATACATATAAGACATCCAAGACTCAGGTACAGATGCCAGTGCTCATCACATTGACATCTGCCCTTAGCGGGATTCGAACCCGCAACCTCTACTCCGGTTTCGTAGTCAGGGCCTCTGACCACTAGACTAACAGGTCGTCAAAAGTTGAAAAGTTATACATTATACCCTTGTAACTTTAGAGCCTAACTCTCAAGTATCATTCAATAAATTAAAATTAACCACTCCATATTTATATCAACTACAAAGTAGTTTAAAAACACTTGAACTGCATGTAACTTTTATTGATATTAACGCAATTGAACAGAACGGCTTTAACATTGCATTAAAAATGCATAAAAGTGAACGACACTACGAGGCCGGCTGCGACATTTGATACGGATCCAATTGCACCGGCGATGCACTTTCTGCATGCATTCGGATACTAAATATGAGCTTTTTAGGTTCAGGATTAACATGAATACTTTTATCTACATTGGAATGAAACAACTATAAACGGAATTATTTCTGATGCCTTCCCGGTTATTATACATTGGAATGAAACAACTATAAATGGAATTATTTCTGATGCCTTCCCGGTTATTATACATTGGAATGAAACAACTATAAATGGAATTATTTCTGATGCCTTCCCGGTTATTATACATTGGAATGAAACAACTTTAGACGGATTTAACTCTCTTTAGCATAAGACTATTGTCAGCTCAGTCGTGCTACGATTATAGAAACTGTAAAATTTAAAATATGTACGCGACTTAAGTCCGTATATAGTTGTTTCACTCCAAAGAATCATTCAATTTGGTGCAGTCCAGAATTACCCATACATTTTACTCATTATCTATATCTATAGGTACTAATGTAATAAAAAGGAAAGGTTTGTTTGGATTGAATAGGCTCCAAAACGACTGAATTGAAAAATTATTTCACTTTTGGGAAGCGACACTATTCACGTGATTGACATAACCTATATTTCATTTTGAAGCCGAGACGGACCGCTTTTTTTTTTGCGAAAGTAACTCTGTCTGTCTGTCTGTTACGCTTTCACGCTAAAACTACTGGACCGATTTAAATGAAATTTGGTACAAAGAAAGTCTGGAGCCTGAGAAAGGACATAGACTACTTTTTAACCGACTGCAAAAAAGGAGGAGTTCCACGCGGACGAAGTCGCGGGCAGAAGCTAGTAACCTATATTTCATTTTGAAGCCGAGGCGCACCGCTTTTTATTATATGTATATACTATATATAGAAGAAGAAGATAGATGAAATGCAATTCCGTGAATCGGAACGCAGCAGCGCGTGTGCATCGTAGATCCTCATCAGGGACAATTAACTGCAATTCACGTGGTTGCTGTACCTTGCACCAATTGACTGCATTCCTACATGTCACATAAACAACTAACTCTTTAAGCAGGTACTTGGTGGAAATTGTAGCGGGATCGAATCTGGTAGGAAGCAGAATGACTCCAAGATTTATAGGTGACTAGCTTCTGCCAGCGACTTCGTCCGCGTGGAACAGTTATTTTCCTTGTTTTTTCCACATTTTTCACTGTTTCTTCGCTCCTATTGGTCGCAGCGTGATGTTATAATATAGCCTAAAGCCATCCTCGATAAATGGTCTAATCAACATACCAAATTTCATTTAAATCGGTCCTGTAGTTTTAGCGTAACAGACAGACAGACAGACAGAGTTACTTTCGCATTTATAATATTAGTAGGGATTGAAGTATTTTTGTAAGGGGGAGGGGGGTGTGAATATTAGTGGAGTTAAGGCAATACTACTCAATACGTGTACTGAAAATGTGATCTAGGGCCCTAGACAAGTGCCCAACGTTCAACGTTAACGTTAAACGTTAGGACCGAAATGTATGGGATTTGACATCCGCGAACGACTGTCACGTACGTCACAAATGTCAAATCCCATACATTTTGGTGCTAACGTTTAACGTTAACGTTGAACGTTGGGCACTTGTCTAGCCCCCCTAGTGTTTGGAAATTCCTCCCTTATGGGGTTGAAAACCAAAGAAAATATATTTTACGGGTTTAAAATCAGAGTCAGGAAGCCTGTTTTACATGAGCTTTAAATTAGAAAAAAATCTATACTAATATTATAAAGCTGAAGAGTTGTTGTTGTTTGTTTGTTTGTTTGTTTGAACGCGCTAATCTCAGGAATTACTGGTTCGAATTCAAAAATTCTTTTTTTGTTGGATAGACCATTTATCGAGGAAGGCTTTAGGCTATATAACATCACGCTGCGACCAATAGGAGCGAAGAAACAGTGGAAAATGTGTAAAAAACGGGAAAATTATGAAGCCTTATGAAGAAGTGACAGAAGACTTTGACAGATCTTTGACGAAACAATCGGACGGGCAGGACGACGTCTGCCGGGGCCGCTAGTATAATATATTACTATGATTTCTAATAATTATGTATTTCCTAGTAGGTACGTACCTATCAAGTAAGTACCTAGAATATTACGTACATTTACGTGCGATAAATGTAAAACTTGTTACATTACATTGTGTATTCTAAATAAAACGGAACGGAATATTTTAAAATAAAACCATATCAATTAGCGTGGAACAAGAAAACAAGTATACATGAATAAATTAATAATCTGTAAGTGCATGCACTGAGTGCACTGGCGCCGCTGCATCAGCCGGTGCACATTGTCGAGATCTCAATTTCATTATAATATATTTGCATTGATATATAATTAACTAGCTTCTGCCCGCGACTTCGTCCGCGTGGAACTCCTCCTTTTTTGCAGTCGGTTAAAAAGTAGCCTATGTCCTTTCTCAGGCTCCAGACTTTCTTTGTACCAAATTTCATTTAAATCGGTCCAGTAGTTTTAGCGTGAAAGCGTAACAGACAGACAGACAGACAGACAGAGTTACTTTCGCATTTATAATATTACTAGCTTCTGCCCGCGACTTCGTCCGCGCGGAACTCCTCCTTTTTTGCAGTCGGTTAAAAAGTAGCCTATGTCCTTTCTCAGGCTCCAGACTTTCTTTGTACCAAATTTCATTTAAATCGGTCCAGTAGTTTTAGCGTGAAAGCGTAACAGACAGACAGACAGACAGAGTTACTTTCGCATTTATAATATTAGTAGGATTTGCATTGATATATATTTAATGTACCCTATTTTGATTGTTGACATTTTCTGTATTTTTTTTCCTCGTAAAGGGGATTTCATTAACTTAGTTTTGGCTCATAATACAAGAATTACCAACAGCGCAAGTGCTTTTTTACCAAAACCTAATAAGAGTTGGAATGAAACAGCTATTAACGGATTTAACTCGCGTATTTTTATTTTATTTGCTGACGTGTCGGATTTACATTGGTACAATGTAGGTACTTACAATCAAGATCTTTTTTTTATTTGGTGATATTATTAAAATTTAATGCAGGTGAATCCAGTAATTTATGACGTGTTTAGGCTGTAAAGACATCACAATAATTTAATAATTTCTGATGCCTTCGCGGTAATAACACATTGGAATGTAACAACTATGTACGGATTTAACACGCGTATATTTTATATTATTTTCTGACGTTTTGGAATCTTTACAGTTTCCATAATCGTAGCACGATTGAACTGACAATAGCCGAACACTTTAGCGTCATTCCAATCCTACTACTATTATAAAGGCGAAAGTTTGTAAGTATGGATGTATGGATGTATGGATGTTTGTCACTCTTTCACGTAAAAACTACTGGACCGATTTAAATAAAATTTGGTACAAAGAAAGTCTGGAGCCTGAGAAAGAACATCTAGGCTACTTTTTAACCGACTTCAAAAAAGGAGGAGTTCCACGCGGACGAAGTCGCGGGCAGAAGCTAGTATCACATAAATTTGCTTACCGAATGACCGCCCTGGTATAGCATCACTATATCTCATTGGTTTGTTCTACTTGCGCAGACGCATCCTCACCGCCCACTGAGCTTTTTGCGCGTCTACCCACACTTTCCTAAGACTTTTTTTGCAGTTACTAATCTAGAATTATTCCTCTATATTAGGAGTGATAAATGGATTAATTATATTAATTGCTTCCTTACGATCTTTTTTATTTATTATTGCTAAAGTATTTTTGTCTGACGCTGTTTGTGACTAATTTTAAATATAATCTAATACATATATAAAATTGTCGTGTTTATTCGCTGAGTCAGCTAGTAAGATTATATATATTTTAAAGTAAAAGTTAAATTTAAGTTTATCTTATAAAATAAATGACAGAAATTGAAGTGACAACAAAACAAATCTACAAGGGCGTATATAAGGGACCTTCCAGTTAACCGAAAACATCAGCCTCTTTACTAAGTAACTTTATTTTATTCTCAAGTAAATAACACGCCACTCACCCGGTTTCACTTTCGTGGCAATTCATTGTTCAAATATGGCGCCTATAGCCCATATCGGAGAGATATGTTTATACCGTTTTTGTCTTCCGAAAAACCGTTTCCGTAAACAAGAGTGACGGAATAATACGGTTTTAAAGTAAATCAACTATATATGGAGCAATTCATCGGAAGCAAGGGCGTGCGTTTCACACAGGCAGTGTAACGTGTGGAGTGCCTACCCTGACGACTGCACGCGCCTGTGTGGTAAACAGACAAATTTCACCCAGCAAATTTTGTACCGTGTTTAAGGAGAAAATAAATTTTCTTCTCGCTGTATATTTTGGATTGAAACTACCTATTATAATGGTTTTAACTAGCGTATTTTATTTGCTGACTTTTTGAAAACTTTACGCGTTACAATGTTGCAGCTCAGTAGTGCTACGTATATGGGAGTTGTATTAATAAAAATAAAATACGCGAGTTAAATACGTTATAAGTAATCATTCCAACGAGTATTAACCGCAAAAGCGTCAGTAATCATGATGTAAACATTGTCATAATATAAAAAACCAGAATGTAGGTACTTGTATTTAATTTTCGTTTGCCATATATTTTAACATAACAAAATATTTCTGCTATTGTCATTCGCAGTTTAGCCACCTCACCAACTTCACAAAAACAAAAGATCATCAGATCTGTACTAGGCCAAAGGACCGTAAAAGAAGTGAGTACGGTCACCCACAAAAGTTTAACATACACACGTCCACAAGCTTTTAAGAATGTGGTAAGTAATAAGGACTTTTTTTGCATTTTGAGTTGTGACATTTGATCGATACTGTACGACCTGCGCACGCGCCTCTTTGTAAACAAATTGTAATGATAGCGTTGTTCCATTGAACGACGATACGGCTTTAAATTTTGCACAGGAGTTGCTTTTTTGACGTACGCACTAAGAAAGGACTTTTGAAAATACTCACATACCCCAAGGAGGTAAAACGGGGATGCTTATCGAGCGTAGGCGAAGTCGCGGGCAGAAGCTAGTTTATTATGGAACGTCGTTCCTATAAGGATGGATCCAGGACCCCATGACCCCCCTTCTCGGCATGGGCGTGCAGTCCATACAGGCACAGTGTCACTAATGTATGGAGTGCCTACCCAGGCGCCATACTAACGCTACCCTCACTGCACGCGCCTGCCTCTCGAACCCTGATATAGCAAGGAATTTTATATTTTTCCACAAATCGCTATTGATTAAATGACTATTTTTAAATAGAACTTAACTGACTGACCCCTACCCCCACCCCCTACTACAAAGCTTGACCAGCCCTGGCCTAGCGTACATGCATTATCAGTGGACCCTAAGACGTGTGACAGTGGGCAATGTCCAAATGTCAGGTTGTTTGTGCGACGCCGCCCACCGTCCGCCGGCGCACGTCGCGCCGTGGGCGGCGGATGACATTCCCGCGACGGACCTGTCACTAATGAGCGAAAGGAGTTTACTGCCTACCTGCGGGAAAGGATATATCCATATACGGTATATCGGTCAAATACGTTAGGTACGGTCAAGGGGGTTTCACTCCGCCGCCGCGCCGTTCCGACGCCGAGCTACGGGCCTCCCCAATGCTTGGGGCGAATCGTCAGTGGTTGCCGCGAAGTGGCCCGTGACGCACGCGCGCGCTTCTTACGCAGCTACAGTACTGACAACCCTATTCAGAACGTCTGACAAGGTGCGGAATAATGTCGACCTTCGCGCGGCGCCAGAGAGCTCAATGTCGGCTGCTCGCTTGCGGTCCGTTTGCTAATAATAATTATGTAGGCACATAAAAGGCGGCATTTGTGAACATCAAAGCAGTGAAACTTCTGTACTTGTACTATTATCTATTCTGTGGTACGGTGATAAATTTGCACTGATTACAGCGAAACTGTTGCATTGCACATTGCGCGTAGAGCAGATGTCAGGCCTCCTACTCATACGTGGTCCGACGACCTGGTGAAGATTGCTGGTAAGAATGCAGGCGCGTGCAGTGAGGGAAGTGTAAGTATGGCGTCAGGGTAGGCACTTCATACATGACCCTGTGCCAGCTGTATGGAATGCACGCCCTTGGATGGAAGAGAGGCACGTGACCGGTCGATGTGGTTATCGTTTTAGACCTATGTCGAGCAGTGGATGTCTTTTGGTTAATATGATGATGGTAGCGAAACGGTTGGGACACAAATTTGTATGAAACATTTATGGTGTTATGGAAAAGGGAGATGGTTGAGAATTATGCAACAATTTAAAGGATTTTAAAAATCTAGACACGCACTAGCGTAAGCAAGTTCAAGGTAACAGAACTGACGAGCAGTACCGTGTGTAATAGGTATTACATTAACCAAATGTTGCCACTTTTGACCCCCTAGAATCACTATATTGAGACTTGCGAGATACTTACGAATTTCTTTTTTTATTGTTTGCATTGTTTTACCAATATAAATAATAATATACTTACTTAAAACTTATTCGTCGCGAATTTTCTATTCTTCAGTAAAACGTGTACCTACGCCTAAAATTAAGAAACTTTAAATTGATAATTTTGTAGGTAACGAAAATTACCCACACATTTATAAATAAGTACCTACATACGGCAAATTTCTTCACAAAACTGATATTTTTTTTTTTAAATTGAAGCCCTTAATTACGTTTTAGTTGTGTTCTTAAAACCAAAAAACGTACAATAGTGACAAATCCCTACTAGTCCCTACTCCCTACTAATATTATAAATGCGAAAGTAACTCTGTCTGTCTGTCTGTCTGTTACGGTGAAAGCGTAACGCTAAAACTACTGCACCGATTTAAATGAAATTCGGTACAAAGAAAGTCTGAAGTCTGAGAAAGGACATAGGCTACTTTTTAACCGACTGCAAAAAAGGAGGAGTTCCACGCGGACGAAGTCGCGGGCAGAAGCTAGAGGGTATATATTTTTGATTTGTTAACCTATGAATAACCTCTAATCAAAGTTAACTGTCTCTGTGGCCGTAACAAGTGATTAACGTATGTCAACAGAGTACCGTAAAGCAAGATTCGCGTATCTTCGCTAAAATCATAATATTTTAGCATCTGTGGTTTCGCGAAATTGGCGTGCTAGATTATCTGTGCTGATTAAAACTTGTTCAAACGTTGAACTTTGCAAATGCCGTAGTGTAGATCGTTCTTTTTTTTTTTATAAAATCACTCCAAGCGCTCGCATCGCCATGACACTGGGAAAGGCAAATGGCATGGGTGCGGGGCACAGGTTTCATGCGCATTTCGATATATGGAACTAGTTGTCTCAGATTTAAGCCGGGGGATCATTTGACCTTCAGGGATCATATTACCTCACAGTCCCCTATATATATATATTTTTTACCATTGTATTTATGTCCAAAATTGTTGTGTATGATATTATTATGTGTGTGTTTGTTGAACTGTATCGGTCGAATACCACGTCACCCTCGGCCAGGCTCCAGCGGAAGATCAGCGCTGTGGCATGCACTGTCGTGTCGCAGCAAAATGCTGAGCTGGAGACCCTTTTACCACATTTATTGTAGATTAAGTATTTTTATTTTTTGTTATTTCTGTAATTTTGTAATGTGTGGTAAATAAATATTTTCTTTCTTTCTTTCTTCTTTACCTTACATAGAGTTATACGTACTTAATACTACTTATTGTCTTTTCAAGATGGCCGAAAAAAGCTGTTTGCAACTTATCTAACAAAATAAAGAAATTGTTTGCATTTTACAAATAAACATGAGTAGATCAATTTAAAGAAAAATTTGTTCATCAGATAAACACTTTTTTTTTCTTATTTTTTTTTAACTCTATAATGATGTGTAAAGTTTTATCATATATTATTATATTAAAATAATTCTGTGTCTTTATTTCAGGTACGGGTGTTTTTCTTAGTTCTTCTATGTTTAGGTAAGTAAGAATAATTGATGAGACCAATACACTCATCTTATTGTTACATTTTAAGGTTACCTCTATGTACTAAAATCACCGTTAATTTCTTAGAATCAACACTACACTATATTTTCTCATTTGACCCATACTATATTCAATAGAGGATTGTTATTTTTTTACCAGTTGACACAATTATTCCGTTCTCAAAAACAATTGTATGACAATCGCGTCAGCGCACTCACGCGCACGCACGTGTCAAAATTACAAGATGGCGGACTGTTCTCAGAACCAACTGTCACCTGTTGTGGATCTAACGAGATCTAGCAGTTACATTGGAAAGAAAATTAACTCGTAGGCGTGGAATTGCAATAGTTATCTGCTAACATTCACTGTTTTAAACCGGGGACGAATTATTATATACTAGCTTCTGCCCGCGACTTCGTCCGCGTGGAACTCCTCCTTTTTTGCAGTCGGTTAAAAAGTAGCCTAGGTTCTTTCTCAGGCTCCAGACTTTCTTTGTACCAAATTTCATTTAAATCGGTCCCGTAGTTTTATCGTGAAAGCGTAACAGACAGACAGACAGACAGACAGAGTTACTTTCGCATTTATAATACTAGCTTCTGCCCGCGACTTCGTCCGCGTGGAACTCCTTTGTTGCAGTCGGTTAAAAAGTAGCCTATGTCCTTTCTCGGGTTCCTGACTGTCTTAGTACCAAATTTCATTTAAATCGGTCCAGTAGTTTTAGCGTGAAAGCGTAACAGACAGACAGACAGAGTTACTTTCGCATTTATAATATTAGTAGGGAAGTAGGGATTTGTTAGTATTTAACAGGTGATGATTTGTAGACATTTGGTTTTCCAATTACTATCGCATATAAGATCCTAAGTCGTATTATTGTTGTATGAAATACTAGCGACAAAGAAAGATAAGAAAAATAGTCTTTCAAATATATAATACTAGCAGCCCGCCCCGGCTTCGCCCGGATCCCTTGTTTTATTAAACAAGCCTATGTCACAGGGGAATAGTGAAAAAAAAATTCAAATCGGTCCATTCGTTTAGGAGCCTAATAAACTTTTCCTCTTTATTATATTATAGCTTCTGCCCGCGACTTCGTCCGCGTGAAACTCCTCCTTTTTTGCAGTCGGTTAAAAAGTAGCCTATGTCCTTTCCTAGTCTCCAGACTTTCTTTGTACCAAATTTCATTTAAATCGGTCTAGTACTTTTAGCGTGAAAGCGTAACAGACAGACAGACAGAGTTACTTTCGCATTTATAATATTAGTAGGGATAGTAGGGATTAGTAGGGATTTGTTAGTATTTAACAGGTGATGATTTATAGACATTTGGTTTTCCAATTACTATCGCATATAACTCGTATTATTTTTGTATGAAATACTAAGTAGCGACAAAGAATGATAAGAAGAATAGTCTTTCAAATATATAATACTAGCAGCCCGCTCCGGCTTCGCCCGGATCCATTTTTTTATAGCCTATGTCACACGGGAATAGTGTAGCTTTAGTCCAGTCGTTTAAGAGCCTATTCAATCCAAACAAACAAATAAACTTTTCCTCTTTATTATATTAGTATAGAGTATAGATTCGTAGGTTTGCCAGTAGAATAAAGTGGGCAGTGTTACTAGTCATATTAAGTACTCTAAGAACAAAGGATTTGTCGAATATTAAAGTAACAGTCTAAATAATATTACAGGACGTAATTTAATTAAACGAATTGCGCAATATATTCGGACTCTTATGGCCGGCCGCCGCCCACTAACTTGGTTTATGGTCGCGGCAAAAACTCACTGTTGATGACAAAATGTTGGCGGAAACAGCCTATTTACTTGACGGAAAACGCGTCGTTACTTGTATGGATAATGAGATTTGTTGACATAATATGAGGACCTGACTGTACCTGAGTCTTGGATATCTTATATGTATTTATGTATGTTTATCCCTTGTCTAGTATCGTACAAGCTTTGCTTAAATTGGGCCTAGATCAATTGGTGTGAATTGTCCAAAGATATTTATTTATTTATTTAAAATGAGATCTAGGAGAATGCTCTAGCATTGTAGTTTGGTATAACTCCTTAAGGGCAGTAATCGAAATGTTGAAGAAAAAGCGAGAATTGGTGAACACAGCATCTAATTACAGTAGCCAATGTGATGTAGCCTAACATTATTGTGGTTTTATCAAGAACCACCCACCTACTAGTTTGGATAAGCTTATTTTACTCGTAACTAACTATCAATGCCATATATTTCAGATCTTTAACTAAGTGGTCATTCTCAGTGTGAAAGGACCCTGTAAGTGGACAGTGTTTTAAATAGTTCAATTTCTTTGGCTTGCTTTTTATACGAATGCAGTTTAAAACCGCGCGTGTATGTTCAAACCGAGTCGGCTGTGTTCCTCCTGACATTAATTAACAGATCATCAGATTGTAAAACAGCTGTTTACGCAAAACAAGTGCTTTCCACCGTAAGGGGCGATATCCACTTTTTACAAGCGTCTTAATCTGTACTAATAGTCAATTTGTAAGTCCCGCCGTTAATTTTGTCAACTGTGAGGTCGTGAGGTAAATTTTAAACGCTCATTTGTTGGATCCACGACTTATTTGGGGTTTTCGAGATCGTCGGTTGTTTGTTAAAAAGTCTTAATGCGTTGTCATTCATTAAGATGACGTTTCGAGTTCTTGTAAAAAGATTTACGGTGTATTTTATTTTGAAATAAATTTAAAGTCTCGGAAGTTTTTTAATAGGCAATGAGTCACTGTGATCTTTTGTATTGCGAATTGCTTCTATAAGTAAATAAACACATTTGCATGACCCTAGCGTTTTGACAGATCGGTGATCCGTGTACTGATTTCGCAGTGCGCGTGACGCGACGGCCGGCGCCTGCGCACATTACAACGTTAGGGCTGTCACACACATTTAGCGGTCACCTTTATATCCTACTAGTCGACTTGCCATACCTATATTGTTTTTTTATTTTAATTGTATTCTTTGCAAAGCAAGTCCTGAAAATAACAAACACAAAACAAAAAGAATTAGGTAGGTAGTTACCCAATTTGGAGGAGTGAAGTTAAGCGCGTACATTCTTTTTGGTGATTAATTTGTTAGTTGTAAAAGTTCTTGTTATTTTTATGATTCGTAAATATATTTGTGCGGGGGCTGTGGCCAAGTCTCGAACTATATATCTACAACTAGCGACCCGCCCCGGTTTCACACGGGCTTTAAACCTTCCTCTTGAATCACTCTATCTATTTAAAAAAAACCGCATCAAAATCCGTTGCGTAGTTGTAAAGATTTAAGCGTACATAGGGATATAGGGACAGAAAAAGCGACTTTGTTTTATACTATGTAGTAAAGATTTGTTCGGGACAATCCGTGATAAATATCGTCATGTGATTTCAACATTTTTTTGCAGAAATCAACGGCGTCGGACCACCGTATAAAGCTCTAGGTAAACACTCAGTAATCCTAGTAACATAAGAGAGGTAAATAATCATTTTACTATCACACTTCTATCTATGACAGGTTTTAGACATGTCTGCCAAACAATAAACACATTATGACGTTTATCAGTTGACACATGACGTCTGACACAGGATTCATGACGTGCCAGTAGGGGAGATAGTACCGCTCTTCGATATCACTAAAAAACTGTGTTTATTAAGCCAAGTGACTTCTGCTGACGTATATTTATATTTGTATAAGCTGTGTTCTGTGGTTTCACCTGCGTGGTATATATTTTGTATGTATGTATTAAAATTGTAATTTTTTTTCAGAGATTCTTAAATATTTTCTGGGAGATAAAAGTATACTGTAATCAGCACATTGCTGGGCGCTCGAAAAGTATAATATTAATAAAATATTAATATATTTACTAATATAATAAAGAGGAAAAGTTTGTTTATTTGTTTGTTTGGATTGAATAGGCTCCTAAACGACTGGACGGATTTGATAAATTATTTTACTGTTGGAAAGCTACACTATTCTCGAGTGACATAGACTGTAAAAAAAAGGGATCCGGGCGAAGCCGGGGCGGGACGCTAGTATTATACAAAAATGAATAGCTGTTCGTACGAATGGCTGGGCTGATTTGCCTAAGTTTGGTTTTGAAATATTCTTGGAGGTTCAGGGAAGGTTTATACATGTATATACATAGTAATTATATGTTTTAGTCGAAAAGATATGCACTTTGAGATATTGTGCACAAACAAGATTTGTACCCGTGACCACAAGCTATGAAAGCATAATCCCCATTTTGAAAGTTTTTGGACTAAGTATTGAATAATAATTTCATAATAATTTCTGATGCCTTCGCGGTTATTACACATTGGAATGAAACAACTATTAACGGATTTAACTCGTGTATTTTTTACTTTAGCGTTAGACTATTGTCAGCTCAGTCGTGCTACGATTATGGAAACTGTAAAGAATCCGAAACGTCAGCTAATAAAATAAAATAAAAATACGCCAGTTAAATCCGTTAATAGTTGTTTAATTCCAATAAGTATTGAATGTCAATTTAAACTCTCTGACACCATAACCCATATCTATTCCTATAACTAAATTACCACGCGAATTCTACTCAAATTTCACTACAGGCGCCACCGTTGAACAGCAAAAAGTGTACTAAATAAATCATCAAAACTACATCTATTTAGATACGTAACTCGATACATCCGTCGGATCAATCATCGCATCTATTTATCCGGTTACGTCTAAATGGGTCGTGAATGTGTTATCTAATCGGGTGTCAATGAACTCTAGTTTAAATGTGTCAAATAAAAATATGGTAAATATATAGTTTTTTTGTGTTGCGTAATGTTGATGTATTATTAGATGAAAGCGTAATGAAAGAGATGTTATAATACTAATCATTTCTGATGCCTTCGCGGTTATTATACCGCGACTTCGTCCCCGTGGAATAGTAATTCTTCATAAGGCTTCATATATTCCCCGTTTTTTACACATTTTCCACTGTTTCTTCGCTCCTATTGGTCGCAGCGTGATGTTATATAGCCTAAAGCCTTTCTCGATAAATAGTCTATCCAACAAAAAAAAGAATTTTTGAATTCGAACCAGTAGTTCCTGAGATTAGCGCGTTCAAACAAACGAACAAACTCTTCAGCTTTATAATATTAGTATAGATAGGTAGTATAGATTGGAATGAAACAACTTTAAACGGATTTAACTCGCGTATTTTATTTTATTGGCTGACGTTTCAATTGCTTATTAATTATTTTACAAAAGGTTCTTAAATTGTATGTAGTAGTAGCTGTGACATTCAGTAAGTGAGAAAAAGGGTGAAGTGACAGTGACGTTTTATATATTTTTTAAATACGAATGGGTGCGTTCCGTTACAGTGTCAGTCATTTCCTTAAAATAAATAAATAAATATCTTTGGACAATTCACACCAATTATCTAGTCCCATTTTAAGCAAAGCTTGTGTTATGGGTACTAGACAACGGATAAATATACATAAATACATATAAGACATCCAAGACTCAGGTACAGATGCCAGTGTTCATCACATTGACATCTGCCCCTAGCGGGATTCGAACCCGCAACCTCCGGTTTCGTAATCAGGGCCTCTGACCACTAGACCAACAGGCCGTCAAAAGGTATTGGCGAATTTGACATATTATCCTTATTCCTTAGTACCATTCAAAGCGACATTTCCTTCGAACAAGCATTTCTATTTAAAATAATGCTAATGTTTAACTGGTATTTAGTGGAGACGTGAAAATTGCGAACGCATTAGCGATTCCGCGCGACGCTTCGACCTGCGCCCGCGCCGTTATGTGCCGCGGTGTAAGACACAAGCGGTGGCGGTCGGTGGCCTTTTTGTATAAAATGAATATATGTATGTACATGTATGCTTGAGGATTCAATATCAAAGGATTTTAGATGTTGATATATATTAGCAAGTATCAAGATTAAGTTCCAATAGATCTTCTTTTTTTTCTCTTTTACGGTTCAAGATGGCGCCGTGCTCATTTTTTTTATATACAAGCCAGCATTATTTAACCAGGGCATAAAGTAATGATGTAAAAATGTTCATCCATCTTTGTATACAATTTGATTAATTTTAGTTTTAATACGCGGCACAAGTAAAGTGAAAAGTGGTTCTTGTAATTTTAGCTTTATCAAAGTATCGTCAGTACGAATTGTAGTGATGTAGCTAAACAGAAGTCATACTGTGGGTATACATTGTCATTATGTAATTTTTCCATTGACTCCGCTCGAATCTCATTAATATCATTGACTATTGCAACGTAAAATATGGTGCCCAGACAAATGTGATAGAAAGGTCAATTAAAATATTATTATGTACTATTGTGTCCAATTGTAGTTTTAATTTTTTGGCAAGGTTATTTTTATACTAGCTTCTGCCCGCGACTTCGTCTGCGCACGATGAGTACTTCACACAATATCGTTCTAAAATATAGCCTATATGTTATTCTGATGTATAAGCTATATTGTGGTAAAGTTTCATTCAAATCCATTCAGTAGTTTTTACGTGAAAGAGTAACAAACATCCAAACATCCATACATCCATACATCCATACTTACTTACAAACTTTCGCCTTTATAATAGTAGTAGGATTCACGTTAAATAATTCAGGAGACTGATCAGTTACTTGGACCACACCGACCCTACTTCCTTAAGCTCACAAACTAAACAGCTAACAGTTAAACGACTTAACAATAAACACGGGACAACTGTTATTTCTATTACACTATGTTTATTTATTGTAATTTCAGCAACCTATGTAATATTATGTACCTATGACTTAGATAAAGACAATCAATATTTTTTATAATTTTATGTGGTATTTGTGCCAATTATTTAAGTGTGTAAAAGGGGTTACCAAAATTGCTATTTAAACATACCTCCGACACAAAAAACCTAAAAGAATAATAACAATAATATCTACTTAGGTAATATTAGGTATTGGATAGCTATCTTCTGTCCGCGACTTCCTCGGCGCCTACCCCCTTTTTACTCCCTTAAGAGTAAATTTTTAGTGCTTTCCTACATTAATACGGAAACCACTATCCACTATGCAAAGTTTCAACTTCCTAACCCTTATAGTTAAGGCCCTGCGTTGAATTATCAGTCGTTAAGTCATCTTCTGCTTTTTATATATAGAATACTAGCTTTTGCCCGCGACTTCGTCCGCGTGGAACTCCTCCTTTTTTGCAGTCGGTTAAAAAGTAGCCTATGTCCTTTCTCAGGCTCAATTTCATTTAAATCGGTCCAGTACTTTTAACGTGAAAGCGTAACAGACAGACAGACAGACAGACAGAGTTACTTTCGCATTTATAATATTAGTAGGGAAGTAGGGATTTTGACAATTATTTAAGTGTGTAAAAGGGGTTACCAAAATTGCTATAAACATATCTCCGACACAAAAAACCTAAAGAATAATAGAATAATAATAATATTGGATATTGTAATTTTTATGCCTTAACTACCTTCTGTCCGCGACTTCCTCGGCGTCTACCCCCTTTTTACCCTCTCAGGGGTGACATTTTAAGTGTTTTCCTACATTAAAAAAGCAACTTCTATGCAAAGTTTAAGTTGACGCTGCGTTGATACGTCTTCTTCTACTTTTTTATTATATACAGAGTATTGATATTGTTGTATTTAAATTAATACTGTTTCAGCTGTCAATTAAAAAAAAAAACACAAAACGTTTTATTCCTTACATTCTTCCATATACTTAATAAAAATAAACATACACAATGGGTGAGTGCTACAATAATTGCCCACAGCGGCGTGATAAACTCGTGAGCGATGTAGATGCGTGTGCGCAATTAGGTCGCGCACCCACGCGGCGCGGCAACCGGGTCTAGGTCGCGCTGCGTCAGCTTGCAGCAGGGCTCCTGACATAGCCCGGAGCCCCCCTAGAGACACATACTGAGGTTAGAACCTGAACCTTAGTATGTGTTGCAGCAATGTAATTGAATGAAAAATGACATAAGCTGTCAACCTAATCTAGGTCACGCTGGGTCAGCAGGGCTCCTGTCAACAAGGGCGTAGCTAGGATTTTGTCAAGGGGGTCGTAGGCGAGCTAGGATTTTAAGGGGGGGGGGGGGAGGGCAGGCCTAGACGAACTATGAATATATCTAAGGTAATTTTCGACACTCGCAATGGAATCAAAACCTACAGGGAACTTCTAGGTAGGGGGCAATAGATAATTTCTGATGCCTTCGCGGTTATAACAAATGGGAATGTTCAACTGAAAGAATTGAAAAGTCAACTATACTGACTAAATTTTAAACTGTAAAGTTTTAGATACGTCAACTATTACAATAAAATACTTACGCGAGTTAAATCTGTTTATAAAACATAGTTGTTTCATTCCAATTAGTTTATTTTAGTATAGTATGGTAATGTTCTGACATGGGTAGGTATGTTATAACTACCGATGATACAATAGAGTCAGCTACGAATATGGGACTTTAAAGTTTTCAAAACGTCAGCACAAACAAGCAGTGAGATGATATCAGTTAATTTCAGAAGATCGCAAAAACCATTTCTCTCTAGTTGTGCTGTTTACAATTCGGATATGTCGCTCTTATTGAATCTAGTCGCTGTCAAACATGTTATTTAGACGTCAAACTGACAGCTGATTGGACAGTATCATTGATCGGTCAATAAAGTGATCCATCATCGGTAATGAGAGTTGCGCCCGCGGCGTTCTGACCACTTGTGTTGACCAGCTTGTATTGATCTTGATGATTTGTTTTCCGTGGCTTCGTTTGCATAGAAGTGCTAGTAAATTTTTTTTCAGAATCCCATAGTAGGTGAAATTCAACACCTTTCTCAGGTTGAACGGTTTAAAATGTCCCTTCTTCTGGATTTTAATGAATCTAGAATAGTTTAAAATAAACACGTTTTATATATATGTGTCAAGGCGAGAGTAAAATAAATGGAGACCCCCAGTGGGAATTGAACCCACTCCTATACGTTAACGCGAGGTGCTTTTTCCAATTACACTATTATACCATTCACTATCATCCCTACTAATATTATAAATGCGAAAGTAACTGTCTGTCTGTTACGCTTTCACGCTAAAACTACTGGACCGATTTAAATGAAATTTGGGACAAAGAAAGTTTGGAATCTGAGAAAGGACATACTTTTTAACGCGTCCTACGCGGACGAAGTCGCGGGCAGAAGCTAATTGGTAATAAAACACAGATATCGATCTAATATCGATTGAGGGATCGAAAAAAAATATTAAGACATCATCCAACGGATTAAAATGTTTAACACTAATTTAACCCCATATTTCACCCCTTACCCTCTTTTTAAAATAGATATCAGCCATAGTAAGTGACATAGGTCAAGTTATATTGGACCAAAAGTAGAAACATTCGCAATTGATTTATTAGATGACCCGTGAAATCCAACGACCTGTGCTGGCTGCCCCTGATTGGGTATTGCCGATGTAATGACGATGTACTTATTATGTAATATACATACATACATACATTTCATAAACAAAATGAACTGCCGTCAGAGTGTTTGTAGTTTACAAAACAAACAATTCTGCGTTTAATTAAATGTAACATACATCCTGTTTATCCTTATTTAATACTAGCTGTCCGCCCGGCTTCGCACGGATCATCTTTTTTTTATAGCCTATGTCACTCGGGAATAGTGTAGCTTCCCAACAGTGAATGAATTTTTGAAATCGGTCCAGCCGTTCTGGAGCCTATTCAATCCAAATAAACAAACAAAAGTTTTCTCTTTATAATATTAGTATAGATTATAAACGTGAAATTTACAATATAAAGCAATAATAAAGCATCAGAATAACTTAGTGTAGGTAAGTAGGCTATATTTTGTACCTACTCATCATGCGCAGACGAAGTCGCAGGCAGAAGCTAGTAGCTTATATTTTCTACTTCTAAAGTTGTAGCAAACTCTATTGTACTACAGCGGCCCCGCCGGCGGGGTCGAGGAAGGGTACCCATTCCGGGCACGTCATACCGACTCTAATAGAAGTTATAATCATGATTTAATAATTAATTACAGTATACATATCAATATATATTATGTCAGATGGAAAGCGACAGTGACAGTGACGATACAGTGAGTAATGTAACACATCCGCCTGCGCCTGCGCACCGCGCGGGTGTGGGTTCGATTCTGCACTGTAATTATTTTGTTATAGAAAGTTGTTGCTTAATAGGTTTTTAATTTTAATTAGTGTTAGAAATTTTGAATTAATATTTGTGTAGAAATACAACTACTCGCTTAGTGGAAAGGTTACTTACAGGAAATCCTGCCTATCTATAACTAGCCACTCGCCCCGGCTTCACACGGGTGCTATAAACCTTCCTCTTAAATCACTCTATTAAAAAAAAACCGCATTAAAATTCGTTGCCTCTTAGTGGTGGAACATGACAGCTGGACCTCATTCTACACGACACGCATCTAGCGGATTAAAATTAAGGGATGGCCCTATAACAGTGGTTCTTAACCTTTTTCGGTCCATTAGGTACCTACCCTTATGACCTAACTAGGGTCACTGATTTCACCTCTCCTCCCAACGACAAACTAGCGCTAGTCGGCGCTACGCTGTGCTCAGACTTGTCGCTTTGAAATTCGGCGTTTGAGAGAGCTGATTGTTACCCCCGCTAAATACAAGTTTTACACCCGGGTTTAGATCCCAAGTCCTATAAGAAACACAGAAGATATAAATACTATTAGCTTATTTGCTAGTAATTCGAATATGATGAAACGGATATGTTATAAGTGACTTGCAAAGATCTTATAAAATGACAAGTGACGTTTAAGATTAAGTAGTGGGTGCAGCGAGAATGCAACAAGACGGCTGCAGCCCGGAATAGACAGACCGACGGATGCACATTAATAGAACTGCAGTTCAAGTGCATTGGGAAGAGAATTACATTGCACTTTATTAGGTACTAGCTTCTGCCCGCGACTTCGTCCGCGTGGAACTCCTCCTTTTTAGCAGTATGTTAAAAAGTAGCCTATGTCCTTTCTCAGGCTCCAGACTATCTTTGAACCAAATTTCATTAAAATCGATCCAGTAGTTTTAGCGTGAAAGCGTAACAGACAGACAGACAGACAGAGTTACTTTCGCATTTATAATATTAGTTAGATAGAGCAAATAGAGCAATATATAGAGCAATAGAGCAAAAGTCCCAACCAAAACGACTAAAAATCACTATCTCAATTTAGTTATCTGCCTACTGCCTACCCCCTAAGAACGATGGCGTGATTATTTATAGCCTATGTCCATTTCTAGGTTATCATCTATTACCATACCAAATTTCATCAAAATCCGTTCAGCCGTTTAGGCGTGAAAGAGCAACAGACAGACAGACAGACAGAGTTACTTTCGCATTTATAATATTAGTAGGGATTATAGAGTGGTGGACCATATACAACTCTGTGCTTATAGTGCACAGAGTTGTATATGGTCTGGCGCCGTTGATGTTTGAAAACATTACAAAATCATAAAACTCGACGATAATTGGAATTAAACAACTATTAACGGATTTAACTCGCGTATTTAATTTTATTTTATTTGCTGACGTTTCGGATTCTAAACTTTACAGTTTCCATAATCGTAGCACGACTGAGCAGACAATAGTCTAACTTACTAGTCGATGATAATGTTACATACAGTTTTTGCTAGCAAAAAGAGTTGTCCCGATTTGCTAGCAATACATTCAATGTAATTCGGGCTCTTCCGTCTCTGTTTATGCTTAGGGACAAAATTTGACTGAAAAAATTATATTACTTAGTGCAGTTTTGCATATTGTCTTTTTTTCATTGGGTTAAATCAGTTATAGTCCAATGTGTAATAACCGCGAAAGCTTCGGAAATTAGTAGTTACTTTGCTATACGATATTATCTTATCTCCACATAATTATATAAAAAAAAAAATACTGACGATATAAGACAGTCTTTGACAAACAAATCCAAAATGGACGTAAGAAGTTCGCCGGGTCAACTAGTTCTCAATAAATTAAATATACCTATAATGATAGTGCAGGCAAAACAATTGGACATTGTTTAAACTGAGATAATTTTTAAATGGACTGCGGTAGAAAGTGGCGTCGCTAGCGAAATCATCAAAGCCCATGATTAATCATCATGATTGTCGTTTTAAAAGCTCCTTCAGTGATCGTAGCAGTGTTGCCAACTCCTAGAAATTCGAGTCGCTAAACTCAACCTCAAAAGTCGCCAGAAAGTCGCTAAAACTAAAATATAACCATAAAAAGTTCGTGGACACCCCCCCCCATAATAATATACAAATGGAACTTAAATTAAATAAAGTTTGAATTTGGCATTGAATACTTCTGTGTCGATTTGACAAAAAAATTATCTATTATTGGCTCTAGAACTGTTTTAATTTGTACTCCAAAAGTCGCCAGATAAGTCGCTAAACTATTTCTGTCGTCAAAACTTTTTTTTGGTCGCTAAGCCTTAAGCAAAAGTCGCTAGTTCTAGCGACAAAATCGCTAAATTGGCAACACTGGAACGTAGTATCCTTAATATAGACGTTCGGAAACGCCTTTTTTAAGAGGATCGTGTGCCGACTTCATCTTAAAAAAAGATTCAGTATTAGACTAGCTTAGATTAGATTGATTTATTTCTCATAGCTTCTGCACGCGACTTCCTCTGTGCACGATAATCACCCCCGATTTAACACTTTAGGGGGTGGTTTTTTATAAATCCCTTTGTAGTGCGTACTTTTAAACCCCGTTAGGAAATACATTTTATTAAAAACCAAAACACGTCTTTCGTCAATTTGTTAAAGAATGTTTGTGCAAAATTTTAATTATTTTGGAACAAATAATTTTATTATTATTAATTACGTTGTACACAAACACGGAAAATCCTTTTTTATCGGATGTGTATGTCATACAAAAATACACCCTACTAGTTTCATGTTTCTACGATCAGCGGTTTAGGCTGTGTATCCGTTAGTCATTCAGGACAAAGGATTTTATAATTATATAAGATAAGATAAGATATATCTTACGGCGAATGCCGTAAATAGTATATTACAGTGGAATGAAACAACTTTAAACGGATTTAACTCGCGTATTTTACTTTATTGGCCCCTACAGATTTCATAATTTCTTATTTCATTCTAATCCCTACTAATATTATAAATGCGAAAGTAACTCTGTCTGTCTGTCTGTCTGTTACGCTTTCACGCTAAAACTACTGGACCGATTTAAATGAAATTTGGTACAAATAAAGTCTGGAGCCTGAGAAAGGACATAGGCTACTTTTTAACCGACTGCAAGAAAGGAGTTCCACGCGAACGAAGTCGCGGGCAGAAGCTAGTGTATAATAAACGCGAAGGCATTAGAAATTAGTATATTATAGTCTTAAATGTAACGTTATTAGATTGATCATTGACGGGTCATACAACTCATGCAAGTATTGTCTCCCATGTAAATGGCTACCGTGAGCGTATCGTACTTTCTATTCGTATTGTTTTTGTATGTTTGTATGGATAGATGATTTTTGCTTATGGTTCATTGTTAGTTTCACTTATCGCCCGGGGCAAGTTTTTTCTAATATAGTAAACCTTTTAGTATTTCATTTTGATTATTATTTGTTTAACTTCGACTTCATATTTTATATTTGATTTTCAATATGAAACATAGACTTAATCTTTTAATTTGAAAATTAAATTTAGTAGGTATGATATTTTTAGGGTTCCGTACGTCTGAATACAAAAACGGAACTCTTATAGGATCACTCGTGTGTCTGTCCGTCCGTCGCTTACAGTCAATTATCTCCGAATCTATTAGACCGATTAAGTTGAAATTTGGTACACATATCAATTCCTGTGACCCAAACAAAGAGGTGTGACGTGAGCAGATGAAATCTGTATATGGAGGGTCATTTTTGGGGGGGAAGGGGAAAATTAAAAAAAAAAATCTGAAAACTGCATCGTGTGGCATATCAAATGAAAGGTCTTGTTGAGAAGATCTTAAATGTATTTTTTTGTAATTTTAAAATAAATAGTTTCCAAGTTATTCAAGAAAATAGACGAAAATTGACCATTCCCCCCCCCCTTATCTCCGAAACTACTGAACCTAAAATTTTGAAAAAAATACAGAAATTAGTTTTCTCCTTATAAATTATAGGAAAACCTATAAGAAGTCCAAGATATTAAGATAACATGGTAAATCACTCAATATTGTGCGTACCAACTTACATTTGCAGGTGGAATGTGTGGGAGAACATCATCTAAAAAAATATATACCTACTAGGTTATTTATAGTACGGAACCCTTGGTGCGCGAGTCTAACTCGCACTTAACCGATATTTTTTATACTAACACAACTATCTAACTATAACATTGCTAGGAACGAAGTACACGAAAAACGGCCAAAAAAACACGTGTGTTATATAGAAGCCCCTTTAAATATTTATTATACTATATTATCGCGGCAGCAGAAATAGTGAAAAATTTAACTGGCTATGGTTACTTATATTATCATGGATCTTGAGATACAGCCTGGTGACAGACGGACGAACACGGAATCTCAGCAATAGGTCTCATTTTACACTTTAATTATGGATCCCCAATTAAATATTAGAATTTATTTTTCTTGTTACATTTGTTACATAATAATCGCGAATTCTGATGTGGTCATCACACGTAAGATATGCAGGTTCATTAACCCGTAATGCAGCGAAATGCAGTGGAAATGCACTGTCGCGGCGCTGGCGGCTCGCCAGCATACCTTGCGACGTTTACAAAATGCACCCAGGAATTATGCAGGTTTTTATATTTAGAGATATTTATATTAAGTACTAGCTGTCCGCCCCGGCTTCGCACGGATCATCTTTTTTTATAGCCTACTAGCTTCTGCCCGGGACTTCGTCCGCGTGGAACTCCTTTAAAAAGTAGCATTTGTCCTTTTTCAGGCTTCTGACTTTCTTTGTACCAAATTTAATTTAATTCGGTCCATTAGTTTTAGCGTGAAAGCGTAACAGACAGACAGACAGACAGAGTTACTTTCGCATTTATAATATTATTAGGGATGTAGGTAGCTAAGAATGATCTCTTAAAATCACTACATAGTATAAAATACGGGTACTGTCGCTGTCTGTCTGTCCCTATGTATGCTTAAATCTTTAAAACTACGCAACGGGTTTTGAAGCGATTCCTTTAATAGATAGAGTGATTCAAGAGGAAGGTTTATAGCACCCGTGTGAAGCCGGGGCGGGTCGCTAGTCTGATATATAATAATTTCTGATGCCTTCGCGGTTATTACACAATGGAATGAAACAACTGTATAAACGGATTTAACTCTTGTATTTTATTTAGCGTTAGACTATCGTCAGCTCAGTCGTGCTACGGATATGGAAACTGTAAAGTTTTTGAAACGTGAGCATTGAAACAAAATACGTTAGTTAAATGCGTATAGTTGTTTCAATCCTATTTGACATATATTTTTCAGGGTTAGTTAAGTAAGTCCTCTAAGACAACACTTATCTATCTATTTATTAATAGAACTAGCTGTCCGCCCCGGCTTCGCACGGATCATCTTTTTTTATAGCCTATGTCACTCGGGAATAGTGTAGCTTCCGTACAGTGAAAGAATTTTTGAAATCCATCCGTTCTGGAGCCGATTCAATCCAAACAAACAAACAAAGAAACAAACCTTTCCTCATTATAATATTAGTATAGATAGTACCTATAGATAATGACACAACTCGAAATGTGATTATAATTTTAAATAATGGCATATTTTGGATAGTGTCACTATTTAACCGACTCCAAAAGAAAGAAGAAGGGTTTCAATTCTTTTTTTTTTCGTAATAAGATCGAGTTAAGTACATAAAATCGGTATAAATAGGTACATGTAGGTATACTCGTAATAATATAGATGTGATGATTGCATGTTGTTACGTTTGGGCGGGTGAGTAAGCCAGGGCGGGCGGCGCCGATGTCGCCGTGACTCATTCTACCGATAGACACGGTTTTATAGAACATACTAGCTCTTCATCTGAGTACGCCCCATTTTATTTTTTATGCTTATTTTTTTTAAGCTATCAAGTTTTATAGTTAGTTATTTGCAATTTATCAAGAAGATTAAAACATCGTTTAACATTCAAGTTTCTAAATAAATAAATGATCTGGTTAGTATTAGTTTTTTTTTTATTTTTTTAAATTATAATAAAACATCTACCTGGGTGAATATTTGAGTTCGTACATATTGGGCAGTTGGAAAAAAATTCATAATGTCGTTTCAAATTGCGTATTTTATATTTTTAACCTAAGGTTTAATATATAAATATGGAAAAAAAAATAAAGGGACGTTAATATAACCAATAAATAAATACATATTTCAGTTTTTATTTTTTTTTAACGAACGGTAATGAGTACTCATTACCGTATCAGAAATGGTAATCAGAATGTATGAAATATGCGAACGGTAAGGAGAAATAATACTTATGGTAGTGAGATTTGCTTGGAAATGGTAATGTGACCGTAAATGGTAATGATAATAAAATATTTTTTATATGAAAATATAAGTGTGATTTAAAGAAAATGAGTCTCGAAATATTAGTTTTTAATACCTACATAATTATAATTATCAAAGTTTTTAAATAAAAAAATAAAATAGCCTATCAATACACATTACCATTCGAAATATCTCACTACCGTTTGTAAAATAAAACGGGAATAAACGGTAATTTCAAAAACGGTAACGAGATTTTTACGAATTTTGACCATTGTGCATTATTAAATAGACTTAAAATTATATTTGACATATTAACATAAACACATACCAGAGACACGTTTTTTGGTACATTCGGCTTTAATAAGATATTAACGAACTTGCCAATAAATCTTCAATGGTGAGGAGATAAAAAAGTTGACAAACCGTATAAACGTACGAAGAGATCGTCATATTTTGGCGGGAAATCGTTTCACACGCGTGCGACTAGTTTGGCTCGCTAGCGACAACTAAGATCGATGGCCGCGTCGATAGTTTGACCAATAATATGGCGCGAATATTTGTTTATGGCTTAGAACATTCTGACCAATGGTAATGAATGGTACCTGCATGGACATTTTTCAAAGCGATGGCAAACTACTTAAAAGTGCTCTTTAAGGTGTATAATTTTTATGATATCTAAACAAAGTTCTATTCTATAGAAATAACTACTTGAAAATACGGTATTCGACATATGATTGAATCATTTTGATCATTCATTGATCAAAATTGGGTTTTGGGACATGACGGGTAATGAGATTTGGCGAATATTTAAATTTATAAAAAATATTTCTATTCAAAAAATAAATATGTCATAAACTTCCAAACATAGAACTAGCTCTATTTGATGTATAAAAAATAAACTAACTCAGATTCCTCCACGTCTCAATAGTTCTTTAGTGTTTGCCGCGTAATATGTACGAACTCAAATATTCACCCACCTACTTATAACGAATTTTACAAATAATATAAAATTTAGCAAATAAACTAAAATACGCGAGTTAAATCCGTTATCGTGTTTCATTCCAGTGAGTAATACCGCAAAGGCATTGGAAATTATAACTATATTTTTTTTAATTATATTACTAACTAGCTGTCTGCCCCGGCTTCGCACGGTTCCCTTTTTTTAGACGCAATAGTGTAGCTTCCCAACAGTAAAAGATTTTTTCAAATTGGTCCAGTCGTTTTGGAGCCTATTCAATCCAAACAAACAAACAAACCTTTTCTCTTTGTTATATTATTACTATAGATTTCAATATAACATGATTTTTTACCAGTTTTATGGCAAATAGCTTAGCTGCCGAAAATTTACTCGTTTATTGTGAATCAGGTCCAATTATTATAAATTATCATACAATAACAATTCGTCATCAGAATTATAAATAAATTCCAATAAATTCCGTTTTATTACATTTTCTATAAATAGAGGGTATTGTAAAATGACACATGGTTGTTATCAATCCTTATCAGTAGTGTTATCATTGTTATCAGCAGCGTGTGTGGATGTTTGAAAGCACTACTCATTTCAATGAAAATTGTCGGAAACTTGAAAGTATGACAAATGAATACTCGGGAAATTACATTGCCGACTGGAGTAGTTTTTTATCTTTATGCAATAACAAATTTCTCTGCTAACTATACCTATAATTATCTAGGTTCTGGGTACCTCCGCTTTACCCCCTTAAGTGGTGAATTTTAAAGAGATAAATATGCGTTAAAAAATAATACTAATTTAGTAGGTCTGAGAATCACATGGTCACATCCCGTTTATTTTTTTAATTTTTTGGTGTTTTTTTTTAAAATACTTACAACCCTAAATTTTTACCCTTACACGACCAACCTCAATCTTCTTCTCTTATATATAAAAATGAATCGCAAAATGTGTTGGTAAGCGCCCAACTCGACAACACCTGGACCAATTTGGCCAATTTTTTTTTAAATGTTCGTTGAAGTCCAAGGATGGTTTTTACGGCGAGAAAAAATCGAATAATTGCCGGGAAAACCCTAAAAACAGCCCTTTTCTTTTCCCATACAAACGTTGTCTAACTAAAGTTACCTAATTTGAATTTCGAACGGGCAGGATGACGTCTGCCGGGACCGCTAGTTTTTTAATAAAAATTCTCATATAGGGCGGTACGAAATTCCATGATATTTGAAACTAATAATATTTGATGCTTTCGCAGGTTTAACATTTCGTAGTAAAACAATAATCAATTTACTGCATCAGAACCAGATGCTGTTTTATTCCAATTTGTATGTTTCTTTGGTAAATATATTTCTTGCAACCATAAGTTTATAACCCGTTAAACTGTAACGAGGCATTTTCTACAAATTTCCCACCATTTTCTAATCAATGACAATAGGAAAAGCGTATCCACAGCAACATGTAACCGTATGTCATAGCATATTATGTAAACTTAGAGATGTATTCAAATATATAGACACTAGCTGTACCTGCGAATTCGTCCGCGTGGAATAGTTACTCTTCATATAGGCTTTTCTTCGCTCCTATTAGACGCAGCGTGATGTTATTTAGCGTAAAGCCTTCCTCGATAAATGGTCGTCAAAATTTTTTTTCTATTCGAACCAGTAGTTTCTGAGATTAGCGCGTTCAGACAAACAAACTCTTCAGCTTTATAATATTAGTATAGATAGGTAGGTACACATATCATGATAATTTCTGCGCTCAAACGCTCAAACTTCCCCAAAATAGTGCCTTCACGTTTGCCCAGTAACCTTGGACCCTAGACAAGTGCCCAACGTTCAACGTTAACGTTAAACGTTAGGACCAAAATCTATGGGATTTGACAGCCGCAAACGACTGTCACGTACGTCACAAATGTCAAATCCCATACATTTTGGTGCTAACGTTTAACGTTAACGTTGAACGTTGGGCACTTGTCTAGCCCCCCTTTAAGGTAAACCTTCAAAGTTACTGTGCGAGCGTAGCACTATATAATTACTACGCGCGTGCGACAGAGACAAATAGAAAAAGGGCAACGTCCGTTTTTCGCTGCGCTCGGCGACCGTCCTTTAGATGACATATACATATGTGGCGATGGACGGCTGTGTGTAAAGAGTGTTTGAAGTTTTGTGAGATGAAGGATGACAGGTGTTCTAGTGTCCCTTTATAATCGATAATTCGTATAATACTTAGTTAAGCTCGTTTACCAGTGTGTTAGAATTAAGTCTGTTAAGCTGCGTAAATATAAATAAATAAATGTCGATAGACAAGCTTTGATCGTAACCACGGCGCCGCGGCAGTTATCGTAGAGAGATATACTACTTAAGTACCTACCTAGTTGTAAAATAACTGACTATATTTTGTAGTATTTTTTAAAGAGGTTTAAATGTACTGTCTCTGTGCACTTGTAATTCCTTTTTGTTCCTCGTTCATTCATTTTTGTTCTTACTACCTGCGCTTTAACAAAACAGCGTCAGGTTCTGTTTATTACAATACTTAATTTATGATCGTCTGTTGTTTCTCTTGTTTCTGGCAGAACCTTTTGCCCATTCATAAAATAATATACGGAACGTGCCTTATTAATGAATTACAAATTTCACGAGTTCACAAGTTAGTTTTGAAATGTCGCAAAATTTGTCGGGACAATGATTGGAAAAAAATTAAAAGAAATAATAATAATACTTTGGAGTGAAACAACTGGCCGATGTTTATTATCTGATGTTTCGGAGCCTTTACATATTCCACTAGCGGCCCCGGCAGACGTCGTCCTGCCCGTCCGATTGTTTCATCAAAGATCTGTCAAAGTCTTCTGTCACTTCTTCATAAGGCTTCATATTTTCCCCGTTTTTTACACGTTTTCCACTGTTTCTTCGCTCCTATTGGTCGCAGCGTGATGTTATATAGCCTAAAGCCTTCCTCGATAAATGGCCTATCCAACAAAAAAAAAATTTGAATCCGAACCAGTAGTTCCTGAGATTAGCGCGTTCAAACAAACAAACAAACTCTTCAGCTTTATAATATTAGTATAGATAATCGTAGCACGACTGAGCTGACAATAGTCATATGATAAAGTGATTAATACAGTTATGCAAACTACCTACCTTAGTCTTTTCGAACCGCTAGTAGATTCATGTGACTTGTAAAACTCCTATATTAAGGTCTATCTATACTAATATTATAAAGCTGAAGAGTTTGTTTGTTTGTTTGAACGCGCTAATCTCAGAAACTACTGGTTCGAATTGAAAAATTCTTTTTTTGTTGGATAGATCATTTATCGAGGAAGGATTTAGGCTATATAACATCACGCTGCGACCAATAGGAGCGAAGAAACAGTGGAAAATGTGTAAAAAACGGGGTAAAACGGGGTAGTTTACTAATAAATGATCCATTTTTACGTTAAAAATACATTATTTATTACAGTATAAATAAAATGAAAATAATATCGTATCTAAATTTAATACGATCAACGTGTGCAATGAGAAAATGATAGGCAGTTATCCATTGTTCTGCGGCGTGCGGGAAAACGCCGCGACGGGTGGGAAAATAGGTTTTACACCCATAACCATAACTCATAATGATATCATGCGCCAATTATAAAACAAGGGGCCCTAGACAAGTGCCCAACGTTCAACGTTAACGTTAAACGTTAGGACCAAAATGTATGGGATTTGACATCCGCGAACGACTGTCACGTACGTCACAAATGTCAACTCCCGTACATTTTGGTGCTAACGTTTAACGTTAACGTTGAACGTTGGGCACTTGTCTAGCCCCCAAGGTATTTTAACGTTTCTCTTTGGCTTCTGCCGCCGTGAGTTTTGGTCTCCGTAAGGTAGGGCAGTTTGTAGTCTAGACTAATACTAGCTTCTGCCCGCGACTTCCGCATAGAACTCCTCCTTTTTTGCAGTCGGTTAAAAAGTAGCCTATGTCCTTTCTCAGGCTTCAGACTTTCTTTGTACCAAATTTCATTTAAATCGGTCCAGTAGTTTTACCGTGAAAGCGTAACAGACAGACAGACGGACAGACAGAGACAGGCAGAGTTATTTTCGAATTTATAATATTAGTAGGGATTATAAATAGGAAAGGTTTGATTGAATAGGCTCCTAAGCGACTGGACCGATTTGAAAAAATCTTTTACAGTTGGAAAGCTACATTATTCCCGAGTGACATAGGCTAAAAAAAAAGATGAAGATTATGATCCGTGCGCAGCCGGGGCCGGGGCGGACAGCTAGTTCTTATACATAACGTAACTTAACTGAAAATAGCGATGATTGCGATATGCTAACGTTATCTATTTAGAGATGATTTTTGGCTAGGTTTTTACCCCCTTTTCATCCCCTAGGTATTTTAAAAAGTGAATTTAAAAATTTGTTCCATTACACGTTTGACACGTAAAACGCTGAATTGCATTTTTTATCATTGAAGTAGAAGATAGGAGAACTTATGTACCTACCTAGTAAAACATTTATATACAAACTAGCTTCTGCCCGCGACTTCGTCCGCGTGGAACCCCTCCTTTTTTGCAGTCGGTTAAAAAGTAGCCTATGTCCTTGCTCAGGCTCCAGACTTTCTTTGTACCAAATTTCATTTAAATCGTCAAATTTCATTTAAACTACTGAGTTTTAGCGTGAAAGCGTAACAGACAGACAGACAGACAGAGTTACTTTCGCATAACGCATTTATAATATTAGTTGGGATTGTAAAGTAAATCGATTAAAGAATTAAAAAGTTACAAGCTATTCTCACACCCGGTTTCAACCCGTGTAGTAAAAATTCAAGCTCATAGATCCTACTTCGGCTGTATGTTGATGTAAGTCAG
Source organism: Polylopha cassiicola (assembly GCA_038024825.1). NCBI lineage: Eukaryota > Metazoa > Arthropoda > Insecta > Lepidoptera > Tortricidae > Polylopha > Polylopha cassiicola. The sequence continues at coordinate 9,390,576 of CP149062.1, forward strand.
TCAGTCTCCCACTCTATAATATGAAATTTGAAGGTCAACTCCGGTCATCTAACCCGTCGATGCGACCAAATTAAGGAAAAATAGCAAAAACGCACAATTAAGATATATCTTTAAACTGCACGCCCGGGCGCAGCCTTGACGGGTTAGGGTTGCCACGTAGTGAAAAAGAATTCCTAAATTATTTTAAAAGAGTAGGTATTATTTTAATTAAAAAAATGGAAAACTGTGCTAAACAAAATTTGGTCCAAATTTACAGACGCTTTTTTTTTGTTTTTTATTGTACTTAAGTACCTAACTGTTTATTAATATAAGTAATTATTTATATATATGTTACCTACCTATTACTTTCTTTCAGTATAAGTTAAGTTATGATATCTAGGTTGTTCTATTATGTAGGTAAGCACCTACATAATATTATTTTTCAGTCCTCCGGTCAGAAAGCGCCAACTTTCGGGCCGCTGCGCTAAATGAAATTGTCGCTTTCTGGCTTCGTCGAACAGAAAAATAGTATACTGACCTCGGCCAGTAAAATAAAAAAGCCTCAGATCACATTTTTGTCAACGTCGGCTTCGCCTCGGACGACAATTACATGTGATCTGAGACATTTTTTATTTTACTGGCCTCGGTGCGTAATGTACTATTTGTGCATGCATTAGACCGTACCTAGGTACTTTAATAGTTTCTGATCTCTTCGCGGTTATTACACACTGGAGTAAAAGACAACGTATTCAACTCGCGTATTTAATTTCCTGACGCTTAGAAAAGTTAACAGTTCCCAAATTCCGAGCCGTCTGATCTGAAGATAGTCTAATAGGGATTTAAGTACAGTTTCAAATCAGCAAATAAAATCATTCAAAAATTCATCCAAAATAAAAACTAAATTGTCACCTTTTTTTGCCATGTTTAAAATCACATGTTTTTTTTTCTTGATATTGCCTTGCATTACTTAAATAAATATATTTTTCTTTCTTTCTTTTAGTTCTTTTGCCCACCCTACTAGCCCTGCGCCGCTCCCTGCGCGCACGCAGCGCCGCGCCGCCGGGCCGCCAGTTGATCCGCGACTCCCGCGCCGGACGCACGTCTCGTTATTATAACGATATCAAACCGATACATCGATAAGATAGTGCTTGTGCCTAAAAAAGGATTTTTTTCTGTGCTGGCTTGCGAGCCTGGTTTTTATTTGTTTTGAGGTTGGTATTATATTTTATTTATTTGTTTTTTTTGCTAAGTTTAGCCACACTTTTGTTAAAATTCTCTCGTTATTAACTCACGTAGTGTACTACCGTGAAAATTAACTTTAACAGTCAAAATAATTCTAGTTTAAATTGTCCATAACGAATTTAACTGTCATGAAAAACTACATACAAAAAGTTTAAACGTTTTTGAATTTGTCATAGTCTTATTTTGATTTAAATTGCATTAAATTTTTGATCTTTTTTATTACGAAATACGCATATAATTATAACTTACCCACACAAAGACAGGGTACATTGTTTTTTAGGTTCGCTAGGAAGATATAAGTACTTAGCTATTATCTTAATATATTTTATATAACTACCTACAATTGCAATTACTGAATCTCATTTACTTAAACTTAATGTCACTATTCGACTTGCACTATATTTCCTGCTTCTTTTATATGTATATTTATACATATATAAGTTGCGTTGAATATTTCCGCATTAAATTTTGTAGGTACCTAATTAGTTTTCATTTTTAATTTTAAAACAAGTTAAGTAAATGCTACTATTTAAAACTGCCCACTGGTACTAAAAGTTTCTGCTACTGGACAAAAAAATTTTTTTTTAAAGAATAATAAAATCGCAAAAGCATCAGACATTATAAAGAAAATATTACTTAGATATACAATATAACGAAACGCAGTATGTATACGCTATATCTTAAATATTTGAAGATAAATACTATCAAAAGTGACGTATAGAATTTTAATCTTATAATCTTAAGTAGATTATAAGACCGGACTTGAATCGGCAATTCCATAGTGTTTACGATATTATTATAATTTTATTGTTTTACTCTTACTTTTACAACCTTTTTGTATTATTTACAGTTGGTATTATAAGTGTTATTGAACTTTATCGTGAACTTGTGATGCGTTATTAATATTTACGAACTATTATTATATGTATTTTATTGTTATTATTATTCATATTTACGAACTATTATTATTATTATTATTATATATATTGTAGTGTTATTATTATTATTTCTATTTACAAACTGACCTATGGTATACGAATAAAAATGTAATACCTACAATGACATATTAGCAATACCTACTTTTCAAATTAATATTTATTAACGATGTCTGGTATTTATGCTTGATACTCTATAGCGCACTTAAGGATATTCCTGTATTTTTATTTAGAACTAGCTTCTGCCCGCGACTTCGTCCGCGTGGAACTTCTCCTTTTTGCAGTCGGTTAAAAAGTAGCCTATGTCCTTTCTCAGGCTCCAGACTTTCTTTGTACCAAATTTCATTTAAATCGGTCCAGTAGTTTTAGCGTGAAAGCGTAACAGACAGACAGACAGAGTTACTTTCGCATTTATAATATTAGTAAGGATTTCAATAGCGTTTACAGTGATAATCTTTAAATAGGATTCACTAAATATAGCCAAATATAGATCCCCTTGGATTATATAAAAAGTATTAGTTAAGTAAATGGATATTGCCAGTAGATACATAGATACTGAATATAATACATAGTAGCTAATAGAAGAGTAGAAACAAGGATATATACCATTTACTTAATTCTAACTTAACCATGAGAGTACATATCGCAAAGAAGTGTGTGCGTGTGTACATGTGTGTCTGGATTTTATGAATGAAATCTTGTTGCATAAAATTGGGGCAAGACATGAAACGGAGCTTGTGTTATGAAGATGTTCACGACACATGCATGTTTCTAAAACCGTTCCGCCATTAGTCGAGTTATATTTAACTGGAGAATACCACGGGAAGTGGTTATATTAATCTGTAGCTATTTTCAGGTCATAGGTTCAGTATTATATTATGTTAAATATTGGATATTTTATATATGTTGTGTTCACTTTTTGTTTCTCCGTCTGTCTCACCAGGTTGTTTCTCGTAAACCGGGATAGCTAGTCGTAACTATCATAGATTTAGTATTTCTATTGTCGCTATAACAACAAATTTAAGGATTTTTTATATATATAATCGTAAGGTACCTTTAGTGCGCGAGTCCGACTCACACTTGGCTCGTTTTTTACATGAGATGTAGATATAAAAACACGCCTATTTCTTTTAGATGTGACAGTTACCACTTAGTTTGTTAGTTAACTCGAACTATGATTTAACATACAATCTATTTTCGTCTTGGTCAGGAAAACTACTTAATTATGGAATGAAAATCTTAATAAATAACATAATTACTTTCATGTTTGCTAATATAAATTTAAATAATGTAATTAATAATGAATATAATCGACATGAATCTTTAGAATTTTTTCGTGAACAATAATGAATCATTCAACAATATTAATAATGACAAGTTTATAATAATGCATCAAAACATTGGTGGGCTATTGCGTAAGCTAGACTTATTAGAAATTACCCTGAAGGAGTTTTCTGACAAACGACAAGAAGTAGATGTAATATGTCTTAGTGAGACCTTTATCAAACATGGTTCGGAACGTAACATACAGCTTAATAATTATAAACTGGTCTCATGTTACTGTAGAGAAAGAAGTAGGGGAGGTACTGCGATATTAGTCAACAAGAGTTTTGAAGTGAAATCGATAGAGCTACCTTCAGATTTAGCTACGGATTTATATTTTGAATGTTGTGGTATCGAGATCATGGGCATTAACTTAATAATTTTAGTTGTTTACAGAATACCCGAGCAAATCCAATCCCACATTGATATTTTCCTACATAAGTTAAATAAATTAGCTTCTTTACAAGTCCAGTCGAATTCGTGTAGGTACTCTTGACCTAGCCAGTTTTCAAGACGTCCTAGGTTTGATCCTAGGTTACCTTATTTTTTAGTAGATAGTCTAAGTCTTTAGTAGTCTTCTATTATGGAAACAGTTTAACGGATTTGTACAGTTCTCATGTTTTTTATCGTGTTTTTGTGATAATATTTAATTATATACCAGGCGCGTTAACCTTTTAAATAAAAACTCGGAGCGGGTTAATGAAGTGATAGAAAAAATTAAAAAAAATAATGACTTATGTTATATTCTCAAAGTAAAGGTCATATTGGAATATGACAAGTTTTAGTTGAAAAAATTAATTACGACAAGCTGTATAAATAAAAAAATATTAATAATAATATGCGATTTTACGTTTGTTTGTGAGTCACTCTGCGTTGTTATTACCTAATTTATTATTCAATGTTAAGTGTTAAAGGTGGTACTAATTAATTTGTTAATATATATGTGTTATTACTTACGCATACGGGATATGAAGCAGTAAAAATATAGATTTTAATCCTCACTAAATTTAGAAATTCTTTCATTGTCTTTTTTTTAAATAGTTACGCAGAATATCTGAATACCTACTAACAGTAATTAGAAATATGTTTATATATAACTATTACGGCATATTATTTATATAATTATAATATAGTTATGTCACTCGGGAATAGTGCTTTCCAACGGTGTTAAAGTTAAAGATTTTTTCAAATCGTTTCGGAGCGTATTCAATCCAAACAAACAAACAAACCTTTCCTCTTTATTAACATCGTAGTAAAATATTATCACTATTGATTTATATAATCGGTGAGAAATGGAAACGCATTAGTTATCTTGTTTTCTAAAATTATAAGTGTTTCCGTATTCTGCGAATTAATTGTTTACACAGTCTATGATTAATAAGTAATGATAAATGTGTGATGTTACTTTTTAAATTAGACCACTGTGCGTCACGCAGTTCTGCCAATTAATGAGAAGATATATGATTTTGTAACTTTTTCAACTAAATTTTCGGGATGAAATTATATATTGGAATGAAACAACTTTAACCGGATTTAACACGTATATTTTATACTATTGGCTGACGTTTCAAAATCTTTACAGTTTCCATATTCTTAGCACGACTTCAAACAACATTGGTGATAGGTCGAGTTTCTATCAATTATGAGTTTTATGGGATTTAAAATTGTTACTCGTGCCGTCACGTTATGGTATAAATTGTCCCCATAAAGTGACATCACGAACTTAAAAACAGTCCTCATTTCTATTATTTATATGGTCATGGGTTATTACAGTTAATTCGTTAAATTAGTTCACAATAATTCCTTATGCTTTGTATTTAAAACGGAACCGATAACGTCTATAAATAGATTTTATAGTTTCGATAAAGAACACCTTGTAAGAAACTTATTGTTTGATAACGTGAAAGAATGATTGTACCTAGAGCGTTATGTTTCACTTGGCTTGTATTACTCAAGGAATGTGCAGAATGTCAGTACTTAAATTTCTTATCTGGTTGGTTTTAAATTAATGAACAATTTGTTTGGCTTCACACAGGAATATTATTTTTTCTTTTAGACTTTAGAGTGTAATCAATGTTGCTATTAAACAATTATAACAGATTGAACTCGCATATTTTTTAAAAAAGAAACCGATAAACGGATTTAATCCGTGACATTTCGAAAACTTTACAGCTTTCATATTCGTAGCCGACTCAATCCCCATATTCGTAGAGCGTCAGTGAATAAAATCAAATACGTGAGTTAAATCTGTTATACTCGTAATTGTTTCATTCCAATGTATATTAACCGCGAAGGCATCAAAAAATATTATGATCATTTTGTATCAATTTTTTTATCAATCCTAAATTGATTTATTTTAGATATGTACTATCATATACGTAAATATGCCACTAATTAAGAACTTCTTCCGATATACCGGAGTCTTGAAAATGTTAAAATAGAAAAAAAAAATACCGATAAGCGCAATACCTCAAATGTCACAGCGAGGTTGCGCCGGCGCACACTTCCGGACCGCAAGGCCGCGGGTGCGAGCCCACTGTGCACGGTGGATGTGTTGTGACAAGCACCGTGTACCGTGAACAAATTGATAATGTCTTAAGACAATTCATAACTGATCTACGCCAATCGATAGCAACGGAACTAATGTAAAATTTTATAGAAACGACAATTATGAGAAAACTGATTAGGTGACATAATAATTTCTGATGCCTTCGCGGTTATTATACATTGGAATGATACAATTTTGCAATTTCGGGTCTAGTTACTCAGTAAGTCTTGTAATTACTGGATAACGGATAAACATAAATAACAATATATTACCAGTCATGATATTGGTACAAATATAAATGATGATGTATGCATGTATATCTTTGTCGTGAACATTCATTTGACACTTCTGTAAAAAAATCAAGTACCTATTCATCTTAGAATGTCTTATACCTATATACGTTTTTACTAAATTCTGTTTTTATGTTCATTTTTTTTAAAAAAAATATTAACTCTAGAATTTGTACTTATTAAAAATACTACTTAATCCAGGCCTTTTTTAATTATGAATTCTGCTTGAATCTTCTGCACAGTGGTTTAATTCGATTTATATTAGACAAACATTTTAGGCATAATAGTATGTTTTATGAACATGCACTGTGAGTTCAGTAATTATGTCCCGTTAATTTCAATAATAATTTCCAAGGAATAAATGAAATATAAGATAATTATGAACCGTTATAAAACATAATTCAACATTCAACCAAATCACGTAGTTAAATATTTGTAGTCGTATCGAATGACAACAAGAGACGTTCTTTATATTTGCAAAGTAGTTTGAAGTTTGTCGATATTTGTATAATGAGTTCTTTATACTAATATTATAAATAGGAAAAATTTGTTTGGATTGAATAGGCTGCTAAACGACTGGAACGATTTGAAAAAATCTTTCACTGTTGGAAAGCTACACTATTCCCGAGTGACATAGGCTATAAAAAAAAAGGATCCGGGCGAAGCCGGGGTGGGCCGCTAGTTTTTTATAAAGTAAAGATTTTACTGATATGACGTTTTGCTAATTTTTTTTTTTCATCAATAACTATTTTTAGTAGTGATATACTTTTTGTATTTTATTAGTAATATTGATTATGTTTTTATGTTTGTCTATACTTTAGGTAAAATAAGCCCATAAGGAAGGATAAAGTGGTAATTTAATTTCGTTGTATAAACATTGGAAATGTACCGTATTATTCATTATATTGAATACCTAACTTGAGATATTGTTTACTAAATTATTTAATATTATGACAATATTTTTAAATTTTTAGGTAAGTATGATTCCTTTATGTTGTGCTGAATTCCTGCCATTGTATTAAATAATAGTGGACCTACTACCGAATTCATGATTTTCGTTAAAGAAAGTGTTATTTATTCATAAAATAATGTAATATAAAATATATATTTAAGTATAATTTAAAACTCTGTCATAAGGAATCAGTCTGCCCTATCATGGCCTTTTCAAATATTTATAGTAAACATATTAGCAGTAGGAACTTACTTAGTTTGGCAAAAGAATATTAAAAGGGTTACCCTTTCTATGAATTATAATAAAAATCTCGTAAATCTTCTTTTAATGGGTCATTACGGGGACCTAATTAAATATTAATGATTTATTTAGGGATATTAGTGGTTTTAATTTATCATACAAATAGACCAAATAGTAAGTTAATTTCTGATTTGTAGATTAAATTAGTATATATTCGTAGTGGAATAACTACATATTAAAATTCAAATGAAAAACTTTTTGGTTAGTTTAAGATTTGCTAGCAAGTTTTAAACCCAAATTTTAATAAATGGTTTTAAACCATTGATAAAAAAAATCTTTGAATAAAGACTTTATGCTTAGTTTATTCTCAGCTTGGCGCTAGTAGATTTAGTGCTCATTTCACTACAAAATTAATTGAAATAGTAGTAAAATTGTATAAATTCATTTAGTCCCAATAGTTGAAACATAAGTTTGGCAAGATGAGTCAGGCAGGACATCTGCAGACGTTTCGCCACATGTATTGTCAACGGCATTGTTAGTAAGGGGGTCACTGTAACACGCCGGCCAAGTCGAAGCTAACACGCAAATAGCCGGGTGCACTGTAAACAGATTAGCCTAGTGGCTGTAGTGGCAGCAGAAAATGATGAACAGCATTTTTTTATTACTTTTTATCAAAAAATCCCTGGTAGGTCCTATTTTTCCTATTGCTATTTTTCAACCGACGAAAAAAACGGAGGAGGTTATCAAGTCGACCCGTATATTTTTTTTTTTTTTATGTATGATCACGCATAACTTTTTACAGAGTGGTTCGATTTTGATAATTCTTTTTTTATTGGAAAGGGTATACTTCGAAATTGGTCCCATTTTAATTTGGAAAAAAAATTCCAACCCTAAGGGTAGGAAAAGAGAAGATGATTAATTTTTCACGCACCGATTATATCGTATGACCACGCGTAACTTTTTACAGAGTAGTCTGATTTTGATAATTATTTTTTTATTGGATAGGGTATACCTTAAAGTTTATCCCATAAAAATTTGGAAAAAAGAAAGCTACCCTAAGGGTGGGAAAATAGGGGTAATTTACTGTTCACTAAAAGTTAATAGCAAAAACATGGTAGGAAGCTATTTCAAAGGTACCTAATTAAAAATTAAGCATGTAATAATTTGTACAAATTGTATCCACAAAAAATTATAAAATAATAACTTTTTAATAAAAAAATTTAACCGCCGAAAAAAAAACTAAAAGGCAACAAAAAACAATAGCGCACTGAAAAGAAAAAAATAATAATTTTGTCTTTTATAACGACTACTATTTTAGTTGTAATGTCTATTTTTGGAGTCGGTGCCAGCCTTAAAACTTGAGCACCTTAGTGAAGAGTTGCTGCACCAGCTGGCACCGACATCAAAAATAGACATTACAACTAAAATAGTAGTCGTTATAAAAGACAAAATTATTATTTTTTTCTTTTCAGTGCGCTATTGTTTTTTGTTGCCTTTTATTAGATATAAAAAAAGGTCTTGTTGTAATTGAATAGCTTAAATTAACACGGTATTTGTAATTATTGACATGTAATTTTGTTAAATACTGTTACATTGTGGAATGGAACGACTATATCGGATTTAATTTTATTTTATTAGTTGAAATGTTGAAAGCTTTACAGCTCCCATATTCGTAGCACGATCGAGCTGACGATAGTCCAAAATCCGTTAAAGTTGTTTCATTCCAATGTGTTATAACCGCGAAGGCATAAGAAATATTATCACTATCACATGTATTATAGGTACTTAAATCTAAACAGAATTCTAAATGTCGCGTTTTATAAGTAGCACATATTGACCATGACAAAATATTATGTCATTTCTGAGTACAAAAAATAGCACATATTGTAATAATTCATGTGGTAATGGGCAGAGGGAGACAATGTTGTTTGTCAAGGACCATTTAGAAGAGTGCTAGCGACACGCGGCGGAGGGCGGCGGAGGGCGGCGGAGGGCGGCGGTAGATCCCATTTTGCACGCTCGCGCTTCGGTTAATCTACTTATTGTGGATAAGAGTACTAGGATACAGAACTAGATAATCTATTTATTAGTTTTAGACAAGGTATATAAGGTTTAATCTAATATATACTTTTCTCGTGTCGCGGTGTTTGTTGCCAAAATCCTCCGGCACAGCTGCAGGTTTTTATGAAATTATGTGTGCATATCGGGTAGATCTGAGAATCGGCTAACATCTATCGTACCTCTAAATGTTAATGGTATTCTTTTGTTTTTTTTTTCATGACTCGGCATTGAAATATACATATCTACAACTGTAAAGTTTCACTGTTTAACTATCAACCCCTATTTTTTTTTATAAAAAATCTCAATAAACGATGTACTAAGTTCGCTGATATAGCTGATAGGTACATATTATAAAATATATTAGGAATATCAAATCCAATTACTTTAAGTCAAATTTAATATCAAAATATTAAGTATGCAATAAGGAAATAATTATAATGTTAAGAAATAAGCTTGTTCAAATTATAATATTTTTTGTCTATAAATAGAGATGCGTAGTCCACTGTGCTGTGTTTGTATTGTTGACGATATTTTCGCGGTTATTACCCATTGAAATGAGACAACTTTATTAAATTAATAATGTATTACTCAAGAAGAATACCTCACGTATTAGATATATTCAGTAATTACAATAATTATAATAAGATCGCAATAAGGGCACTTGGCATAGTCTATATTTGGTCACAACCACTCAACTCAATGTCAACTAAAACATACATCTTGCTATATGTCATTATTTATAATCAAAGGTTGCTTATCATTAGACGGTCTGTCATATTATTAATATTATGACATTGCTCAGTTGTGACCTTTAATACAGTACTTTATCTTTTACGGTCATGTCGAGACCATGTAATGGTCATACGGAGTTCCGATGACTCTTCAGTCAATGTTTTCTTAAAACAGCTACTTGAGTTAACTAATAATATATTTACTTGGATATTTTGTTTGTTCAGTTGAGATGGAGGCAATTTTATGTTAATTATTATTTTGATATTGATGGTCTACTGAAAAAAATAATATTATGTTTAATAAACGGCTCGTTTCTTTTTGGTGTGATGTACAGTTTAGGAATTGTATCATAAAATATTTTAAACGTTCCATAAAAAATATAGTCGATCGAATTCGAAGCGCATACAAAAAAAGTATATATTTAAGTAGTGATATGTATGAATACAGTAAAAAAACACAGTCAAGTAACCCCTTATAATGAAATTTATTTATTATTGAACACCGAAACTTTAATGCACAAACGAACACAATGCCCTGCGGTAAATTTATTACTATGTTATGACACAAACACGTGCAACTAAGTTGTAAAAAAATATTTTTTTGCCGTCGCTACTCGGCGACAACGGAAGTCAGCGAGGCGTGTGAGTGTTGCGCAAGCGGCGGATCCGCGGCCATTGTCTTGCTGACCCTACTCTCGCATAATATCCACTCGCATAATTATATGAACGCATCTTCGTTGACATCTCAGCTGTTAACTACTAGGTTACCGTGATTTCACTTGGGTAACGAAGTGGTTCCGTGTAAATGTTCTTTAGCCCTCTAGGTTGTATTTGTAGACGTTTGTTTTGAAAAAAAAATGTAAGATTTTTTACTAGTTAAGATTAAATTTTCACGGCAAAAATACTGTAATTTTTTTGCCATTTCTATAGATGAAACTTTCTGAGCGAGTTTGACTCAAACTTAGTCGATTTTTTTTAAACATGTTCATATATTATTATAAATGTATTGATGAGCATTGTTTTTGTATGTGTGTTCTAAGACGTGTGTCTTTGAATGTAACCTACATTTCAAATACATGTTAAAAAAATATATATATTTTCGAAATATCCTTCCATAGTTATCGTTAAAAATGAGTCTATTTCTTCGTAAGCCTTGATAGAATTAATGTCACTTTGAAATAACAAGTTTGTAATTACATGAAGGTAAAGTTACTTATAAGAATTGAAGTATTTTTCACAACCAATTAAAAAAAAAATATGTCAAGGTTAAGTTTACGTCATTTTATTACGGATTGCTAATTTGAAGATATCTTTGAAATGCAAATGTCCTTTATGGAATATATTGTACAGGAAAAAGCAATTAAATTGTGTGCAAAAAGTACATATGATAGTTTTTAAATCCTAACTAATATTATAAATGCGAAAGTAACTCTGTCTGTCTGTCTGTCTGTCTGTTACGCTTTCACGCTAAAACTACTGGACCGATTTAAATGAAATTTGGTACAAAGAAAGTTTGGAGCCTGAGAAATGACATAGGGTACTTTTTAACCGACTGCAAAAAAGGAGGAGTTCCACGCGGACGAAGTTGCGGGCAGAAGCTAGTCTTAAATATTTGTTTGTCTTGTATGTACCTTTTTGTATATAACAGTATTTTTATTTAATTTATTTCAATCAAATTTGGAATGACATAATAATAACGGATTTAACTCAATCATTAAAGTTTATTTTAATTTGAAATAAATAGTTGATGGGTTAAATAATGTTAGGAACAAATACCAGATATAATAGAGACACTTTAAAAGTGATTTTTTTAATTAAAATAGTATGTAGGTATTGGAATAAAACAAAATTTAATTAAGCTTTAGCGTTCGACTATCGTCAGCTCAGTTGTGCTAACAATATGGGCACTGTTAAACTTTGGAAATTAAAAAAAAATACTTGATATAAATCCTTTATAGTTGTTTCATTTCAATGTGTAATAACCGCGAAAGCATCAGAGATTATTGAAATAGTGGGTGATTGATACTTCATACCAAAGTCTGAGGTTGAAGGCGACGACATATATTTCATAAAACCATGTATATCACATTTTATTAATAATTATTCCTTCATGCTGAAAGCATATTATATGCGACATATTTCAGTACTTATGTATCATCTTGGAATGTTCAGTACTCGTCACGAGCGTGCCTCGCCGTTGCGTCAACCTGTTAGCGGAATTCAAGGCAAGAATGTGGCAATTATGTGAAATAAATAACGTTTATATTTCAAATAATTATGAACGGTATAGTAACGTTTAAAATATAATTAATGTTGCAAAAGTAAAACGTATATTTGACGGACTGTTAGGCCTAGTGGTTCGTATTCTGCTAGGGAGATATAAGTGGGAGCATGAGAATTTGTACCTTAGCCTACTAGGTAAAAGGCTAAGGCTACTTTGGGTTTACCTATATCAATGTGGTATGAATTGTAAAAATATTTTGATCATCTTTTAATTGTATTCTTTATTATAGTCTAGGTAGGTAGATATTTTTTTTTATCTCTGACTAGCTGATTCAGCAAACGTTGTACCGCGTTTTTTGAAAATCTTTTTTTTCTAAATTCACGAATGTTACAAAACCAAATTTACCCCACCCATAAAACTAACGAACACTAATTTTTAAATCTGTATATATAAAAATCAATTGCTGTTCGTTAGTCTCGCTAAAACTCGAGAACGGCTGAACCGATTTGGCTGATTTTAGTTTTAAAATGTTTGTAGGGAAGGTTTAAAAGGTGAGAAAACTTGAAAAAAAAAGAAAAAAAAAACTGTGTACGCGATACGAAGTTATATATAAATCATTCTTCTTTTGTCTACAATCATGCCCAAGTGAGACCACTGTGCAGTTCTCAAATGACGTGGGCGCTTTCATACTTACAAAAATTTCTTTTACAAAACTAATCCAGAATTAAAATAAAACTAAACTAATTATGTATCTATGTAGTATCTATACGTCCAACGTGTCTACAGTAACCTCCAACGCGTTTTCTATGTGCACTAATGCACATCCTGATGCAGTAGGTAGACAGATTATCTTAGCGCGTGTGGTCTTAAGCTATGTCTACTAACCACAATGATATCACAGGGGTGATTGCACTGTTCGCCATTATTTGCTTATCAAATCTGTCACTTGACACCGTTCCACGTTATCTGAGAAAGACGTAAGCGCCAGAGACTTACGCCCTTTATAGTCACCAATTTTGAAGTGATTGGTTCTATGTTACGCTGAGAAAGACGTAAGTGTCTGATACTTACGTCATTTGTAGTTGCTGATTATGTTGTAAATGGTTCAATGTTAAGCTAAGAAAGCCGTAAGTGCCTCCGTAGAACTACGAAAATTGGTGTCTACTAAGACTTACGCTCTTTGTAATCATGCTATTTTTCCCCCACGGCAACGGATACACACTTATATATATTGTTCTAAGGGAGGTACCCCACCAATTTCCAGCTAAATCGGTTCAGCCGTTCTTGATTTATAAATAGTTTAACTTGGTTTATACAACCGACCTAAAAAAAAAAATCTTTCCTAAAATCACGTAAGACTGGAGTGACTGTGATCTCATTGGAATGAAACAACTAGGTATAAACGGATTGACGTTTCGGAACCTTTGCAGTTTCCATAATCGTAGCACGACTGAGCTGACAATAGTCTTATGCTAAAGTGGCATCTGACTGTTCTATTTGGTTTCTGTATAAGCGTCAAGTCAAGATTTGATGTACTTGTAAACTATCGGTTATCTTGTGTTCATTTTGTTTTAAAATAAATATTTATTCAGTTAAACGTGAGTCATTAAGTTGGGGAAAATTTGATGCGTCGCTTACTTGTAAGGGAAACGGTTAATGAGTAACATATCCATGTTTGCGTTGATTAATATGGTGTCCTAGATCAAAGTGGATTCCTTTTATGGTTATTACACATTTGTATAAACACCTGCTGTATAGATTTAGCCAGGCGAGTATGCAGAGAAAAATTAAACAGAATAAAATAAATAATAAAATAATTTGTAGTAATTAAACGAGGTGCGTGTGTGTGTGTGTGTGTGTGTGTGTAGGTATGTTAAATAGACAAAAATATTTTTTTACAGTTTTAACTGAACTTGTATGTACCTAAATATTATTATAATACTTATACCTATTTATAAGTCGATGGGGGATTATTTCGTCTCTGTACCTCGGTAATTAAACTTTTTTTGCTGTTTTTATCGATAATGGTCCGGACACCTCGTGCGCAAGTCCGACTCGCACTTGGCCAGTTTAATTTATTGGAATAAAACAACTATAACGGATTTAACACGCGTATTTTATTTACTTTAGCGTTAGACTATTGTCAGCCAGTCGTGCTACGAATATGGGAAATGTAAAGTTTTCAAAACGTCAGCAAATAAAATAAAATACGCGTGTAATCCGTTATAGTCATTTCATTCCAATGTGTAATAACCGCAAAGACATCAGAAATTATTATGGTTTTATTATGTTTGATTAAAGCCAATATAATTTGAAAGTGATCTCGTGTAACTCTGTATCTCTGTCAATCGCACATCCATATCGTATTGCAAAAAGAGCTAGTGTCGCGAAAGCGGCTCGTCACGCTCGTTACGCTCCCCCGCGCGAGCAACGACCGCCGTGATCTACCGGGGATTTGATGCCCTTGAAATACATTGTACTACTTAATTGGAGTTATTTTTAGCAACTACTTACTAAACGACCAGTCGACAAATTTCTGATGGTGAGACCATCATCCATTGTTCATTGGATTAAAATAACAGTATAATGTAATAACTTTTACGTCGATTTAAAATTAAATTAAAAAACCTTTAAAGTGGGAGTCGAATTTGCTCACGAATGGTTCCGTACCATATCGAGGAAAAACGTGAATAAAATAACTTTTGTTGTATAACGATATCTCATTGAGTTTCTTGCCGTTTCTTCTCAAGTGAAGTTTTTTCGGAAACGGTATCATTCTGACTTTATAGACCGGTCATTTTAGGAATTCACCTCGGAATGCGAGATACCCGTCTGTAATTCTGTAAATAGTTGTATATTGACACCCTTAAAGTTGTCTCAAAACCTTCATATGGTAGGGTGTGAGCAACTATTAAATTTCTTATTAAATACTAGCTTATACGCGCGACTTTGTCCGCGTGGAACTCCTCTTTTTTGCAGTCGGTTAAAAAGTAGCCTATGTCCTTTCTCAGGCTCCAGACTTTCTTTGTACCAAATTTCATTTAAATCGGGCCAGTAGTTTTAGCGTGAAAACGTAACAGACAGACAGACAGAGTTACTTTCGCATTTATAATATTAGTAGGGATATTTTAGATTTTTTATTTAGGTAGTATTTGGTACGAATGATCTCGTATAGGTATTATGTTGGTACTCTTATGTGACAGTAAAAACAAAATGGTGGCAACAGATCGCGTGTTACACAATCATCACAAACCAAGTGGCAAAAAATCATGTCCTTAATCAATTTAATTGATCCGCGTTATCCTTGATGGCAATGACAATCACGACAATGTCATCAAACGCGATGATGCCTCAATTGCTCCTGTCAACTGTCAGCCACTTGAACCTGTCGTCTGTCATCTTACAGTTTTGACAGCTGCGATATGTAGATTTATCGGCCAAGGTCGTCTGTGGCTATCAATGTATTTTTTAGTTTAATACCGTTTACTCGTTGAATTTTTGCGGTAGTAAACAATGATGTTATTGTTTGTTATTGGGGTGTTAACCTATTTATCTATATACCAGGAGATTTCGTAAATTTCAATGGCAACTGTCAAATCAAATGATTAATGAAGCACTGTCTTACAGATTCCATAATCGTAGCACGACTGAGCTGACAATAGTCTTATGCTAAAGTGATTAATAACGTCAGCCAATAAAAATAAAATACGCGAGTTAAATCCGTTAAAGTTGTTTCATTCCAATGTATAATAACCGCGAAGTTATCAGAAATTATGAAGCACTGCTTTGTCAAGCTGGACTATGTCTGCCGGAACTACTAGTACCTACTTAATAAGTAGACTAAGATGTCACCCCAGACCTACCTGATTTTAAGATGGAATTTTTAGAATTGGTGGTAGGTAGGTAGTAATTTTTAGGCTTAAGGTTATAACTCAAGAATGGCTGTAGGTACCAATTCTGCCGAAAACTGGTGGAGAAGTAGCTTAGAACCGGGAGACAACCATAGGATACATTTTTTATTCAATTGTTTTTAAATACCTTTTTACTTTTATCTATAAGTAACTAGCAGTCCCGGCAGACTTCGTCCCGCCCGGCAAAGCAGTGCTGCATTTATCAATCGATTTGACAGTTGTCATTGTTGCGTTTTGTTATGCTATTTTTAACAAATGAGCTGAGTTTTTTTTCACTCGACTGTGATACAAAGTATCCTATGTCCTTCTCCTGGTTCTAAGCTACCTCCCCGCCAATTTTCAGCCATATCAATTCAGCCGTTCTTGAGTGACTATAAATGGTGTAACGAACACGACTTTCTTTTATATGTGGATAGATATAGAAGATATATATATGTACTAGCTTCTGCCCGCGACTTCGTCCGCGTGGAACTCCTTCTTTTTGCAGTCGGTTAAAAAGTAGCCTATGTCCTTTCTCAGGCTCCAGACTTTCTTTGTACCAAATTTCAATTAAATCGGTCCAGTAGTTTTAGCGTGAAAGCGTAACAGACAGACAGAGTTACTTTCACATTTATAATATTAAGTTAGGATTAGATATATATATGATTATGTAAGCTAACAGTCTTTTCCCTTGTTGCAGACTCCATGTCAATCTAGCGCGATGTCGGGAGCGGGCGCAGTACTCCTGGAGGCGCGGCCGTTCAGGCCGTTCAAGTCCTCGGAGGAGTACCTGTACGCCATGAAGGAGGACCTGGCCGAGTGGCTGACCATCCTCTACCCGGAGCTGAGGATCAACGCAGACAACTTCCTGGACAGATTGGACACCGGCGTCGCTTTGTGTCGGGTGAGTCTTTTTGTACGCTTTGCGTGTCGTACGTGAAGGTTGTTTATATAAAAAATCGTACCTTTAGTAGAATATAATGAATTTAAATTTGAATGTGCAGATATTTTGAAATATTTAAGACTGAGAGTCTTAAATGGTTTAGTAAAATATTTCGAGAAGACTGTACATTTAAATTTTAATTTATATGTATTTTTTAAGTGTTTTGACTAAAAAAAGATTTTATTAGCTTATTATTTGGTGCGCTTAAGTATAGGATATAATAGGTATACAATAAATTTGAGTGTATTCGTTATAATATATGTATTTATAAATTTAATGGACTTTTTATTTGGTAGGTAGGTAAATATGTTATTTCATGACCTAATTTATATGATATTTTCCGCCTAGTAATAAATGTTACTAAAATCATAATTGAATTATAAATATGATGTATTATGGTAAAATAAGACTCTATAAGTATTAAGTTTAGGTTATACTCAATTATATTAAATTTTCCTTTAATTTCCGTTATTAGAAATTAGTAGGTATATAAATAACTAGCTTCTGCCAGCGACTTCGTCCGCGTAGAATAGTTATTTTCACCGTTTTCTACACGTTTTCCACTGTTTCTTCGCTCCTATTGGTCGCAGCGTGATGTTATATAGCCTAAAGCCTTCCTCGATAAATGATCTATCCAACAAAAAAAGTATTTTTCAATTCGAACCAGTAGTTCCTGAGATTAGCTCGTTCAAACAAACAAACAAACTCTTCAGCTTTATAATATTAGTATAGATTAAATTTGTACAATTTATCACAACATAGTATAAAACAAAGTCGCTTTTTATGTCCCTATATCCCTATGTACGCTTAAATCATTAAAACTACGCAACGGATTTTGATGCGGTTTCTTTAATAGATAGAGTGATTTAAGAGGAAGGTTTATAGAATCCGTGTGAAGCCGGGGCGGGTCTCTAGTTATCTATAATAAGTAGCTCTTATTTTATAAACATAAGCACTGTTAGTGTTATAGTCCAGGTTTGTAGTTATATTTTATGTGAAACGTTAGGAATATTGTTAGTAAATAAATAACGTTTTAGTATATTGAATTCTTGTTTATCAAACCGATATTATTATCATAACAGTCGAACTTGTCTGTTATCATTGATTATATTTTGTTGGCCTCTTTATAATAGATAAATTCGTTCGATAATCACACAACATATATTATATCGTGAACTAGTATTTAGTATACTACTTAGTACCGTTTTTAGTTATTTTACTACGAGCGTAAAAAGTCTCTATTCCCGCGACTTCGTCTGCACACGATGAGTATTTACATAATATCGTTATAAAATATAGCTTACTTATATGTTATTGTAATGTATAAGCTATATTATTGTAAAGTTTCATCGAAATCCGTTTAGTAGTTTTTGCGTGAAAGGGTCCAGGAACAAACATAGGTACATTATTACAAATTTTCGCGTTTATAATATTAATAGGATATTAGGATTTAAACCTTCCTCTTGAATTACTGTACCTATCTATATATATAAAAAACTTGTTTTACGGCTGTAAGAGTGATTAGGTGTCTAAACAACGTTTTCATAAAGAATTTAGTTACAATTTAATATAAACTATATTATATGTACTTACCTATGTCTGAATTAATTGAAATGCCAGTGAAAGAGATTACACTTGTCGTAAGTCGAATTAAATTTTGTATCGTAAATAATTGGCAAAGTGCGAGTCGCACTAAATAGAAATTATTTATTGAAATTTTAAGACTTTTTTTTTAGTATAATTCCGTGACCAGATGAAACGTTTTTCGATTCGTTTTTATAAATTACGTGTTGCGTTTTATATGTAACTAGCGGCCCCGGCAGACGTCGTCCTGCCCGTCCGATTGTTTCGTCAAAGATCTGTCAAAGTCACCGTTTCTTCGCTCCTATTAGTCACGGCGCGATGTTATATAGGCTATATAGCCTAAAGCCTTCCTCGATAAATGGTCTATCCAACAAAAAAAGAATTTTTGAATTCGAACCAGTAGTTCCTGAGATTAGCGCGTAAACAAACAAACAAACAAACTCTTCAGCTTTATAATATTAGTATAGAATGATAGATATAGATAAATTCTCGATAATTTACCTAAAAGTATTAACTATTAAAGATACAAATATGCAAATGTACGGTTGGACAACAATCATTGACACACACTATATAGATATGTAAGGAACCCTAAAAGCAAGTGTAACGTCAATAATGTTATTAAACTAAAGGATTAAGTTCTGCAAATCATTTAGCTAATCCGAAGCGAGTTTAGTAGAATGTCACCGTGTGGCGTAACTAGTATGTGCGCTATTCAAATTAGCGAACTGGCTGTCAGAATCAGCTGATAGGCACCAGCTGATGGCAGATTAGGTTTTGCAACACGCTGCTAATATTTTAGGGAGCGCCATTTTGGAATTTCTAATTAGTGAGTGTGTACTTGGGTCTATAAAAAAAAACTATAATATATAAAAGGAGAAGCTAATGACTGACTTATCAACGTAAGGTCTAAACTATAAGAGATAGAAAATAGTTTTTTTTTATTTATTTATATCTTGTTGCATAAAACGAAACAGAAGTAAGTGTACAAAAGGCGGACTTAATGCCTTGAGGCATTCTCTACCCATCAATCTTTAATTTTGCACAAAGGTTCCTTTCATAACGTAGGGGAATGCTAAAAAAGACTTCGTCTGCGCATGATAAACACACCCTTAGGGGCGAATTTAAAAAATCCTTTCTTAGTGCTCACGTTACATTATAAAAGGAACCCCTATTCAAATTTCAAGTTTTTAACCTTTATAGATTGGGCCCTGCGTTGACATGTCAGTGATTAAGTCAACTCATTTTATATATCTATATCTATACTAATATTATAAAGAGGAAAGATTTGTACCTATTTTTGTATGTTTGTAATGAATAGGCTCAAAAACTACTGGACCGATTTTAATAATTCTTTCACTGTTGGGAAGCTACGTTCACCCTGAGTAACATAGGCTATAGAATATTTTGAAAAAAATTAGGGATCCGTGCGAAGCCGGGGCGAACCGCTAGTTACCTACCTATAATAATGTGTATATAGACATCGAAGGTCTATCATTCACAAGCTCTTATTTTATAACCGTAAGGCCTCCAATAAAACAATTTTCACATAAATAATGACTACTGTATATCATATCAAGCTATTATTACCCGTGCATTTGCAAATAGTTGCAACAGAGCGGCGGTCGGGCCGTTTCATCATCCAAGGTCTGTCTAATATGGAAGACGCATAGATTTTTATCTATTTCGTTGAGGTCGTTTTTCTTTAATGTCACCTTTGGAATTTTGTTGGGAAATTTTAGGAGAGTTTTGGTGAGGCATCGGCCGTTGATTAGGGTTCCGCACTCAAAACACGGAACCCTATTGCGACTTCGCTGTTTGTCCGTCATCAGGCTGTATGTATCTCGTGGACAGTGATAGTGATAGTATAGTGACAGTTGCAATTTTCACAGAAGATGTATTTTTGTTGCTGCTATAATAACAAATATCAAAAAACATATGTTTTTTATTCAAGGAAACATATATAAAGGCATGATATTTTTGCCGTTTTTTAAAGTTTGGTAGGTAATGGATTGACTACTGATATTGTATGTCTTCATGACATGTTACTATTTTATATAATTATACTGTTATTATGTAAAATACCTGTGACAAACAATAAACACTTCGATTTGGTAACTCTTCATGCAGGAGTCCCACTCGCACTTGGCCATTTCTTTTTTTAATACGAAATTTATATTACGGCGTTTGAAATTGACTTCAGTTTTCAGTAGAAGTCTGTCTGTCTGTGATTCACGCCGTGTTTTAGTGGTTCCCGCTACACAGCTGACTCAGAGCGACGTGGTATAAAAGTGGACTTACACACCTACATACATACTGTCACACTTATTACTAATATCCGGATAAATATGTACATACCTACAACTAGTTACTTTAAGTGGAAACAGTTAAAATTATTTATAAACTAATAGCTGACCAGGCAAACTTCGTGCTGCCATTTTGCTTTCTATTTTTCCAAAAATGTTTTTATACAAACCTTGTCTTGTCAATAAATCATCAATTTGGTGCAGTCAATCGTAAGTTATGCGGCGTACCAACATTACTTTAGGTACCTGAAGATTTTTCCTAATTACTTAAAAACAATTATTCGAAAAACTTTACAGTTCACCCAATTAACTCGTGGGAATTATATAGAAAAACAGACTTTCCTTTTTAGTATTCCAAATGTCTATACCTACTAGATTTTATAATAATCAGTTCACCGCTCTATATAGCGCATATATAAACAAACAAACATTCACAATCACATTTATAATATTAGTTATGATTAGCATTATCCTTTAATTAGCATTATTCAGTATAATTAGTATGTACTAATAACAGCGGCGCTAGCTGCGCGGGCGCACCCGGCGCCACAGTAAAATGGCGGCATTGATTTATTATAGTTACAACGATTATTATAGATGATTATTAATTACATAATTGGCTAACCTTCGATTTTATACGCGGGTTGGGTGTGAAAATTTACCATGGAACTGTTCATAGGTTCGGTTACGATATATTTTAATAGCTATTGCAATATTATCAATTAAAATCAAGACTAAGTATTTCGTTCTTGCAGTGAACGGTTAAATTAAGATGTTTTGCTATTTTACATTTTTATTACTAGCTGTGCCCGCGACTTCGTCCCCCTGGAATAGTTCTTCATAAGGCTTCATATTTTCCCCGTTTTTTACACATTTTCCTATGTTTCTTCGTTCCTATTGGTTGCAGCGTGATGTTATATAGCCTAAAGCCTTCCTCGATAAATGGTCTATCCAACAAAAAGAAAGAATTTTTGAATTCGAACCAGAGATTAGCGCGTTCAAACAAACAAACGAACAAACTCTTCAGCTTTATAATATTAGTATAGATAACTTAATAAATATTCTGATTCTTTTACGATTATAATACCTACATTGGAATAAAAAACTAACTATAGTGTTAGACTGTCGTGAGCGCAATCAGCTACGAATGTGGGAACCGTAAAGATTTTAAACGTCAGTATAAAATAATATGAATAATATATGTTCGTCATTGGAATGAAAAAACTAATAACGGATTTAACTCGCGTATTTTTGTTTTATTTTATTTGCTGACGTTTCGGATTCTTTACAGTTTCCATATTCGTAGCACGACTGAGCAGACAATAGTCTAACGCTAAAGACCTATTGTCAGCTCAGTCGTGCTACGATTATGGAAACTGTAAAGAATCCGAAACGTTAATAGTTGTTTCATTCCAATGTGTAATAACCGCGAAGGCATCAGAAATTATTAATATATGTTCGAGTTATAGTTGTTTTATTTATTCAAATTTGAAAAAAAAAACTGTATAAAAAACATACACAACTGTTGTACCTAATCCATTCTACTTAGGCCCGTCTCTTTCTTGGTTTGCTTGAATATTAGAATTTTTCAAAATTGCCAGTTTCTAGATTAGGCACTCCAATTTCTATCATCATAGACAGGCCACCTGCGCCGGCGCCGCCGCCCCCGAGACCGGCCGATCTCGCCCGAAGTCCCCCGAAGTGTTCCGATCTCGGCCGATCAAGGACGCGCCGATTTACATGTCGTTATCGACTAGTTATCTATGCAAACGTGGGCAGACATGCTTTTTATCGATTCGATACGACAACTTTGATGTTTGGCTTGATTGCGAAATGTACTTGTTTCTTGGCTGATCAAAATGTCAAATTTTAAATTGTCTATGTGATTCACCTGTGCGTAGAGTTTGAATGTTTTTGCCCTTCATAAATATGGCTAGAAATCTGATATTATTGTTATTTATCTATTGACTTTTTCACTGCTTCTTTGTAGTTTTCTTATTGTATGCAAACTTTACGTTACCAAAACTGTTCATTAGTGTTCATATATCAAAACAACATGTTCTAATAAGTAGGTATTTTCTAATGCACTATAACAACTTCGTTAAATTAGTTACTAAATATCAAAAGTGTAAATTAAGCGGATATTCCAGAACGCAAACAGAATTTTACCTCCCATTGTTGCAAGAACTAAACGCACCTGCAGTCCGTAATGTTGGCACACATGCCGCTGCATACAGAATCGCTCAGTCCGGGGAAAACCTATGGAATGTTCCCACAAACAGCCAGGTTCGGTGAATTGATTTTATATTCTAACGTGTGTTGAAGCCTTTATAGGGGTGTGCGATTTTTTTTGTGCCTTATTTGATGTGTAGCGCGAAATATATGCAAATGTAATGGTACTATAACATATTGTAATTAACATAGTATATGTACATAAACACACATGCAAGTGGTTCTGCTACTTATGTAAAGGAGTATGTAATCACATAGAAATCAACCGCGGGATTCAACATGTGAAAATGATCATTTTATCATTTCCCTAGCCTAGCTCAGCTTAGCTTAGCTTAGCTTATCGATGGATGTTGTCGCTGGTCGGAGTGGGATTTGTTGATTTATGTATGAATTCGTGGATGACTGCTGGCTCGGAATCACAATGAGATGGATTGATGATGTTGGTATGGTATTTGTATGATGCACGTAGAATCTGGCAGGTTGACAACCGAATTATTACTATTGCAAGCTATGCTGTGCTCGGACTTGTTACTTGTTGGAGACAACTACCTACCAGCTGATTATTACCCCGCGAAATACAAGTTTTACCCCCGCGGGGGTAATTACCCCCCCAGTTTAAGAACCCAAGACTTAGTTGGAAAGATACAAAGATAATGTGAATGAATATGGACATATTTTTTATATGTACAAAATAACAATTGATTAAGGTGAAGGATTATAGACCGAGTGAACGGCCCGTAATACAATTATAATATTATAATAATATCCCAAATATTAAATTATGAAAGCAAGGTTGCGTTTGGTTGCGCGCAGTACGACGAATTGCCGAAATTATCCCCGATTGACATTTCAACAGTAAAATTTAATTATAATTACGGACACTTCCTATAAAATTAATAATAAATACTGCTTTTATTTAGCACCAACGACAATTGTTATCCAATCTCTTGTAATAAATATTAATAATATGTTATTATTAATCGTTTATCGTGAGTGATTGGTTTTATACTTTGATGTTCCGTGACATGTCGGAAAAGCGAAAATAAAGGATTCTTAAATTCTTATGTTGGCAGTATATATAATCGCTTATTTATTAATCAACAACGTAATTTTTCTAGTCTAGTTTATCGTTCTTTTCATCTTTTCTAACATCTAGATAATCCGTCTCTTCTAGACTAGTAACAATAAGAATAAATATCTTTTCATCAAAGATAATGCCTTCTCATTTTCCTAGCCTAGCCTAGCTCAGCTTAGAACTGCTACGCTATTGGTTGAGTTAATAAGTATATGAAATAGATGCTTTCCAACGACTTGGCTCTAAAAAACCTGCCCTTTATAACTTAGAACTCAAGTCTTTGTTCTTATCTAAGATTTATCATTTTTTTTTGTAGTCTCTAGTCAGTATATGTACTCAAATATATTTATAACTTCGTACCGCGTGTATCATTTCTGTTTCTTTTTTCCAAATTTTACCTTCCCTGGAGTTCCATGAACGGTGAGAAAATTTCAAATCGGTTCAGTCGTTTTCGAGTTTTAACCAGACTAACAAACAGCAATTCATTTTTATTTATATACTTAGATAGACAAAAATAGTTATTATATATTATATATATACCTACTTATATAGGTGTATAGGTACAGTTATCATTATCAGGTAGTTGTCAGAATGAATTATGGTATAATTTGCGCAGTGACATTAACTCGCCTTTGAACTTTAAGCTAAAACCTGCGCGGGCGCAGCGCATACTGACACACGTTTAATTGATATAGCTTTATTATTAATTACATTTAGCGAAATCATGTTAATTACTACCTAATTATGTTTAAGAGGCATTGCAATACTAATTTAATAAATATTTGATACAATTGATTTGTTTGTAAATAATCTAAAAACTAAACTAAATTTAATGAAATTTAAGTCACAGATAGAACACATGTAGATACAATAACTGGATAAATACGAGTACATACTTAAGTAAGTACTTAACTTTTTAATTCAATACAGGAAACGCTGAACTTCGACGTTTTGAAACTAATTTGACTACATAATACAACTTTTTTTTGAAACTAGAAATTTTTGCACAGGAACTTATTATAATCTAGGGGAACACTAAGAAAAGATTTTTGAAATTTTACTCGTTTTCCTCTAAGGGGTTAACCCCTTAGAGGAAAACGGGGGTTATCGTACGCAGATGAAATCGCGGGCAGAAGCAATTTCATACATTTTGATTCGTTTTGTTTATCGTTAACGCTAAACGCCACCCTGTCTAGGCCGCCTTTGCTATCCGGACTGGCCTAACTTATCGTAAATACAATCTGACATTTCTCCAAGAATTACGACCAATAAAAGAAATGTCAATTCGTCACCTCTCGCCTCGCCGCCCACTGCCCTCCGCCCTTATATGACACTTGTTAATTGCCGAACTTGACATTAATGCTCATAAACTGTCACTTAACGCATTACCTGACAGCTCCGCCATTTTGACGTCTTAAACGACCGCTCCGAATGGCGACGGGGCATCTGTCATTCGCGAGACCAAGGTTTTGGGGGATACAGCCGCGCTGGCTGGAACATAGAGTTAGGTATCGCCTAGATTACTTGTAAATATTGATGACTAACTAAATATTGTTTTACTGTATTAAATGAAACGGTAGACAGTTGTCTGTGTGTTAATCTAGGCTGTAAGTTTTCTATGTACGAAATTTCATCTAATTCTGTTTTTTTAACCGTTATTGCATTAACACAAATCAATAAAAAAATTTACAAAAAAAAAATGTATTTAAGTATATAAGACTTATAATTATGGTTTTCTAATGAATGATGCCATTGTAAAAACTGAACCAAACGGTCCCATTTCTTCTGCGGTAACAAACATAAAAAAATAGTCGAATTGAGAACCTCCTCCCTGTTTGAGTTCGGTTAAAAATATCATAATTAAATTAATTAGTTAACACCTAGCCTTGGCGGTACTGTTGTATTTTAATTACTTGGAATTAAAAATTTCAAACGTAATTTCACAACTTTGAACTCCTTTCAGATTCCACAGTGGGAAACGAAAAAGGGCAAAATATTTTGCATTTTGCAACGTCGACCTTGTCACCTGTTATGACGAGAGATACCTGACGCGCCAGTTTGGTGATAAATCGCCATTTTTAGAATTTTATTAGCTGGAATACCGAGACACGCTCCAAAATAAATATTTTTTTTAAACGTTATGAATATGAAAATTGTTAAAGTTTCGAATCGTCAGTGAATATAATAAAACTAGCGGCCCCGGCAGACGTCGTCCTGCCCGTCCGATTGTTTCGTCAAAGATCTGTCAAAGTCTTCTGTCACTTCTTCATAAGGCTTCATATTTTCCCCGTTTTTTACACATTTTCCACTGTTTCTTCGCTCCTATTGGTCGCAGCGTGATGTTATATAGCCTAAAGCCTTCCTCGATAAATGGTCTATCCAACAGTGAAATAATTTTTCTAATCAAACCAGCCGTTTTGAAGCCAAACAAAAAAATCTTTCCTTTTTATTATATACTAGCGGTTCGCCCCGGCTTCGCACGGATCCCTATTTTTTTCAAAATATTCTATAGCCTATGTTACTCAGGGTGAACGTAGCTTCCCAACAGTGAAAGAATTATTAAAATCGGTCCAGTCGTTTTTGAGTCTATTCATTACAAACATACAAACATAGGTACAAATCTTTCCTCTTTATAATTTTAGTATAGAAGTATAGATAGATACGTGAGTTAAATTCGTTTTAGTCGTGTTAGGTATTCCTAAATGTAATATTTTTAACCAAATTTTTAATTTTACTTAATTTTTTCAAAGTTTGACGTTTGTTTACTTACGTGTTATTTTGACAGCTTCAACTGGATGCCAGTTGTCTATGGATTTGGTAGTTGTTTTTTTTTTTAAACCGTTCCATTCTGCATTGTACTTAATGCCATCGAAAATTTATCGAGCGCGGACTTGTTCCTTTTTTTAATTTTCTTACATTTTATTCGACTAAGATAACGTTAAACAGCCACAACGATTAATTTCAACAAATATTAACTATTTTGGAATGAAACAACTATTAACGGATTTAACTCGTGTATTTTTATTTTATTTTATTTGATTTAGCGTTAGACTATTGTTAGCTCAGTCGTGCTACGATTATGGAAACTGTAAAGAATCGTACGTAAGCAAATAAAAGAAAATAAAAATACGCGAGTTGAACCCGTTAATATTTATTTCATTTCAATGTGTAGGTAATAACTGCGAAGGCATCAGAAATTATTAAATATTAACTACCTATGTAAAAGCCTACATATATTTTTACAAAAGCTAACACTGACAGGTCCCAAGTGGTCATATTATTTTTAATTAGGTATATCATCGTTTAAATTGTTTATAGTCATTGATCGTGTCGGTCTCGTCTCGTTATGTTTTCGCCGTCTCATTCACAATTATAGCGCGATAAAATGCTATACAGCCTTATTAACTCCTTATACCGCTGTCATTAAGGTCCATTATCGCGCTTAATTCGGCAAGGTCTAAATGAATACGGTTTTTTAGGTGATTTTTAATTAAAATACTCGTTTTCGAGGCTCTATTTAAACTTGATGGATGCAGGGTAAATGGTTAAGTGTTAATGAATAAAAAAATAAAAAACGTTTTTAAAAACAAGCCTTTATAGTGTTACAATGTACATGAGATACTCTTTCATTTGATACCCCACTCGGGTATACTCGTATTTGTAGATATATCTTTGGTTTTCCACCCTTAGGATTTGGTTTTAATTTGAACTTGTTTACCCCTTAATTTGGTTATGATTCGAATCCTACGGTTTCGTAGTTAGGGACTAACCACTATAAAGTTGAATTAGTAGTATATATTTTAAGGTTCCAAAAAACAATGATTTAAATACTCTAATATGAATATATTCATACGGGTAAAAAAATATATACATGTATATAACTGTATTTTGACGTTTAAAGAACTTTATAGTTCCCATACGTTAATTGGTCTAGTCCCAAACTAGGCAAAGCTATGGCCACTGCTACCATGAATAGATTACAATACTAATGTAAGTCCGTAATTGTGAGTGTGACGTCACAGCCCCATAAGCTCTGACCGATCGTCATACATACATTTATTGTTTGGCATTCAATTAAATGCATAATGTATGAGAAGTTGATTAATTTAGGTACAAAATATTTTTTGTAATCAAAATTATGACAAGTCATACAAATTAATATAAGAACATCTGTTTCAAAGCAGAAATAAAATGGCTAATAAAAAAAAAATATTTTTGAATACAATTAATATTTTCCCGCGACTGGATTCGACCCCGCTATCTTTAGTTTCATATTCGGGGTCACTGACCCTTTCTAATGCCTATCTCATAAAGA
Source organism: Polylopha cassiicola (assembly GCA_038024825.1). Lineage (NCBI taxonomy): Eukaryota > Metazoa > Arthropoda > Insecta > Lepidoptera > Tortricidae > Polylopha > Polylopha cassiicola. The sequence continues at coordinate 9,419,446 of CP149062.1, forward strand.
AACAAATTACAACAAACATTTAAAACATATTATTTCAAAAAGTAAATAAAAACTACACAAAAAAATTCACGTAACATTAAAAAGTAGGGTAATAACACCGCAACACGTCACCATGCAGAAACACGCCGGGTAAACGCGTCAATGACTGTCACCTGAAGCCGGCACCAGGAAACAAACATGGCTGCTCGTTACTGCGTTTTTAATTGTTTGTTTTGTTGCGAAAATAAGCTAGCAGAGCTATTTTTAACTTGGATTTTATATTTTTTTAATGACGGTGTTCTCAAAAAATACAAAATAATGTAAATATGATTATCTACGTTGTATTACAATATAATATATATGGAAATAAAGGATCATTCTATTTTTATTTGACTCGAATTACGAACAAAAAAGGACGTAGAATGTTAATAAAACTTATACAAAAATCAATTTCAATTTAAAGTTTAGGTAAATCGCCTTATGTGTATACAATATAAATAAAACAAACATTTAATTTTGCACCTCGGCTATAAAAAACTGACAGTTTGGTGCAAAAAAAACCTGAACCGTCCAAAACAATTAATTTATCTGTCGAATTTGTGAAGTTAGCAAGTTTTTTACAATGATGTCACACGAAGTATGAGATAATAGCTATAAAAAAACATGTACATAATCAATGTATTGAACTTTTGTGTCTGCAATCAAATATGCGAACGAAAAAAAAATTGTATTGATATTTTCTGGGATATTTAATTTTGATCTTTGACCTTACTGACAGTTATACGTAAGTATAGATAATATATTTTAGTGTTAGACCATCAGTCGTGCTACGATTATGGAATCTGTAAAGGCTCCGAAACGTCAGCCAATACAATAAAATACGCGAGTTAAATCCTAATCTATATATGTTTCATTCCGATTGATTGTATTGTTATTTTCTGAAATATTAGATTTTTGACCTGACAATTAATACGTAGTTATAGGTAATGTTTTTTCTGCTTTAGATTAGATTAGATTAGATTTATTTATTTCCCAAAATTCATACAATATAATTACATTTATTATTATGTCAAATTACATGTACTCATATTGAGATCGTCAAAAACAAAAACAAAGAACAATAAGATTAAATAATAATTAACATCAAAATTACAATAAGATTTTGTCATACATATAATGTCAAATAGGTATATTAACTATCATAGATTTTTCTCATTAGTCGTCAATACAATTTGTCATACGGAATAATTTATATTTAATACAATTTAATACTTTTAAATAGACAATCAATAATTTATTTATATTTTTGAACGAATTCGTCAACAGAATAGAATGGATTATTTATATCATAAAATTCTTGTGTCGAGTTGTTTGTTCCCGATCTCCTCCGAAACGGCTATAAGTACAGATTTTTATGAAATTTTGTGAGCATATAGGGTAAGTCTGAGAATTTATTTTTTATATCCCTAAATGATAAGGTGGCCCCAAAGTTTTTTTTTAAATTTTGGACTTTTATTTTTATGATTCGGATTTGAAAAATACATACAACCAAAAATTTACACTCTTCCACTATCAATATTTTTTAACAAAAATGCGAATTAAAATCGCGGGACAAAGTTCGCCAGGTCAGCTAATTACAATAAAACCGTATTAAAAAAGACAGGAAAGTAAATTGAACTCTCCAAATTGTTCTCCAACATATGTTGTTTTTGTTTATATATCCGACTGTCATAGTTTAAATGGCTGTGCTCGGAAGACAATGCGACGTTAGCTAAAGATGGCCGGCCCTCGAGCGATACCTTTTGTGTTTTATGCCATCACTTTCTTTAAGGATTCGAAAGTATATGTTGTCTTTATATGACGGTATTAGTCATAATGTATATATCTATATCTTGTTACTTTTACCATTTAAATATATACCTATTTAACCTACCATCAATGTTTAATGATATGATAATTTGTGATGCCTCCGCGGTTATTCAACATAAGAATGTAGGCAAATAAAATACGCGAGTTAAATCCGTTAGTAAGTAGTTGTTTCATTCCAATTAAGAGTATAGTGTTTGTCTACTACATTTATTTTCTGACGTGTTCTAGTGTAGGTACACCATTTCATCCGTCTATTTAACCCTTTACAAACCTTTTTTTGGAATTAAAAGTAGCAGAAAGGAGATATTCCTAATTAATTATATGTATGGTCTAGAGACTATCTGTGCGCCAAATTTGGTTTAAATCAGTTCAGTCGTTTTTAGCGTGAAAGCGAGTATGATATTAGTTAGGATTTATCTTTATCCGTTTTTTCGTACCCATAGCTCAAGCATTGCTTAGTGTGCATAGCTCAAGGACATTATCATTTTAAAAATAAGTTTATCTGCGGTCAAAATTGTATGAAGTAACATTCTACCTTAAAAGACATTTATTATGATTTTGTTAAAATAAATTTAAGGCAGTTTTGGCAGTGTGAGTCACAATTAAAATATTTGCATACATTTCTATTCTTAGATAAGGATCTGTAGTTCAATGACTATACTCATTAGTTTGTGTTAATTTTATAATCATCCTAAGATATTTGGGTTCCTATTGTTATACCAAACTAGCTTCTACGATAAAAGCTGTCTTAATAACTGACGTATCAACGCAGAGCCTAAACTATAACGGATATAAACTTGAAATTTTCTTATAACGTAGGGGAACACTAAGGATTCTTGAAATTTCACCACCTTAATTGTGTAAAATGGGGGTGTTTATTTTGCGCAGATGAAGTCTCGGGCAGAAGCTAGTTCGATATAAAAAGTCTAGTAGTAGGTACCTATAATATTTTTTATATATCTCGAATGAAATATTCATGTCTATGGAGCGAGGATCGATTTATTGGTCTGTATATATCTACTGCTTTGACTATACAGAACCATTAATTTTGTTAGCATTTTTTTTGTAAAGATAAAAACCCACTGATTGTGATTAATGTACCACATTACCATCTCCAGGCTAGTTAATTGCGAACTCGCTATTGTGTTAACGAATTCACACAATTTTTCATAGCAATTTTTTGATAAGTGCGCAATTAATTTTGCTGTTAAAAGTCGACTGCGCCTCTGAGAGTTTTAATCAATTTAATTTGGCGAACAGGTTGAAAGTAAATTTCGTAGATTATGTTGTGCAAGAAATAATTGCTGATTGTAGATCTAACGTGGTTAATTCGCATTTCTTTAATTATAATACTAGCTTCTGAACGCGACTTTTTCCGCGTGGTCCTAGTGCTCTGCTACTATTGGTCACTTAAGAATTGGCAAAGTTTCATACTAACTTCGGATACCAAATTTTTCAAAATGTAATATAGCTTAGTGTAGCTTCCCAACAGTGAATGATTTTTCCAAATCGGTCCAGTCGTTTAGGAGTCTATTCAATCCAAACAAACTTTTTCTCTTTATTATATTAGTATGGATTTCGATAACACAACTCTCTTATTAACATCTCTTACTCATTCCACGCCGTTTCCATTTCTTTCTTTCGTAGCTCCTCTTTCTTTACCTTTACATCATTTGATCAGTGTCATCGTATCCAGTGTTGCCAACTCCTAGAAATTCGAGTCGCTAAACTCAAATTCAAAAGTCGCCAGAAAGTCGCTAAAACTAAAACATAACCATAAAAAGTTCGGGGACCCCCCCCCCATAATGATATAGAAATGGAACTTCAATTACTTAAATGAAGTTTGAATTTGGTGCGCTATCGCGTTTGTCGTTTTCCATATAAAGTATCTCTTGGCATTGAATAATTCTGTGTCGATTTGATAAAAAAAATATCTATTATTGGCCCTAGAACTGTTTTAGTTTGTACTACAAAAGTCGCCAGATAAGTCGCTAAACTATTTTTGTCGTCAAACCTTTTTTTTGGTCGCTAAGCCTTAAGCAAAAGTCGCTAGTTTTAGCGACAAAATCGCTAAATTGGCAACACTGATCGTATCCTTACGTCATCGCGTCATTCCCGGTGGCATCATTTCACCGTTTGTCCCCTCGGAAACGCAGCTTGTACGTGATGAGAATCATTATCGCTTCCTTTCGTTACGTCGTATCGATTTGATAGTTGATCATTGTTGATTAAATATATGTTATGTCTGTGTACTTTTTTAACCTCTATTTAGCAGCCTTATTGGGTGAATTACGAACTGTGAACGTATTCAATGATATTTAAGAGCATGAATCTATATTTTTATCAAAATCTTTTTCAATTTAAAGATTTTTAACCCCCGACGCAATATTTTGATTTTGAATCTGTTTTTTTTTCCATATAGTTGCAACCCCTATTTCATTGAACTGCTTTCGGGTTAAGTATTTTTTTTAACCCCTTTTTAGTACATATGCATCCGCATAATTATGCCAGTGGGAACTTCTCATTTTATATATGTACTAGCTAGCTTCTGCCCGCGACTTCGTCTGCGCATGATTAGTATTTTACACAATATCGTTATAAAATATAGCCTATATGTTATTCCGATGTATAATCTATATTGTGGTAAAGTTTCATTCAAATCCATTCGGTAGTTTTTACGTGAAAGAGTAACAAACATCCATACATACAAACTTTCGCCTTTATAATAGTAGTAGGATATTATAGATATAGATAAGGTGTTAACGGTTTCCGAGTTTGTTTTATTTTGCTTAGGTTTTCTATTTTATCGACCTCATATTTTATTAGACTTTTATTTTGTGGTGCAAGTTGAAATTGTCCACAAAACCTGACCACGTGACTTTTCGTTGGCTTACGTCATTGTCGTACAATTGCATTCGTTACATTCGTTCGCTATTAGCGATTGTCTAAAAGACCTACCCTAGACAAGTGACAATCAATATATATTCCAGATTTTTTAATTCTCTAATCTATATTGTTTTGTTAACTATTATTAATATTTATAAGTTTACTTGTGTGATTGTGTTGTTAAAATGAAATCGTTTAAGTATTTTGTTTTGGGAAACGTAATTAGATACTAGAAATGAAGAATATGTATGTATAACATAAACTCACTCTTGTGTAATGTGTATAATTTTGTGGCGTGTTTTTTGTCCCTTAATGTGGTAAAACAATGTGCCACAAACCTGCGGATGTATTTACTATGGAGGTTGGACCGTTTTTGGTATTATTTCTTAATAATAAAATTGCAGTGCCATGGCCTTAACTTTTTCGAGTTGTTTACTTGAACGAAATAAAATAAAAGACCTTCAACAAACTATTCAACATCCCTACTAATATTATAAATGCGAAAGTAGCTCTGTCTGTCTGTCTGTTACGCTTTCACGCTAAAACTACTGGACTGATTTAAATGAAATTTGGTACAAAGAAAGTCTGGAACCTGAGAAAGGACATAGGCTACTTTTTAAACGACTGCAAAAAAGGAGGAGTTCCACGCGGATGAAGTCGCGGGCAGAAGCTAGTAGGTATATATAAGTAGCTGAATGCGCGTATTTTTTTTGCTGACGTTTAGAAAACTTTACAGTTCCCATTCTCGTAGCTGACGAGGGTCTAAAACTTTAGTGCTATTTAATCCGTTATAGTTGTTTCATTCCAATGTGTAATAACTGCGAAAGCATCGGAAATTATTACATTGAAATTACTAACAGGAAAATACAAATCATGTAGCTTATATAATACCTACAGGTGTTATATATCTTACAAAAAAGTAATATATATAACGGAACCCTATACTATATATTTATTTTAAAACTAGCGGCCCCGGCAGACGTCGTCCTGCCCGTCCGATTGTTTCGTCAAAGATCTGTCAAAGTTTTCTGTCACTTCTTCATAAGGCTTTTTATTTTCCCCGTTTTTTACACATTTTCCACTGTTACTTCGCTCCTATTGGTCGCAGCGTGATGTTATATAGCCTAAAGCCTTCCTCGATAAATGGTCTATCCAACAAAAAAAGAATTTTTGAATTCGAACCATTAGTTCCTGAGATTAGCGCGTTCAAACAAACAAACAAACTCTTCAGTTTTATAATATTAGTATAGATGTGGTAACAAACTTGTCGTGTCTATGATTACGTACAGAAAAAGAAATAGTCCGTCTGTCATTAAATTGTCATGGATAAAAATGTAATGGTTTTATTGAATCACTTAATTACGTAAATATAAAAGTGGCGACGAGGATGGGATAAACTTAAAAGAACTCGCGCCGTACTACGCGGCCAGTTAACAAAACTAGAAAACCAATTACTGCAACAACGGACAGAAAATATTTCCGATACGGAAGTGACGGCCAGACTAACAAGCCTTGAAAATTACGAACGAAAATTCGACAACATACAGACTGACATTGAAGCAGGGATGGAAAATGACGAGCTACAATCAGAAATTGAAGAACGATACGTTACAGAAGAACACATTCTTCAACTCAAACTAAAACTACATGCGGCACGGCCGACGCCACCCACACCAGCGCATACAGCATCAATGTTCATGACAGCCGCGACGACGTCGTTCGCCGGCTATCCGGAGGGCAACACCCGATCCGACAATATAACACCAGCGATTCCCAAGATTCAATTTCAAGCCATGCAAGATAAGGAAAGTTTTAAAAATTTTGTTAAAAGACTGGAAACGTACTTATCCTTTAATAACTACAACGATGACAAAGCGAAAATATACGCGCTATTAAGTTCCATTTCTCCGGAATTACATGAAAGGGCGTGTGAATTGTGCTCACCAGATGAACCATGTAACCTCGAGTACAGCAAACTTATTAAGATACTGGACGAATTCTTAGACCCTAAACCGAGCGTCTGGGCATGTCAGCATAAATTTATATCACGTATGCAAGCAGAGAGTGAATCGGCCGTTGAATACACTTCTCAACTGAGACGATTGGCTCAGGACTGTCAGTTCACGTGCACACACTGTAAGAAATCGATCTCGGAAAATTTCCTTTGCCTACAATTTATACGTGGATTACAAGACAATGATATTAGAACCAAAATACTACAAGGAACTGATTTAAAGAATCTGACAGATTTAACACGCACAGCTACGGGAATAGAGATGTCAAAAACAGATAGCGCTTACATTTCGCAAGCACACAGTTCGAAACACGAACCACCAATGTTACAATTGAAGGAGAAACCCAGCTTCAAACAAAATATTACAACAATCAGAGACTTACGGGGGAAATGCTTCCGGTGTGGAGGGCATGATCATCGATCACCAGAATGCAAACTTATTAATGTAACGTGCCGGAAATGTAACAAGAAGGGGCACTTGGCTCGGGTTTGTCTACAACGGCTCAGAATGAACAATCAGATCGTATCCAGGCACGTGGAGGTGCATGACGATATGGATGCCAATGTAGAAATAGTAAGTGACTCGGAAACAATCGACGACGATACGCCATGGGACACTAACATTATTAGATCACACAACACTGATAAATTTATGATTAAGGTGTTAATAAATAACAAAGCAATGGACATGGAACTTGACACGGGAGCCGCATTGTCGTCGATCTCATACAAAGATTTCAAGACATTAAATACCGGGCGCAAGCTGTATAAAACAGGCATCGTTATGAGAACATATACAGGAGAAATAATTAAGCCAGTTGGGGTAGCGTATGTCACATGTAAATATAAAAACCAGACATTTGACGAAAAACTATATATCATTCGACAGGATGTGGATGCAATATTTGGCCGATCCTGGATTCGGCGAATAAACTTAGACTTAGCAAATATTAATCTAATGAAAGAGGAAGAACACGACGTTTTCGACGGAACCCTGGGATGCATACCCAACTACAAGGGTCATATCTCTCTGTACGAAGGATCAACACCAATTTTCATCAAACCGAGACGTATTCCATATGCGCTTAAAGAGAAAGTTGACAAAGAGATAGAGAGATTATGCGCAACAGGGGTACTGACAAAAATTGACAACTCAGAATGGGGAACTCCAGTTGTGCCGATAGTCAAGCCCAACGGCAGTATTCGTCTATGCGCTGATTATAAGGTGACGCTAAACAAGGCTATAAAAGATGAACAGTATCCAATCCCAATCATAGAGGATATACTCGTGGAGATGAACGGCGGAGAGATATTTTGCACATTAGACATTAGTCAAGCATATCTACATATGGTGATGGATGAAGAAAGCGCCATGATGCAAACACTGAGTACACATAAGGGAACCTTCAAAGTTAACCGTCTATCGTTCGGAGTTAAAGTCGCACCAAATTTATGGCAGAAGTTTATGGATCAATTACTACGAGACCTTACCGGCGTCAAATGTTTCTTCGATGATATTATCATACAGGGATCATCGGAGGAGCAACTGCTGACAAGACTGCGCCAAGTTCTTGAGAAACTTAAAACAAATAACTTAAAGCTGAACAAGGAAAAATGCCATTTTATGAAAAAGAGCATTAACTATCTCGGTCACACCATCGATAAAAACGGTCTACACAAGAACAGGGGTAAGGTGAAGGCGATACTGGACACGAAACGACCAACTAATTGTGGTGAATTACGAACATTTTTGGGTATGGCGAACTATTACAACAAATTTATACCAAATCTGGCTAGCATTTCAAGTCCACTAAACAATCTACTGAAGAAGGGAACTGAATACGAATGGACAAAAGAGAGAGACGAAAGTTTTAATAGAATAAAGAAAGAAATTCTCAGCGAAAGAGTTTTAATGCATTTTGACGCACAAAAACCACTAGTACTCGCTACTGACGCTTCACCAGACGGCCTGGGGGCCGTGTTATCGCACAGGCTGCCCGACGGGTCAGATCGACCTATTGCCTTTGCATCACGCTCACTTACCAGTAGCGAAAAGAAGTACAGCCAAATCGATAAAGAGGCCACGGCTATATTCTGGGGATTAAAGAAATTTTTTCACTACTGCTACGGAAGAAAATTCATTCTCATAACGGACCATAAGCCGCTAACAACAATCTTTCACCCACACAGAACCTTACCAGCGATGAGTACGATGCGACTATTCCATTATGCTCATTTTCTTTCGGGTTTTGACTACACGATAGAGTACAGAACGTCAACCGATAATAGCAATGCCGATTATCTATCACGATTCCCAGTTGATAGAGTATCGTTAAACAGTATCGATATAAGTTGCGCTTTTCAACGAAACCAAATGAACACAATTACAGTCGATTGGAAAAGTATTGCAAAAGAAACCGAAAGGGACAATGAATACAATGCACTGATACAAGCATTAAGGGCGGGGACAAGTGTGAAGAGACACGGATATAACGATAATGAACTAACCCTGCAGGACGGGTGCATCTTAAAGGGGTCGAGAGTTATGATACCTGAAAACATGAGACGCGCCGTTTTGGACGAACTACATAAAGGGCATCTCGGTATAGTCAAGATGAAACTACTGGCACGGAGCTACATCTACTGGAAGAATGTAGATAAAGACATAGAGGAGGTAGTAAAGAAGTGCCGAGAGTGCAGATTAAATCAAAATCAACCTTCCCCTAGCCCATTACATAACTGGGAGGAGCCTATGGGGCCGTGGCAACGAATACATATAGATTTCGCGGGCCCAATACACGGGCATTCTCTGTTCATAATTGTCGACGCTTACACCAAATGGATAGAAGTGGCACCGACAAAAATCACAAATAGCGGGTGGTGCATAAAAACATTAAAGAAATTATTCGCTACATTCGGGATTCCGTTCACCTTGGTTTCGGATAATGGACGACAATTTGTTTCAAATGAATTCGAGACCTTCCTCAAGGCTAACGGAATAACGCATAAAACCTCGGCACCCTACCACCCAGCTACGAACGGTCAAGCGGAACGGTACGTACAGACCGTCAAGAAGGCGCTGCGTAGCGTGAGCACGGAGGCAGGGAGCCTGCAGGACAAATTGCTGGATATAGTGGGGCACCTACGAAGAACGCCGCACGCCTCCACGGGAACTAGTCCCTACCAGCTTATGTTCGGCCGAGACGTTCGGACGGCACTACACGTAGCGTTTCGAGGACGCGCGACGGAGGGGAGGACGCTACCTAGACATTCCGGCGTTACGCCTGCGAGATCCTTCAGCGTGGGAGAACGAGTCCAAATTCGCAGCTATCATAGTACAGATAATAGATGGGAATTTGGAATCGTAAGGCAGGTTCTAGGCCGCCTGCACTACCTAGTGGAGACTGAGCGTGGCGAGAGGTGCAAGCGGCACGTAGACCAAATGCTGCGGTCAGCAGTAGCTACGCCTGCGTTCGATTCGTGAGGGAGGACTGTCGTGTCTATGATTACGTACAGAAAAAGAAATAGTCCGTCTGTCATTAAATTGTCATGGATAAAAATGTAATGGTTTTATTGAATCACTTAATTACGTAAATATAAAAAAACTTTTATATTTTTTGGAGTGAAATAGATTGTTCTGTACCCAAGGTCGATGATGACGGCTAATGATCATTGTTGTAATATTAATTATAAACCGAGACAAATCGAATTGTGTGAATCATGACTCAGTCATCAAGATAACGTAATTGTACAGAAAAAAAGATATTGCATTACCCACTATTGCTGATGATATATAATAACTTGGGTAATGTGCAAAGTTTGTGATAAATAAAATTAATTATGAATTGGTATGAAACAGCATGCTTAATGGATTTAACTCGCTTTTTTTATTTTAATTGCTGAAGTTTCCATAACTTTATTGTTCCCATAATTCTACGTGTAAAAATGAAAACTGTAAAGTTTTCGAAAGTATAGCTCATTAAGTATATTAATATTATGTAAATTCATGATAATGAATGTTTTAGACTTTTTTTTATGTATTTACCGTTTATCGTTAAGGTGCAGACATATATACTTACAGATAAAGAAAGCCAAACCAAGCTTAACATATTGTATACGAGAAAAAACTAAATTATGCTAATCTCTAATTAACATTCAACAGATTGCCGACAAACAAGAGGACAAGATATGCCCTAAGCGAAATTCGAACCTGTTACCTCGCAGTTACCGTCATTAACCTTTTAGCCAACTAATCACATAAATTTCCCTTTCACATACAAACAAACAGTTTAACACCTTCAAAATGAAATTTGTTTTAATAGCGTCGATAGCGAAAGTGTGATTATTCGATTGCATTCAATCGACTCCGAATCGATTTGTCTCGATTAATCGATTATCGATCTTATCTATGGCCATGAAAGTTTTCGCCTCGGGCGATTAATTTCTTTTTTTTAAATAAACACCTCTAAAGACTCGGGTAGCGTTCGTAACTATACTGTGTAATAATTTCTGATGCCTTCGCGGTTATTACACATTGGGACGAAACAACTATTTATTTTAGCATAAGACTATTGTCAGCTCGGTCGTGCTACGATTATGGAATCTGTAAAAAAACCCAAAATAAAATACGCGAGTTAATAGATATAGACGTAGACGACAATGACGGCGTCTCAAACGCTCGTAGCTTGTGCTAAATAAAATACAAAATTAAATGTTAAAAAACAACTTGTTATTATTTTAATATTTATTCATAAAACTTGTTTAAAATTATATAAAATTACAGTCAGGTGTGACAACGTAACGTTGTTATTATCGTATTATCTTCAATTAACTTTGAACGGTTGCAAAATGAATTATTTATACCTACTATTACTATTATTGTTATAATAACTAATTATTTAATACCATAATTCTGGACTTAGAGAAAATGGTATTTGAGTTATATTCAGTCACCTGTCGAAGGTGTTTTGACAGATGGCCGCAGCCCGAACAGCATACTAAGATTTATTAACAGTTCGGGACATTTTTGCAAAGATCAAGGGAGTCTGAACACTGTATTAGCTCTACTTGACGCCGGTATCATCTATTGTCAGGTTTATTATATATTTAGCTCTTATTTACTTACCCAGATAAACATATCGCACACCTAGATCTAAAGGGATCTAACTCAAAAACCGGAAGATTTGAGTTATGCACACCATCGGATTCCAGCAAAACCCACCTACACTAAAACAGATTTCAGCTAATATAACTCTGCTAGCTTTATTATGAAAAGTATTAATTTATACAGAAAACTCATGCGTGCATATGGACATATTAATCAGTTTCTCGCCTCTCCTGAAAAAGTACCTTTTTTGAGTTAGCTCTCTTTAGATCTAGGTGTGCGATATATAGGTATAATACTAGCGACCCTCCCCGGCTTCGCGTGGGTGCTATAAACCTTCCTCTTGAACCACTCTATCTATTAAAAAACGCTTCAAAATCCGTTGCATAGTTTTAAAGATTCAAGCATACATTGGGACGGACAGACAGCGACAACGACTTTGTTTTATTCTGTGTAGTGATGATGTATCTATAGACATATAATTCTGCCCGCGACTTCGTACGCGTAGAAGTCCTCCTTTTTTGAAGTCAGTTAAAAAGTCGCCTGTGTTCTTTCTCGGGCTCCAGACTATCTTTGTACTTACCAAATTTCATTTAAATCGGTCCAGTAGTTTTAGCGTGAAAACGTAACAGACAGACTGACAGACAGACAGACAGACAGAGTTACTTTCGCATTTATAATATTAGTTAGGATTATGTTTGTATTAGAGACTAGCGGCCCGTCCCGGCTTCGCACGGGGGGACTTAAGATTTTTTTAAGGCCTCAGAAACGATACTTTTCCCCCGTTTTTGGAACATTTTCGGTTACTGCTCCGCAACTATAAGACCTAGCATGATATTATATAGCCTATGTTACTCAGGGATAATGTAGCTCTCCAAAGGTGAAAGAATTTTTGAAATCGGTCCAGTAGTTTCGGAGCCTATTCATTACAAACATACAAAAATACAAAAATACAAAAATACAAATCTTTCCTCTTTATAATATTATATTATTATTATTATTATAAGTATAGATGTTTAATATATTAAACAAAAACCGGGCGAAAACGTCAAAATCATTAGTCAATATTTCAATCAACAGTAGTCAAGGTCGGATCATGAAATGCTTTGATCGAAACCGCTTGATTGATTGACTGGTTGATTGATCACCCTCTGCTGGTGATCGAACGCTGATGCAATCATTATTGTGATGATGACGGAGTGATCTGTGTTAGTATTTGCTTTGCTTGTCTATTTTTTTTTTGGCAGACGCCATGTTTTTTTTTAGATTTTTATTGATACATGACATTTTGTTCAGTTCCTTCTGTATATTTTTTTATGCACATGTAAACCTTTGACAGTATCCCTACTAATATTATAAATGCGAAAGTAACTCTGTCTGTCTGTCTGTTACGCTTTCACGCTAAAACTACTGGACCGATATAAATGAAATTTGCTACAAAGAATGTCTGGAGCCTGAGAAAGAACATAGGCTACTTTTTAACCGACTGCAAAAAAGGAGGAGCACCACGCGGACGAAGTCGCGGGCAGAAGCTAGTCTAATATTTATAAATTAAATTACTTCAGTTAACTGAAATAGTTAGGAGGTTGTCCTTATCTGGGGTAGTTACACCAGCGAGGGTAAAACTTGTATTCCACGGGACAACAATCAGCTGGTAGTTGTCTCGAACGCCTAATTTCAAAGTGCCAAGTCTGGGCACAGCGCAGCGCCGACTAGCGCGCGAGTTCGAGTTGGGAGAGGTTGAGCCAGTGACCCTAGTTAGGTTATAAGGGTAACGGACCTAAAAATTCCACTGTCCTAAAGGTTCGCGCTCGATGTTACCGCGCGACTGTATCGTGATGTAGCAGCACAAGTCTCAATGTGTATTAATTAAATTATACCTATGTAAAATTAATTTTAAACTAGATGTAAATTAGTGCATAAGGTTGATCTGTCAGTGCTAATTATTACAATAAATCCCAACTAATCCCAACTAATATTATAAATGCGAAAGTAACTCTGTCTGTCTGTCTGTCTGTTACGCTTTCACGCTAAAACTACTGGACAGATTTAAATGAAATTTGGTACAAAGAAAGTCTGGAGCCTGAGAAAGGACATGGGCTACTTTTTAACCGACTGCAAAAAAGGAGGAGTTCCACGCGGACGAAGTCGCGGGCAGAAGCTAGTAAATATATAAATTGTGTTCCTTACCGCTCGCGATAAGTTGCGCATTGCCATCGCCCGCGCCGGGCCTTTAGTTCAGTGGAACGGATCGATAGTGCGCCGAGTTAGATGCGCACGCGGCGATTCTGCGCAGCCTTATCGATCGTTATGTAAAAATTATACGTTGATTTGCTTACGTAAAGATTTTATGCATCTTTTCCTTGCTTATGTAAATTTGATTTTTTTTTTAAATATCTAAAATGTCAAAAAAGATAACTAGAAAAGTAAGCAGTTGTTAAAAAAGGAAACAAGAGTACTTACTTAAATTATGTTATTATTATTACCGGCTTACCTAAATTTAATAATAATTTTCGTGATCATCTGTAAATTACTTTTTATAAGTACATATTTTTGTTAACGAAGTATAAAATTGATTAACGTTAATAAATTATTGGATAACGCAAACCTATCAACATGCAGACATATAAACAAAATTTAATTACTTTACTATGCAATCAACCTTAACTAGATACTAGTTGATTAAGTTGGGAAATTAATTTTGATGAGCGCTAAAATTAAGCAGCTATTTATATAATACTTCTATTCGGAGATTTTTCCCACCTATGAAAACAAATCTATACTAATATTATAAAGCTGAAGAGTTTGTTTGTTTGAACGCGCTAATCTCAGGAACTACTGGTTCGAATTCAAAAATTCTTTTTTTGTTGGAAAGACCATTTATCGAGAAAGGCTTTAGGCTATATAACATCACGCTGCGACCAATAGGAGCGAAGAAACAGTGGAAAATGTGCAAAAAACGGCGAAAATATGAAGCCTTATGAAGAATTACTATTCCACGGGGACGAAGTCGCGGGCACAGCTAGTCACATATATACCTTTAAAAGTAATTTTTCACGTCATATGAATGTACTAGGGCTTCGGAAAGACCATCATTGTTGAGAAGAAACGCCGCAAAAATGTACCTATATGAGTCATGGTCTACTTATGTATGTATTTATGTGATTTTATTTATCTGTTGCTTAGTATAATTATTATCTAGATTATAAGCTTTGATTAGTTTTGAATGATGTTTTATGTAGGTACCTATTTTTTTTATAAACGATTCATCTAATAATTTCTGATGCTTTCGTGGTTAGGTTAACATACACTGGAACAGGGAATTTAATACGCGTTTGTTAATTTTATGCTGACGTATCAAGAACTTTAGGTACTTGGTTTACTGACCGTTACCATCTTCAATTTAAACGTACCATACATATGTTTTAGGGCCACAAACCAGGCCCTAACTCATCAATTAATTGGTTTACAATCGCTTAAGTAGTAAAACATGGTCTCGCAACTAGTAGGGAGGTAAGCGAGCACGCCGCGCGCGACGCATGCGCGTGACGCAACCCGCCGTTATTGGATCGCGGCGAATTGAGATTTACTACCGTATTAGAGACTGTTTAGACTGTTGAGAGTTCAATTATTTTTTAAACGTTTAAAAGCGTATAAAATACTTGGTCGCAAATGCGCAATGTTTTGATCGTGTTTAATAGCGATTGGGAAATCGTTGGGTTTTAATTGATTAAATGCTTTTTGATCCAAAAATAAGCAAAAACGCGCAAATAGATTGGATTACATTCATTTATTTCTCATTATTACATACCTAGTATACCTACATTATAATTACATATTTTATATCATATTTTATGCACTCATAGTGAGATCGTCAAAATTGTATATAATAAGTAAACCAAACACAGAACAAATACAATTAAAACTATTTTAGAATTTTATAAATGTCTTTATGATATTTTTTCTCTTTAGGTCGTCAAGTATAAGTTTGACGTGTCCTTCCTTGTGTGTGTATGTGTGTCTATAGCTACGGGGGACCGCGCTTAATTTACCTACCTACTAATATTTACAATCTACCTAGAATTATGCCCCCTAGGTTTTTGTGATGGCTTTTAGGTTTTTCGTATTTTGAGTTTATGTAAATTTTCAATTCAATGAGGTGTGTCAGTTTCAGCCAACGCAATAAGGGTTTGTTTTTTAATTATAAATTGCATCTACTTACTAGATGTTAAATATTAGCTTTTTCAGGACTAGATAGCATCCCTACTAATATTATAAATGCGAAAGTAACTCTGTCTGTCTGTCTGTCTGTCTGTTACGCTTTCACGCTAAAACTACTGGACGATTAAAATGAAATTTGGTACATAGAAAGTCCGGAGCCTGAGAAAGGACATAGGCTACTTTTTAACCGACTGCAAAAAAGGAGGAGTTCCACGCGGACGAAGTCGCGGGCAGAAGCTAGTTATACTATAAAATTTAGACTTGCCTGTCGCCAACCCTCCTGGGAACATATAATTATGTTGCAATGTTATCAAGATTTGTATCAAAATGAGCACGTTAGTCGGTCTGTCTGTCGGACCTTGCCACTTCCACCCACACCGCACCCACACTCGGCCTTCGACGCTGGAGTTTAAAAAAAAATACCTTTATGGATACTGTTATTTTGTTATGACAAAAGAATAACACGTAAATACGGCGGTTCACCTTAGCTTACTAACCCGTTGAATTTACGAAATATTTGGCTATCACTATATTTAATTTATTACATCATACCAATGTTTATATTTTTTGGTAAGTATAGCACATACCAATTTTCCTACTTCAATCACTATTCTCTTAATAATTTCTGATACCTTCGCGGTTATTATACATTGGAATGAAACAACTATTAACGGATTTAACTCGCGTATATTTTTATGTATCTAACGTTTCGAAAACTTTGCAGTTCCCATATTCTGGGGCTGAGCTGACTTCAGCGTAAAACTTGTTTCATTCCCATGTGAAATAACTGCAAAAGTATCATAAATTATTATACATATTTACTATAATTCTATATGTAACTAATATTAATGTGATTTCTTCATAAACATAAATTAACTATTAAAATAGATAATAGAGATGGGACATGTCGATATTTTTATCGATAAACTATATCAGAACTGGTTCATCTCGGCCGGTAATCGATGCGACCTCAACGGCGATTAGCGATCCGATTACGACTGTTCGATTACTAATTGAAGTGTTTTTCCGTAACATGAGTTCGTTCACGTGGATCGATTGATTAATCATTTGACTTTTTTGTTTACTTATTGGAATAAAACAACTATAGACGGATTTAATTCGCGTATTTTATTTTTATTGGCTGACGTTTCGAATCCTTTACAGATTCCAATCGTAGCACGACTGAGCTGACAATACTCTTATGCTAAAGCGATTATGGAATCTGTAAAGGCTCCGAAACGTCAGCCAATAAAATAAAATACGCGAGTTAAATCCGTTAAAAGTTGTTTCATTCCAATCTATACTAATATTATAAAGCTGAAGAGTTTGTTTGTTTGTTTGAACGCGCTAATCTCAGGAACTACTGGTTCGAATTCAAAAATTCTTTTTTTGTTGGATAGACACTTTATCTAGGAAGGCTTTAGGCTATATAACATCACGCTGCGACCAATAGGAGCGAAGAAACAGTGGAAAATGTGTAAAAACGGGGAAAATAACTATACCACGCGGACGAAGTCGCTGGCAGAAGCTAGTGTCATTCCAATGTGTAATAATATTATTACATACCTACCTATATCCCTACTTCCCTACTAATATTATAAATGCGAAAGTAGCTCTGTCTGTCTGTCTGTTACGTTTTCACGCTAAAAGTACTGGACCGATTAAAATGAAATTTGGTACAAAGAAAGTCTGGAGCCTGAGAAAGGACATAGGCTACTTTTTAACCGACTGCAAAAAAAAGGAGTTCCACGCGGACTAAGTCGCGGGCAGAAGCTAGTACTCTATATACTCACAACTTTGAATACAATATTGACATGTTATTGATAAAACTTTTTTTTTTTGTTTCAGGTAAGCAAAAAAACAACAAGAAATAATAATTTTAACATTTATGAAGATATAAACGTAAGTGAACATATTAACGAAAATGTAAAGCCATGGCCGAAATAAGATCTTAATTATAAAAAAAAACTCAATTCAGGTCGAAAACCATAAATAGTATATTGCCATAAAGGAGGACATTATTTTTTTAATGGCTGATATACCGAGTGCTCAAGTGTTTAAAAGATAATATATTAAAACTAGTGTTTTATTATATATTTTAAACACTACCTATTTTGGCTCGCGGTTTTGCTGGTATAAATGCTGTAAGATAAGCGGTCATCAATAGAATTTAAACCCGTCACCTCAAGGTATCTAATTCGCCAATTTACCACTGAGTTACGACTTTTGTAATTTTTTTATATATCGCACACCTAGATCTAAAGGGAGCTAACTCAAAAATCTGAAGATTAAAATTAAACTTACGCTAAAAAAAAGGATCCGATTCCTTACAACAATTTCGCCTCTCCCGAAAAAGTTACTTTTTTTGAGTTAGCTCCCTTTAGATCTAGGGGTGCGAATTATAATTAAATACGAGTATGTAGGTATATCTATTTTTTTTAACAAATAACTAGATTTTGCCGGCGACTTCGTCTGTGAACGATAACCACATCCTCAGGGGTTGAATTTTTAATAATCCTTTCTTAGTGCTATATATCTACCTACGTTAAAAAATGTAATATCACAGGGGTTCCCCTGTGAACCTCCAAAATTTCAAGTCTCTAACCCTTACCGTTTATGCCCTTGTTGATATGTCAGTCATTGAGTCAGCTTCTCTTTTCATATATCTATTCTAATACTAGCTTCTGCCCGCGACTACGTCTGCGTATGATTAGTATTTTACACTATATCGTTATAAAATATAGCCTATATGTTATTCTGATGTATAAGCTATATTGTGGTAAAGTTTCATTCAAATCGGTCCAGTCGTTTTGGAGCCTATTCAATCCAAACAAACAAACAAACTTTTCCTCTTTGTAATATTAGTATAGATAATATGTAGATCGGAATGAAAGAATTATAACGTATTAACTCGCGTATTTTATTTTACTTGCTGACTCGAAAGTTTCATAGTTCCCATACCCTTAGCCGTAGTATAGATGTTTTTTTTTTCACAGTTCCCATATTCGTATACATGTGTTTTATTTTGTGTATGGACTTGTGTTGAAAACTGTATTCCGTGACAGCGCGCAGTATGATGCGCCCATATGACGTGCCTTGTTTAAAAAGTTAATGTTGTTTTTTCGTCGAAATTCTCGTTTGACATGAATCTGATAATGTAGAGTATGAAGTTATGTAATAATTAGCAAATCGTTTTCATGCAAATTGAAATATTCAGCGATAGGTAATTATAATGATTAAGTAATGTGTTTTTTGTCGTCTTACGATCATTGGTCTTAGTTAGGTAACTATATCGATAAATATTGACCCAAGAAATTTTATCGATACAATTAGGACTACACTCACCTTACGTACATTATGTTTATATTAATATGTTTTTTTTTATTACTTATAAATAACAATTTGGTTAGTTGTACCTAATGAGGTGCCTACTTCAAAAAGTACGATTAGTAGATCGTATTTTTTTTCATTATTTGTAGTATTTTACCGGTATAAAATACATACTCGGCAGTGCAACAGACAAGTTTAACATTTATTTTATATTTCTGTAAGTCGGTTGTTTAGGTATACTTTAACCTATTTTCAAATTATGTAATTATTATTTGTTTCCATAAATATGACGTTTACTTATTTTCTTACCTTATATCTTATATAGTATGTCGATTGTTGACAATTTTATTTGCAACTAAATAAAAAAATATTCTTCATCATTTAACCCTCAAGTTAACAGATGAAACCGCATGCAGAGCAAGTTAATAAACTTTAACATTAAACAATTTTAAATATGAGTCAGCGGCCTCGGCGCCCGCGCCGCGCCGCGCCGCCGCCATTGTGCGCGTGCGCAATTAAACGTAATTGTTCGATCGGCCTCATGTGACATACCTCCGAAGAACAAGCCTCTTCACGAGCAAACAATTCTAAAAACACCAAAATAGAACGTCCCTGGTTTCCATTAAAAACTAGTGGTCCGCCCCGGCTTCGCACGGTCCTCTATTTTTTTTTTTCAAAATATTCATACCTATGTCTGTCGGGAATAGTGTAGCTTCCCAACAGTGAAAGAATTTTTCAAATCAGTTCAGTAATTTTGGAGCCTTTTCAAACCAAACAAACCTCTTCTTTTTATTATACACTAGCGGCCCCGGCAGACGTCGTCCTGCCCGTCCGATTGTTTCGTCAAAGATCTGTCAAAGTCTTCTGTCACTTCTTCATAAGACTTCATATTTTCCCCGTTTTTTACACATTTTCCACTGTCTCTTCGCTCCTATTGGTCGCAGCGTGATGTTATAAAGCCTAAAGCCTTCCTCGATAAATGGTCTATCCAACAAAAAAATAATTTTTGAATTCGAACCAGTAGTTCCTGAGATTAGCGCGTTCAAACAAACAAACAAACTCTTCAGGTTTATAATATTAGTACCTATAGATATTAGTATAAATGAAGGCCTGTTGGTTAGACCCCTTGACGATGAAACTGGGGGTTGCGGGTTCGAATCCTCCTAGGGGCCGGGGCTGCTTAGTATTTAAGCTTTGCTTTTTTGGTATTAGATCAATTGGTGTGAATTTTTCTAACATATATACAATCATTATCACTACAAAGTATAAAATAAAGTCGCTGTTTGTCCATCCTATGTATACTTAAATCTAAAACTGTGCAACGGATTTTGTAACCATTTTTTTAATAGATAGGGTGATTGAAGATGAAGGCACCCGGGGCGGGTCGCTAGTTAGTCTATACTAATATTATTATATTATATTATATTATATATTATAAAGAGGAAAGGTTTATTTGTTTGGATTGAATAGGCTCAAGAACGGCTGGACCGATTTCATAAATTCTTTCACTGTTGGGAAGCTACACTATTCCCGAGTGACATAGGCTATAAAAAAAGATGATCCGTGCGAAGCCGGGGCGGACAGATAGTAGTTTAATGAAAGATTAACTCGTGTTTTACTTTACCTCTCTTTTTAATGAAACAGGTAAAAATTACATATGAAATAAATAAACTTTTGTTTAATTTAATTACCTCATTGCGTAAATGTGTTTTTTTAACCGCACCGCGTCACTCAATCATCGGGTCGGATTGATTTTTCCTGTACGTGTTGCCTTGTCTTGTTATTTTATTGTATAAATTATTCGTGCACGTGTTTTTTTTGTATTATATATTTTTTTCTAAAATTTTTGTATGATATAATATTTTGGTTCCGGTGAGCTACGACTGAAAGAAGTTCTTTGTAACTTTGTCTATACTAATAGGTACATATTATTAAGAGGAAAGGTTTGTTTGTTTGTTTGGATTGAATAGGCTCCAAAACGGCTGGAGCTACGTTCACCCTGAGTAACATAGACTATAGAATATTTTGAAAAAAAAGGGATCCGTGCGAAGCCGGGGCGAACGGTTTGTATTGTAATATATTGCTTCAACTATTTTATTTTTCTAACATACTTTTTTGGGTCTCTTCGTATTAGGTACTAGTAAGTATCCTAGGGTTTTACTAAATACTAGATTATACTATATACTCATAAATTGTCAAAAGTTCATCGGCATCATAACAAAACACTATCTGGAGCGTGTCAGTGGCCCAGCAGTGGGCAGATGACAGTAGTCTAACTGTCGACACCCACGCGCTCTTGTCAAACAAAACTTTGATAAAAACTGGTAGGATGACCCAAGGCGCGATAACCTAATGGCCCTTATTTTCTATATACTAGCTGACACGGCGAACTTCGTACCGCCCTATAATCAAGAAATATCTGTTACCTTTTTATCTGAATTATATATATTTTTTAACTTACATAAGAACCTTCTCCTAATAATAACAAATATAACAAAAAAAGAATTAGTAAAATCGGTCTAGCCATTTACGTGTGATGCCGTGACCAAGAGAAAAAGGGATTCATTTTTATATATATAGATATATATAATAATAAAATACATGTATATACTTATACCTAATAAGATAATTTAAGACGCTTGCCGTTAACTATGAAAGTGAACATCAACTCATGTGATTCCAAAAAGTGTTGGACAACTTATTAACTTTAGTATTAACTAGCTTCTGCCCGCGACTTCGTCCGCGTGGAACTCCTTCTCTTTTGCAGTCGGTTAAAAAGTAGCCTATGTCCTTTCTCTTTCTTACTTTAGACTTTCTTTGTACCAAAGTCCAGTAGTTTTAGCGTGAAAGACAGACAGACAGAGTTACTTTCGCGTTTATAATATTAGTAGGGATTATAGCTTTACTTTGCTACCTTTTTCTTTCAAAAATAATAACTTCAAATCTACCCAAATATTTAATTAGAGAATCGGTAAGCAATCTGGAGCTCACTTCTAGATTCTAAATGGGCAATTCTAACGTCAGCGACTTGGCACGTTTGTACCACTTCTCGACGCGCCTGTCAACTGTCAAGTTATAAGTCTTGGGCTCTGTCGCGCCCATTCATCGTTTCTGTCACAATGACAATGGCACTTCCTTCGTTTGTGCTTCTTTGTCACAGCCCGCCTGCCAACTGGGTCGGTATAGGTCAAGGAAAAGCTAGGTTATGTTTTGACGTATTCAATTATTGTCATACAATATTATAATAATAACGATGTGAGCTAATTTTCATTGTCTTTTTATCCGTTACATGTATCTAAGTCGATGCTTAGCTTAATTTTGTGTTGGATGAATGTTTGTCTTATGTAGGTAAGTATGTACTAACTTACTAAGTTTGAATCACAATATAAAAATAATTATAAAGTTTATAAACACGTAAAATTACAGCCAAGTTTACATATGTGTATCAAAGATAGTTTTCATCTCTTGGATTTAAAAAAAGGCGTTAGGTATAGTATAAAATGTAGCATCGTATATTTTGAACTTGGCCCTCTTTTTACTGTTTTTTTAAGTTATCAGTCTTCATTCATTTTAAGCTATCATTTACATTACAATATGTTTTTCTGTAATAATTTATAATGTTTTAACACCAGTATAAATGTTGCATAAGATAATAGGGCTTATATTTAATAGGGCTTTTCAATATAACCACGTGTAAAACATTATGTAGGGCGTTTGAACTGACAATTTGAAAGTAGACGTTTAAAACACGGTTATTCGCTTAATTCACCGATAATGGCAACACTTGGGCATTAAAATCAGAATCGCTTTACATGGCAACCCCGCGGCCCCGCCCCTGCGACCCCAACCATGGGTCACTTGTACAAATAAGTTTTGATATTTATTTTCACTCAAATGTTATATGAAATTTCATACCGTAGATATTTGAAATAAGAAATATTACATTGACCGTAGTTTATCTTAAGTTTCATAAAGAGATCTCTAGGATATGGATCATAATAATATGTAAAAAAGAATCACTATTTCCCTTGGTCACGGCCTCACGCTAGAAAAACTGAACCAAGTTCGCTAAATCATTGTTTATTGTTTTTGGGATCAGAAGAAGGTTTTTATGTAATAAAAACAAAGTTGTGCAGATAATTAAAAAAAAAAAGAAAATATGAATGTAAAATGCGTTTTGGTTTCTCGATGATAACAACTGTCAAATCGATTGATTAATGTGTAACGCTACTTTGCTGGGACCACTGTTTTTTTATCTGAATACTGAAGCGCAGTTGGTCAGCTGGTAGGTCTTTACTACAAAACCGAACTACAGGCGAACGTCCAGATAGGACAAAGCCAGTAATTTGTTTTTGGGAGACTACTACTTAGGTAGGTTTAATTTGAAAGAGAGTTTTTTTTTTATATTTTTAATCTTATTCCTTGTTGGTGCAAACTCATAGTTGTTTACGGAATGCGATCTGGTTACAAATAGTGCGTGTGGGCGCCAAACTATTTAGTTTAATATTAACCATTTTACGTAATTCCCGCCTGCCTGTCTGTCTGTCTGCCTCTAAGGCTTACGATATGTACCAGCTATTGCACGTTTAATTTATTCCCGAGAAAAACCAGTGTGATGCAAATTGCAGCTGATTTTGTGAAGGGTAAACTCGGATTTGTCAGCCGGTGAAATATATTTATTCCAAAGATATATTATAAATATATTAGATTTTGAGATTGTTTACTATGAAAATGGAAAGTTTTCTCCATATTTATCTTATTTATAATCATAACTAATTATGTTTTGGTATTTACATAAAGTTCGACATGACTGTACTAAGCGTGCACAGGTTAAAATATAGATCTACTTTTGGTATTGGATAAATAATAAACATACATAATATAAGACATCTCGGTCTCGTCATCACCACACTAACATCTGCCCTTAGCAGTATTCGAACCTGCTACCTCCGGTTTAGTAGTCAAGAGGTTTTAACCAATAGACGAACAGGACTTTAGAAGATTGCATAAAACGATCCTCCGTAGACGTACTCCCGAGTCGAAAGTTAAAATATTTACAAATCCTATCCTAATCCTATCTAGATACTAGGTATTTCGCTAGTCCGTAATAATCGCCTGAAGAGATGGAATCGTGGGTCCGAGTGAAGGGGTGAGGCATGAGGTGACCCCGGCGACCCCCCTTGACATCTTGCAACATGGCGGCACGTCATAAATAACATGCAAGATATATCGGACGTCATAAATACAAGATATCGGTTGCAAACACATGTCGGATACTAGCTCCTGCCCGCGGCTGTGTGGAGAGATAGTGTTTTAGTGATGCTTCAATTTCATACTTCCACTATTTTTTTTGTTCTCTTTGAGGATGACTTTGGTATCGGACTAATATAGACACAGTTACTTCCGAATTTGTTATATTAGATAGGATTACATTAAAGGTCTATTCGAAATATCATTAAAATACGAATTATGTTTAAACACTACATGCCATAGCTGTAGCTTATACAAACATAGGTTTGATCAACCGTTTAACTTTATTTAATATATTCTTTCTAATACAATAAATTTGATGACAAGTGAACTCTTTCTTGAAATTGACATTTTTATTAATTATCTGGTTAAATCAAAGAATTCTGAACATAATACTCCCAAGAAGAACTCCCTGTGAAAAAACTCTCTTGCAATAAAATTTCATAACCAAACATGCATAAGAGGAAGTAACGAAATTACAAATCCCACTAATGATAAAAAGACACATGATCTCAAATTCAAAATCGATCATGACACGCTGGTACTAAGTACTAGACAGTTCTCTAACCATCATTTGTCATAGCTCGTGCTTGTTGCAGTCAATCCCACCAAGGGCCCCATAAATCAATGGTCGTGGTAACATTAATAATGGGTCTAGGTTTCGCAACGGAATGTCATTTGTCAACCTTAAAAAAATGTTTAAACGTGGGGAAAAGAAACTGTAAATGTAAACTAATACCTGGCTAAACTTTAAGGTTGAACAAGAAAAAAAATAATGTAAGTGTGTACCAGGGAACAATCTAACTGGGCTATGGAAGAAAATTGGATTTTGTTGTCACAGATATTTATTGTAATATTACTTAATGAAATATCGGATACACACACAATTTAAATATTAAAATTGAAATAGAATAGTTTACAGGAATACCATGGCAAATACAAAAAAAATGGCTCATCAGCGAGCATAGGGTTCTATAAGGGTAGGATAAAATATGGTATTCGCTGTAAATTATAATTAAAAAAATGTAACTAAGACTAGTGCCTATAGTTATACTATTAACGTTATACTATTAAGGTTATACCACCATTGTAAATTTAAAATAATATTAAAATTAAATTTATGACATGACGCTATAAAATTCCGTGTCCTTGATAAATAAAAAAAAGTTAGCCCCCACCTCGAACCAAGCTAGGTTAACGTTTTCACCAGCATGCTTCCTCCATCACCCGCGTGCAGGCCATGCAGTGCAACGTGGTGGTGCCACACATTAAATTCGACGTGAAGTAAATTCAGTCCCAAATAAAAATCATCATCGATTGTAAATCGTAAATCAAATATCATAAATGAAAATTTATTTCCATAAATCAATTAATTCCCGCCAGCCTGTCGAAATATTGTATGTGTTAGTAAGGTAAAAATGTACTCTGCCAACAAACGGGAAAAGGGTTTGCTGGTCAGAGTAGGAATAAAGAATTACAGAAATACCAGCGGTGGGTTAGAAGTAGCGAATAAAGAAAACGTACCTTGCAAATGTTATAAATGATATTTATAATCATTTAAACTGGACTCCCGTCCTCCTCAAAATGTTGTTATAATGTATACTCATTATAAGAACTTCTTCATGACAGAATTTGAAATTCGAGCGTGCGCTCCCGCAACGTCTCGCCAGAAAAGTGAAAGTGACAGAAAGTGACAACTCCGTGTTGCCACTACTATAAATTTTAGCTCCAACAAAACTACCCCAGAGTGTATGATTATTGAATGTAGAAATAATTAAAGAAAATGTGTGGACTATGGGAAAAATAAATTATTGTTTAATTGGAAACTGTCAAAAATATAATTTGTGAAAGAAATGAAAAAACCTATATGAAATGTCAACTTTGACAGAACGAATAAAAGTAAAAACTCCCCAACGAGTAAAGATTTGATATGAATTGGCAACACTATTTTAATTTATTGCATTTTTGTGAGGATTCTACGAAATTTGCTGTTTAGTTGAAATAATTCCTGGAAGTTAGCTTCTGTTGCTAAGTGCCAGAAAGAAAGGGATTTGTTACAAACTATAATTTGGAAAACATGTTAAAATGGTATTTAAACGGAATGATTAATATGATATATCAAAAATATTTGTATTTTAATATTAGAGGTAAAATAAGTGCCGGCCAATAAGTGGCCTTGAAACTCCCGCAGTGAGAATCACGCGCGACAATTTTAAATTGTTGCGCGGCAAATTTAAATAGAAAAAATCACAACGTTACAATACCCCCTTTCCAAAGGGAAGGTTCACAAAGTGAACCGCTCGCTGTCCCAGCGATATAGAAAATACCACAGAGAGCGACAAAACAAATAAATGTGACAACAATAATCAATAACTTAGCATTAAAAAACTATAACTAAGAACTTGACATCTTGTCACGTTCAAAAAACAAACATAAAAACATATATTGCACTGAAATTCTCATTGCAACACATGAAATAAAAATTACCAAAAAAACTAACAGCTAACTGAATACACCACCTAAACTACTAACTAGAATCACAGGGAAACTGATAATTCTAAAAAAAAATGTTAGAAAACAACATGTTTACTAAACAAGGAAAAGTTAAAAAATAATATGTATTACTCCTATAGAAGGGAATACAAAAAACTCAACTAGAAATCATAGGGGAAAACTGATAATTCTAGAAGATAAAAACGAGAGAAACAGGCTCCCAAAAAGTTTATCGAACTAATACACTCCAAAATGTGTACTAGATCTAAAATAGGCCAAACAAACCTAAACATTAAAAACTAACAGTAAAAACTAAATTTAAAAATACTATATATATTATATACAAAATATTGCTTTTCCATCCAGTAAATATCCAACCCAAAAAAATGCCAACAGCCAGGACAATCCTATTGTAACCAAATGTCTACCAGTCCGGGCGAAAGATGTTACAAAATACCAACAAGTATACTCAAACCGAAACCAACTCAGAACCGCTTCTGTCTCAAAACACCAACACCCAAAAAAAATCCCAACAAGAAATACGGTTCTAAAAAAAAAATCCACACCATAAAAAAAACCAACGCGTAAAAAAATATACCACACCAATCCAACACAGTGCTTAGGAATGTCAATTAAATGTATGTCTGTTGTCTTCTCTTTCTTACCTATCTTTCATTAATACCTTACATTCACTTCATACATACATCTTTCATACTCATACAAATGCCTAACTTTCGTCACCAATAATACTAATGATAGCACAACACTACTGCGCATCGCTCTCTTTCACACCTTATGTGTACAAATACCTAAACGGTCTTGTCACTAAACGACAACAGAAATTGAACAAACCAAAAGCCTAACCAATATCCACATACGCAGAATAATATTCTTCGACGATCCATAAAAAAACATAGGTACAATAAATTCCTTCCACTTGTAACAAGTAGAATGAAATATGTACCCAGCCTACAAGTAGACTAAAATATGTGTACACCAATAAAAAAAAATAATGTACACAAAATAATACAGGGTACACCTACAAAAGCATTGTATACTTACGAAAAAAATTGTGCACTAACAGAAAAATGCACACTACTCCATCAAAAAAAATGTACACTAAAGAAAACAGTGTACACTACACAAAAAATTGTACACCTACCAAACAAAATGTACACTAAGGAAAAAATGTACAACAAAATGTAACCTTCCAATCCATGATGTGCCACGAACCTAAAGAGTGGCCATCAAGACTATCCAGCTCAAAGACCAGTGGAGACAGCACCTTCTTCACCCTGCCCTTCACGTACTTTGTCGCGAGTTTAGCCATTTTAAAATGACTGGCGTCACTCTGGACAAGATACGCTACCATACTACATCTCCCACTGAAAACCTAGCCGCCCTCCTCAAGTCGTAATACTTGAAGTCGGTGGCTTGAACCATCAACCAAATAATGCTCCCTAGCCTGCTCTAAAAAAAATAATGTCAAATTTGTCATCTCATTGACTGCACTATTGTTTGCTACTAGACTATCTTTAAATGCCATGTTTGTAACTAACTTTTGCTACTAGTGACCATTAAAAAGGAAAATAATTAAAAATGGTGGTAAACTCACAAAATATAAAAAAAAATACCTTACACTTAAGTAGGTGGGTTACATGCTATTAATTTTAAATCCTAGTAAAATTAAATAATAACTGACCTAAATACATGTGTACTCATTTTAGGTACACTAAAAGGAATATGAAAAAAAAAAAGTCTAATTTGAACATTAATCTACAGATGAAACAAACAGTAATAGGTACATAATAAAATTAAATGTGTAGGTAACTTTGTAAATACTAATTTGACATTACCATAGGTAGGTACAGAAATGTAAAAAAAATGTTAAAATTATAAGATAGTTAACCTCCAAATGAAAAAATAGGTATGTAAAAAAAAATGTGTAGGTATTAACTATAAAAACACTAATTTCTAATACTGTAGGTACTAAAGAAAAGGTACCTAAAACGTAACATGAATAACACTAAACATGTAGACACTAAAAACACAAAACACAGAAATTAAATTTGTGCATGAAAATATTACAAATACCTATCCTATGCACAAGGAAATACCTACAAAAACCAGAGTAAGTACTCTTAAAAAAATACCTATGTACCTACTGTAAAACTAAACACAGAAATATAAGTATTTGCATTTATGTACAAATACCTAAACACACAAAAAAATATACACAAAATCTGGTTATAATTTACACATAGAATCATAACCAACACATAAAACACAGCACTACTGTACCTTAACAAAATAAAATGAAAAAACAACCCAAGTACCACATAAAATGCCTAAATGAAAATTAAAAAACAGGACTATAGTACTTGGGCAAGGTACAGTATGGCTGACACAGAATAAAAATGAACACATGAAATAGGAAAAAACATGTCATGAAAAAAAATGTAGGTAAAACGTAGGTAACAAATATGAAATGGTAACAATTATGAAATGGTGACAAAAATATGAAATGGTGGTATAACTTCCTACCTATAAAAGACAAAGTTGGGCGCCATTTGTCAACCTTAAAAAAAAAATGTTTAAACGTGGGGAAAGGGAACTGTAAATGTGAAATAATACCTGGCTAAAACTTTAAGGTTGAACAAGATAAAAAATTAATGTAGTGTGTTCCGGGGAATATCTATCTGGGCTATTGAAGAAAACTTGGCTTGTTGTCACATATATTTATTTTATTATTAATGAAATGTCGGATACACACACAAATTAAAATATAAAAATTGAAATAGAATAGTTTACAGGAATACCTTGGCGAATACAAAAATGGCTCATCAGCGAGCGTTCATCGGTTCTATAAAGGTAGGATAAAATAAATATGGTACTCGCTGTAAATTATAATTTAAAAAAATGTAACTAAGACTAGTGCCTATAGTTATACTATTAAGGTTATACTATTAACGTTATACTACTAAGGTTATACCACCATTGTTAATATTAAAATTAAAATTATGACATGACGCTATAAAATTCAGTGTCCTTGATAAATAAAAAAAAAGTTAGCCCCCACCTCGAACCAAGCTAGTCAAATGTTTTCACCAGCATGCTTCCTCCATCACCCGCGTGCAGGCCATGCAGTGCAACGTGGTGGTGCCACACATTAAATTCGACGTGAAGTAAATTCAGTCCCAAATAAAAATCATCATCGATTGTAAATCGTAAATCAAATATCATAAATGAAAATTTATTTCCATAAATCAATTCCCGCCAGCCTGTCGAAATATTGTATGTGTTAGTAAGGTAAAAATGTACTCTGCCAACAAACGGGAAAAGGGTTTGCTGGTCAGAGTAGGAATAAAGAATTACAGAAATACCAGCGGTGGGTTAGAAGTAGCGAATAAAGAAAACGTACCTTGCAAATGTTATAAATGATATTTATAATCATTTAAACTGGACTCCCGTCCTCCTCAAAATGTTGTTATAATGTATACTCATTATAAGAACTTCTTCATGACAGAATTTGAAATTCGAGCGTGCGCTCCCGCAACGTCTCGCCAGAAAAGTGAAAGTGACAGAAAGTGACAACTCCGTGTTGCCACTACTATAAATTTTAGCTCCAACAAAACTACCCCAGAGTGTATGATTATTGAATGTAGAAATAATTAAAGAAAATGTGTGGACTATGGGAAAAATAAATTATTGTTTAATTGGAAACTGTCAAAAATATAATTTGTGAAAGAAATGAAAAAACCTATATGAAATGTCAACTTTGACAGAACGAATAAAAGTAAAAACTCCCCAACGAGTAAAGATTTGATATGAATTGGCAACACTATTTTAATTTATTGCATTTTTGTGAGGATTCTACGAAATTTGCTGTTTAGTTGAAATAATTCCTGGAAGTTAGCTTCTGTTGCTAAGTGCCAGAAAGAAAGGGATTTGTTACAAACTATAATTTGGAAAACATGTTAAAATGGTATTTAAACGGAATGATTAATATGATATATCAAAAATATTTGTATTTTAATATTAGAGGTAAAATAAGTGCCGGCCAATAAGTGGCCTTGAAACTCCCGCAGTGAGAATCACGCGCGACAATTTTAAATTGTTGCGCGGCAAATTTAAATAGAAAAAATCACAACGTTACACTAGGGCCCAGGGCCTGTGATGCCTGAATCCGTGATAGCTCTTGCAAATTGAATTTGTCTCACGTTTTGTGTTGGTTTTGATCGCTGAGATGAGAGTCTTTGTTGTGTTTTGGAGACGTTTTGTTCAATATTTTGTTGTAATGGTTTGTTTATGTACTTAATAACATTTCTTTAAGAAGGTACTACTAGTATATAAAGGTCAGAAGTTCATAAGAGCTTGTAAAATACTAAATTTAATAAATGTATTTATGATTTTGATTTTGACTCTTATTGTAGCTTCAGTTCTGAAGTAAATGAATTAGGAAGTTTAAGCGAATTGTCTTTATTACATCATAGACCTTATGGACTATATACTAACTAATTATTAACTTAACTATTAACATTTAAAATGCGAGTGGTTTCTATCACTGTTTATTACCAACTAAAAAACAACTGATAATTTCGAATGTAAAACAAAACACAAATATAATAATTCTAAACATAAAACACATAAAAAGTATAAAACTATAAAAAGAGGTTGAATCGTCAACATTCTCCCCTTTTTTGATAAAAAGCAGCAGTCTAGGGCGTCAGCAACAGCACGCCCCCTCGGCCTCTCTTCGGCAACCTCATAGAAAGCTCCGTTCAATGCGAGAACCAAGTCTAACACGCCAGCACTCGAAATGGATTCTTAACGTCGTCGGGCTAAGGCCAGCAGGTACTCGTTTAGCTCTCGCTGCTCAGCCAGCCGTACTGCCCGCCTCTATGTAATCCTGTCCAGCACGTCTCCTTTGTCCAAAACAACGGGAAACTGACGACCAGGTGAATCCAAAGGTAAGTGAGATAGTGTTGGTGCCTCCTTGCTGCCAAGGGCCACGAAGCGATGACCACGGGCCGACGATGATATGGCAACCGACAGTCTGGCGGGTCGCCCCAAGAGATTTTGAAAGCGAGATGATTGAGGCCACAAGAAGACGGCGGCAAGGCTCGAACCGCGCTCTTCAGTTCCGGTCGCTGCACTCCACTTCTATGTAGCCATATCTGGCTATCTCACGGCAGTGCTCGAGAAGGAGACAGGCTGCAGAATGTTAACCATCGATTCTTATTCTTCATACCAGGTCAAGAGCAGGAAAACGGCTGGATAGATGAACAAATCATTATCATTGCATACAAGTGACACGTTGAATAAACATAATAATATGTCTCTCAAGGCAGGGACAGATGGCTCGTTGTACTAATAATATCTTCTTTTAAGGAACCCATCTGGCTTTGGCGTAATGTTAGCAGGTATTTCTGATAAATCTATGTCTTGCGCAGTCTGTGCATAAGAGGGGCTGCTGTGTGTGCTAGTGTGCGTGACCTGAGTTTGAACAAAAGGTTAGTACATTCCCTCCCAAACGAATAATAATATGATATGAACATGAATCCCCGTGACTGAAAACTACACAAGCGCATAACATAAATAGCAATAACAACGTAAGTAACAATAATAACAATAATGTTATAAGCTGATAAGCACTAGCACGAACCAATCTCAACCATATAATGAACCGCTGGCTAGCTGAGACAGGCTTATAAATACTTATGTCATTTATGAAATGAGTGACTAAATGATCATGAGTTGATGCGAACAGTGACGGTGATTTCAACTCAACATAACCTAAACAACTATACTAACTACACATTAGAGCGAGCTTGATATCTCCGTTAACTTAAACAAAACAATAACAAACAAATACTAAAAACTCGTGCGACAGAAACGGTATTAAGCTCGCTTTTATCGAATTCGAGCTTTCTCAGATTGTAGCGGCGTGGAATCATCAACTGAGACACGGAAAGTTGATCTTGACACCAAATCCTCCACGCTGAGCTATCACTCTGAGACTGCTCCTCGTTCCAAACTACACCCTTGCGCCAAACGAAATTCTGAAAAATAATACGATTAATTATAACATTTGGAGCAAGAATGCCTACAACTAGTGGCTGCCAGATTAACGTGCCGTTAGGATCTAATTGAACATCACAACCTACAGGTAACT
Source organism: Polylopha cassiicola (assembly GCA_038024825.1). Classification (NCBI taxonomy): domain Eukaryota; kingdom Metazoa; phylum Arthropoda; class Insecta; order Lepidoptera; family Tortricidae; genus Polylopha; species Polylopha cassiicola. Next base: position 9,452,767 of record CP149062.1, read on the forward strand.
TTACAGATGACGACTGCAAAATCACATCCTTTGGCAGCTGCGGCAGTGCCTCCGGATCATTTGATATCAAGCTACGCACCTCAAAGCCGGCTTTATGATTAATACGAATAACGGCTTGAGCTGCGTCTTGGTAGCAAACTAAACATTCGACCGCGTTCGTATTCTGCTTATAACGAACGTTACGCGGCTCGCGAATAAAAATCGTTAAAGAATCGAATTTATCACGATGCTTATTTGACTGTTTTACGGTAACAGTATCATCAGCATACGACAAATAATCGTGCACTGATGCGTGGGCAACAGTCTCAACAACCGCGGTACGGCTGCAACCAAAGCCGAATAAAACCCAACCAAGTGCAGTTTGTATTGCAACTGGTTGCGTCTTAGTTCCTTTGCGTGTAGCTCTGGAAACGCCGAGATGCCAGTTGTCAATACCTAAAATAATAGTAGGTCTCGCCTGCTCGTAAACAAACTCATTTGCTATATCCGCCAAATACTTATATTGAAGCACGCTGTCCTTGTGCGCTTCTTGTCGCGATGCGCTCAAGCTATCTATGGACCTAGCTTTGCGAATCAAGTGAGTTTCTTTAGAGCGTCGGCCTCGAATATGGAAGTCCACATACTGAACCTTGGCTTCCTTAGCCAAGCCACCGACGCAGTCGATGTGAATAGAACCCTCTGGCCCCTTGCAACCGATCTGCTCCGCGACTTTCGAATCTATGAACGTAGCCGTAGAACCGTCGTCTAAAAGCGCGAACGTATCTACTGAGCCTGCGGGACCGGTAACAGTAACGGCGACAATCTTTAATAGAGGGCGAAGGTTTTTACTAACTACATACTCATTAGACGCTACCGTGGAAGTATGCGTATAAACTGCCTGCTCCTCGTCTCGCTGCGCTGTGGACGCAGTCGCGCCGTGGGCGCTAGAACCCTGCGACACATCGCCAGACGGCGCCGGCGAGAGCGAAGGCACGGTGACATCCACGTCGACGTTCTCGACACTCATGTCGACGTCGTCGATATGTGCGGCCACAGCTGACGCTACGTTCGATCTGTGCAGCAACTTGTGGTGACGGAACGTGCACCCGCCGATACCACACAAACTCTTTACACTACACTTATATATACTGTGCAAACCTACTTTCAAACATCGATGACAGACCCCTTTTTTCTTAATCAAATTCCATCTGTCATTTATTGTCAAACGTAAAAACTGTTGACATTGGGTCAAAGCATGTTCTTTATTACAACAACTGCAAACTAACTTTGACGAAATTTCATGCATGCTTTGACCAATGACGCGATGCGCGGCTTCGCGGTCCCTCCCGACACTAGGCGACTGTACGACGTTAGTCGTAGAATGTGCGGGAGGAGCTAAGATAGCCCCAAATTTAGCTTGTAGGTCGACTTCGTGCGCGAGAAAGTCGGCGAATAGCTCTAACTTTGCTACGCCAGCTTCCTCGCGTAAGGAGGCGAAATCCACCCAACGCAGCCGCAATAGTAGAGGAAGCTTACCGAACAACTCTTGAAATAGCTCCGGAGATCTTAAATAGTCGTCGCGATTCAAAAGTTTCACAACCTCTACACTATTGCGGACGCGACACGAGAATAAAATTAAGCCCTCACCTACGTCACTCACTTGAGGCATGGCTCGCACGGCTGCGAGCTCACGCAGCACGATGTGGTCGGGGCTGCCGAAGCGGGCGGCGAGCGCGCGCAGCACCGCGCCGGGCTCGCGCGCCGCCACGAGCAGCGCCGACACCGCCTCGCGCGCGGCGCCGCGCAAGGCGCTCGACAGCCGAGCCATGTTCTCGACGTCGGTAAATGAAGCTTGCGTGTCTTCATATACCCGACGAAAGCTAAGCCACTCCAAATGGCATTTGCCGTCGTATGGAGGGAGGTTTATATTTTTATTATTATTATTATTTACCTTATTTATCAGTAATTCGAGGGCCTTCAACAAGCCGGTCTCGCACGACGATACCTGGGCGGGTGCTCCACGCGGTGGAGCGTTATTAACTCGTACCGATCCAGGCTCAGCGAAATCGCCGTGGGGGCCGGGCGTACATTCGCGCCGATCGATATTCGGCGGCGGTACGTGGTCCTCGATTCTAAAACACGATAAATCTGTTTTACTACGTATATTGGTGTCCGCTACCCATTCGTGTACACTATTGCACTCGGAGTCTACACCCTGGCTGGCACTAGCTTCTATAGCGGCCAGCTCGGCGTGTAGTTCTAACTCAGCGGCACGCTTCTCGAGAGATACTAAGCGACGCGCGTAATTCGCCTCAGCCGCCAGTTTGCGGGCCTTCACTGTCGCGGAAGACCGCACCGACATCGACATGGAGGCGACGCTGAGGGCGCGCGCCGGGCCCGGCTCGGGGAGTGCCGTCGCGGGGGCTGCTGGAGGCGCGCCCGGGCTGCCTGGCCCGGGCCGGATCAAATCCTCCGCTGCGTGTCCCGCCGCTTCCTCGCGAGCCGCGGCTTCCCGTCGAGATGCTGCCGCTCTGGTCTCCATCTTCTACGGGCTCGTAAGGACCAAAATATGGACTATATACTAACTAATTATTAACTTAACTATTAACATTTAAAATGCGAGTGGTTTCTATCACTGTTTATTACCAACTAAAAAACAACTGATAACAAAACATAATGTTGACGATTCAACCTCTTTTTATAGTTTTATACTTTTTATGTGTTTTATGTTTAGAATTATTATATTTGTGTTTTGTTTTACATTCGAAATTATCAGTTGTTTTTTGGTTGGTAATAAACAGTGATAGAAACCACTCGCATTTTAAATGTTTATAATTAGTTAGTATATAGTCCATATTTTGGTCCTTACGAGCCCGTAGAAGATGGAGACCAGAGCGGCAGCATCTCGACGGGAAGCCGCGGCTCGCGAGGAAGCGGCGGGACACGCAGCGGAGGATTTGATCCGGCCCGGGCCAGGCAGCCCGGGCGCGCCTCCAGCAGCCCCCGCGACGGCACTCCCCGAGCCGGGCCCGGCGCGCGCCCTCAGTGTCGCCTCCATGTCGATGTCGGTGCGGTCTTCCGCGACAGTGAAGGCCCGCAAACTGGCGGCTGAGGCGAATTACGCGCGTCGCTTAGTATCTCTCGAGAAGCGTGCCGCTGAGTTAGAACTACAAGCGGAGCTGGCCGCTATAGAAGCGAGCGCCAGCCAGGGTGTAGACTCCGAGTGCAATAGTGTTCACGAATGGGTAGCGGACACCGTAGTACATAGTAAACCTGATTTATCGTGTTTTAGAATCGAGGACCACGTACCGCCGCCGAATGTCGATCGGCGCGAATGTACGCCCGGTCCCCACGGCGATTTCGCTGAGCCTGGATCGGTACGAGTTAATAATGCTCCACCGCGTGGAGCACCCGCCCAGGTATCGTCGTGCGAGACCGGCTTGTTGAAGGCCCTCGAAGTACTGATAAATAAGGTAAACAATAATAGTAATAAACATATAAACCTCCCTCCATACGACGGCAAATGCCATTTGGAGTGGCTTAGCTTTCGTCGGGTATATGAAGACACGCAAGCTTCATTTACCGACGTCGAGAACATGGCTCGGCTGTCGAGCGCCTTGCGCGGCGCCGCGCGCGAGGCGGTGTCGGCGCTGCTCGTGGCGGCGCGCGAGCCCGGCGCGGTGCTGCGCGCGCTCGCCGCCCGCTTCGGCAGCCCCGACCACATCGTGCTGCGTGAGCTCGCTGCCGTGCGAGCCATGCCTCAAGTGAGTGACGTAGGTGAGGGCTTAATTTTATTCTCGTGTCGCGTCCGCAATAGTGTAGAGGTTGTGAAACTTTTGAATCGCGACGACTATTTAAGATCTCCGGAGTTGTTTCATGAGTTGTTCGGTAAGCTTCCTCTATTGTTGCGGTTGCGATGGGTGGATTTCGCCTCCTTACGCGAGGAAGCTGGCGTAGCAAAGTTAGAGCTATTCGCCGACTTTCTCGCGCACGAAGTCAACCTACAAGCTAGATTTGGGGCCGTCTTGGGTCCTCCCGCGCATTCTATGACTAAAGTCGTACAGTCGCCTAGTGTCGGGAGGGACCGCGATGCCGCGCATCGCGTCATTGGTCAAAGCATGCATGAAATTTCGTCAAAGTTAGTTTGCAGTTGTTGTAATAAAGAACATGCTTTGACCAAATGTCAACAGTTTTTACGTTTGACAATAGATGACAGATGGAATTTAATTAAGAAAAAACGGGTCTGTCATCGATGTTTGAAAGTAGGTTTGCACAGTATATATAAGTGTAGTGTAAAGAGTTTGTGTGGTATCGGCGGGTGCACGTTCCGTCACCACAAGTTGCTGCACAGATCGAACGTAGCAACAGCTGTGGCCGCACACATCGACAACGTCGACATGAGTGTCGAGAACGTCGACATGGACGTCACCGTGCCTTCGTCCTCGCCGGCGCCGCCTGGCGATGTGTCGCAGGTCTCTAGCGCCCACGGCGCGACTGCGACCACAGCGCAGCGAGACGAGGAGCAGGCAGTTTATACGCATACTTCCACGGTAGCGTCTAATGAGTATGTAGTTAGTAAAAACCTTCGCCCTCTATTAAAGATTGTCGCCGTTACTGTTACTGGACCCGCAGGCTCGGTAGATACGTTCGCGCTTTTAGACGACGGTTCTACGGCCACGTTCATAGATTCGAAAATCGCGGAGCAGATCGGTTGCAAGGGGCCAGAGGGTTCCGTTCACATTGACTGCGTCGGTGGCTTGGCTAAGGAAGCCAACGTTCAGTATGTGAACTTTCATATTCGAGGCCGTCGCTCTAAGGAAACTCATTTAATTCGGAAAGCTAGGTCGATAGATAATTTGAGCGCATCGCGACAAGAGGCGCACAAGGACAGTGTGCTTCAATATAAGTATTTGGCGGATATAGCAAATGAGTTTGTTTACGAGCAGGCGAGACCTACTATTATTTTAGGTATTGACAACTGGCATCTCGGCGTTTCCAGAGCTACACGCAAAGGAACTAAGACGCAACCAGTTGCAATACAAACTGCACTTGGTTGGGTTTTATTCGGCTTTGGTTGCAGCCGTACCGCGGTTGTTGAGACTGTTGCCCACGCATCAGTGCACGATTATTTGTCGTATGCTGATGATACTGTTACCGTAAAACAGTCAAATAAGCATCGTGATAAATTCGATTCTTTAACGATTTTTATTCGCGAGCCGCGTAACGTTCGTTATAAGCAGAATACGAACGCGGTCGAATGTTTAGTTTGCTACCAAGACGCAGCTCAAGCCGTTATTCGTATTAATCATAAAGCCGGCTTTGAGGTGCGTAGCTTGATATCAAATGATCCGGAGGCACTGCCGCAGCTGCCAAAGGATGTGATTTTGCAGTCGTCATCTGTAAAGTTACCTGTAGGTTGTGATGTTCAATTAGATCCTAACGGCACGTTAATCTGGCAGCCACTAGTTGTAGGCATTCTTGCTCCAAATGTTATAATTAATCGTATTATTTTTCAGAATTTCGTTTGGCGCAAGGGTGTAGTTTGGAACGAGGAGCAGTCTCAGAGTGATAGCTCAGCGTGGAGGATTTGGTGTCAAGATCAACTTTCCGTGTCTCAGTTGATGATTCCACGCCGCTACAATCTGAGAAAGCTCGAATTCGATAAAAGCGAGCTTAATACCGTTTCTGTCGCACGAGTTTTTAGTATTTGTTTGTTATTGTTTTGTTTAAGTTAACGGAGATATCAAGCTCGCTCTAATGTGTAGTTAGTATAGTTGTTTAGGTTATGTTGAGTTGAAATCACCGTCACTGTTCGCATCAACTCATGATCATTTAGTCACTCATTTCATAAATGACATAAGTATTTATAAGCCTGTCTCAGCTAGCCAGCGGTTCATTATATGGTTGAGATTGGTTCGTGCTAGTGCTTATCAGCTTATAACATTATTGTTATTATTGTTACTTACGTTGTTATTGCTATTTATGTTATGCGCTTGTGTAGTTTTCAGTCACGGGGATTCATGTTCATATCATATTATTATTCGTTTGGGAGGGAATGTACTAACCTTTTGTTCAAACTCAGGTCACGCACACTAGCACACACAGCAGCCCTCTTATGCACAGACTGCGCAAGACATAGATTTATCAGAAATACCTGCTAACATTACGCCAAAGCCAGATGGGTTCCTTAAAAGAAGATATTATTAGTACAACGAGCCATCTGTCCCTGCCTTGAGAGACATATTATTATGTTTATTCAACGTGTCACTTGTATGCAATGATAATGATTTGTTCATCTATCCAGCCGTTTTCCTGCTCTTGACCTGGTATGAAGAATAAGAATCGATGGTTAACATTCTGCAGCCTGTCTCCTTCTCGAGCACTGCCGTGAGATAGCCAGATATGGCTACATAGAAGTGGAGTGCAGCGACCGGAACTGAAGAGCGCGGTTCGAGCCTTGCCGCCGTCTTCTTGTGGCCTCAATCATCTCGCTTTCAAAATCTCTTGGGGCGACCCGCCAGACTGTCGGTTGCCATATCATCGTCGGCCCGTGGTCATCGCTTCGTGGCCCTTGGCAGCAAGGAGGCACCAACACTATCTCACTTACCTTTGGATTCACCTGGTCGTCAGTTTCCCGTTGTTTTGGACAAAGGAGACGTGCTGGACAGGATTACATAGAGGCGGGCAGTACGGCTGGCTGAGCAGCGAGAGCTAAACGAGTACCTGCTGGCCTTAGCCCGACGACGTTAAGAATCCATTTCGAGTGCTGGCGTGTTAGACTTGGTTCTCGCATTGAACGGAGCTTTCTATGAGGTTGCCGAAGAGAGGCCGAGGGGGCGTGCTGTTGCTGACGCCCTAGACTGCTGCTTTTTATCAAAAAAGGGGAGAATGTTGACGATTCAACCTCTTTTTATAGTTTTATACTTTTTATGTGTTTTATGTTTAGAATTATTATATTTGTGTTTTGTTTTACATTCGAAATTATCAGTTGTTTTTTGGTTGGTAATAAACAGTGATAGAAACCACTCGCATTTTAAATGTTTATAATTAGTTAGTATATAGTCCATATTTTGACTATATCCAGCGTAAAATAAAATCGTTAAAGAATCGAATTTATCACGATGCTTATTTGACTGTTTTACGGTAACAGTATCATCAGCATACGACAAATAATCGTGCACTGATGCGTGGGCAACAGTCTCAACAACCGCGGTACGGCTGCAACCAAAGCCGAATAAAACCCAACCAAGTGCAGTTTGTATTGCAACTGGTTGCGTCTTAGTTCCTTTGCGTGTAGCTCTGGAAACGCCGAGATGCCAGTTGTCAATACCTAAAATAATAGTAGGTCTCGCCTGCTCGTAAACAAACTCATTTGCTATATCCGCCAAATACTTATATTGAAGCACACTGTCCTTGTGCGCCTCTTTCTCTATTTCATATAATCAGAAAAAAGTTCAAAAAAATACAAAAAGTGTGCGATGGCCGGGAATCGAACCCGGATCAACTGCTTGGAAGGCAACTATGCTGACCATTACACCACCATCGCAGCTGACAGCCGAGACGAAATTTGATATCAGCTGCCGCGCATAATAGAATTCTAATGACCTTTAAAATACGTGTTGATAAGCGAATTATAATATGGTATATTTACTTAAATTTTATTATATTAACGATATCGAGTTTTTTATCTGTTTAATAAATAATTAAAAAGAAAATTTCAATATTTCTAATATTTACCTACTTAGGCCTACCTAAGTTACTTAGGTAATGCCGGCGTCTTGCGAGACGAGACGGGGAATGTAACAGCCCGAACTACATTAAGTAAGTACCTAACTTACCTACCTACTTACAAAAATTGTTAACAGTTCGGGACAACCCTTACCTATCAATTTTCGCCGAGGATTTCGACATACTGACTTCATTTGTTATTTACAATACTTTTTTTAGTAAAACAATAAAATAAGTGGCAGTAATCACTTCAAAAGAGATAAACTACAAACAAACGAGGCAATTACTTGAGTGAACGTATTTATTTAACATAAAAAGGGGCATATAATCGAAACTCGTAAATCTTTCACCGATTTGGCTTCATTTAATATAAAATACGCGGAAGATATATAAATTATCACCATCCGAGTGAAATACGCAAATAAAGATAATGAAGGTGTTTAAATATTATGTTAACACGGTAAATTATATTACTTAAGTGTTTATTTAGGTACTTAACCTTACTTTTTTTATTCAATTTTAGTGTAAAGATAAGCAAATCCTCTTTCATTTGATAGGTAAGTAAGTATAAATAGTTACCCCACTCGGGTATATTTGTAGACATTTGCCCCTTAATTTGCCACTTTGTCAACCATACACCGTCATCCAAACTGAACGTGTGTACAAAATTGAGTTGATTTCACCTGCACATGCGTATATACTTCTATACTTACTTACTTATATTGCAAGATAAATAAAAGCTTTTAAAAGACAACGTTTGCAATAAAACGGAATTTAGCCAAAGCACCACTATTATCGAAAATCTGAATTATCATAATCAAACAAACATCAGGTAAAATATGAGACGCACTCAAGATAATTTATTACAGCCATCTTTGATTTATCCTATATACTTACATTATGTTCTATTTTGAATACAAGATATATTTAAACAAAAGCACTCAAATTTATCAAATAAGACCACATCTACAATTAGGTAAGTAAGTAAATAAACAATCATTATAGTAAAATAACAAACGATAAAAAGGAATAAAAAGTGAAACATGCATTGGAAGCGATTAATTAAGTAAACAAGGTGCGCGCGCGCCGCTGCCGCCGCCGCCTGCGCAGCCGCCGGTGGATCGTGAGCGGCGCGATCGAGACTCGAAGTTAGGTCAACTTTAGCGTTAGACTATTCGTCAATAGGTGTCAATTCATTTTTCTAAATGTGTTCTGACTTTTTCCGCTCACCCTTTTTTTTCACATGATAAAAGTTACTCATCATCAAACGATTACTGTCAATTTTGTTCTATTACTTGATGTCCACAAAATACATCTTTAAGTTTATTTATCTCATTGATTATTTAATATAACGTATAACGACGTTGTTGCAATTTTGCAACAACGTCGTTATACAAAACCATAGTGCACTGCAGCGAGTTAATCCGACAATCCCAAACAAGATTGTAAATTGCATTGGTATTTTGTCAACATTGCGCCTGTTTGTTATTATTGCAACATTTGGGAGCAGCGTGCATTCTGCAACTATGAAACATGAATCTTGATTAAGATATGTCATATTTACAGAGTTCAAAGGTTCTAGGTACATTAAACCTTTAGCCCCTTTTAGTCGTAAACGCTTGGAAGTCCTTCGGTGGGTAATGCCTTTTACTTTTGGGTGACAAATAGTGTGTGTTGTTGACTTCAAGGTTTTTGGGGTATTATGATTGTGTTATTGAATCTAATTCAATTAATATATTTAATCATTCGAGGTTATTTCTGGCATTTTACAATACTGACAATAATCGAAATGATATACTGATTACCGGAACTGACGCAGAATCATTAATTCTGTAAATTACATGCGCAAGAGTTTTGGCTAAAGGGGTACTTATTTGACCTTATTTGCGACGTTTATGTACTATGCTATTGTATCCAGATATTTTCTCTTAACAGGCTGCTGATATCCTTTCACTAGCCGCCACTAATAGTCTATTACGCTTAATCGAAACTGATATGATGACAAAAACGACAGATGACATTATATTTAGATTCAGTTGGCGACAATAATATCCTAATAATTTCTGATGCCTTCGCGGTTAAATAATATTACACATTGGAATGAAACAACTATAAACGGGAATGAAACAATCGTAGCACGACTAAGCTGATATTGTCATTGTATTAGCATAAGACCATTATGGAATATTTAAAGATTCCGAAACGTCAGCCAATATAATAAAATACGCGAGTTAAATCCGTTATAGTTGTTTCATTCCAATGGTAATAACCGCGAAGGCATCAGAAATTAACTATAAACGGGTTTAACTCGAGTATTTTATTGTAGTACGCTAACTAGTCATTGCAGACGTGCATATGGGAACCGAAAATACGCGAGTTAAATCCGGTTTTATAGTTGTAACAATGTAAAGGTCCTATCCTAAGGTCCAGGGACCACACTGGTTCCTAATTTGTCGCAACGGCGCCGTGAGAGTGGTCGTCGCGGTCGCGCAGTCGTGCCGGTCGCCAATTACGACCAACTCCTTTCTTTATCGCGACGACACAAACGGAGCCGCGTGTGGGGACAGTATGGCTTGGGGATAAATTGGGACATCTATTTCACCAATGCGACAATATCGGACGATAATGTGTAGATGACAAAATCGACAAATGTAGTGTTTCTCGAAAGTGACCATGGGTTCAAATGTTTATTTCAGAATACAATGTTATTGTGGTCCTGTATAGCTTTACAGACAAAAGTTATATTGTAGATAATAAAATAGATTTTAGGAGACAATATGACATTACGTTGAATTTAAAAAGGACTTAGCATTTGTTGCGCACAAGAGGCACCACAAATGCTGAGCCAATACTAATAATAAAATTATTATAGGTGCATAATAGAGACGAAAGGTTTGTTTGTTTGGTTTAAATAGGTTCCAAAATAACTGGGCCGATTTGTTAAAATATTTCACTGTTGGGAAGCTACTATTCCCGAGTGACATAGGCTATAGAATATTTAAAAAAAAACCGCTAGTAATGAATAACTATAGGTAGTTGTCCGCTAGATCCCCAACTCGTGCGCACCGCGCGGCGCTCGAGTCTCGATCGCGCCGCTCACGATCCACCGGCGGCTGCGCAGGCGGCGCGGCGGCGGCGCGCGCGCACCTTGTTTACTTAATTAATCGCCTCCAATGCATGTTTCAGTTTTTATTCGTTTTTATCGTTTGTTATTTTACTATAATTATTGTTTATTTACCTAATTGTAGATGTGGTCTTATTTGATAAATTTGAGTGCTTTTGTTTAAATTTATCTTGTAAGTATTCAAAATAGAACATAATGTAAGTAAGTAAATAGGATAAATCAAAGATGGCCGTAATAAATTATCTTGAGTGTGTCTCATATTTTACCTGATGTTTGTTTGATTATGATAATTTAGATAGTAGGTATTCGATACCAGTGGTGTTTTGATTAAATTCCGTTTTATTGCAAACGTTGTTTTTAAAAGCTTTAATTTAACTTGCAATATAAGTAAGTATAGAAGTATATACGTATATACAGGTGAAATCTTGGAACTCATTTTTCAAGCAGATACCTTTAACCAATTAATCTGAAATTTTGTATGCACGTTCAGTTTGGATGACAATGCATGGTTAACTGTGTGACGTCATTCTTTTTTCGTTCAAACCAAATATTAACAAACATGCCCGAGTGGGGTATCAAATGAAAGAGCATCACATGTAAATTGTAAAATCATAAAAGTTTGTTTTATAAGTAGGTAGATACTTTTAAACTCATTCTGCTTATCCATACACTAAAGTATCAATAAAAAATTAAGGAAAAATATATACTTAATAGGTATAATTTACCGTGGTAACATAATATTTAACACCTTCATTATCTTTATTTGCGTATTTCACTCGGATGGCGATAATTTATATATCTTCCGCGTATTTTATATTAAATGAAGCCAAATCGGTGAAAGATTTACGAGTTTCGATTATATGCCCCTTTTTATGTTAAATAAATACGTTCACTCAAGTAATTGCCTCGTTTGTTTGTAGTTTATCTCTTTTGAAGTGATTACTGCCACTTATTGTATTAAGGGGTTTTACTAAAAAAAGAATAGTAAGTAAATAACAAATGAAGTTAGTAAGTATGTCGAAATCCTCGGCGAAAAATAGGTAAGGGTTGTCCCGAACTGCTAACAAGTTTTTTAAGTAGTTACCTATGTAGTTCGGGCTGTTACCTTCCTCGTCTCGTCTCGCAAGACGCCATTACCTACTTAAGTAGATAAATAGGTAGGTACTTACTTAAGTACTTATTAGAAATATTTTGATTTTCTTGTTAATTATTTATTAAACAGATAAAAAACTCTATATCGTTAATATAATAAAATTTAAGTAAATATACCTAATTATAATTCGCTTATCAGCACGTATTTCAAAGGTCATTAGAAATCTATTACGCGCGGCAGCTGATATCAAATTTCGTCTCTGCTGTCAGCTGCGATGGTGGTGTAATGGTCAGCATAGTTGCCTTCCAAGCAGTTGATCCGGGTTCGATTCCCGGCCATCGCACACTTTTTGTATTTTTTTTGAACATTTTTCTCATTACATGAAATAATTTATTACATTGATTACCGTATGGAAGAATTTGAATATTTGTGGATTTTTATAAATTAAAAAAAAGCAAATTGATCTTAATTTAATTTGAAACTCATATAATATATATTTAGATAGGTAGGTACATACATCATAAGACCTAATTTAAAACCGACTAAGAAAAAAAATACTTAACTATTTACTTAGTATGTACGGAACCTTAAATTAAAAATAATAATTAAAATCGACAAGTAATTAGACTTCTATCAATCTTGCACGGTTTGACAGGTCAATACGAGCCTCCAGGCGCGCTGTCAAACACAGGAAGACAGACTGACAGACGGACAGACGAATTTGTCTCGTTACGAATAAATTTAGACAACTTTATTTTTAACGGAAGTCGTTTTTTAATGTTGGCATTACGATGTGTTCATGGGAACCAACCTTAAAACAAGGAGGTTCTATAGTATACACGTATTGTCTTCATAAAATTTTCCTTTCGTTTCGTTTGATTGCTATCATCGATTACTACTTGTCTAGGGGCCCTTGGAGGTCTTAGACGAATTTAACTCACTTAAATAATAGAAAAGAAAATTTTATACAAAGCATGGGCGTGCATTCCACTCAGGCACAAAGTGTATGAAATGCCTACACGGCGCCTACCCTGAGTTCTCCACTGCACGCGCCTGCTAGTTAGTTACTATCCTTGAAATTTAATGAGTACCTAAGTATTTAAAAGTACTAATGGAAAGGACGTTGACGTTGGTTGTTCAACTGTCTGCTATATGGATAAAGATTGGCTGAAGAGCAGGCGCGTGCAGTGGAGGTAGACACGGGGTAGGCACTATATACCATATTGACATCGTGTCCTTATTAAACGACTAGCTGTGCCCGCGACTTCGTCCCCGTGGAATAGTAATTCTTCATATTTTCCCCGTTTTTTACACATTTTCCACTGTTTCTTCGCTCCTATTGGTTGCAGCGTGATGTTATATAGCCTAAAGCCTTCCTCGATAAATGGTCTATCCAACAAAAAAAGAATTTTCGAATTCGAACCAGTAGTTCCTGAGATTAGCGCGTTCAAACAAACAAACAAACAAACTCTTCAGCTTTATAATATTAGTATAGTATAGATACACGGTCAAGGTTAAAAGAGGTCATTTTATTTTAAGGTTTATCTCTATATTTATATCATCCGATGCAGATATAAAAATCCTTTTATTATACAAATGGTGTACAATCAGGAAACCTCAAATTTAGTGCAAGTGATATCTTTATTTGGTATGAAAAGAATGGCGCGACCTCTTGTCGTAATAACAATACGAACAAATGAATATCGATTGAGCCTTCGTAATGTCGTAAAGTTGATAATCGTAACCTCGTTTCGTGGATTTGATGAAATAAGGTTGTATGATGTTCCTTATAGCGGCCGGTCGAGTCCGCGCGGCGTTCGTGGTAAACACACGAAGGGCACACTGCAAGTGTTTTTCTTTTTTAACACTTACGTCGACCGCTCTTGTTGAAATCAATACGGACAGCTGAAACCGTCTCTTCAATCTATTATAGCTGTTCTCTTATCCCTACCTACTAATACATTATTATAAATGTGAAAGTAACTCTGTCTGTCTGTTACGCTTTCACCCTAAAAGTACAGGACCGATTTAAATGAAATTTGGGTACAAAGAAAGTCTGGAGCCTGAGAAAGGACATAGGTTACTTTTTAACCAACTGCAAAAAAGGAGCAGTTCCACGCGGACGAAGTCGCGGGCAGAAGCTAGTTAGCTATAAAAATGATTTTTCGGAAACTTATTCCCTAAAGGATTAACTCAGGGGGTGAAAGTAATTAGATACAAGGAAAAATGCAATTCAACGTTTTCGGGAATTCATCTAAAGGGGTATTGGTAATAATAAAACTTCTTCCTGTAATGTATTCTTAAAATGTGATTCAATAAGACGTTTAGAAACTAATCTCTTAGGGTTTATAGTTGTTTCATTCCAATCTATACTAATATTATAAAGCTGAAGAGTTTGTTTGTTTGTTTGTTTGTTTGAACGCGCTAATCTCAGGAACTACTGGTTCGAATTCAAAAATTTTTTTTGTTGGATAGACCATTTATCGAGGAAGGCTTCAGGCTATATAACATCACGCTGCGACCAATAGGAGCGAAGAAATAGTGGAAAATGTGTAAGAAACGGGGAAAATATGAAGCCTTATGAAGAATTACTATTCCACGGGGACGAAGTCGCGTGCACAGCTAGTGTCTAATAACCGCGAAGGCATCAGAAATATCTCATCTCTTATATATCATCTCTGATGGGTTAAAAAACCTAAATATACGTAAACAGAAAGCTTGTCAACGACATGAATGAGGATCGATGCGTCCAGCACGGCACCGGGAAGCGTCGCGCGGTGCGTGCGCCGGCGCAGCTAGTCCTTATATGGGGAGGCCCGCGCCGCGCGGTCAGTCGAGGCCGCGCCGCCGCCTCGCAAGGCCGCCCCTAGCGCGGGGTGACTGACTCACAGTGTTGCCAGTTTACCATATTTCTTTTAGTAACTGTTATTTTGGAATGTCATGCTCAGTTGTGCTACTATTATGGAATCTGTAAAGGCTCCGAAACGTCAGCCAATAAAATAAAATAGTTAAATAGCGAGTTAAATCCGTTACCGTTGTTTCATTGCAATGTATAAATCAGAAATTACTAAACTGTTATTTTGCTGTACATACCTACATATAAGTAGTGGCTCATATAATAATACTTTGTATTGCGTGTTTTATGCATTATGGGTATATTATGCATATTACATATATTATACTTACATATAAACCATACTTTTTAATCACTCTATCTATGGTAGTTTTAAAGATCTAAATATACATAGGGACAGACAGCGGACAAAGACTCTAGCGATAATGATGGACTCAAAAAAAAAGACTAAGTATCTAAAACTATAGGTACAATTTCCATATTCGTAGCCGACTGAGTTGACGATATTTTATCTGCTGTGTATTTCTGCGGTGTTTCTTCTCGGCTGATGGTCTTTCCGTATTGCTATTCTGATAAGATATGACGTGTAAAAGTGGTTATTTAAAGTCGGTTTACATTAATATCAATAATAAAAAAACTGACGGTCAGGCACTCTGCCATATATTTAGTGATAGAATTGGAAGCACGCCCTTGCTAGTTTAAATCAAGCTAGAAAATGTAAGCGTGAAGACCGAGAGCATCCGTACATGAGTGTTGGTCGTTTTATGTGTATTTATGTATGCTTAATCCATTGTCTTTGCTGTGGGCAATCGACCGAACCAAGAACAATTTACCAAATCGTTTGTTTTTTCGTTCAACCACAAATGAAGTAATTACGTTGGCAACATTGAATTCTCGACGCGAGTCAATGACTCACGAAAATATTCACGCCAAAAGGCGATTTATTGCGCAGATAACCCAAAATGGTATTAATACGGAAGGAAAAAATGCTTTTAAATGGAAGATTTTAATGCTGATGGGATGTTTATTGGCTGTTACATATTCAGTTGCGGCTCGTTATGTTGTTTACTTGAGATTTATGGAAATATGAGACCTGCTGATTGTTTAGGAATTAAACAATATTTGTTGACGTTATGAAAACTTTAGTTACAGTTCTTATATTCCCTAGGTTCTTATTCAGTCTCGATCGCTGAATTTCAAAGTGACAAGTCTGAACATAGCGTAGCGCCAAGGGCACAATGTGATAAATCTAGGGAATGCCTACCCTTACATGTGCACCCACTGCACGCGCCTGCCGGTTGCGCCGACTAGCGCTTAAGTTTGTCGTAGGGAGGAGGGGTAAAATCAGTGACCCTAGTTAGGTCATAAGTGTAAATAGGGTAACGGACTCAAAATGGTCAAGTTCGACTGTTATATTCGAAGCCAACTGAGCTGACGATAGTCTAATATTACCTACTTATATAACATTCTATATAAATAGTTGATATTATATTAATAATCTTTAATGCTTTCACGGTTAATACACATTGGTATATAATAGTTATCATTACTTTTCTATACACAAACGTAATCCCTATTTCTTAAATATTTCCAAATAAAAGAATACGCTATAATTGAGCAGTTAGCAAACTTTTATAAATATTATCGTGGTATTCCTTTTGTTATCCAAATTAGGTTTATTCATGTGAAAATTACACAAATTTTTTGCATAATCATCATGTTTATCATTAAATCACAAAAACACACTATTGAGTTTAGTGGGTTACTATTATTTTAAGATGTGTCCATTCACATCGCTGTTTTTAATTCACACACTATATACTTACCATACTATTGTCATTTTGTTGTCGTATGGATTCCCTACTTTGGATTAAAACGTTTCCCTGATTGAATAGCATAACAAATCGAAATATGTCGATATTTCAATAAATATTGTGTTTTTTTGTCATTGATTACAAGGAATATTGGTTATATATCTTATCTTTTTTCTTTAGAACAACAAATGACAATGATAAGTGCTTCATAGGTTTAGGGGTGGAGTCTAGTGAAAAGAAAAAAAACCTAGGTATCCATTTTTTTTAATAATCTAATTAACGGTCTAAATAGAATTTCGATTTCGTTACCCAGTTTTCATTCCAATATCACTTCAAAAATTGTGTTTTTACGTTAATTTATTAGGTTTCAACTCGTGACCTCAATAATCATCATATATTATCATTTACCATGGAGCAACTATGTCCTACTCCAATTGGGATCAGCTATGTCCTTTGCTATAAATGTCATATCATGGACATGGTCATGGTACATCACATCATATAATAGATGCCATATAAAGGCATCATTTAAACCATGACGTTACTGCATAATATGTTATGATCAACCTCGCTGTCAGGTTTATCACCATATTTGATCACCTTGATCACCTGATGATTGGATCTAAGAAGGTCTTTATATACTATATCAGAAGCTCTTTACATATACTACTTACTTGGAAACTTTACAGGTCCCATAATCGTAGCACAAAAGTTGCTTCCCGAGTTGTCTATTTTCAGTTCTGACAATGGCATACACTGACAATGGCAGACTATTGTCAGCTCAGTCGTGCTACGATTATGGAAACTGTAAAGAATCCGAAACGTCAGTAAAATAAAAAAAATACGCGAGTTAAATCCGTTAATAGTTGTTTCATTCCAATGTGTAATAACCGCGAAGGCATCAGAAATTACAATGGCATACAAGAGAAAAACATGGTTATTATACATTGGAATGAAACAATTATAGATGGATTTATTTATTTATTTTACTCGCGTACCTATTTTTTTTATTGGCTGACTTTTCGTAACCTTTACAGATTCCATAATCGTAGCAAAACTGAGCTGACAATAGTCCTATGCTAAAATTTACCATAAAGTGAAAAACATATAAGTATTAAATTTGCATTATTTTTGTTAAAGCACAATTAGTTGTCCAATTGATTTGGATGATTTGTTGCATCTGTGTTTTAACATAAAGTACATGCATAATGCAAACAAAGCTGCAGAACTGCATTCAATAACTCAATGTCCCGACGCAAGGCCGGTCTACAAATCAATTCACAGACAATAATTTAAGATTAGACCACGGACACTATCTGCAATCTAGAATAATGTTGATTAATAATAGACAAAAGACAATGTATCAGAGACAAATTGTTAGATTATAGATTGGGAAGTAGGAAATGATATATCGCTACTGATGGTTCTGACCCTGGATGTTAAGATATCGAATCCTAATAATGGACCGTGTTTAACATTAGTGTGTCAACCCACAAAAAATCGGGTTTTGAGTTATGAATGCAGTTTTATTAAATAGATCATGAGGAATACAGCAGTGAAATCCATTTTTTTTAAAAAAAATCGTAGAATATTCTAGAGCACAAAATCGGTTATTGCTTAATTCCTATGTCAGATTTGTATTTTTGCATTAATGTGTCAAACCACATAGCACATTAATGCAAAATCAAAATGAGACTATAACAAAACGCAATTGTGTGTTATACTCCGGTTAACGCAGAAATGAGCTAATGGAAGTCAATTACAAGCCATTGAGAAAGAACATCACACGCATTTGGATCACGCAGCTTCTTTAAGGACACAAATGAAAGAAGATTTACAGCAAGCAAAGACAGATATTGAAACTGAAACTATTACATTTGATCTGCAAAAAACGCATAACTTACCTTGTTTACCAACTGGTGTTTTATACTATAAAAGGCAGTTAAATTTTTACAATCTAGGTATTCATTCTGGTACCACAGGTAAAGCTTTTTTTTATACATGGCTGGAACATGAAGCCGGACGAGGAACTCAGGAAGTAGGCTCTTGTATAAACAATTTTATTTCAGAGAATTTAAAATCTACAGCTACGCATTTAATTTTATGGGCAGATTCTTGCGGTGGTCAAAATCGGAGCATCAAACTAATTGTAATGTTGCTTCATATACTGCTAAACCACGAGAAATTGACAAAAATAACCATCAGATTTCTTCAATCGGGTCATACATTTATACCAAATGATTCCGAGTTTGGTGACATAGAGTGTTGCCTAAAAACGAATTTCCGGATGTATACTGATCTGGATTACATAAAAGTCATGGA
Organism: Polylopha cassiicola; assembly: GCA_038024825.1. Lineage (NCBI taxonomy): Eukaryota > Metazoa > Arthropoda > Insecta > Lepidoptera > Tortricidae > Polylopha > Polylopha cassiicola. The sequence goes on from CP149062.1 coordinate 9,471,681, forward strand.
AGAGTGTCGGAGAAAGAACAAATTTACGGTTAAAAAAATGAATAAAAGTCAATTCAAGTCTGTAGAACCTTTGCTAAAAGCTATCACTAATCGAAAAATTGATTTAGATAAGAAAAAAATTTCTTGGCTTAAAACTTGCGAAATTGAACTTAAAAAAGATACACCTTCCATGATGTATATAAAATCTGCTTTAAATGAAACCTCCAGGATAGTAGACTTGTCCAAAAACAAAAAAATGAAAAATATGCAATATTTTAAAACTATTACACTGCCTTTGTTATGGCCAAATGGTAAGGAATTATCCAGAAGCAAAGTAAAAGACCTCAAAGATATTCTTAAGTTAATTCCAGAAGATTGTAAAGAGTTCTATAACTTCTTGGAAACTGTGAGTTCGGCTGAATTTGAAGATGATATCGAAGGAATTGGGAGGACGTTAGATTATGAAATAGAAGCAAACGAATAGGACTGATTGTTATTTCTATTGATTACTAAAGATCTCACACAAGCACAATTTTTAAGAGAACTTTTATTTTGTTATTATTTTTTGTAATGTTCTTTTAAGTTATAAAAGTGAGTCATAGAGCAGGAAAATAAGACTCATAGCTTTGCTGATTATAATACGATTTGTATATTAAAAAAATATATACTGGTCTTATTAAAATAATAATAATTAAAGATAATTTCTGATGCCTTCGCGGTTATTACACATTGCAATGAAACAACTATAAACGGATTTAACTCGCGTATTTTATTTTATTAACGTCAGCTAATAAAATAAGATACGCTAGTTAAATCCGTTAATAAGTAGTTGTTTCATTCCAATGAATAATTTAAGAGTTTAAAATGTTACGTTAATATTTTTTAATAATTTTAATTAATATAAGAGTTACTTGTTGCATTTCCCATTTCAAGCAGTAAAGAATTGTGACTTGAAATATGTTATATCAACTAAAACTTGAAATAATTAAATACATTGATATTTTAATATGTTTGTAGTTTATTTTATTACATTTCCTAATAGTTTGCACATATATATTCATTTTAAAACAGCGAAATATAATTGAGCGTTAAAGTTTTATGTGGCTTGGCACATAAATGCTAATTGTAATAAACCTTATAGCAATTAAGCATTAACCATTTTTCTGCTTTTTCTTTTAAATTATGAATTAATTGTAATTAATACATTTATATCCTTAATCTATGCACTTCAACAAAAAAAATGATACCACATAACAATATTTTTTTGCTTAAAATAAGCGGAAAAAGAAGAATGTTCTCAAAAAACTTTAAGCGCCGATATCTCAAAACTAGCTTGGTGTGGGTTGAAACACTAATGCTAAACACGGACCAATTATTGATGTTATTATGTACCTACCTTTTTTTGAGTTTCTTGCCGTTTCTTCTCAAGTGAGGTTTTTCCGGAAACGGCATCTTCTTCTTCTGACCTACATGTATTTTAATTTATTTGCGGACGTTTCGAAAACTTTACAGTTCCCATATGCGTAGCACGGCTGAGATGACGATTGTTAAACACAAAAGTAAAGTTAATATGGGAATTGTAAAGTTTGTAAAGTGTTTCCCAACATAAGCATATTAATAATTTCTGATGCCTTCGCGGTTATTACACATTGGAATGAAACAACTATTAACGGATTTAACTCGCGTATTTTTATTTTATTTTATTTGCTGACGTTTCGGATTGTTTACAGTTTCCATAATCGTAGCATGACTGAGCTGACAAAAGTGTAACGCTAAATAAAATAAAATAAAATAAAAATACGCGAGTTAAATCCGTTAATAGTTGTTTAATTCCAATATCATTCTTCTCTATTTTGTCCAGTTTGGGGGGGGGGGGGAGGGGTTCCGAACACTAGCCCTTTCAGTATGTTCCTGGCCCAATTACATATTTAAAAAATGATACCTCATTGAGTTTCTTGCCGTTTCTTCTCAAGTAAAGTTTTTTCGGAAACGGCATCTTCTGACTTTCGTAAGACCTTTTAAAGCCTAAATTAAATTTTTGATTTTGTAAGACAACACGATTTTAACAACGCATCTACTAGTACCATTGATCGTGGCGAGCGTATTCGCGACGAGTTCGCTGCGCGTGCGTCTTCGAACGAAAGCGAGAGTCGACCTTGAACCAGACCGGCCCGAAGTGAGCCGCGTTTCCGGTTTCGAACCAGTACACTCTGACGTTGATAACGAATCAAATGGAATCATTAATTAAAAGCCTTTATTTAACTAGATGATTCAGATTCAAATTCATTTATTTCTCAATATTTTATACTTACATCATAATCCCTACTAATATTATAAATGCGAAAGTAACTCTGTCTGTCTGTTACGCTTTCACGCCAAAACTACTGGACCGATTTAAATGAAATTTGGTACAAAGAAAGTCTGAAGCCTGAGAAAGGACATAGGCTACTTTTTAACCGACTGCAAAAAAGGAGGAGTTCCACGCGGACGAAGTCGCGGGCAGAAGCTAGTTACCTATAAGTATGTTCCTATGTAATGTGTATGTGTGCGGGTGAAATCTTGCAACTCAATTTTGATGAACTTTTACCGATTGAGGTGAAATTTTGTACGCACAGTTTGGATGCGTTATGACAATGCATGGTTAACTGTGTGACGTCATTCTAAAACCAAATTAAGGGAGGGTGGAAAACCAAATGTCTACAATATAGGTATCCGAGTGGGGTATCCAATGAAAGAGGATTACATGTAGCTACATTGTAAAATTATAAAAGCTAACAAGCTTAAGACTTTTTACTTATAAACTTATTTTTATTAACAACAAACATTGTGTAATTATTAAAACATTGTGTTTGAAATCCAACTTAACTAATTATCGTTATATTTAATCGATATTAAAAAATATATAATTATATAGTTACTTACTAAGTAAATTATAATGTCAACAACATTTTTAAATAATTACGGTCGACTGTACCCGAGGTGCATGCCGCGCGGTTGTCGAACTCCATCCGAGTCAAGTGCATTCGAAAACAAAACTGCAATAAAAGTGCAGTGCAATTAGATGGATGACAAATGTACATAAACACAACCTTTTTTCATTGATATAAGTAGGTAAAACAATTATAACTGATTTACAATTACGACGGGTTAAGAGAACTTCACAGTTCCCATATTCGCAGGGGATTCAGCTGACAATAGTCACATACCTACTCAGAAAAAAAAAACCTGAAATCATTAAATTATAATTTTATTGTATAAATTGTATTTAATGATTGAATAATTACTGCTAATTAAGCTGGTATTAAGAAATTTACTTGTAAATCTATAATATTCATCAATATTCAGATTCAGATCATTTACCAATAATTCATTCAACAGATTCAGATAATATCTGAATTCCAATTTGATGAAACCGCAAAAGCATCAAAAATTATTACCTACTATACCTTTATAGTTTATGCATTTTTCATTTTAATAAATTGATGAGGCATTACAGCTACATATTAGTGCATGAATTAACAACTTTCTAACTGAAATGATTAGTAAACAGTTTTTGTGACAATTGCTCACAAAAAACTGTGTACTCATCATTTCAGTTTTTGAAGCCATTATTTAGCATTTCACCAATAAGTAGTTGATAATAATGAGCATTTGTTGGTGACTCATAAAAATTAACGAGGTGTAATAGTGAGGGCGAGGCGATCGATCATCTGCAGTCGCGAGTACAGTGGCGCAAGCGCAGCTTTCAGGGCGCTACTACCGGATCGAGACTCGACACTGAATCGTAATAAACTAGCTGCCCGCCCCGGCTTCGCACGCATCCCTTTTTTTATAGCCTATGTCACTCAAATAATGTAGCTTCCTAACAGTGAAAGAATTTTTCAAAAAGGTCCAGTCGTTTTGGAGCCTATTCAATCTAAACGAACAAACAAAAAAACCTTTCCTCTTTATAATATTAGTATACCTAGATAAGATAAAAATATAAAGTATGTAGTTTTTAAAAATAGTGGTGATTATTAACAGAAAACATAAACGTTTTAAGTAAGTATACATTTTAATTTAACGTTAGTTAGTTTGCATTTTTTATAAAAAAAAAATACATGGGAAGACATTATATAGAGTTTAATAAACGAAGAAATTAGAAAAAAATCTCAAAAAATGCAGAAGTTCGCTGGGTCAGATGGTACTTACCTATTTAATAAACGTAACATTAATATAATATTTTTACAAGATGCCTTTGATCAAATCTTTTCCCATTTTTTTGTTATTAATAATCAAGTTTGAAGATCATACATAAATAATGTAACTAACTACTGCAACGGATTTTCACCCACATATTTAATTTGATTTGCTGGCTTTTAAATTTAACAGTTGTCATATTCGTAGCCGACTAAGCTGACGGTAGTCTATGATAATAATGTATATAATGTATTTAAGTGAGTTTCGTTCGAGTTCTACAACGAGTTAGGTTCGAGTTCCAGTAGTAGCTCATGATCGCGTGCGCATCCAATGATTCATCAGCGGGGTTAGTGTTTTAACAGTTATTAATGACTTCATACTGAGATGAAGAGCCCAACGGTGGGCGTGGGCGTGTCGGATCTATTACGAAGATTAGGAAGTTAAGATGTTGTTGAGAATCTAGTGCTTTCGTGCGGATTTGGTCGATTGGATTTCAATAGAAAATTCTATATGAGAATGTCAGTTCCATATTTTTTTACTGAGATTCTGTATAAGTCCATCTTTCACCAGGCTGTATCTCATGAACCGTAATAGTTAGGCAGTTGAAATTTTGACAGATAATGTACTTTTCTGTCGTCCGGCCACAAAGCGCCTACTTTGTGGCCGCTGCGCTCTATGTGAAATTTCCGCTTTCTGGCTTCGTCGAACAGAAAAATAGTATACTGACCTCGGCCAGTAAAATAAAAAAAGCCTCAGATCACATTTTTGTCAACCTCGGCTTCGCCTCGGACGACAATTACATGTGATCCGAGACATTGTTTATTTTACTGGCCTTGGTGCGTAATGTACTATACCTATTTAATAACTGTTTTCGTTATAATAACAAAGAGGTAGTTAACGTGATTTCTTTGCTGTTTTTATAGATACGTTTGTCTCATTCGTTATTTTGCACTTGGCTATGAGTTCTTAACTGCATGTTAAACGTACCTACTTTGTTGTTAATGTTATGTATTCCAATTGAATTGTATTTAATTTAAATAATGCATTGTAAATGTAAATAATGAGTAAACAAGCGACTTGTGTCGCGACTGGCGCCGTTATTATGTATTACTAATTAATACTTTTAAACTGAAGATACTTTTTGTTATGTAGTTTTTGGAATCTAAACGATACCTACCTATCCTTATTTGCCGGCTTTGATGATAGCTTCTTCGATAGTTCAAGAATATGATTTATTTTTTATTAATTGCATTGAAAGTTTAACACAATAATTTGATTAAGCCGCCTATGTTACTTGTTATTTAAATAAAAAAAAAATCATATAATTTATTTAATAAATAAATCAAAACGAATAAAAAAAATATTAATTTATATATGGCCTTCGCATATTATCGTCCTTGTGGTGGAAGAGTAAATAACTTGTTTATTTATATTCATAATATAAAATAATAATTTATTAGATCATGTACGAGACAAGAACCTCATTTAAATATTTAATTAAAATTATATTCTCTTATTGTTACAGCACGCGAATGCAGTTCGGGACTCAGCCCGCCTGATCCTGGACTCCCCGGCACCGGAGTCCGAGGACGCCCTCACCCTGGCCAGAGCCCTCAGGTCCAGACCCCCAGTGAACATGCTGCCAGCTGCCAAAGCAGGCACATTCTTCGCCAGGGACAACCTCTCCAACTTCATAGACTGGTGCCGACGAGCACTCGGCATCCTGGAGTGTCTACTCTTCGAAACAGATGACTTATGCCTCCGAAAGAACGAGAAACACGTGGTGTTGTGTCTTCTAGAGGTAGCCAGAAAAGGAGCTGTGCTCGGCATGCCAGCTCCGCTCCTAGTTCAGATGGAGAAGCAGATTGAAAGAGAACTGGCCGGAGAGGAGGTCACCCCTGACGCTCCGACCCTGGGTCTGGTGCCGGCTGGACCGCAGCCGCAGCTGGTCACGAATGATTTGAGGAGTTTGGATGAGAGGGTCAGGGATTTGGTGGAGAGGTGCTCCTGCCCGACCCAGTTCCCGATGGTGAGGGTGTCTGAAGGAAAGTACAGGATTGGAGACACGAGGCTGCTGATCTTTGTCAGGGTAAGTTCAGCATTTGTATCCTCGCACCTCTACTAGAAAGTGTGAAATTTTGAAATATCTTGTTACTCCGTTTAACTCATTTGACTCTAAAGTTTGCATACTTAAATTTAATTTCATGTGATGACACATTTCGAGTTGTCACACATTTCTAGTGAAGGAACGATATTTTTTTTATTCTGAGATCTAAGGAAACTTTTTCAGGAAGCAATAAAAATAAAATTATCAAGATCACGACTCCGATGATATAAAGGTAAACAGCCATAACATACTACACACCTGCGAAATGATTATCATTAATTGTTTCCTGTATTCAGCGCTAATCAATTTGTGCTAATGATAAGTCGTAAATTGATCTAGGAATATCAATAAAGTATATATAAATAAACATATAATCTATATGTTTATTTATATATACTTAGCTTGTGTCATAACAGACGGGTATACTGCTCGTATTTAAAATACTTAAGTGGTTGTATATAGATGTCTTTGTGTAGACTAGCTACCACTAGCTTATGGCCCCGACTTGGTCTGCTCACGATAAGCGAAATTCCAAGTTTCTGACCCTTATAGTTTATGCCCTGAGTTGTTATGGCAGCCATTAATTCAGCTTCATTTATTTAGATTTATTGCATAAGACATTTATGAGCATCACCATTATTTTTTATTTCTTTTCAAAATTTTGTAGGTACCTATAGCTTGTTCAGCCTCTCATTTAATTCTTATCGACAATTTAATTAGAAAACGTAATCAAACATCGTCTTTACATAAGCAGGAGTTGACACTATTATACCTAAAGCAGGTACATTAACGCCTTGCCTTTTTTGTTTCAACTATTATCGGATATCCATATAAAAAAACACTTTCTAACTGTTTGCCCATGGAAAACCATTTGCCAAACGAATCGACCTCCGCAAGCCTTTAGGTTTCAGCCTTGCAGCCCTAAAAGGCCAGTCGCACAGCCAATCTATGCAGACCTCCACATTTGTCAATAACTACAATAAAAAAAATAATGAACCGTACGTCGATCAACAGATGTTGCGCGAGCGCAGGTCTAGTTGTCCTGGTTGTTTTGAGGTCGCGTTACTAACGTTTTTCTGCAAATAACTCCTGGTGTCCATTTGATTTGACCATACATGGGTGATCTCGGGTGATTCATCTCGTCCTTAATCGGAATCGAACCGGTGTCACGGCTAATTGGAGGCACGGTCGTTTTTGACTCGTTAAATGTATTGAGATTGACTTGCAGGAAGTGCGTTGAGGCTGAGGCTTTTGGGTGCTTTACGGTTTTGAGGGCGTCGGACTTTTTCGTAGTGAAATTGACGAGTTCTTCTGTTAATGTTAGTTATAGTAATTTCTGATGCTTTTGCGGTTATTACACTTTGGAATAGAACGATTGTAACGAATTTTGCGAAGTTCACGAAACTTGAGCATATATCAATATACTACCTACAGTTAAATCCCTTCTAATTGTTTAGGTCTCCGAGTATAGCATAATATAAATACATTCCTAAAGGTTAAACCTTTAATCGTTGTATATCAATATGAACAAATTGCACCTATAACAATAATGATGACACGATAATTCAAGTATGGTTTGTTTTGTTATTGGGTTTCAATGATAGGATGACGCCACACATTCCTAGCATACATATTACAGGCGTTTTAGACAAAAGAACTAGGCTATCATAGCATAATATATCACTGTCAATTTTTCGTCTTTCAGATCCTCCGTTCCCACGTGATGGTCCGTGTCGGGGGAGGCTGGGACACCCTAGCTCACTACCTGGATAAACACGACCCTTGCCGCTGCCGCGCTCAGCACAGGACCTCCCTCTCAGCTCGCCTGGCTAGACCCAAGCAGGACCTGGTCGGTGCTACAGTGACCTACGAGAGACCCAGTCCAGGCCCGGACCCAGGCCCAACCTCGCTGCCTTACCAGAAAGAGCCAGTATCCTTGCAGTACCCAAAGTTCTACAACGAAGATCCAAGGGCCAATCACTACCAGTCCAGCCAAAGGCTTGACGCTCCCACCAGTCTGCCGTACTTAGGAGAGTTAGACAGGGCAGCGTCGCCGAGCCGAAAGCATTTAGGGCCTAGAGCCACGAGTCCTGGGCGAAAATCAGCTTCACCCGATAGGAGGATGTCTTCGAAGATTGTGGTGTCGAATCACCTGGTGCCGACTCCTCATGCTGTGAGGAACAAGAGCCCGCGGCCGGTTTCGCCTGCCCCCGCGGCCGAGAGCGCCTCCGACAACGGCTCGGAGGTGTCTGACGAGGGGTACAGGAGCCTGGGGGTGGTGGCGGGCTCCACCCAGGGGTCGCCTTCTACGAAAACTACGAATCGATACTCCATCCACAGCCAGAATTCGATTGATGACGCTGAATATAGTGGTGAGTTACATACTTTTACCTATTTATGCTTAGTCTCGAAATTAAATAACTATTAACGGATTTAACTCTCGTATTTTTATTTTATTTGCTGTCATTTCGGACTCTTAACAGTTTTCATAATTGTAGCACGACTGAGCTGACAATAGTCTAATGTTAAAGTCAGCATTTATTAATTTTCCTAAAATTACAATATCTTCTTCTAAATAAGTAAATCATCGTACATTAGTACGCGCATAACTTTCGATTGACTGCACCAAATTGGACAATTCTTTTTTCTTTGTGTTTGTTATTGCTGGGTCAAGGTTTGTGTACAAGAAAATTTAAATATTATTACAATTAAAATCAAAATATGGCGATACTAAGTTCGCTGGGTCACCTAGTAATTAATAAATTTTAATAAACAAAGTCCTTGGCTTGGCGATTTAAGATGAATAAGTATATTAGGAAATTGATCGTAGAAACTGATAGATGATAATGATGATAAAACTCAAGAGTTTTGTAACTTCAGCACTCCGTGTGAGTATAGGTGCTTATGGTTTCTTTAGCGTGTAGTAATATTCCGGTTTGAATATCAAGATGTAAATTTCATTTTTAACGATCCACTTAGCGTTACCGACTTTAATGTACCTACTTACTTAATACAAGTATATCATCTCGGATAACATTTCGCGACACAAGAAACGTCGTAAAACCACTTTACAAACCGTTAATTGATTATCTTGTTGCATTATCATAAAAGTGGACTGTGTATTGAAAAAAAAAAACTTTAAATCTTAATATGTATTTTTTTGATGGCGTAAAATTTTTAATTACTATGTTTACTTACGAGAAGGTTGTTGTCTTATTTTTATTGGTTAAAATAAATACTTTCTAGAATAAGGTAAAATACTAAGTCAATATAAAATATTGAATTCAACGCAGGAAAAATTACGGGCTGGGTTAGAAAACGTGTAAAGTTGTATTTATATCGATTTACATTTGCAGTTGTGATTTAAAACTATTGATAAGTATAAATAATGACGATTAAGCGAAAATCGATCATGGTTCATAGTGTAATTGGAAACACAATGCCTCGCGTTAAGGCATAGGTTTGAAAACCTTTCTTTGGAGGCTCGCCAACCGTTAGATTTTGCAGGAAATTCGATTCATCATTCAATTCGAAGAAGTCATAGGTGTGGGTTCAAATCCCGCTGAGGTCTCGATTTTATCTACTCTCATATTGGTACAAATATCACTATAGATACTAGATTGCATAAAAAAATCGACACACGTCGATAAATCACATTTTTAATGGCTTCTCATTCCAATAACTACCGAGCGTACAATTACACGCTCGAGCGGCGCGTGCGCATACAAACACACCCGCTACCGCTCAGGAAGGAGCGGAAGCGGAAGCGGTTGTATGTTAACTAGGCGATTCGGTCAAGAAAGACGGGAAAATGTTACTAAATACGTAGGAATACCTACGTATTTAGTAACATTTTCAGGGCCCGTTTTATAACATGTGAGATATAACAATTTCTGATGCCTTCGCAATTATTACACATTGGAATGAAATAACTTTAATGGAGTTTGAATAATGTAAAATCACTTTAGTGTTAGACTATCGTCAGCTCAGCCGTGCTACTAATATGGTATCTGTAAAGTATTCGAGACAAATCAAATAGAATATGCGATCTGAACCTATTATGATTGTTTCATTGCAAATTTATAGCAAAAAAGAAGAACATAAATAAATTATCCATCTATAACAGATACCGTACAATTAATAAACAACCTACTTATAGTTCATTTATAAAATACTAGCTTCTGTCCGCGACTTCGTCCGCGTCGAACTCCTCCTTTTTTTAAGTCGGTTAAAAAGTAGTCTATGTTCTTTCTCAGGCTCCAGACTTTCTTTGTACCAAATTTCATTTAAATCGGTCCAGTAGTTTTAGCGTGAAAGCGTAACAGACAGACAGACAGACGGACAGAGTTACTTTCGCATTTATAATATTAGTAGGGATAATTGTACTTTACATTTTCGACCAAAATACGAGGCTTTAACGGTTTCTGGTCAAAAAGAAGTTAGGTACCTAAATGCTTCTCTGTCTGAAATAAGATTATTTAAACACATTTTGCATAATACAACATTTGTATTAAAGTTTACTGCTATTACATAAATTAAATTGGTTTCATGGAAGTAGAATTTCTAGTTGCTATAGTGATTTCTCCCTCAATTAACCATCCTTCATTATAACACAGTATTATTGCTAATTAGCTTTGGAAAGTAAACACCACGCAATAGTTCCGCTACATCTAATCACTTGGACCTCATACAAGCTGCCGGCACGGACGTTGCGTTTCATACAAACCCATTCAATTTGTGCAAATTGAAATACGCAAATAATTCATACTATTACTGTCGCGACGCCGTTGGGAAATAGTAGTTTTCACTAGTTTTCATTTGTGCAATGTTATTTTGTTAATAAGTATCTACACATATCGCACACCTAGATCTAAAGGGATCTAACTCAAAAACCGGAAGATTTGAGTTATGCACACCATCGGATTCCAGCAAAACCCACCTACACTAAAACAGATTTCAGCTAATATAACTCTACTAGCTTTATTATAAAAAGTATAAATTTATACAGAAAACTCATGCGTGCATATGGACATATTAATCAGTTTCTCGCCTCTCCTGAAAAAGTACCTTTTTTGAGTTAGCTCTCTTTAAATCTAGGTGTGCGATATGTAATTTTTATGCTAAAGTGCACTTTAGCATAAGACTATTGTCAGCTCAATCGTGCTACGATTATGGAATCTGTAAAGGCCCCGAAACAGCCAATAAAAATAAAATACGCGAGTTAAATCCGTTAAAGTTGTTTAATTCCAATGTATAATAACCACGAAGGCATCAGAAATTATTATATTACTTACTTATGTATTTTTTTGGAAATTTTGCTCTAAAGTTTGCTACACATTTCATTAATAAACTTAGTACCTATTTCTTTGATTAAACTTAAATGGTTGGACATTTTTTTTGTTTTTGTTTCTTGACATTATTATATATTTTTCATAATTCTATTTTTTTAGTTAACAAAAAGTCTCGAAAACGTGATACGAAGTTCGTTGGGCAATACGGGCAGGTAGTCTAATATGAAATTCTAACAAGGTCTTTGTTTAAACGGCAGAAAACAATTTAGAGTCAATTAAATTACGAAATCATATCTTTAATCGCATATTAAATGTGCCTTAAAAAGATAAATTATTTCGATACCTGTCAATCATAAGTTGTTACCATTTTGGAGCAATGCGCCTACGCATTCAATACAGATAAAATGTCCTCGAAACCAAATCAAAATGAACTCTATATATACGACTTTAAAGTTTAAAAAGAGGTTCAGTTACATTGTCACATATGTAAACACGATATAATAACGTGGCTAGAAGATTAAGCTAATATGAACTCTGTGGTTATTGTGTTAAGGTTTATAAACTGCATTTATGATTGTCGATTAATGTAATTTGTGCACAGATCTGGTAGTGTCCTTATATGAGTAAAGAATGTTGTTTGAAATATGTCGGTGAGATGACAGTGGATATAAATAGATTATTTCTGGGAATTTAAAATGGTTAGGTTACACATGACATGCAATTTGACGATTTAATCCTAGCAAGGGCGTGCATTCTACACAGGCACAGTGTCATTATTGTATGGAGTGCCTACCCTGGCGCCATACTTACGCTCCCCCCACTGCACGCGCCTGCTGCATTATCCAAAATTGGAAAGCGTGTTGGAATGAAACAACTATGAACGGATAGACTTTAGCGTTAGACTATTGTCAGCTCAGTCGTGCTACGATTATAGAAACTGTATATAATCCGAAATGTCAGCAAATAAAATAGGTACGCAAGTTAAATCCGTTCTTAGTTGTTTCATTCCAATCTATACTAATATTATAAAGCTGAAGAGTTTGTTTGTTTGAACGCGCTAATCTCAGGAACTACTGGTTCGAATTGAAAAATTCTTAGACCATTTATCGAGGAAGGCTTTAGGCTATATAACATCACCCTGCGACCAATAGGAGCGAAGAAACAGTGGAAAATGTGTAAAAAACGGGGAAAATATGAAGCCTTATGAAGAATTACTATTCCACGGGGAGAAAGTCGCGGGCACAGCTAGTGTGTAATAACCGTGAAGGCATTAGAAGTTATTGTTAAGTAGTGTGGCTAAAAGAACGTCCTGAAAAAAATATTTTGAATACACTTTTTTTTAATTAACTTCTGCACGCTGCTTATTCACGATAAACACTCCCGTATTACCTCCTCCGGGGGTTAATTTCCAAAAACCCTTTTCAAAACGAACCCTTGTGCGAAATTTTAAGTTTCTAATCCTGTTTAGTGCGTTGATAAGTCAGTCATTTACAGTCATTCACTATTTATTGATAATTATATATTTTTTTTCATATTTAATTTTGTCACGGATTGTCTTTGTTTTTTTCTGAAAGTAGAAAAGGGTGATTCCACGGGCGTTTCAACCGCCGTCAGTCTGTTGTCCAGAATATTGAAGAAATGAGCTACAACAAGAAATACGTTTTGATGCGACGACATACTGCGCTCGCACTTGTCGTCAAAATTAATAGAGTTTAAATCTTATTGTAGCTTAATTCTTCAATATTTATGGCAAAGGACTGACGGCGGTTGAAACGCGCGTGGAATCACCCAAAAATATAACCACATTTATAATAACGCTACGGTGTTTTGTAAAATATAATATGTACTTAGGTATAATATGAGTTATGATTTATTATTATTGCATTTATTATTTATATAAATTGATATAATAATAATAAATACACCTTCCGGAAAAGGAAACTCAGCTAGCCTCGCGTTTATGGTAAAAAGTAATAGAGACCATAGATGGTAATGCAGGAACATAGACAAATAACTCTATGATTAGTGGCGACAGACTGTAAAAGGAGTTGTCTATGCCACGCTCCGGCTGATCGGGTTGCATAGACAAGGATCTTGCGCCGGCGCACTTTTGATGTTGAGATTTTTGTTAAAAATTAAATTAAATTTATGAAGATACCATGTAAACAATAGTTAATATTTTTTTTGTGTAGGTAAACTAATTATCTGATGTTTGGTGTTTTTTTCTGGGTTCGAATTTAATTAGTGAATGCTGTTATTTCATTCAAGTAAATTAGTCTGATTTTAATAAAGAAATAGGGTAGTTCTTAAAATGTCAGCATGAAATAAACGCGTATTAATTACGTTTTTATCAGACCTCATTAAAATTTATATTATACCGATCAGATGGAACAAAATAAACATAACAGTAGTTTTGTAAAGAAAATGCTTTCGACGTTTCTCTTCAACTAAAACCATTCTGAAATATAATTTGCATTCGTCACAGCCGTCAAATTATACATACTTACTTACAAACATACAATCATACAAAAACATTACATGCTCTCTCTTCAAAACACTACAAAACTCAAATACTATGCAATCTCAACAAAAACAAAATGGCGGTATTTTGAGTGCACTTACTCTCCACCAAGATAAAGTACACTCTGAAACTATCCACTATCTCTTATACTAAACTGTATAAGGTTTGAATTGGCATAGCTTTGAATTAGAAAACGGTATGTAAACGTTTGCAAAATTTTTGCCACTGTAATATTATGGTGTGCCTGTCAAAATTAACTTAAAGTAACTTACGCCACGGGGATAAACGCTATTTTCGTTTGATTTCAAATTGAATGACGGCAAATAGAAATTTTACTGTTGCCATGTATGTACCTAAGTATGTACCGTGCGTGATAAAATTTCAAAATAGAAGTGTCAAAGACCCTTTTGAGAATTGTTTTGATTTGAATGCAGGAATGCAAATATGCATGTAAATGCATTATTGAATGTACTTATGTTTGTAATTTGTGCTAAGGGCCCTTTTATACTGGAGTTTGACCGTTTAGAAGTGTTTTTGTGTGGACTTTGCTGTTTACTTTGATTTTGTTAAAGGTTAAGTTAGTCGTGAGTTTATTTTAACTACATTAGTAGGTAAAGTAATTGCGGTGTTTTTAAAGCTTATTTTTCTCTTTAAAATATTAAGAAATTTTAAATTTCAATTCAAAGAGTTTTTTAATAGCGAAACTGTAGGTACTTGCTATAAAATATGCTGATAACAGCTCTACATGAAATTGCACTTAAAACATATCAAAATATCTGATCAAATAAAACTGTTCTGAAAAACAAATAGCACAGTGACCCGACAACAGTATGTGTAGTTTTAAGATAAACTAGGTAGTAGTATATCAATCAGATTTTGGGATATCTGAATAACGTCAGGAAATTTCCGCCAGACAGAATATTAAAATCTTAGATAAACATTGTTGATTTTATTTTATCTTTATAGAAAAAGTATTCAACGGAAGTTGAAAATGTCATAGCCATAAAATATTATAGCTATTTCAGTTTTTTTTATTATATGTGTACTTCTACTTGCAAGATAAATAGGTAGCTAATATAACTAGCAATTAAATCGAATTTGTCATTATGAAATCATTACCTATCTCTCCCAGCGTATATACTAATCCATTATAAGAGATTGATGACTTCGGTCACACCACACACGTATAAAATTAAGTATTATTAATGTCATTAACCAACAAAAAATAACCTAAACTTTATCCCATTTCAGAGCGTCTCGACCAGGATGACGGCTGTCACATGGACCGCGACAGAGTCGACGATTACGTCAGCCTGACGACCGGGCTCCGCAAGACCGGCTACGCGGACACCTTCTACGGGAAGAAGTCAGGCTCCATCGAGGACAAGTCCAACAGGGCCAGCCCCGAGAGGATCGTCGTCACCGAGAGCAACAACTCACCGAGCATGAGCCTGAGAGCCAGCAGGGAGCCGGAGTCGCCCAAGAAGACGATACGCAGCCGCCCGCCCAGCAGGATCCCACACTCACCGGTCCGAGCTCGCACGCCCAGCCGCGGCAACACGCCGAGTCCAAAACATACTGCCAACGTCCAGACCTCCCCCAAGTTGACTCCAAAGCTGCCCCCGACGGCGAGGAACACCTGGAGCGGCAGAACTGCTCCAAATCAGAGCAAATCCAAAGCGAGGCCTACAATCGGTGCTGACACTTTCGACAACCCCAACAAATCACCCAAAGCGAGACCTAAGGCCTCGCCGCCGAACGATCCATTCAAGAGGAACTCTCCGCTCCGCGCCAGCAGCGTCACGCTGAGGTCTCCGCCTAATCAAAAACCGTTGAGTCCTTTGTTGGAGCACATTTTGAGATCCACCGAAACGGCGAAAGATGACGCAGCCGTTTTAGAAAAAATGAAGGAGATCATAAGGACCTACTCGAAGGGCGAGGACTCCCTGTCGAGGACCAGCTCGAAGGATTCTGACTACGCCGACTTCACGTCCGCCTGGGTGATGTCGGACGGCAAGCTGGAGCGGTCGACGAGCACGCGGCAGCTAGCCGCGCCGAGGAAGGACCCGCGGACCGGCGCCTCCCGGATACCGGCTCCCGTCTCTATCGGCTGCAGACGATCTACCTCCACCTCCCAGTTCCAATGACAGGGGGACTCGCAGGACAGCGAGGAGTTCAGTGACCCAAAGACTGATGCCGTCGTGATGCTGTGAGGAGTGATGAGAAGTGATTTCGAGTGATAAGTAAAGTTCCGTTTTTTGGCAATAATTAGGGTGTATCGGAGACGTTTTTCGAAGGATTTTGGATGGTCTGGCGTTAAGGAATGTTGGTAGATAGGTAAAACAGGCAGATATACAGTAGGAGGTTAGAGTACTGCCTGATATTATATTGACATATTGTATCTTTCTATTTATCGAATATAGTGTGTAGTCGATCTACAATCAATTTTATCACTTTAAACATAGTATTAACCATATCTATATTAAAACTAGCTACCGATTTGGTAAACTTTCAGATATGGTAGTGTTTTTAAAGATTTTTGTCGAATTTTTAATATAGTGTTAGTTATTCTAACTTACATTATGTACTAAAAATGTAGTTAATTTTCACTAACACGGTAAAATGACATAAATGTTTAAAAAAAGACATTTAAATGTTGATATAACACAATTAGGAATACATAAGTAAATAAATGGTTGTCTTATTTAATAGCACTAAAAGTTGTGTAAAGAACTTTAGAATATGCTTCTTTTGTTTTTTAATGAATAAGAAAACGCGGGAGATCACAAAATGGCGGCAAAGCAAAGATGGTGCTAATTATAAACTTTTAGGTTATATTTAGTTTTTTTTCTTTAATAATGTAGCGATTCGACAGAGATTTTATTGTATTTAAAGTTAAGTTTTTATTTCGCGATAACTGGAGCGATATTGTAGATGAACGACAATATTTGTTTTTTAGTTTTGAAAATGACAGTAGCTTTAAGTTTTTTTTTTATTTGTGACTAAATTCGATTTAAGTTTGTCACGTGCCCGGTGTTTTAACAATTATTAACATTTAATTATATTTATGTGTAAAGAAGCATTTGGATTTTGCATTTATTGGCGAATTCGATCATTCCACATTTTTTTTACAAGCCGGGAATTTGGCAATTTTTTTCTACTTTTTTCAATCTGTAATCTCATTTTTTTTCTGAATGTACATAGGTTGTGAGAGGAGTAGAGCTTAGACATTTACAAAAGGTAGGTGATATGGCATTTTAAACAAAAACACCCAAATTCATACCTCATGTTAGTATACCGAAAAAAAAAACATATTTTTTCACTCGCTTTTAAAAGAATATTATAAAGTAATAAAAAGCTTGTAGTGAATATGTGTAGCTCTGCCATAGAACCGTCCAAAGTGAAAATATTTTTGGAAAATAAACAATTTTCTCCTCGATTGTACTGCAAATCTTCAATATTTTGTAGTCGAAGAAAAATATTCATCTTTCAAAAAATAATAATTAGATGACTCATTTAGAATTGTTATTTACCAATGTAATTAGTAATCTATGTATTTGTAAAAAAATTAGTTTAATTTACTACTTTCTTACAAATAGGTAGGTAGTTACGATTTTTCTTATATACCTACATAAAAATTGAATAATCTACATACTTATTTGTGTTAAAAAAATGGGAATTTTGATATATTTCACAAAAGTACAATTGATTCGTTATACTTCTCTCTGTCCAACTTATAGGCTCAGCCTAGCGTGCGACAGAGATGGAAGATTCTGGAACATTACGCTTTGGAACTTGTCAAGATTGCCACTTTTTATAAAAAAACAATTATGTTAAATTATAAAATTTTGTCATCATACATTTTGTATAAATACTTGTTATTTTCTACGACCTGTACTCTACTCTATAATTAGTATGACTTATGAATATTGAAACTATACTGCGATTTCCTTTTTTTTATCGTAATTATTTAAAATCTAAAAGTTATCTATGATAATTTCAAAAAAATAAACTTCATATTTTTTAAGTTTTGTTGTCGATTGTACCTTTAAGTTTATTACAAAATAGACTTAAGGGCGTTTGAAGTAAGGTTCAAATTTGAATGAGTCTAAATCGCGGTATAGTTCCAAAATGAACGCTTACCTATGCTCTAGGTATTACTTAGGTTTTGCTGTAGTTAGGTAAGCTAGGAACTAAGTGAGACTTAGTTGCTTTTCCGTCGTTACCAGTGACTATGCCATAGATATTCCTTATTTTATATTTCACTGAATAAACAGACGAAATTAAATTGTTTTTTTTTTCCTACCTTCAAAATGCTTTTAATGTTCTCAAAATTTTTTTTTTTACTTCTCTATTAAAATTATACTTACCTAACGTAAAATATTTATTGGCAATGTGTCCATCTCTTAGAGCATATACATTTCTCTATTAGTGTGCGTGTGTCACGATGAGAATTGTTTTTACATCAGTGTGTAGTTTTTTATATATTATTATGTTGCTACCTCGTCCCCCGCTAAGTGGCTAAAAAAATTGTATGACAAATAGTGTCAAGTGCTCTAAGGTTCAACTTTAAAATGTTTTTTTTTTTTTTTTATAATTTATTCTTAACCTGGACTTTAAAATGTTTTTATCAATGTTGCCATGTTGAAAAAATCCGAGTTGAAACGTAATATATTATTATAATATAAGAGAAATAGCGACGAAAAAAGGCAGATAATTCGTGTGGCCATTGGTCGAGTAGAATGGTCACACCAAGGAATTAGCTTTCGCCACTGCGACGTATAATCTTTAACATTCTATCCATAGATAAAAAAAAATACCTGTCAAATTCAGAAAAATACAAAAATGATAAATAGTAAACCATGTTTTCTGTGGAAACTTTTATTCTAAACATATGGAGGTCTGCTGTATTTATGATGGTAATTTTTGGATCTGTGTTGACCGTCCGCGCTATCTATAGAGCCACCCGACCACGGCGCGGGCGATGCTGCTGCTAAGTAAGTACCTATACCAGTGGTTCATGACCTCATAGGCCTGTTACCCTTATGACCTAACTAGGGTCACTGATTTCACCCTCCCAACGACGAGCTCGCGCGCCAGTCGGCGCTGCGCTGCGCTCAGACTTGTCACTTTGAAATTAGGCGTCCGAGACAACTACCAGCTGATGGTTACCGCGAAATACAAGTTTTACCCCCTAGTACTTACTTCCAGGGTAAAAACAGAACTAGCGAGCAGCACCGTGTGTAATATTGCCTACACGAATAAATGGGAGCCACTTTTGACCCCCTCATAATTCTAAAACTATTTCACATACAAATCAAATTTGACATATTATGTTGAGACATGTGAGATTCATGCACATATTAGGAATCTCACATGTCTCAACATAATTTTATAACTATACCTCAGAGTTATTTTAATATTAACGTTCAAAAATCATCATTTTTTATCACGTATTGACAATAGACCATAACTCTAATCCAGTTCCAGGTGACCTAGAAAGTTCAAAATTCCAGATAGGTTTGTATGAATACAGTTAAGTTTCACATTTGGGGGTAGTTTTTAAAGTACGGTAGTTGAAGCTTGCAATATCTTAATACCCATGTTTCCTATCCTTCGACTTGCGACATTAGACGGTTAGTCTCGCTTTCAGATCAAGCCTCCAGAACTTTTCCTATCGCCGTTTGATGCCGACAGTCGCATTCATTTGGTTTATCTATACTAATATTATAAAGCTGAAGAGTTTGTTTGTTTAAACGCGCTAATCTCAGGAACTACTGGTACGAATCGAAAAATGGTACGAATTGAAAAAATATTTTGTTGGATAGACCATTTATCGAGGAAGGCTTTAGGCTATATAACATCACGCTGCGACCAATAGGAGCGAAGAAACAGTGGGAAATGTGTAAAAGAATGGGGAAAATTATTATATGAAGAATAACTATTCCACGCGGGTCGCGGGTATAGTTCGTTAATTATAAAATTGTGCCTAGTGATTGCGCGCGTGTTCTGTGTAATGTTAAATACAGATTTAAATCTGGGCAGTGTTGTGCTTCAAGTACCGGAGGCAGTACATCGGAAAGGTTTGTCGCATGTCCATTCCTGATTCCTTAGCTCTTCGACCTGCTGCTCCAAATTAATCAAAGGCATTGCAAGCTTCAAATACAGTCCACCATTTTTAACCCCCGACGAAAAAACGACGGGGTGTTATAAGTTTGACGTGTCTGTCTGTCTGTGGCATCATAGCTCCCTAACGCATGAACCGATTTTGATTCTGTTTTTCTTGTTTGAAAGGTGTATATGTCGGGAGTGTTCTTATTATATAAGTACATATATTTTTTTCCAGATTTGGAAAAATAATAATGTAATTAACGTTATAATTTGGTCTTCGGCGCCACCAAAGAGAAATGGAAAAAAATCAGAAACTATCTCAATTCTTGGCAATGGCACAGTTATAAGTGCCCAGGCTATGATGAATTGTCGAGTCGACATCTCGTCATGTCGATATAGTCTTATTCTCGCGATGATCTGTCAATAATCAACGTTGTCGACAACGGGAAATCTTGTCATGTCGATGTCGTCTCTTATTTCTACATGTCGATAACAAAATAATATCGTAACGACGAACCTTTTGCTTGGCGACAACATGTTGTCGACAGTTCATAATAGGCTCGCCAGAACAGATCTACTGACGCTGCTGAACATATTTAGGGGGCGGATTTTTAAGTGAAACTGCGTAGCCTAAATGTTCATAATATAATATTGAGTCGTTAAGTACGAGTAGGTATACCTACGGCATAGGCTGTTTCTATGTTCGATCTATGTTCACTCTGTCACAATGACATCGCCTTTCAAATTAAAAACTGAAAAACTAATTCTCTAATAGTTAAATAAAAATATGTTAAATAATGTTTGACGTGAAATCGTTTTTCATAAATGTTTGGCATGCTAAAGTTTTTATGTTGATCGTTTTCGTGACTGTGCTGTCGCTAAAATATATGTGTAGGTCTAGAACTAGATCTGGCCGCTGTTGAGGTAAACACTGCAGGTTTTCCAGGTGCATTTTTCAAAAAAAGTGACTGAGTGTAATTGCATTTATTGAAATCACTACATAGTATAAAACAAAGTCGCTTTTTCTGTCCCTATATCCCTATGTACGCTTAAATCTTTAAAACTACGCAACAGATTTTGATGCGGTTTTTTTAATGGATAGAGTGATTCAAGAGGAAGATTTATAGCACCCGTGTGAAGCCGGGGCGGGTCGCTAGTAATTTATAAACGTCATATAATTGATTAAATAGTTACTGATATTTTTAACATTATTTTTTTTTAATTTACTTACCTACCTAATATAATAAAAAGTTAAATAAGTAGGTACCTAGATGATTTGTTGTACCCAACAGGGTCTATATGAAATGTGAATAAGTACCTACAAATAAATGATAGAGCAGGTATTTATATTTAGTCACTTTTTCACTGAATTTTTAAACTCGAGGCTTGAATCGAAGTGAGTGACTAAAAGTGTGAAAAGGGCTAATGGGCATAAATAACGAGAGTCAGGTGTGCCAGAATATTCAGAGACCCACCCCAAGATCTTGGCTAAACACTCCAAGAAACTTCACATAAGTAGACAGAATTCTTGAGCGCGCTTCGACTAGGATTTTTTTTATGTTGGCTAATTTTAAATTCAACGCCATCATGCACACAATAAGTAATAGGTAGTATTACGCTTAGATATTTTTAGTATTTAATTTGTCTGTGTATATTATTATGTTAATTTTCTTTAAAGATTCGTAAAAATGGAATACGAGGCTTTTATTTTGGGTCTAGTCCTCTACCTACTTCTAGTTGGAATACGTAAGTGTGTTTTATTCAATTCAGTGTTGTTTTTGTTTATATACTTGTTTAATAATTAAGTCTCAATGGTATTATAATGACATATCTATAATAGGTATAATAAGCGCATTTTCTACGTTTGAATATAAATATAGACATAATTTATATTAACTAAACGGTACTATATTTTGCAAGGAAAATAAAGTTACTAGATCTATCGGTAATCGGTACCTAACTAATGTTTTTTTATTATCTTTTTAGTAATAATACTGAATGAATCCTTCTACAAGACAGTCTGTATGAATAACGCACGAAAAATAAATAATCAAGAACCTCTAGATGTGGAATTAAACGAAAGAAAACCATCAAAAAGAGTAAAATACAACTTTCCGCCACTTTAGAAGAATAGTGGAATTAGTGTCAGCTGATTCTCACAGAGGACGCTGGCAAAGTTTCCGCTATTCGCCGATAGGTGTCGCTGTTAAAATAAAAACAGTTTTTATAAGATTGTGAGATTTATTTAAAGCTTAATTCTTATGTTACTCCATGCCGTACTCCAGCCTCCGCCGTGTTATGCCCACACTCCAAGATAACCGTTTTTCCGAATGAAATAATAATCAAAAGTAAAGTAACTTTGGATAGGTACTTATATAGGTACAATGAATAAACACTTTGCAAGAACATTTTAATTATTGAGTCGCCAATGCATTTTTATACAAAATAAAGTTTAGCATGTTTTAAATCTTTGATTAGGGACACAATTTAGGTTATAAACATATAGGTAAAGTACTTTAGGACTAATTACCCTAAAACGTACCAAAAATTATAGGCTGTGGGTTTTAGGCCCTGTTTGGCAACGTTCAAGCAAGTGTCGAATTTAGTAATTTAAGGTTATGTATATTTTGAGATTGTGGTCGTAACACGCGGCCTTAATAGTAGCAATAATAAATACAAAATCAGCCAGTACTCTCTATAAACTAACGTAAACTCTAGCTTATTTATTTAAAAGTATCGCTATCGTAATTAGAATCTGAACGTATCACAACAAAACACTATATTAAGTCACATATAACTTTTAACAATTGCATATGAAAGGGACTTATGTATATATTACTGATTTAAAATGCCTTATAGGCCTGCTGATGAAAGTAGTTTAGGATAGCTGCAGACAGAGCACGATTGGTCAATAATAATATGACGACCGTAGTATATTAGTTATCATCATTGGAGTTACCATTATATGATGATTTATGATGATTAATAGACCATTAGGTCAATTCCAATTTCACTACAGCTGATCTCACACACCTGACGAAATCTTCAATTTGTTTTTGACATATTTTAATATTGCATCCAGATGCTTAAATAATGATTTGTAATGGATTCCTTCAGATTCTAACTGCGAAGGTTTGTATTCAGTCTTCAATAAATATTTGGTTCATGGGCACTTTGTCGAAGATCTTATTGGTGACTTCTTTGAACACGGCGCTTAGGCTCTTTTCGTAGGATTCCTTGAGCTCATTGAAGACCAGGTCAGAGTTCTCATTCAGGAATCTGGAGACATAAAGAAACAGGGTTCTATAGAGGGAGAATAAAGATGCTAACCTGTGCTGAGGAATAACTCGGCCACAACTAATAAGTTCTATATAAGCTATACGGAGGCTATATAATAAGGGTGCCTAGAAATGCTGTACAAGTTGCACTGCTGTAAGATAGGTACTACTACTGATAGAAACTGTACAGAGGTTGTATAAAGGTGATCACTCTTGTATCGTGCTTATACAGCGTATATAATAATATAATTATTAAGCTGCCTGAAAAGGCTGTTCAAGTTCCATATACGTTCTATAGAAGTGTATAAAGACTATATAATATTGGTCGGTCTTGTACTGTGTTTATACAGAGTATATACATATAAATAAGCACTGTCTGGGAAGGCTACTCAAATTAAATATAAATTCTATAGAGGCTGTACAAAGGTTGTTTAACGGTATTCGTTCTTGTACAGTCTTGGACGTATCCTAGTAGCCAGGGCCATAGAATAATTCCAGTTGACTTACATGTTCATCTGGTCCCCAAGTCTCTTGTCTCCGTTGAACAGGTTGGTGAAGTCCAGGTACACCCTCTTGGGGATGAAACGCACTTTGTACTCCTTTATGTGCATGTATGTCTGGTTGTCGCGATGCACCGGCTCGCCCACCAGGTCGTGCTTCACTACCAGGTTTACTGCAAAGTAACTTTTTATAATGATGTATATTATTTTAGATATCTATTTAATTGTCTTGTAATGTCATAGTGTTTTGTTGTTAATAATTGATTATTTATTTATCATGACATGATGTACTATAGGGCTAGCTTTAAATATAAATTCCTGGTGCCTTCGCGGTTATTATAGTCATTTGAATGAAACAATTACAACGGATTTAATCGCGTTTTATTTTATTTCCCGACTTTTCGAAAATTGTATACTTACTTCTCATAGTCAGCCTACCGGCATTAACATAGACAAGTTTAAAAGACTTTTCTGATTTAATTGTAATTTTACAAGATGGCCAACAAATGAGAAGCGACTTCAAGAGAAACCAGCGTCAGCTTTTTTCTAGTAATGAAAATGTACAATAGCAGTAACGATAGGAAATTAATTAAACCAAATAAAAAAACGAAAGATCGGGAACCGAGCGGGATTCGAACTCTTATCCATACCACTTATATTAGAACTTTGAAAAAGTAATGACTTCTAAATAATGTCTTTTGAAGCGCCATTATGTTGTCTGAAGTTCATTAATTTATAGTTAGGCTACTCATTACGAGATGGCGCTGTTCAACCGAGTTCGCCTACTCGCCGATAAATGGCGCTACTCACCCATAGTAATGTTGGCGACTCCTTTACCCTGGATTGGCAGCACCAGTACTCTGCCCTTCATCACGTAGTCTGCTATGAACTCCATCTTAGGAGTCAAGGAGTTGGTCACCAGCCTGTAGTGCTTCAAGTCAGCTCTGAAATAATATATACCTACATAAGTACATAAGTGAGTTAATAAGTAAGTTTGTAATCCCTACTATCCCTACTAATATTATAAATGCGTTAGTAACTCTGTCTGTCTGTCTGTCTGTCTGTTGCTCTTTCACGCCTAAACGGCTGAACGGATTTTGATGAAATTTGGTATGGTAATAGATGATAACCTAGAAATGGACATAGGCTATAAATAATCACGCCATCGTTCTTAGGGGGTAGACAGTAGGCAGATAACTAAATTGAGATAGTGATTTTTAGTCGTTTTGGTTGGGACTTTTGCTCTATTGCTCTATCCCTATCCCTACTAATATTATAAATGCGTTAGTAACTCTGTCTGTCTGTCTGTCTGTCTGTCTGTTGCTCTTTCACGCCTAAACGGCTGAACGGATTTTGATGAAATTTGGTATGGTAATAGATGATAACCTAGAAATGGACATAGGCTATAAATAATCACGCCATCGTTCTTAGGGGGTAGGCAGTAGGCAGATAACTAAATTGAGATAGTGATTTTTAGTGGTTTTGGTTGGGACTTTTGCTCTTTCACGTCTAAACGGCTTAACGGATTTTGATGAAATTTGGTATGGTAATAGATGATAACCTAGAAATGGACATAGGCTATAAATAATCACGCCATCGTTCTTAGGGTGTAGGCAGTAGGCAGATAACTAAATTGAGATAGTGATTTTTAGTCGTTTTGGTTGGGACTTTTGCTCTATTGCTCTATTGCTCTATCCCTACTACTGTCTGTTACGCTTTCACGCTAAAACTACTGGACCGATTTAAATGAAATTTGGTACAAAGAAAGTCTGGAGCCTGAGAAAGGACATAGACTACTTTTGAACCGACTGAAAAAAAGGAGGAGTTCCATGCGGACGAAGTCGCGGGCAGAAGCTAGTAATAATATTATATTCTATTTCATAATGAAAAAGTTTAACGGCCATTTAGTTTACAGGCCTCATGGCTACAAAATGGGGTTGCGGGTTCGAATCCTGCCGGAGATAGAAATGAAATGATAATTTATTTTATACAAGCATGGTACGTTAAGGAGATCGAATGTCATAATAATTACCTAAGTATACGATTTAGGAGTCCAGCATGTTTTACCCACAATATTGGGATACAAATATTTCGTAACTTAAAAAATATATGAAACATCGAGAGTACAGTTCAGTGTGACCACAGACGGCAGCATCGCAGCAGCGCGAGGAGCATAGTGTGGCCTAGGCATTACACCTCAGCTACTCACTATAGTGTGGCTGAGATTAGACCTCAGCTAAGTGGCCATAGTTTGGTTGAGATTAGACCTCAGAGTGGCTGAGATTAGAACTCAGTGCGGCTGAGATTAGACCTTAGTGTGGCTGAGATTAGCCCTCAGCTACTCATTTATAAGTGGCCATACTGCGGCTGAGATTAGACCTTAATGTGGCTGAGATTGGACCTCAGTGTGGCTGAGATTAGCGCTCAGCTAATCACTTATAAGTGGCCATAATGTGGCTGAGATTAGACCTCAATGTGGCTGAGATTAGCCCTCAGCTACTCACTTATAAGTGGCCATACTGTGGCTGAGATAAGACCTCAATGTGGCTGAGATTAGACCTCAATGTGGCTGAGATTAGACCTCAATGTGGCTGAGATTAGACCTCAATGTGGCTGAGATTAGACCTCAATGTGGCTGAGATTAGACCTCAGTGTGGCTAAGATTAGCCCTCAGCTACTCACTTATAAGTGGACATAGTGTGGCTGAGATTAGACCCCAGTGTGGCTGAGATTAGCCTTCAGTTACTCACTTATAAGTGGTCAAGGTGGTGGTGGTGAGTCCGTGCAGCTTGATGTTCCGGTAGTTCTGCGCCAGCACCACCGGCCCCGCGCCCGACTGGATGTTGATGGCCGACACGAGGAGCGGCTCCAGCGGCGGCACCGACAGCGACGGGATCCCTAGAAAAAATGATGACTTTGCGGTTATTACACATTGGAATGAAATATTATAACGGATTTAACTCGCGTATTTTTGTTTTGCTGACGTTTAGAAAACTTGACAGTTTCTATATTCGTAGCCGAGTGAATATTGTCAGCTAGTGATGTAAAATACTTCAGAATCAGACCATACTCGGCTCAGTCGGCAACAAATATGAGGATGCCAAAATAAAGGTTTATACAAGTTTATAGCTATTTCTCATTCCGAGATAATTGCCTTTATGTGATTACCTAATATGTATTCCTAAACAAAGTAGGGTAGATCTTATAATATTGTTGTAGGTAAGTAGGTAATTATTTTTGATCAAAATAGGCGCCGATCCAGCATTTGAATAGCAAATAAAAAAAAAACAAAATAACGTCTCCCTTTTTTTTTAATGCGATTAAAAAGGTTACGGTCACAGCAGTTAAAAAAATTGATCAAGTACGAGTCGGAGTACGAAATCACTTAAGAATAATTATCATTCATAGACTTTAAGACAAAAGTTAGTGCCTACCCTTTTATTTTCAAGAATTATATAATTTTTATATAGGTAAGTAAGTAGGTATTTATACCTTTTCTCATTTTTTTCAGGGCATCAGGTATAGCTGCTTTCAAACATTCGTTTAGTTTGACGTCCTTCTGCCGACATCGGGTGAACTCGTCCGCTGGAATTAACAACAATCAAATTAATGTTATTTTAGACCTCTTCTTTTTTCATGTTATAAGTCTGTCCAGGTAAAAATAATCGTTAGTATTCATTAACAAGTTAATACTCCAAAGGAACTTTGTAGCACTTGGGGCTAAAGCGACAAAGTTTGTAAATAAAAAGTAGGTACCTACTTAATGAAGTATTATATTCTGAATACCTAGTAGAAAATTTAGTCGACTCAATCAGTTACTTTGGTGTAATTGGAAGCACATTGCCTCGCGTTAAGGCCTAGGTTCAAGTCCCGAAGGGATCTCGATTTTTTCTACTTGTCTTGGCACAAATATTAATATCTAATGTTATCCTTATCACCGATCACGCCTTGATGATTTAACCAAAGGTCAATGACTCGTTTAATCTTGACTCCATTTTAAACTACCCATCACTATTACTCTTCACTTACACGTAGATAATAACTTCATACGTGCTCTGGTGATAGATTTCACATTAAATTTCGTACGCAAGGTTTATATAAGGATGAAGGATTAAATTGCTAGAATCGCAATAAAACTAAAAGCATTGGAATGAAACAACTATGAACGCGAAATACGCCAGTTTAATCCGTTAATAGTTGTTTCATTCAAACTATGAACGGATTTAAGTCCCTTATTTTATTTTATTGGCTGACGTTTCGGATTCTTTACAGTTTCCATACTCGTAGCACTGAGCTGACAATTTATAGTCTAACACGCCAGAAAATAAAAGAAAATACCTGTTAAATCCGTTCCTAGTTGATTCATTCTAATGTTATAACCAGAAATTAAAACTAAATGCGTTAAATAAGTTGACATCAAATAATAGGAATCGAGGTGCTCAAATTAACTCAAATATATTAGTACACATCTAACATTTTTATTATATCAATGACTACTGACCCGCCCCGGCTTCACACGGGTGCTATAAACCTTCCTCTTGAATCACTCTATCTATTAAACAAAACTGCTTTAATATCCGTTGCATAGTTTTAAAGATTTAAGCATAGGTACTTATGGACGGACAGCGACAGCGACTTTGTTTTATACTATGTACTCTATGTAGTGATGATTATCAAAACATAAACGACTAGCTGTGCCCGCGACTTCATCCGTGTGGAATAGTAGTAGTTGATAGTAGGTTTTCCCCATGTATTTGCACATTTTCCACTGTTTCTTCGCTCCTATTGGTCGCAGCATGATGTTATATAGCCTAAAGCCTTCCTCGATAAATGGTCTATCCATCAATTCGAACCAGTAGTTCCTGAGATTAGCGCGTTCAAACAAACAAACAAACTCTTCAGCTTTATAATATTAGTATATATAGTATATATTTGATTGACTCCTATCGCCATTAGAGCCTCCGTGGTGGGAACATTAGGTACCTAGGACGCAAATGGGTACAAGGGCAGGTTTGTTGCCAATTTGTAGTTAGTCGGCAGTCTAGGCACGATTTGCCTACGATTGCGAAATGTTGCTCAAAAACGAGTTGGTTCAGAACTAATCTTCATGTTATAACCTATAACTTTTGTAAAAGTATAATATGTAATATTTGTCACTTGATGGCTAATATAAACTGTGTTGGCGACTAATGAGAAAAACTTGTTATCTTACTACTATTATAAAGGCGAAAGTTTGTAAGTATGGATGTATGGATGTTTGTTACTCTTTCACGTAAAAACTACTGAATGGATTTGAATGAAACTTTACCACAATATAGCTTATACATCAGAATAACACATAGGCTACAATTTTTGACACTAGACTAGAGACGAACCTGAAGTCCACGCGAACGAAGTCGCGGGCAAAAGCTAGTAGATAGATAAAACGTTTATTTCATAACAACACTAACAACTATTGTAAGGCTTTACAGACAAAAATAAACAAATTGTAGGTACCTATATTAAATGGAACTTTATGAAATAAATACAAAATTTTGTTAAAGGGTATCCCTTAGCATTTGTGCCCAAGAGAGTGCCTTAACTCTAATTTTCAGTGGACCCTCAAAAACGAGAGTGCATAGAATATAAGCGCATGCTAAGTTCTTACATACCTACAAACACAGAATATTTTATTTTTATTTTAAAATAGAACAAGACACTATACTGTGTGTGTGTGTGTGTGTGTGTGTGTGTGTGTGTGTGTGTGTGTGTGCTTGTGTGTGTGTGAGACAGAGAGAGAACTGACTACGACCGGCATCTAGACACAGTTAGCTTATGAGGCTTTGATAAGAATTTAATTAAATATAGGCCGGTTCCCTGCACTTGACCCGTGGTACATTGCGGTTGCGCAACACGCTTTCGACGTTACGCGACCGCCTGCGCCCGCGCCGCGGCACCGCGCCGCGTTACGAGATGTAATGCTAAGTTCAATGGATTGTGGATATCACTACATAGTATAAAACAAAGTCGCTTTTTCTGTCCCTATATCCCTATGTACGCTTGAATCTTAAAAACTATGCAACGAATTTTGATGCGTTTTTTAATAGATAGAATGATTCCAGAGGAAGGCTTATAAAGTTATACCACCCGTGTGAAGCCTAGTAGGTCCATAATATTTACAATGTTCTGTTTTAGAGTGTTAAAGTAATGTAGCTAACATGTGAATTTGTTTTTTGTTTTGTAAGCCGTTATTCGATTTTTAACCCCCGACGAAAAAAAGACGGGGTGTTATAAGTTTGACGTGTCTGTCTGTCTGTCTGTCTGTGTGTGTGTGTGTCTGTCTGTGGCATCATAGCTCCCTAACGCATAAACCGATTTTGATTCTGTTTTTTTTTGTTTGAAAGGTGAATATGTCGGGAGTGTTCTTAGCTATGTTTGATGAAAATCGGTTGAGTAGTTTAATAATTAGGGGGGATGAAAGAGGGGATGGAAAAATAAAAGTCTATAAAGGTACTCGTGTGGGGTATCAAATGAAAGAGGATCACGTGTACATAACAAAATTGAAACTATAATGAAAATCGGTTGAGTTGTTTAAAAATTATAGCGAGCTAAAGTGGGGATGGAAAACCAAATGTCTGCAAATATACTCGAGTGGGGTATCAAATGAAAGAGGATCACGTGTACATTACAAAATTGATTTTATAATGCAAATCGGAAGTAGTTCAAAAAATATAGGGAGTGAAAGTGTGGATGGTTAACTAAATGACTACAAATATAACCGAGTGGGGTATCAAATGAAAGAGGATCACATGAACATTACAAAATTCCATGTAAAATGGAAATTGGTTAAAAAAAAATACATAATAGGTACCTACCTACTTTCAAAAAGTATGAAATAAAAAAATAAATTAAAAATTTTATCAAACCCCCGACATAAAAACCTAAAAGCCTTCCAAAAAGTATAATAATAATAAAAACTTGATATTAGGTAGGTACGTACCTAAGTATTAATAGGTATTTCTACAATGAAAACGTCATGTCGGGGGGACTGTAGGTTTCGGTACATTGTAAATATAGGTAGGTACAATAAATGATGAGCGGTCCCCCCGACATGACGTTTTCTTTGTAGAAATACCTATTAATACTTAGGTACGTACCTACCTAATATCAAATTTTTATTATTATTATACTTTTTGGAAGGCTTTTAGGTTTTTATGTCGGGGGTTTGATTATGTATAGCTTCCGTCCGCGACTTTGTCTGCGCACGAGTGACACGATATCGTTATGAATATCCTACATGTTAACTAACCTAACCCTATATGTTATTCTAATGTATAAGCTATATTGTTGTAAAGTTTCATCAAAATCCATTCAGTAGTTTTTGCATAAAAGAGTAACAAACATACATCCATCTTTACATCCATACATTTTTACACACTTTTACGTTTTTAATATGAGTAAGGATTCATAATATTAGTAAGGACTAGATGATTGGAATGAAACAACTATTGACGGATTTAACTCGCGTATTTTTCACTTTAGCGTTAGACTATTGTCAGCTCAGTCGTGCTACGATTATGGAAACTGTAAAGAATCCGAAACGTCAGCAAATAAAATAAAATAAAAATACGCGAGTTAAATCCGTTAATAGTTGTTTCATTCCAATGCGTAATAACCGCGAAGGCATCAGAAATTATTAAGGACTAGATGACTGAAGATCTATCATCATCTTCAGTCATCTAGACCTTAATAATTTCTGGTGTAAATTTCGTGTTAGATGATATATGTACCTACACATAGTTAGAGTAGGTACCTATTTGGAGAAGATCATCGTGAGGTGCTATATATTTTTGGAACATTTAAAAGGTAGTATTTCAAATATTAAATTAATTAAAATTTTCATCATATAGTTAATTAATCGAAATTGATTCGTTAAAGCCAAATTTAAAATTGCATGGAAATACATACAGCATCCGAAAGTTTTGCAATTACGAATAAATTCATTTCATACAAGAAATCGTTATTTATGGATGTGTTGAGAAATTTCGTGTCAAGGAGAAAAATGTACATTCGTTAAATACTTATCGGGTGACCGTGAAAAACAATAATATTTTAACAAAATGAATTCTCTCCTTTGTGTTTATTACATACTAGCGGTTTTAGCAAATCAGCCGTTTTGGAGCCTATTCAATCCAAACAAACAAACAAACCTTTCCTCTTTATTATATTAGTAAGTATAGATTAAGTACCTATAGAAGTAAGTAAAGGTTGGAATTAACAACAAAATAAATTAATTTATATTTGTTTTATCCCAATATTCGAACAAGCTGCGGGCTTTGGAATGAAACAACCATTAACGGATATAACTCGCGTATTTTTATTTTATTTTATTAGCTGACGTTTCGGATTCTTTACAGTGTCCGTAATCGTAGCACGACTGAGCTGAAAGGCATTTTTTATCCAATTCTTGTGAGAAAAAAATTGCATGATTTTTTTTCCACCTGCTACCTGTAAAACGGCCCCGCTTTCAGCTTAGCGAGTATACATTTCTTTCTAAGTTTATTTCTGTACTACTTACCTATCCTAAAAAAACATTTTTCTTAAATTAAGTAAGTCTGGGGTGACTGGGATCTTAAACCACTAACCGTTTTTGACTGCACTATTTCTCATTAACTAATTACTTAAAAGCACGTCGTTTTATCTAAGACAGTAAATTATTTAAATATTCTATTACCGAAGGAGGAAGTTATTTAACGGCAGTCATAACTATGACGTCACAGTCAAGAGTGATCTAACATAACGTAATAGTCAGCACGCTACTATAATTGTTACACCTTGTTATACACGTGAAATGTATTTTTTGGTTGTTCACGGTAATAATTATGTAGGTACTTAGGTATTATAATTTCTGATGCTTTCGAGTTTCGCGGTTATTACACAATAGCTTTTGCCATCTTAGTTTGCGCGATAAGTTTTATACCATTAGGGGTTGAATATTCACAAATGCTTCTTAGTGCTCTTCTATCCTAACTAATATTAGGTATTATATTATTAGGATTATAAATGCGAAAGTAACTCTGTCTGTCTGTCTGTCTGTCTGTTACGCTTTCATGCTAAAACTACTGGACCGATTTAAATGAAATTTGGTGCAAAGAAAGTCTGGAGCCTGAGAAAGAACATAGGCTACTTTTTAACCGACTGCAAAAAAGAAGGAGTTCCATGCGGACGAAGTCGCGGGCAGAAGTTAGTATGTTATAAAAAGAACCCCTGTTGGAATGAAACAACTATTAACGGATTTAACTCGCGTATTTTTATTTTATTTAACCCCCGTGTAATTTCAAGTTTAGGTATACCTAGTTTGTTTGTTGCGTTGATATCAAGCATTAAGTAAGTGAACTTCTTCTTTTATAAAAATACGCGAGTTAAATACATTATAGTTGTTTCATTTCAATTGTTTTCTTGTGTTATGATTTTGCACAAACTTTAGAAATTAATTTCTTGGGTTTCTAGACAACGGACAAACATAAATACGTATTAGGTCAAGTGTAAGGTAAGTACCTACCTACTGACACTCTTATAGTAAGTACTCTAAAAAAAATACAGCGCGTGAAACGGAAACATAGGGTCATAATTATATATGTCTGTCTATTAGTTTTAACCCAATAAAACTACACCGAATAACCCATAAAAGTGACACATACCAAAATATTTTTACTCCATTTAAGAGGACTGTGAACCTGTTGATTTTCATACAAAAGGCGATAACGTTTTACACCCAGTAAATATAGTTAGATTTTTATAATTTTTGGATATGTTGTAGATATAATGAGAAACTACGTCTGTACGTTTTGATTTTTAAGAAATATTGCTTAAATAATATAGATTTTTATGATTATAAATTCCTAACAGTCGCATATTTGTATTCACGTGACATTTCTTATTATGTCATTATTCCATTCAAGCACCGATACATCTCAATAGGAATCTAATTTGACAGTTTTAATTAAAGTCGTTGAACTTAACCTTCAAATTGTGATAATTTGTATGAAGTCTGAATTCAAATGATTCATACAAATCTTTGTTTAAATTCTACACGAGGTTCTCATACATTAATATTCCATACAGATATTATTTGATTGGTTTTTGTTCCGCTAAAGAGATAGGTATTCGATTAATAAGAGTTGTTTTGTTGGTGTGTGTAGACGGTTTTTAGGTTGTCTAAAATAATCTAGAAAAACGTTTTGGCGAATAATTGTCGTGGGCAATGTAATTAATTTTGCAAACCGGCAAAATCGTACATATATTTCTGATAATTCATATATACTTACGTTATGATTTTTTTATAACGTTAATTTTAATACTTTATAGGTACCTAGATAGTCAATAAGTAGGGTTTTTTATACTTTTACTTACACTTATACTTACAGATTTTTTTAATTTGAGTTAATATTAAATGTGATTTAAAATAAGTGATATAATTGCTTTGAGTAGGGAAATACAAAATCAGCATCCCCGTCACATCGTGGCAGCCTAGGTATGTATTTTTAATAATGTATTTTAATTCTTAACCAACTTTTAAAAATACTAACACAAGTTTGAAATAAAATTACCTACCTATATTAATATTCCAATTAATTTAACTCTTTAAGTAAATTAGGATTTTATTTCCCATAAAGTTTATTTCATCATCGCAATTATCTGTAAGTACTTACCTACTAAAATACTTACAGATAATTTTCTATTTTAACAGTCATTATAAGTAGTATCTTTACTATACTCTCTTTATACTACTTATATTTTTAATTAACTATTATTTATTACTATTATTATTTATTTATCCATAAACTAACTTGGATCATTATTTGTTGATAAGTACTTAAAACCTATTGTTAGTGCCTATATATAAATGACTTACTTAATTATGAAATAATAATTATATAAAACATACCTACTAATAAATATGTATAAAAACAGAAAAAAACACTTACGCAATCTATAATCGGCCAAAACAGAAGCAGCTAACACGAAAATCGTCACAATCCGCAACATTGTTAATTTTACACTTATTGCTATTTCCGTAATATGCAGTGTCTACGTCACTGTGCGCACGCGCCGCTCTCGAGACTGGTTCGCGCGCGCCGCGGCGGCCATTTTTATTCCCTCTCAACCACCGATTACGAAACTAGGTTTTGTAATAATTAATGTGTGGAAAAATGTTTTAATCGGTTATAAACTTTGGGACAGTGTGCCGGTACAATCTTTTTTTTATATATATTACTAGCGGCCCGCCCCGGCTTCGCCTGGATCCCTTTTTTTATAGCCTATGTTACTCAGTGATAATGTAGCTTTCTAATGAAAATAATATTATTAAAATCGGTCCAGTACTTTTTGAGTTTATTGATGTTTATTTATTTTTGTATGTAACGTTACATACAAAAATACAAATCTTTCCTTTTTATTATATTAAGTATAGATGGATAAAATAAGCACCTTTCTGTTAATTTATGACACCTAGAGGATTTGAATCTACGATTATGTCTTTAGTTTCATTGATTATTAGACTCTATATTAAATATTAAAAATAATCTGATAAATAAGCAAGCTTGCCAATTAGTTTCTAGGTCAGTTTAAATATTTGAATACCTCATTAAAGACACGTACTAAATATAAAGTATTTATTATCGATTCAAATAACAATAACATCACATTCGTTGACTTTTTCAAAAGAATAACGTTCTAAATTATCAAACTCCCTGTAACCCTTCTGATATTTCAAAGCCAAAGAATCACTCGGCAAAGTATTCCCAAAAACAGAATTGCTTTGATCTAATTTAACAATACCGAAATAACACACATCATCGTTCTTCATCTTCTTTCCTTTTCTTCTCTGCTTTATTATCAGAGGTTCTTTAACGGGTAACAATAAAGTCATATCCTGTGTTTCCGACCCCATTTTGACTTTTGCCTGAATCGTACCATTCACATCTCTAACGTCTTTCTCTAAATCCAAGGGCAAATGACAATCAACGCATCTTATTTCGTCATTGTAATCATCATTAACGGCGACTGGGAATAATCTGTCATTTAAGTAAAATCTATATTTGCATTTGTGATCGTTTAATTCGGTTACGCTACCTTTAGTGTTGATTCTAGCTTTAGCGGAATGACACTCGAAATAGTTTTTCTCTCTGAATTCTTTAAGTTGTTTTATATTGTGTTTCGAATCATCGAAACTGTCTTCAGATGTATCTATTATGTAGATATTGCTGTCATTAGGATGATTTTCGTCATTCTTTTCAGGAATTTCCTTTATAGTATCCAGTAAGGTTAGTTTTTTAAAGCCATTTTCCATTTCATGGGTCGAATCGTATATTTCTTCGAAGCGATCGTTTTTGTAGTATTCCTGTATTGGGTTTTTGGAATTTTTCGTAACGTTTTTTATTATCTTTGTGTGTTTTTCTTCTGTTGTCGGATCGACTTTGCTTTTTTTCGAGTATTTACTGACTGCTGTGATGATAGACGATTCATCGTAATCACCACTTTTCTTGATGAAGTCCAAAGGTTTTTTCTTTCCATTGCGAATAATCATTTGTTCAGATTTTGTCGTTTTCCTATTTTTATTATTATCCTCTTTCACATCATCAATAACTGCTGCCGATTGACTTTTAACTTCATGCGAACAATTTTGATGCCATTTCTTTGAAATAACGACCTTTTTCGGAAATTTTGGTTTTTGTCCTAATATATCATTTCTTGAATAAAATGACGTGACGTGCTTGTTGAACTTCTGGCAAGAGATTGTGGGAACATTGTTTTTATTCGATTTATTTGACATTTCTCTCGATAATGAAGCAACAGACTTCATTGTTACGCTGATTAGAAATGAAAACAAAGCGTTGCCATGGTAACCTAATATTAAAAAATATGATCAAATTGTCTATGTTATAAAACTATAAAACCTTTAAATTTGTAAGAAAATAATAATAAATCAAACAAATAATTATTTACTTTCATTTTATAACAATAAAACGAAATTAAAATTAAAACTAATTATGTTGCATACAACGCCATCTAGTAGCGAGTAGAAAAACTAACACCGAAGTTTTACCTTCTGTTCGTCAACGGAGTGGAGGCGCTGCGAATTACGATGTCACATAATTTTCAACCGACGGAAAAAACGGAGCCTAAAACAAACTTGAGCACCTTAGTGAAGAGTTGAGAGTGAAGAGTTGCTGCACCAGCTGGCACCAACTTCAAAAATATCAGACATTACAACCAAAATAATAGTCGTTATAAAAGACAAAATTATTATTTTTCTCTTTTCAGTGCGCTATTGTTTTTTGTTGCCTTTTAGTTTTCGGCGGTTATTTTTTTTTATTATATACAATTTTTTCCTAGTATAATGTATATGTACTTATATCCTTTATTGCAATCACAGCACTACATATTTAAACAATAATTTGTACAAAGATTTCAATTTAACGATATTAGGTAGGTAAGTATATTATGACTAATTTCTGATGCCTTCGCGGTTATTACACATTGGAATGAAAAACTATTAACGGATTTAACTCGCGTATTTTTTTTATTTTATTTGCTGACGTTTCGGATTCTTTATTCGTTTCGGACTTTAGCGTTAGACTATTGTCAGCTCAGTCGTGCTACGATTATGGAAACTGTAAAGAATCCGAAACGTCAGCAAATAAAATAAAATAAAAATACGCGAGTTTCCTATTATGACTATTATGAGGTTTGCTCTAGAAAGAAGTAGGTACTCTCTGCCCACCCCCGTGAAACTACGGCGTGAGTTTATAGTGTAGGCTTTATATTACTCTGAATAAAACTTTATGTACTCTAACTTTTCTCATAAAAGGAAAGAAAGTGACGAGCGAATGTTCGGACATTATGAGTTTACTTTGGAACACATTAAGTGGTGTTGTAAAAAAATATCACTACACAGGATAAAACAAAGTCTCTGTTGGTGTCCGTCCGTCCATATGTAGTTATGCTTAATTTTTTAAAACTACGCAACAAATTTTGAAGCAGTTTTTTTAATAGATAGAGTGATACAAGAGGAAGTTTTATATAGCACCCGTGTGAAGCCGGGGCGGGTCGATAGTATACCTACGGCCTAAACTATAAGGGTTACAAACTTAAAAATTTTCACAAGGGTTCCGTTTAAAACGTAGGGGAGCACTAAGAAAGGATTTTTTAAAACTTACCTCCTAAGGGGGTAAAACGGGGGAGCTATTTTAATTGCTGTGGTAACATTGACTTTGCTTTATATGATCATAACTAGGCAAGTAACAAAACTTTTGTATTTGTGTTTGTTTATCTTCTACTTATTTCATTTCCTTTCACTTTAAGGAATCTATTTGATATGTTTTGGTTCAAATTGATTCTTGAAACTGAAGAACTGATTTATTGTAGTACCTATATTACTTGCGCCTTATTTTTCTTATATGCAATGTCACATTATTGTGTTAAATCGAAAACATTAAACAATACCCACTACTAATAGTAACGATCTAAAAGGTGACGGTAAAGAAAACTCAATCTCTACTAGTCTCTACTATCTCTACTAATATTATAAATGCGAAAGTAACTCTGTCTGTCTGTCTGTTACGCTTTCACGCTAAAACTACTGGACCGATTTAAATGAAATTTGGTACAAAGAAAGTCAAGAGCCTGAGAAAAGACATAGGCTACTTTTTAACCGACTGCAAAAAAGGAGGAGTTCCACGCGGGCGAAGTCGCGGGCAGAAACTAGTTACCTATATTTAGCCCGTCAGTTAAATTATAAAAAAACACTAGACACGTAAGTATATTTTATTTTGTCAAACAAACTAAAACTTACAAAAATAAGCGTTTTGAAATTCCAGTTGCAGATACCTAATGTGACGTCACATCTGAATATACATTTCGCACCCCTAGATCTAAAGGGAGCTAACTCAAAAAAAGTAACTTTTTCGGGAGAGGCAAAATTGTTGTAAGGAATCGGATACATTTTTTTAGCGTGTGTTTAAAAAAAATCTTCAGATTTTTGAGTTAGCTCCCTTTAGATCTAGGTGTGCGATTTTATCAATACGTGACACTTGTGAACTTTTGACACACTTATATTTGTCACTTTGTCACGCTTATCTTAGTATTTTTTTGCTAGATTGGGAAAAGCAAAAATAGAAACAAAAATACCTCAGGGGGCGTAGACAAGGTGCCTTCAACGTTAACGTTAAATGTTAGCACCAAAATGTATGGGATTTGACATCCGCGAACGTTTGTGACGTACGTGAAATATACAATAAAATAGACAAATCTATTAAAGATGCGGTTTCATATGATTCTTTTGTTAAAAAAATGAAAATATTCTTAGCGGAAAATGCTTTTTATAGTGTCGATGAGTACTTATCTAAATAAATAAATTCTACCTAGTTAATAAGATAATGTTTTATTATATTAAATATTATAATTGTTATTATTATTTTTGTAATTTTATTCAATTTTATATACTTAACCCAATTTTACTAATAAAATTTTAAATGAAGCTTTTTGAATTGTATACCTTAACTAGCAAGTAAGCGTATTGTTGACCTGTACTTTACTGTATTAAATATTTTGACTTTGACTTTGACTTTGTGACAGTCGTTCGCGGATGTCAAATCCCATACATTTTGGTGCTAACATTTAACGTTAACGTTGGCACCTTCTCTAGGCCCCCTGGAGTAGACTGCCATCCCCCAAAACCTAAATTATTCTGCTTAATACTTACATTTCCAAATTATTTAGAACTATATTTTAACAAGCATCTGATATTGGCTAAATCGTCGAAGCGACACGCGGCGTCTGCGGCAAATGAGCCAAGTTCTAACCAAACTGCTAAACTTTAAAGGTCATGAACATTTTTTTTCAACCGAAGCTGAGGAAATTCTGTTTTGGTATTATGCATGTCTCAGTAGGACACCTACTAGCTGTGTCCTATGTGGAATTTAATTATGTGTGTTTTGAGACTTAGCGACAATTCAAAAAGTAGCTTAGGCTATAATTATGTATGTACCTATGTTCTTTTTTAAACACTCGGCTATATACAAAAAATCATCTTGATCGGTTTAACTAATTAGAATAATTAACAAGAAATCTCTTGCCGTTTAAGTATAACATATTAACATGAAAATATGAAAATATATTTAATTGTTTTTTAATACATACTTAAATCTCTGTCGTTTTAAATAATTATATATCTCGGTAGTTAAATCTATTCATAGTTGTTTCATTATAATGTGTCATAACGGAGAAGGCATCAAACATTATTCTGATCTTAAATATAAGAAGAAGATCCACACAATCACATAATACATATTTTGAATTAAGTCACTAAAATAGGTACTAAAGAAGCTAACTATATATATTTTTGTTATCTTTTGGACAATTCACACCAATTATTTACCTAGTCCCATTTTAAGCAAAGCTTGTATTATGGGTTCTAGACAACGGATAAATATACATAAATACATATAAGACATCCAAGACTCAGGTACAGATGCCAGTGCTCATCACATTGACATCTGCCCCTAGCGGGATTCGAACCCGCAACCTCCGGTTTCGTAGTCAGGGCCTCTGACCACTAGACCAACAGACCGTCCAAACTTAAACTATACCGAGATACAAATAATATTGGCTCGTATTAATATATTATTGGAAAAAACTGTGTCATTAATTTGTTAGTAAAATCATAAATAGAAAATTATTTCTTAATTAAAATTGCAAGTGCACTGAAGACAAAAGACGCGGCTGCAATGAGGATACTGCAGGGAGTTGACACAGCGCGGCGGTGCAGGCGAAATCAATTCATGCTATTGCCAACTACTGAATAATAAATTATTAACTTTGAATAGGTACCTGTCAATTCTTTTTATGTGATATCAGTTAAATATGAATAAGTAAGTAGTACCTAGTGGGTACGAGATCTGGCTGCATAATTATTATTTTCTCGTATTTGCTAAAACCTATTTTTTACGCATATTTATGTTTCGGAGAATATATTATTATATGTACCAGGTTGCCTATAAAAATGTGGCCGCTAGTATGTTTAATTAAATTAGTAATAATTGATTTTTGCAACAAAATTTTGTTGACTTACTTTTCAATAAAATGTTGACAACTTCGTGACAATAATATAATATAGGTACCTAAGTATATAAAGATCATTGCTATATTATTTTAGGTTTATTTAAATGCGGCTATGACGTATTGTTATTTTGTCGCTCCAAAGTGACAGATGCTTTCTCGCGCGACAAAATCCATACAAGCTAGCCCCCGCGACTTATATTTGATATCAAATTATGTGCATAGCAACATGTGTACCTATTTACTTATTTGTTTTATTACCTGTTGTTAGGCTGTATTCAGTAGGCTTTGCCGCATGACTTACGAAGCGCCGCACGCGCCGCTAAGGCCGCGTCCCCAGGGTGACCATTCTAATGAAATATCGTGGACAGGTCTTTAACAATAGAGAGCCTCGTTTTCATTATTTATATTATTAAGTCTAGACAAAAGCAATGCCAACACAAAACCATTTACTACTACAATTTTTTTATGTGAGGTAGAAAGTTGCCCTATTTATATAAGTAAATGGTTTGTAAAACGTTGAAATCACTACTAATATTATAAATGCGAAAGTAACTCTGTCTGTCTGTCTGTCTGTCACGCTTTCACGCTAAAACTACTGGACCGATTTAAATGAAATTTGGTATAAAGAAAGTTTGGAGACTGAGAAAGGAAATATGCTACTTTTTAACCGTCTGCAAAAAAGAAGGAGTTCCACGCGGACGGAGTCGCGGGCAGAAGCTAGTATTTCATAAATATAGGTATACCTAAGTATATAAATTTCAGTATTTACAACCAAAACTGTCAGTTGTACATTTTCGTTGAGGTATAAAACCCAAAAATATAATTCCACACTCTACACACATCAGTCTCTCCTTAAGTGGATTGTGAAGCTGTTGATTTTCATACAAAAGGCGATAACGTTTTACACCCAGTAAATATAGTTAGATTTTTATAATTTTTGGATATGTTGTAGATATAATGAGAAACTACGTCTGTACGTTTTGATTTTTAAGAAATATTGCTTAAATAATATAGATTTTTATGATTATAAATTTATATATAGATTTTTAGATGCTAATAAATTTTAGCGTAAGCAATATTTCTTAAAAATAAAATAACAACGCCTTACCCCATATTTCACTCAAACTTATCATAAAAACAAAGACCAAGTCTCCCTAGATCCCAACCCCATGGTCACAGTAATGATCCACGGACATCCTCAGCTACCTCACGGCTACCGCGCCACTCGGCTCTCATGTGCGCGCGCGCAGCCCGCCTCTACCGCCTGTGGACACTGCGCAGGAAAACAAAACGCTTTCAAGCTCTGCGCAGGTTTTTCAAAATATGAAGCTCGCTGTTGTTATTGTTTTGGTGAGTCTTTTTTAAATTAACAAATAGAAATTTCGTAGATATATTTACGATGTGAATATGAATGATGAATTCGATCGATATATGTAGTTTAATTTCATTAATTGAAATGATAATGATGTATTTGTTTTGGTAAAAATACCTGCTGCCTATAGTTAAATTTTGAGGGTACGTAGGTTAAATACATACAAATGTTCCAAAGCTTAATAATTTCTGATGCCTTCGTGGCCATTACACATTGAATTAAACAACTATTAACGGATTTAACTCGCGTATTTTAATTTATCTTATTTACTGACGTTTCGGATACAGTTTCCATAATCGTAGCACAGAGTTGACAATAGTCTAACGCTAAAGATATATTTACGATGATGTATGTAGTCGAAATTCGATCGATATAAAATTGTGTAGTTTAATTTTACTAATTTAAATAACAATGATGTATGTCTTGGTAGAAATATCATTAATGCAGCCTGTAGTTGAATTTTGAAAATATCTACGCCTATTATTTATTGTAATTTTCCAGTATAATAAAAGCTTGTTTGTAGATTGAACTGATGTGATGAGCAAGATCAGTTTTTTAATAACTGACTCCAAAAAAAATGTGTCAATACACAAGTCCCAAACTAAACGAAGCAAATGTTGTAAATATTATTGTCATTAGATAAAATAAATACTAACATGTTTAAATAAAGGAAATATCGTGTTTCTAGTGTAAATATTGTTATGTGAATATTTGTCATGTACAGGTTTTGAATCCGCTACACTATTCTCGATTTGTAGTAATTGAGACTAAAACTGGAATTAGTTCAATTACTCGTAAGGCTAGTTCTATTTTTTTTAATGCTAAGAATAATTATTTAAATGGATAATTGGTTGAATGAACCTATGTCCCAAACTAAACTCACAAAAACTAGTCTACAGTCGCAACCGACCGGACAGCTAGGTCAATACAAATTTAAAACTATTTGTTTTTTAATATTATCATAAGGATGTTATATTTCCGCTTCAAA
The DNA here is from genome assembly GCA_038024825.1 of Polylopha cassiicola. Classification (NCBI taxonomy): domain Eukaryota; kingdom Metazoa; phylum Arthropoda; class Insecta; order Lepidoptera; family Tortricidae; genus Polylopha; species Polylopha cassiicola. Next base: position 9,515,110 of record CP149062.1, read on the forward strand.
AGATATAGAATTCTTTGGAAATCCCTTTTTTATATATTTCCGCATTAATATAATATTTATTTTACCTATACGTTTGTTTTTCCTATTTTTACTTAAAATTTAGGATTTTGCCTTCAATAAAACCTTTAGATTTTTTTGGACTAAATTCTGAAGTCCAGTTGGTCCTCACTGCCTTTTTGGATTCTATGCAAGAAACTATCATAGGCTCGCGTACCTAGTCCAAATTATCTTCGTAAGTAGGTATATTAATTTTATGTTGACATTTTGAAAACTTTACAGTCCCCATATCTTTGATATACTTACTTATAGAAAATATAGGAACTGCAAAATCTCCAAAACATCACAAAGTCAATACGTGAGTTTAATTAGTTAGTTATGTTATTCCAAACTAGCTGCCAGCCCCGGCTTCGCACGGATCCCTAATATTTTTCCAAAATATTCTATAGCCTATGTTACCTAAGTTGAATGTAGATTTCCAAAGGTGAAAGAATTTTCGAAATCGGTTCAGTCGTTATGAAGCCTATTCAATACAATCGAATCTTTCCTCTTTATTATATTAGTGTAGATAAATATATAATTATTTTAATCGTGAAGTCATAAATACAAAACAAAATGCTGAACCAATTAATTGCACGCCAAATAAGATACCTATCATAAAAACAGAATATGTCAGTAAATCGTTTGAGAACAATAGCGGATTGTTATTCTAATGTTATTGGCTGAATATCAAATCTACTACAAAACAGTATACCTATCTACTTACCTATATACTGAATCGATTTAGGTACACCTAAAACTATATAAGCGAAAGCCGACTAACTGAGTGATGTATCAACGCAGGGCCTGAACTATAAGGGTTGGAAACTTGAAATTTTGAAAAGAGTTTCCTTTTATAGCGTAAGGGAGCACTAGGAAAGGAATTTTGTAAATTCACCCCCTAAGAGGGTAAAAGGAGGTTCCAAGGTAGTAAGAAACTTTGCCGTTTTTGAAGTTATTCGCATGAAATTCAGTATGAAAGTTCTTCATCGGAAGTCATGAAACGTGTAAACTATTATAGAAAATTCACCCCCTAAGTGAGTAAAATGGGCTTATCGTGCGCAGACGAAGTCGCTAGCAGAAGCTAGTCTGCCTATATATAAGGCTAAGTTAACCTTATGATTGCCTGATATCAACATACAGTACCTGTTGACGGCCTGTTGGTCTTGTTGTCAGATACCCTGGCTACGAAACCGGAGGTTGCGGGTTCGAATCCTGCTACAGTCAGATGTTAATGTGATGAGCACTGGCAGCTGTACCTGGGTCTTGGATGTCCTATATGTATTTATGTATGTTTAACCATTGTCTAGTACCCTACAAGCTTTGCTTAGTTTGGGACTAGTTCAATTGGTGTGAATTGTTCAAAGATTTTTATTTACTTACTAGCTGTGCCCGCGACTTCGTCCCCGTGGAATAGTAATTCTTCATAAGGCATCATATTTTCCCCGTTTTTTACACATTTTCCACTGTTTCTTCGCTCCTATTGGTCGCAGTGTGATGTTATATAGCCTTCCTCGATAAATGGTCTATCCAACAAAAAAATAATTTTTGAATTCGAACCTGTAGTTCCTGAGATTAGCGCGTTCAAACAAACAAACTCTTCAGCTTTATAATATTAGTATAGATTTACCTACCTAGTTACTTCCCATTATTAGAAATTGTAAGATTTGTAAGTATCTCCAAATTAACTTTGTAAAAACAAGTTTTATTTCAAGTTAACCGACACCGTTATCTCGATCTTGATCTGGTTTTACAACTCGTACAGTTTATGTATTTTTTAAGAAAGTTTAATCATCTTTAATACTTTAATCAAGTTAAACATTTTAACCGCCGAATTAAAAAGTGGCACATATTCTTTGTTATTCTAATTTGCGACAAAATATTTCTAATAAAACAAATGTCCATATGAATTAATCGCAAACAGTTAACAGTTAGTCAATTATTTACTAAAAATATTATGAGGAAATAAATAAATATATTGGAATGAAACAACTTTAAACGGATTTAACTCGCGTATTTTATTTTATTGGCTGACAATACGCACGTTAAATCCATTTAAAGTTGTTTCATTTCAATGTATAATAACCGCGAAGGCATCAGAAATTATTATTTAAATTAATATCTTTGAAATTCAAATTATCTAGTCCCAAACTAAACAAAGCTTGTATTGTGTGTACAAAACAATTTATTAACTTATCGTCATAGAGAAAACTTTTTTGATAACGATCTATCCTACTTTACTTGCCATAATAAAATGTGAAAGTATATTTGTCTGTCAAAAACGGCACTTTCGCGTACTAAGAATGGACATGGGTTAGTTTTTATCCCGGAAAAATGCCCCATTGCACACACCTGCTATGTATATATATATAAATTTGTAAATAAGTCCCCAAAAATGGGTCTCACAATTTTGACTACGTTTAAAAAATTTCGGGTTCTGGTAAGATCTCATTTTTTAGAGATGACGTGATTTCAGTAATCACATTAAGTATAAGTGTGTAAGTTTATCGTAAAAGTCGAAAATAAATAATTATAAAGCCTCCAACATAACTTTCCACCACTTTTTAATCCCATTGGGGGAAAAACGTCTTCCATAAAATATGGTAAAAAACCTTTATGAAAAATTAAAAAAAAAATATGGGACCAATGTATCATGTTAGCTTGCACAAACTTTGCCCCCCCCCCCCTCCACTTTCACCCCCTTAAGCGTAGAATCCTACCTTATCGGATGCCTACGTCATACAAACACACCCTCTTATTTTCGGGTTTCTAAAATCATATTCGTAAGTCATTCAAAACAATATTTTATTCAAAAACTTACGCAATCAAAACCTAACCAATAAATATAAATATATGAAAGCCTTAAAAATGTGTCATCATTATTATCAACACTCATCCATGATACAAGTCCGTGATATGTGATACAAGTCCGTGATACGTGACTTGCGTGTGTGATGACAGTTTGACGTCAAGGGTCACCGTGGTAGATTCCATTTGATTGAATTGTATTGGAATGAACTCGCGTATTTTATTTTACACTGACGCGTTAGACTATCAGCTCACTCCTGCTACGAATATGGGAACTGTAAAGTTTTCGAAACAGCCAATAAAATTAAATACTTAGGCGAGTTAAACCCGTTTATAGTTGTTTCATTCCAATGTGTAAATACCGCGAAGGCATCAGAAATTATTAAGAATGTATTTGGGTGGATCTCTGAGCGTTTTATCAATATAGTTGCCAATTTAAAGATTTTTCCTTATCAACTTGTAAACCGAATTTCAATTACTCCGTTTCATTTTATATCCTACTACTATTATAAAGGCGAAAGTTTGTAAGTATGGATGTATGGATGTTTGTTACTCTTTCACGTAAAAACTACTGAATGGATTTGAATGAAACTTTACCACAATATAGCTTATACACCAGAATAACATATAGGCTATATTTTATAACGATATAGTGTAAAATACTAATCATACGCAGACGAAGTCGCGGGCAGAAGCTAGTCTTTTATAATTTAAATTAAAACAACTATCCACATTTCACGTTTATACTATTAGCGGTTAAGGCTGCGCGTGCGTCTATATGTCACTGGAAACTTCTCCTTTCATATATATATCTATGTATTACATAGTACATATATAAAAATATACTATTATTATATTTTATATATCTATATGGATAGATATAGATTTACAACCCAAGGGTGCCAACACACGAAGACCTAGAGTTGATTCGTCAGTCACAAATAATCAAACCGCATTTGTAGACAACACTTTTACTTCATAAAGGACTTTTGCTTCATAAGTTTGTATGTCACTTACGTCTTTAGTTCCAATGGTGCAATATTGTGACGGTTCGAGTATCAAAATACGTGACCGGCGTATAGAATAACAAAAGCATCAAGGACCAAGATCTTTCGTACGCTTGTCGCGTTCGGGGAAGATGTGGTCGAGTGGTTAGGACGGATTGGCGATCGTGAGGTCGCGGGTTCAAGTTCAGCGATGGCAAAAAATAGGCGCAGTTCGCCTAGTGACATTAAGCGAGGAAAAATACGTATTGAAGATAAATATTAAAATAATATCCTAATCCTAACTAATATTATAATTGCAAAAGGAAGTCTGTCGGTCTGTCTGTGGCACGCTCTCACACTAAAACTACTGAACCAATTTAAATAAAATTTAAACAATCTAAAGCCTGAGAAAGGACATAGTTTACTTTTAATTGCTATAAAAGGGTTATAAGGATTTAAAAGGATGAAATGATGAATTTTAGTAATTAGGTACAATTAGTTCCAGGATTTAGTTCCAGGCGGACGAGTCACGAGCAAAAACTAATAATCTATGTATAAAAGAAAGTCGTTTTAGTTACACTATTTATACATCAAGAACTGTTGACACCACGTCTGCCGGGACCACTAGTGATTAATAAAATCTAATGAATATGGGGACTGTAAAGGACTGAAAAGAAACGTCAGCGCTTAAAATACGCGATTTCAATCCGTTGTTGTTTCACTCCAATGTTTACATTTTAGGTTATCCGCGAAAGAATCAGAAATTATTAATATAATAACCGATAAGAAAAGCAATAGATTGAGATAACATATTATTATCTTCACTTTATATCTGTTGCTATACTTAGTTAACATACATTAGGTTTTTGAATATCGATTGTGTAAAAAGGTCTTAAGTATGAAGTAGATTTTTTTAAATTTAGGCTTTCTTGACCACATTATAAAGTTGAGATCACAAGTACGACAAAATATAATAGTCTGTTTGGAAATACGAATTTTCTTTTTGTTACTAAAATTTTCAATAAACATACTGACTTTATAAAGTTTATTGAACGTCTACGATTTATAAAATGGCAATCAGTAGTTTTCAATTTATACGAAAATTCAATTCAAATCCGATAACAGAAAATGCTGAATTTTAAAAACAATGGACCAGACACAAGGCTGAGCCCTTAGGCCAGAGAAATTGGCTCTTAAACCGGGGCAATTGGCCCATAGGCCAAGGCGATTGGCCCTTAGGCTAGGATTGGCTCTTAGGCCAGGATAATTGGTACTTAGACAAGGGTAATTGGTCGTTAGGCCAGATTAATTGGCCCTTAAGCCAGATCAATTGGCCCTTAACCCAGAGCAATTGGCCCTTAGGTCAGAGTAATTGGTGCTTAGACCAGAGCAATTGACCCTTAGGCTAGAACGATTGGCCCTTAGGCCAGGGGTATTTAGGCCACTCGACTTTTGATAAGACAAATAAACATATTGAGTGATATACACAATAATATTTTTTTTTGTAGGAAAATTTGAGGAAGATTAATACGTACCTTCTTTATAACGTAGGGGAGTTTATAACTAAAAAATGATTTCTGTGAAATTCACCCCCTAAGGGCTAAAATGGGGGTACTTATCGTTGCGGACAAAAGCTAGTATAGGTACCGATATATTATATTTGTAAGGTTACCTGCTAGTTACGTGTTCGGTGTCAGGACATTTTTTGTAGTTTTATCACGTATTTTCCCCAAGCAGAGATGGAGATAGCCTTGTGGGCTTATTTGACAGTAGATCCTTGTACCCTTGTCAAGTGACAGGTCGGATCGACCGCCTATTAACTCGTCTGTCACGGGATTACAGTTTTCTTTTTGGAAAAAATAATCGGTACAATTGATAGGTATCAAAGCAAACTTAGCCTTACCTTACAAACTAGTTCTGAAAATCTAAATTTCAACTGAATTATTGAGACAAAAGCATAGACTAGGATTTTAATAAAAATATTATTTAGCCTTCTCTATGTTGTAACCTAGTTCTGATAAGTACCTACCTTAAATATTAAACAAAACAATATGTAAAAATAATCATTTCCGATGCCTTATACATATTTGATTTTAATTGCTCATGTTTCGGAAATTTTACAGTTCCCATAGTCGTAGCACGACTGACGAACTGACGATAGTCCAACGTATTAGACTGTAAAGTTACCGAAATGGGGATAAAATGTCACCTTGACTTATTTTTTAATTTCTTTTCTATCGTACGTGATGGAAAATCGTTAAATTTATCATATTTCATAAAAATCGTGATGGCATCAATAGCGATCGTAAAATTTTATTTCATTATAAAAAACATAAGGTAGAAGTGGGTAATGAGAGGAACATTATATATTTTTTATTAATAATTAATTTGATAGAATAAATTATACTGTATATAATAAATTATATAATTTGGCAAAATAATGACTGTAAATACAAATAAACTTAGACTTAGGTAAAAATAAATGAATATTTTCTTTTTCTACTTTTCTTATAAAAATTTCTACCTATTGTGGAATAAAAACACATTTTTCTAGATCTTAAAGGGATAATAAACAATAATTCGTAATTATTATTTGACTTTGAGAACAATATAGTTAATTAACTATTTATTAAGAGCATATCAAATAACATAAACAATTGCTAAATGGATTCGTTTAATAAACTCTTGTTTTTTTTAATCAGATAAGAGTTCGTTTACATATTATTATAAAGTCGTGGCCACACTGTGACGCTTATCCAATTAATATACCAGTTTTGATAATTAGAAAAATACTTAGTTAAATTAATGACAATTGTTATGATTTTTAAAGTACTTACTCAAAAACTAACAAAGTCAAAAGACAGTAAGTATTGAAATATTTTACTCGAGTATTTTTTTTATTTCCTGACATTTCTAAAACACAATTCCCATATAGCCCATATTCGTAGCACGACTACGCTGATGATAGTATAACGCTAAAGTGATTTTCCATTATGCAAACTCAAAAAACAAACTTAAAAAAAAATACGCGAGTTAAATCCATTGTTGTTATATTCCAATGTGTAATAACCGCGAAGGCATCAGAAATTATTGTTCTAAAGAAAGTATTTTAGCTACATAAAATCATAAATAAATATAAATATAACCCAAAAACTTAAAGATGATGAAAACTTTGGCATCAAAGCAAATAATGAAAGACCTTGACTTTGAAACTAAGGGCAAATATTTACGTAACGATAACCGCTTAAAAGTTTATTTGTTATTTTAAATATGTATCCGTTCTTGGAATCATTTCTTTGCTGTTTTAAACATTTAAAGAAGTAATTAAACAAAATGTATAACAATAATTTGACGGCCTGTTGGTCTAGTGGTCAGAGGCCCTGACTACGAAACCGGAGGTTGCGGGTTCGAATCCCGCTAGGGGCAGATGTCAATGTGATGAGCACTGGCATCTGTACCTGAGTCTTGGATATCTCATATGTATTTATGTATATTTATCCGTTGTCTAGTACCCATAACACAAGCTTTGCTTACAATGGGACTAGATAATTGGTGTGAATTGTCCAAAGATATTTATTTATTAATAGTTGCCTCAATGACAAACTAGAATAATAGTTTATCTGTTGTTCAAACAGATATACCTTTAAATATTTTTTTCTAGAACTGTAAAATTCTCAAAACACCAGCATACAATTAATTAATTTAGAATGAAACAAGTATAAAGAATTATAAACACGTACCTATATTATTATTTACAATTACATTTAGAAATATTTACAATTAGTATTTTTATAGCCAACTGACCTAATGATATTCCAACACTGAAGCGATAATACCTACAAATTGAAAATAAAAGTTAAATTCCTCATAGTTATTTTATTGCAATATATATTATATTTTGTCACTAGCAGTGCCCGCGACTTCGTCCGCGTGGAATAGTTATTCTTCACATTTTCCACTGTTTCTTCGCACCTATTGGTCGCAACGTGATGTTATATAGCCTAAAGCCTTCCTCGATAAATGGTCTATCCAACAAAAAAAGATTTTTTCAATTCGAACCAGTAGTTCCTGAGATTAGCGCGTTCAAAAAAACAAACGAACTCTTCAGCTTTATAATATTAGTATAGATATATACGTCTATGTCTATACGGCTTTATGATTCACCGAGTGCGTACAGACTACAGGAGAGTGACGTCACGTTCATTATCTGTGCGAATTTTAATCAGTCTTCCGTCACCTGTTGCTCACTTCAGTGCGCTGTGTTGTTATCTTAGAAGCCATTATAATAATCGATCACACGATCCGTTTTTCAGTTTAATATTTAAGTAAAGCTGAAGTCAGTTGTCTTATTATAATAATATATGTATTATTCGTTGTGTTCTTGTTTTTGGGGTGTGTAGTAATAGTCACAAATATAAAGTGTTTGGTTTATGTGATTTAAAACGTGTGGTTTAAAAATACTAGGTAAGAATTTATTTTCAAAATAATCTATTTTTATTTCATTCTCTGTGAGTAAATAACTAAATAAACAGTCTATCTTTGAAGGTCACGGCTTCAAATCTTGTTTAGTGTCTATAAAAAAAAACCAAGCGAGCGGAAGCGAATTTAGAATTGACTAGGTAGAGAACGCATTGTTTATTCGATGATAACTTGAGTATCGTAAATTTGATCTTTATGAAATTTGGCAAGTAAATAGGTAACCTTTATAGGTTTCTTATGCTTGAATATGAACACAATCGGACAAGGGGTTATGAAGATACGGGGTTAAATATGGGTTGAAAAAATTGTGTTTATAATCTGGCGAGGTCATCGTTCGGAGCAAACTATAATCAAGAAAGAACTCTAATGTCAAATCTAAGACCTAACACGTTTAATATTAGTTGAATTTAATTTGCGACGTCCTTGATTGATATTGTTTTTTTATATTTAGATAACACGTTTTTGTGGAGTCAAATACAATTTTTATTTATACCTACTTTATAAATATGAGTGAATTCGGGTGACCTTCACGCTGCGTCTTCCTGTTCGCGGTCGTAACTTGACTAGATAGGTACTAGGAAGATGTGATAATAATTAAGTTCAAATTTAGTACACAAATCTATGTCTTACACAAAGTCTATAGTCTAACGTAGAAATTGCATTTCAAAAATAGGGAGTAAGTTCGAAAATAATATCCGATACCTTCGCGGTTATTACACATTGGAATGAACTACAACTGATATACTCGCGTATTTTATTTATTTTGCAATAAAATGCAATAAAACTGCCAACAGAATTTAAATTGTTACCAGTGTCACATTTAAGACATAAATTAAAACAATATATTTACCTACTTGCTAATATATTCTATGCTGCTATGCTATTCAGTTATAGATTATTATTACTCAATTTTTATATTATTTTCCTTCCATTTATTTATTATTTTTTGACATATTGGTTTCTATTATTATTATTATTGTGTAATTTTTAACCTAATTCATTTTAATTTATCGTTATAATGGTATCCTAGTAAAGCCATAGTAAATAAGGTGCCAGTATGAATCTATACATATACAAACTCAACAGTAATAATGCTTTTGTACGCCAATCCGCAAAACATAGTGCAACTATGAATAAAATGAACACCTCTGTAAACACCTATGTTTTACAAATAAAACACTTTGACTTTGAATAAGGAGTAAATAAATAGGTAAATGTACGCGATTAAGTCTCGTTTCAGTATAATGTGATTGGTATGAAACAACTATTAACTATTTTTATTTTATTTCATTTGCTGATGTTTCGGATTCTTTACAATTTCCATAATAGTAGCACGACTGAGCTGACAATAGTCTAACGCTAAAGACTTTAGCGTTAGACTATTGTCAGCTCAGTCGCATTTCGCTCAGTTTCATTCCAATCCCTACTAATATTATAAATGCGAAAGTAACTCTGTCTGTCTGTCTGTCTGTTACGCTTTCACGCTAAAACTACTGGACCGATTTAAATGAAATTTGGTACAAAGAAAGTCTGAAGCCTGAGAAAGGACATAGGCTACTTTTTAACCGACTGCAAAAAAAGAAGGAGTTCCACGCGGATGAAGTCGCGGGCAGAAGCTAGTGTGTAATAACCGCGAAGGCATCAGAAATTCTAATGTGATTGGTGTCCCCAGCTCCTGCACTGCCCCGCGCACTGGGGCCGCGCAGTGCCCGAGGACGAGGAGTCAGTGGTGAGCATCTACACCACGCAGCCCACCACCAGCACTAGCGGCACCGGCTCCAGCGGCGCCAGGCTCGACGTCTACCACCAGATCGCCAACAACATCGCTGAGAGGATCACTTCACCTATTTATAGGTAAGCTAGACAGTGGTTCTTAACTTTCTTAGGTCCGTTACCCTTATGATTTAGCTAGGGTCACTTATTTTACCCCTCCTCTCAACGACGAACTAGCGCGCTAGTCGTGTTCCGATTTGAAAAGGCTTAAGAGTCTCCTCTCAGGAGTCTCGCCACCCGTCCAGTTTTGCAGTGAAGACCCATTAGCTGGCCAACTGCGCTTCAGCATTCAGTTCGAAAAAAAAAAAAATGTTCCGATTTGACTCTTTGAAATTCGACGTTCGAGACTACCGTTACCCCCTCGAAATACAAGTTTTAACCCGTCGGGGGTAATTACCCCTTACTTTGATTCTGACTGTACATTCTTAAATAGATGCATCTTAGAATCTATACCTATATGTCTATAGCTATATGCTTCTGGCTTGACCGTCTGTATTTTTTTAATGATTCATGCAACACAATAAAAACTTTATTTGATTTAAAATACCTTATTATTATTTATGGCTTTTTACTAATATTATACCCCTTTTGTTTAGATTATTGTTTTTATCCACCTATTGTTGGTGTCTTTTATAAAATGTTTTCGCTTTTTATCGATATTTTTTTCATTTCGAAATGCCAAATACCTAATTGTTTTGTTATTTAGCTTGCTTAATTATTGTAATGATTGGTAAAAACCTGATCTTCTACACTGCAGCATTTACCTATGTTTAACATCTAAATGACAGCTGCGTGTTTAACATGGACGCCGCATGCTCTAATCCAGAGATTAACATTTATAAAACATTAATTTCCAGATTCCTGGGCATTGGTAAGAATAAAACAGAAGATGGGAAAACCACAAAGAGACCCTGGGACAAGATCGAACTCCTCGACGAGCTGCCAGAAGAAGTGACCAAGGCCAACTTCGAACCTGTTGACAACAATATAGACAATCGGGATGTCGAAGAATTGTCAGTAGAAGCTTTGAAGAAAAGTGATCAGAAACCGGAAAAGATAACACTTTTCAATAGTTATCTACCTACTAATGAGAAGATTGAAAGAAATGATACGATCAATGAGATAGATGATGATTTAGACTTTAATGATGATGATGACGATGACAATGATAAACCAAGAGAAGGCGGCGTCGTTTATGTCCTCGAATTGATAGGGAGTTTCTTCCAGTTAGCTTGGGGAGCTCTCTTAGCTTTATTCAAACCTTCAAATTCTTCATAAATATAAACTCTAGTCCCATAAAGTCAGTATTCTTAAGAATGGCAATTATTCTACTATTTCTAGTTCTAACGTATATTTTTATAAAATTTGTTCTTACCATTTTTCAATTTTTGTTATTTGGCGTGGCCATATTTGGTATCAACATGGCTTGTTATGTTGGCTATTTAGCTAAATTTATGTTAGCTCCGTAGAACCGGAGCCAAGTTCTGCTACGATTGCATTTTCGCTACGAAGCGGAAAAACTACAAAACAGCTACGCTAGCACCTGCTGCGTAGACCTTGACATTGCATAATAATGTTAATGAACGCTATAAATTGGTGTGCCATTATAAAAAAGAAATATCTATATGTAAATAATATAATAAACACTTACGTTAAAAGATATATTTTCAGTTATTAAAGATAGTAATGTTAATTATAATAGTATTAATTAATATAATAGATAATTTGAGTGAAACTGAATAAATTAAATATATTAATTCCTAATGTTTAAATTATTGCCTTCATTTAACAGTCGAATTTGCAATATACCTAGGTACAATCATAATATTATGTCGTATTAAAAAAAACTTTGAATCTTGTAGGTATTATATTTAACTAGCGGCCCCGGCAGACGTGTCGTCCTGCCCGTCCGATTGTTTCGTCAAAGATCTGTCAAAGTCTTCAAAATGTCACTTCTTAACAAGGCTTCATATTTTCCTCGTTTTTTAGACATTTTCCACTGTTTCTTCGCTCCTATTGGTCGCAGCGTGATGTTATATAGCCTAAAGCCTTCCTCGATAAATGGTCTATATAACAAAAAAAGAATTTTTGAATTCGAACCAGTAGTTCCTAAGATTAGCGCGTTCAAACAAACAAACAAACAAACTCTTCAGCTTTATAATATTAGTATAGATTAAAATTTTAAATGAATTATTAAACCCGTGGGATGAAATGAAACAATATAGGTATTTAAGATATTCATTAGATATATTGGTAGAAAAGTTTTTATACCTAAGTAACTTCAAGTTTGTTAACCTAAGTTTTATTACAATATATATTTATTTTAATTAGACGTACACAATCGGTTAAAAAAACATTCGTTTAAAATTAACCATATCTAACGAATTTTCATATTTGAAGTCTATTAAAAATTGCAATGAATACTTACAATTAAAAAGTTACTGTTTATTAATTATCAGTCAAATTTAAATACAATTAAGTATTTAGTCTTTCAAATATCATCCCAGTCCGACCACGTAAGTGTAAAGGCGCGAGAAAGCATCTGTCATTTTATAACTGCACGTCACTTTGACACTTGAGAATACATGATCAAGAAAATTTCCTCCCATATATGGTTTTACTTAAAAATCCATTTAATTTACCTATACCGACATTCGAGAATAGGGACTTTATGATACAATTTATAACATATTGTGACGTCACATGCCCCCACTCCCAAACTTTTTAACCGCTTATCTTTGTCATTTACTTAAAAGAAAAAATACGTGTCAATCAACTTTATGGACAACGAAGAAAACAACCATGCCTGCAGTTATCAATGGACCACGAGAAGAAGTGTTATCACTTTGATAACTTAGAGTTTGAGACAACGAACGAACATTATTTTTTACTGGCAGCACTTGCCTTCTATTCTAGCAGTAACATGAGGGCGTTTGTTTTTATCCATCAATCAATAAATCAACAGCCAAAACACAGTGATTATTTAGCTAACCGATACACAAGTTAATTTGTTGTCTCAAACAATAATACAATGACATTGACAGATGCTTTCTCGCGTCGTACTAACACCCAACGACACTACAATTTGTACACCAACGGCTGCAAATACCGTATCTCCGATGAGAGTTTCGAGTCGTCTTTAGCCAGTTCATCTACCATCTCTCTCGCACGATTGTTCGCGTATTCATGTTGGCAGTCCTTGCGGTCCACCATCTTGGATAACGCTAGCCGCAGCTGCGCCCGCGCACCGCCGCTGGCTGACTCGGAGAGCGTCTGTAGCACGTCTGGCGAGAAACCCTGAAAAAAAAAGATTGTCTATGATACGTGACGTTATAGTCTATGCAACTTATGGGCTTAATCTGTTAATTTCTGATGCCTTCGCGGTTATTACACATTGGAATGAAACAACTATAAACGGATTTACGTTTTTTATTTTATTGGGTAACGTTTCGGAATCTTTACAGTTTCCATAATCGTAGCACGACTGAGCTGACGAGCTGACGATAGTCTAACGCTAATATTGCTAAAATCCGAGAGTTAAATCCGTTTATATCAACTTGTTTCATTGCAATAGGCACCTGATATTTTTATTTTTATTTAGAAAAAGCACATTCATAATAGGTATATTTTTTTTATTTAGAAAGATAGTGACCGAATGAAATGAATGCAAAATTTTATGCAAGTGACAAATCTACGTAAATGAAACGTCATCTTCACGTGGTCAGTGTCCGTCGACGCATGTCAATCCCATTCTATTTTTTTTATCGTTTCATTCGGTTGCTATTATCGATTGGTATTTGTCTGAGGGACCGAGTCTTTTCTAGATAAATTATTACTTGTGATCGACCCTCTACGTACCTACAATGACCTACATCCACAAGCTATAAAATACGTCATTAATTTCGTAATATAAACATGGGGTCATAAAATACACTTCCTTTAACACTTCTCAAACAAGGCGCTATCAAATTTATTAACATTTACATAAGCGTGGTTTATCTATACTAATATTATAAAGCCGAAAAGTTTGTTTGTTTGTTTGTTTGAACGCGCTAATCTCAGGAACTACTGGTTCGAATTCAAAAATTCTTTTTTTGTTGGATAGACCATTTATTGAGGAAGGCTTTAGGCTATATAACATCACGCTGCGACCAATAGGAGCGAAGAAACAGTGGAAAATGTGTAAAAAACGGGAAAAATATGAAGCCTTATGAAGAAGTGACAGAAGACTGACAGATCTTTGACGAAACAATCGGACGGGCAGGACGATGTCTGCCGGGGCCGCTAGTCTAAAATATAAGTGCCCAAGTCTTTAATAATATTTCATCAGGTAAAATTGTTTGTCGTTCTATAATTGTTTGTATCCCTATTCCTATTAAAAAGGTATGTTTTTATGCAGATACTAGCTTCTACCCGCGACTTCATCTGTGCAGAATTTTATAACATCTTATATTCTATCTTAAAATCCTTTGTCCTGAATGAAATCTAAAACTTGGAAGGTATATTCTTTGTATTACGTAGGCGTCTGATAAGAAAGGATCAGGTATGAAAATACATGTAAAGTTCGTATAAGACATCGTGGTTCTTTAGTCCAATCTATTTAATATTTAGCATCGTAGGAGTAGAACCGCACGGTGAATGACTTTTAGGTCACTACAGCATAATATTATATATTTAGTTTTTCATTGAAATCATCCCTTAAGTTAAAAAGTTACGCAGACAAAGTCGCGGACAAAAGCTAGCTTATAAGAATCTCGTTAAAATATAATGTTTGTAACATAAAGATGTTATCGAGAGTTATGTTCGTGGTTTATATATTCGGGGAGATATGAGAAATACGACTTGACGCCATTCACGTCGACGCCATAGACAAGCCACAGATAAGGAAAAACAGCTGTTGATTACACGTCCGCCATTTTGAGTTACCTATATATAGCTTTATAATTTCCAATGCGGTTATTATAAATTAGAATGAAATAGTATTACGCTAAATAGTACTTACTTACTTTACCATAAGACTACATTTCATTTTATTAGCTGACCTTTCGAAAACTTTACAGTTCCCATATACATAGCACGACTGAGTTGACGATAGTCTAACGCGAAAATGAAATACGCGAGTTAAATCCGTTATAGTTGTTTCATTCCAAAATTAGTTTCCTCATATTTTTTTGTACCTAAGTATTCATTCTCCAATGTAAGGTATTATTCATACTTAATATGCGATTGTTCAAAATTAAATTAGGCTTCTTTTTTTAATTAAACTGACCTACTGTATATGATTACCTACGTGTAAGTTAGTACCGGCAAATAAAACTGAATTTTACGCCGTCGTTGTAAAAACTTTTATGAGCCGCCCTATAAAGTTTCAGATCACGTTTTCATTATTCATCAGATAAGTACAGGACCCTCTTACTGAGATTCCGCTGTCCGTCCGTCTGTCACCAGGCTACTTAGCCAGTTATTTTTTTAAAAGATGACGTGGGTATTTCTGTTGCCGCTATATCGATATTTCGCTTGTAAAAAAAAAAGTATAGGTATTGGAATGAAACAACTATTAACGGATTTAGCTCGCGTATTTTTTATTTATTTTATTTGCTGACATTTCGGATTCCTTACAGTTTCCATAATCGTAGCACGACTGAGCTTACAATAGTATAACGCTAAAGTAGTACTTTAGCGTTAATAGTTGTTTCATTCCGATGTGTAATAACCGCGAAGGTAAGGGGATATTTAATACTTTCTTTAAATAACTATTTAAAAGATAGATAAGACGTTAAAAAAAAACTGTGTTGAGATATAAAAAAACTAAAAGGCCCTCTAAAAAGTATAACAATAATAAAATCTTAATATTAGTTACCTAAGTATTAATATTTCTACAAAGAAAACGTCATGTCGGAGGGACCGCTTTTCATTTAGGTGTACTGACTTACCTAATATTTACAATCTACCTAAACCTACGGTCCCCCCGACATGACGTTTTCTTTGTAGAAATATTAATACTTAGGTAACTAATATTAAGATTTTATTATTGTTATACTTTTTAGAGGGCCTTTTAGTTTTTATGTCGGGGGTTTGTTAAATTTTTAATTTATTTTTTTATTTCATACTTTTTGTAAGTAGATACGTAGGTACCTACTATATTATATTATTATTTTTAAATAATTTCCATTTCACATGGAATTTCGTAATGTACATGTTATCCTATTACATTTGATACCCCACTCGGGTATATTTGTCGACATTGGGCTTACCATTTACACTATTACTCCCCATAATTTTTGAACTACTTAACCGATTTTCATTATGATTTCAATTTTGTAATGTACACGCGATCCTCTTTCATTTGATATCCCACTCGGGTATATTTGTAGACATTTGGTTTTCCATCCCCACTTTCACTCCTAATATTTTTTGAACGACTCAACCGATTTTCATTATGATTTCAATTTTGTAATGTACTCGTCACCTTCTTTCATTGGATACCCCACTCGAGTATATTTGTAGACATTTATTTTTACATCCCCTCTTTAACCCCCCCTGATTATTAAACTACTAAGCCGATTTTTATAAAACATAGCTAAGAACACTCCCGACATATACACCTTTCAAACAAAAAAAACAGAATCAAAATCGGTTCATGCGTTAGGGAGCTATGATGCCACAGACAGACACACACACACACACACACACACACACATACACACACACACACACAGACACGTCAAACTTATAACACCCCGTCGTTTTTGCGTCGGGGGTTAAAAATGATCTCCAGTAAGATTTCTTTGGTTTTCTTTGTTAAAAGAAATCCGATATTCTTAGAAAAAATAATTAGGGCAGCTCGGTAAGAAGATTTTTCATTTAATCTCATTGAAATTGAAATCTTTATATCTTAATGCTATTTTAATTATGTAATTGAAATTTCATATGACGTGTAAAAGGAGGTACTTTCTTAGGATCTATTTAGTAATAAAGGATTTAATTTAATTTGACTTGTTTCTACAAAAAACACGTAAACATAACATAGGTACCTAATATCATTTTAAATGAAATGATGATGACAGGTTTAGTTAGTCATTCGATTGAGATACTTCCAGAAGCAAAAGATAAATTTAATGTTTTTCTAACGACCGCCATTTGTCATTATCGGGGTGATGACCTCCTGATGATTTTCCACACTAATTGGAATCGACACTGAATTAGAGCGTTTAGTGATTTACTTGACGTGACAAGACCAACATGCGATAATTCAAAGCATATTAACCTACTATCTACTATCTATGATAATATAATAAAGAGGAAAGGTTTGTTTGTTTGAATAGGCTCCAAAACGACTAGACCGATTTCGAAAATTCTTTCACTGGGAAGCTACACTATAGTGACATAGGCTATAATAGGTATTATTAAAAAAGGCTGGCTTTATATCTGACTAGCGGCCCGTCCCGGCTTCGCACGGGGGGACTTAAGATTTTTTTAAGGCCTCAGAAACGATACTTTTCCCCCGTTTTTGAAACATTTTCGGTTACTGCTCCGCAACTATAAGACCTAGCGTGATATTATATAGCCTATGTTACTCGGGGATAATGTAGCTTTCCAAAGGTGAAAGAATTTTTGAAATCGGTCCAGTAGTTTCGGAGCCTATTCATTACAAACATACAAAAATACAAATCTTTCCTCTTTATAATATTAGTATAGATTTATGAACGCAGGGTCTAAATTATAAGGTTTAGAAACATAAAATTTTCACTAGGGTTTCTTTTATAATGTGTAGGAGAGTACCTTAGTACTATAAATTATTTTAAACATTTACCCCATAAGGGGATAAAATGGGAGTGCTTATCATGCGAATGTGATGTCACGGGCAGAAACTAGTAATTCATGTCATCATACACTTACTGCTGAGTTATTTCGCGGCGTTTCTTCTCCGAAGCCCTAGTAAATTCATGTGACGTGTAAGAGGACTTTTCAAGGTCTATTTACTAATACATGAGTTGATATTAGGAACCAGTTTAACCTATTTTCTTGTTTCAAATAACTTTCTATTCTAAAGTAATACCCAATATTTTTCCAATCTTAATAGTATCACAAAAATACTCACGTAATAATCAGAGAGTCTCTGTCTCTTAGCCTCTCTACTCAGAAGATCGTACAGCAGCAGCAATCGCAGATTCGACGCACTCAGCTGCACCTTAGACCCCGCAGGCTGAGGTCCAGCCCTCATCCCCTCCCACAGATCCACCAACCTCTCATCATTAGGGTCATTCGCCATCTTGATCATCTCTCTAACATTCTGAGACAAATACTGAAGATTCTCCTCGTCGACATCATCAATCACGATACTATCGGACCTTGATATCTTGTCAACATCGGCTTCAAAGTTTGGTGGCAGCAAAAGGGACTCAGGTTTAGGTTCCATAAGGGGTTTGACCTCTTCTTCGTGCATGGACAGATAAGGTTCTTCAGTCCTTTTCTCTGAAGGCTCTATGACTGGTTGCTGGTTGTGGTCTAAGGGGGGGAGGACGTAGCCTGGCGTCTTGCGTTCATTGGGTTTTGGAGGGGCGATGGGTGCGTAAAGACCTGGCCTGTGATACGGTGTCGTTTGCTGCCTGAAAATATTTAGATAAGAATGATCATTGGTCTGGTACTCGTACTTATGGTACGATTATGGTCTCATTGAGTGGTTTAGTAATTTCGGGTAAAGTTAATTTTCAAAAAGTATTTTTATAACTAACATTGTGTAAAATACCTTCATTATAAAAAAGCAAACTTTATCAATCTCCAAGTTAGGACGTAGTTTCGAAAATTTATGGAACTGACCTTTTAGTTGAAACTTCACGAAAATTATGAATTCTGCCACAAAATGCAAAGCACTATTGAAATTTATTACAGTTTTAAATGCAACCTGCTGAGGGTGCGCAGTCGTTTAACCAACTTTACAAAGCAATGTTTCAAAAGCGGGATTAAAGTTTCTTATTAGAAGTTGCGAAGCTAATAAAACTTTCTAGTTTATGGAAATAGTTTCGGAGTGAACCAAAGTTTTGGGAAGTGGAATATTAAAATACAGTTATGAAGCTAGTTGAAAGGGTTTTATCTATTCAGTAATTTGGTTTGACTTTCAAATTAATTTTAACATACAGTAATATAATACACATTTTCTGTCCTCTGACCAGAAAGAGCCAACTTTGTGGCCGCTGCGCTAAATTAAATTGCCGCTTTCTGGCTTAGTCGAACAGAAAAATAGTATACTGACCTCGGCCAGTAAAATAAAAAAGCCTCAGATCACATTTTTGTCAACCTCCGCTTCGCCTCGGACGACAATTACATGTGATCTGAGACATTTTTTATTTTACTGGCCTCGGTGCGTAATGTACCTACTATTGCTTAGAGGTTATGTTATTCATAAAGACGGGTTCGTATTAGTTTTCGAATACTTAAGGAAGTGTGGTTTACTTAAGAAAATTATGAAGATTTTGAAAACGTTATGAAGATTTATGATAAAATGTTTCTCAATTTTGGTCCACTTCAGAGAAAAATATAGGTTAAAGAAGAGATAGGAAAGAAAGAACCAGCACCTATTACCAGTCCCAAGCCTGTTCCAGGAATACGTATTGACATACACAGCATCGGGCCTGTTTGTGGGTTTAGCTGGTCGACTAGTTGTCCTACTGGTCGGCTTGCTGGTTGGGCGGCTGGTGGTAGGCTCGTCCTTGGCCTCGTATGCCATTTGGTCAGTGAGGTGGGCGATCACCTGCATGGCTACTGGAAGGTAGGAGTCAGAGAGTTGAACCTGTTGCTTTGCTGAGGACACCTGGAAATTAGAAAAACAAGTGGTAGTGTCACAGAATATAAATTGGTACAAAGTATTGGCGGATCTTCGAGCATTGAGACTCCATTATCGTATCTAAAGGACGGTCGCCGAGCACAGCGAAAAACGGATATTGCCGTTTTTAACCCCCGACGCAAAAACGACGGGGTGTTATAAGTTTGACGTGTCTGTGTGTGTGTGTGTGTGTGTGTGTGTGTGTGTGTGTGTGTGTGTGTCTGTCTGTGGCATCATAGCTCCCTAACGCATGAACCGATTTGGATTCTGTTTTTTTTGTTTGAAAGGTGAATATGTCGGGAGTGTTCTTAGCTATGTTTGATAAAAATCGGGTCAGTAGTTTAATAATTAGAGGGGGGTGAAAGAGGGGATGGAAAAATAAATGTCTACAAATATACTCGAGCGGGGTATCAAATGAAAGAGGGTCACGAGTACATAACAAAATTGAAATTATAATCAAAATCGGTTGAGTCGTTCAAAAATTATAGGCAGTTAAAGTGGGCATGGAAATTCAAATATCTACAAATATACCCGAGTGGGGTATCAAATGAAAGAGGATCACGTGTACATTACAAAATTGATATTATAATGAAAATCGGTTGAGTAGTTCAAAAAATATAGGGAGTGAAAGTGTGGCTGGTTAACCAAATGCCTACAAATATAACCGAGTGGGGTATCAAATGAAAGAGGATCACATGTACATTACAAAATGAACATGTGAAATGAAAATTGGTTAAAAAAAATTAATAAGTTGTAAGTAGGTACTTACCTACTTTCAAAAAGTATGAAATAAAAAAAATAAATTAAAAATTTTAACAAACCCCCGACATAAAAACCTTAAAGCCCTCTAAAAAGTAAAACAATAAAAACATGACATTAGGTAGGTACCTAAGTAGGTATTAATAGGTATTTCTGCAAAGAAAACGTCATGTCGGGGGGACCGTAGGTTTCGATACACTGTAAATATAGGTAGGTACAATTAAATGATTAGCGGTCCCCCCGACATGATGTTTTCTTTGCAGAAATACCTATTAATACCTACTTAGGTACCTACCTAATGTCATGTTTTTATTGTTTTACTTTTTAGAGGGCTTTAAGGTTTTTATGTCGGGGGTTTTTCTATTTGTCTCTGTCGCACGCGAGTAGTAATAGTGCCCACGTCCGTTTTTCGCTGTGCTCGGCGACCATCCTTTAGCTACGATAATGGAGTCTCAAATGCTAAATCTATAATGGTTGTAAATTATATTCGAAGATCTAATCAGATCCATCCATATATATGAGAAACTATCCCTTGATTTTTCCCTGACAATATCCATAATTATCCAGTGAGATCCTTATATTTTCCAAAATATTTAGCCTATATGTGTACCTGTTAACCAGTTTTCGTATTTTAGTAGGATTAAGTCTGATGAAACAAATTTTACCTTAAGAGCATTTCAAAACTCAATTACTAATTTATTTTGGGTGTCTAATGTAGGCAGATGGAAGTTTGTAACTTTACGTAATGTTTAGGAAAGTTCAAAGTTATTGAGTTATTACAGTGAAGTCTGAATTTGGGATCTAGGGGCGTAGACAAGGTTCAACGTTAAAGTTGAACGTTGGCACCAAAATGACATGATGGATTTGACATGCGAGAACGAGTCACGTACGTCACAAACGTTAACGGATGTCAAATACCATATATTTTGGTCGTTTCGTTTGATTCAGCCCCCTAGAATGGGAGTTACAAAAAATACCAAAATATAAAAAAAAAATGTCGTGGAACAGGTTAACCGGCACAAAATTTGAAAATGACCCATTTGTCATAAAATGGCGGACATTAAATTTAGAGAATTTTTGCTAAAAATGTAAGGCAGTTTTTGCACTATTTCTTTTCAATCAGTCTTCGTGTAACTTTTGCATTTACAGGTGATTGAGTAATATATCTCTAGATTAAACTTACTGGTTTGTATGGAGAGATTTATAGGTACCATAAATCAGCAGTACAATGATCAAGGTTTGATTGCTTGGACGTGGGTTCATTCCCTGACACATCAAATATTCGAATAGGGTGAGGTTTCCACGTAAAACGTTTATTGTCACAAAACGGCTACCATCAGGTGCGTGCAGTGAGAGTTGTGCTAGGGTAGGCTTTACCTAACAAGTATTTTTTTATTTCTAATGACGTCTCGACGATGTAAATTAATTCCTAAAAAAAAACATCATCTAAACAAAAGCTCGATCCCGACCATGATTAATTTAACGAATTGCATTTAAGGCTTCCTACTGATAATAAACTTGAACTGATTTCATACAAAAACCATTGTCGTGCATAGACGACGATCTCTACACTCAATTTACAACCTTCCTGTACGTAACTTAAGGTACAATTTTAAGACAAAATTGATTTGATTTAGGTAAAACACTTAACGTTTCTTAAGTCTTAATTGCCTTTTACATTAGGCTTTAATTACGATGTTCCTTTTTCTAATCACTTAAATGCTCTTAATAAATAAAATCAATACCTAAGAACATTTGATTGTGTATCCCCAAACAAGACAAAGCCAGTTAATATATTACTTACATATAATATATAAATACAAAACATTGGAATGAAACAAATAAGAACGATTTAACTCGTGTGTTTTATATTATTTGCTGACGTTTCGAAAACTTTACACTTTCCATATTACAGACTATTTCAGACTATCGTCAGCTCAATCGTGCTTCGAATTAGAACTGTAAAGTTTTCGAAACGTCTGTAAATAAAATAGCATACGCGAGTTAAATCCGTTATAGTTGTTTCATTCCAATGTGTAATAACCGCGAAGGCATCAGAAATTACCACGGATAAACTTAAATGCTTTAGAGGTACTTATCAAAAATGTACATATTTTATTATCATATCTTTATCTGTTAGTTAAGTTGCAAGTAGTTTACTCTAACTGCAAAACAGGGCCAAATTAATATGTAAGTGTCACGAAACCTTTTCACTATTTCAAAATAAAAACACGTGACGTCATAAGTGAAATTCCGTGGCGAATTGACAAAGTATTGTTTTTGAGGTTTTATGACGCATATTTAAATATTGTAACTTTGTTTTGTTCACTACTTTCTTTGGCTTTATTTACTAGCGACCCGCCCCGGCTTCGCACGGGTTCAATGATTAGATTTATTTATTCCTCAAGAATTATACAGTATAATTACATTATTATTTCAAATTACCTATATGTTTATGTACTAGGTATAGTATGCACTAACTTCTGCCCGCGACTTCATATGCGCACCATGAATGAGTATTTTACGGATTATCGTTATAAAATATAGTAGGTATGTGTTATTCCGATATAATAATATTGTTGTAAAGTTTCATCAAAATTAATTCAGTAGTGATTGCGTTTAAGACACACACATCATTTTTTGGAATGAAACAACTATTAACGGGTTCAACTCGCGTATTTTATTTTATTTGCTAACTTTTGGCATTCTTTACAGTTATTTTTTTGGTCTTGTTTATCAAATACATAGAAATAAATAAAAACTTACCAAATCAAACCGGGAGACCTCCAGAAACACCGCCAGCAGCGCCAGGAGCCGGATCATGATTGCAAAACTGAAAATAAATATATAAAGACATACAAAAAAACATATAGATTTTATAGGTACGGGTACATTATTATGTAATTATGTATTCTTAAGCAGTTTGAACATAATTATGTCGCTACATTAGTTTTCATAATACCTATATTCCTGTGGTAGACTATTGTCAATCAAGTCTGCTACGAATATGGAAACTGTAAAATCGTCGAAACACCATCGTTAACATAACATTGATTGGTCATAACGTATAATTAATAATCTTATCGTTAAAATTAAAAAATGTTTTAGCTTAATTTTTTTTACGTAATATTTATTAATAAGATAAGTTACTGAACTGACTACATCGCTAAATCTAAATTCTACCGTTAGCAAATGAAATGAATGTTGGATCATTAAAAAAATTAACATGAGAGCAATAACACCTTAAAAAGTTTTTTGAACTCGTGTCGTACATGCATTGAAAGTTCGATTTTAATACTTGATAGGTACTTAAATAATTGGTACTTAAAAAAATGTGTTATTTCCAGATTTTAATAGTAATCCGACTATCACAGCACTTCCATACTAGATTCAACCCTTATTTACCTTCTTAGAATAACATCTCCAGTATTAAGTTTCATACCAAATTTCACCTAGGTAGGTAAATCAGATAATTTTTGTAAAGAGGCGAACAGACAGACGAATAGACCTAGAGATTTTTCTGTAGGCCAATAACTTATACCCATCCACCCAATTCAAAATTGTATGAATTTGAAATACGTAAACGAAAACTAACACACAATTTTTACATTCGTTTCATTTGGCTGTCAATATCAATTAGGATTTAAGTATGCCTTTATGACTGTTTGCTCCCATAGTCATATTAGTACCAACTTAGCAATAAGATGACTTTAGTTGTACACTTTACTTTAGTTGTGAGGTGTATCCGTCGCTGACTGTACAATAACTCCGTTTTCTAACTAGTATTATCTGAATTAGAAATTCAACTCTCTAAGATGTAGGTATACATTTGGAGTTTGCGACCGAGTAACGGTGCACATAGTGTTTATAGGTCAGCCACAATGTAGGCTGTATTGTTGGAACCAGTTTACTGCCTCCACGGAGATTTACTTAGGAATTCCATTTAAACTACATTGTTAAAAACTTAACTAATAATTGAAAGAAGAATCCAAACTATTTCAAAAAGTTTACAAGGAAGTCTGCGGAAGTACCGTATTGTTTGTTTTGAAATTTAGGTCGAAAATACGGATTTTTCACTTGAATGCGAATAAGTTCTTGAGAAACTTCGAAAAATTGAGACACATCTTAAAATCCACTCAAGAAGCATACATACAAGTAGGTAATTTAAAACAGGTACATTTATTTTACAAACAAACTTAGTCCGAAAAGTGTAAAAAAATCCATTACTACTCCAAAATACTTTCACGTATCTAAACTTTCATTATAAAATCCCAAAACCAAATAGTCCTAAGATCATGATAAACCACAGTACAATACTCACCTTTTATCAGTCAGTCCGTAATCACAAAGCTGTGATCAATAGCGATCGCTGCAGGCGTGCGTACCGGTGCGCGCGCGCCGCCGTACTGCGCAGCCTCCAGGATACTGACCCCGCCTCCTTGCGCGCGCGCAGGTCACACAGAGCAGAGAATACACCTGTCCGGTGCCAACACAACAACCAGAATCAGTACTTAGACCTTTCTCGAGAGCTTCAGCTCGCGACTTCGTCTGAGCACGTTGAGTACTTTACATAATATTCTTTTAAAATATACTCTATATGTTATTCTGATGTACAACATATAAGCTAGATTATTGTAAAGTTTAATTAAAATCCATTCAGTAGTTTTTGCGTGATAGAGGATTAATCCATCCATACATTCTCACAAACTTTCGCGTTAAATAATATTAATAGGATTAAACAAGGATGTGCGGAGTTATAATTACCATTTCCTACTACTATTATAAAGGCGAAATTTTGTAAGTATGGATGTATGGATGTATGGATGTTTGTTACTCTTTCACGTAAAAACTACTGAATGGATTTGAATGAAACTTTACCACAATGTAGCTTATACATCAGAATAACACATAGGCTACAATTTTTGACACTAGACTAGACGGAACGAACCTGAAGTCCACGCGAACGAAGTCGCGGGCAAAAGCTAGTATTCCTATATTTATATTATTATCAATTTATAACATGTTAATAAGCCTTATTACGTACACGAGAAAGGAGATACCCTGTTCCATGTTGTGTAGTGATTACATTTTGTAATTTGGATAATAAGGTACGTTGTATAACTGTATAAATTACTTTAGCGTTAGACTATTGTAAGCTTAGTCGTGCTACGATTATGCGCAAACTGTATTGGATCCGAAAGGTAAGCCAATAAAATAAAATAGGCGACTTAAATCCGTTTACAGTTGTTTCATTCCATAGTATAATTATTATATTAATGATTTATATTAACTAATTGTTATGATGTTGGTATTATCAGCTGTAGATAGATCCCCCAATCAGGAGCGCGTGCGTTCACCGACCAGCTCCGCCAGGTAAATTCGACCCGGCCCTAACTACAAACAAACAAAACTATATTTCTTTGCCGTTTTAGGGTTCCGTGCCTTAAGGATAAAACCATATTACTAAGACTCCGTCCGACCGTCCGTCTGTCACCAGGCTATGTCTCGTCAACCCTGATAGTTAACCAGAAATTTCCACAATAATTGATAATTGTATTTCTGTTTCCGCTATAATAACAAATACTGAAATAAGTACATAATATTATATAGTATATAAAAACATTTAAGGTGGCTCCTATACAAGAAATTTATTTTTTTGCCGTTTTTTTATGCCATCTATACTAATATTATAAAGATGAAGAGTTTGTTTGTATGTTTGTTTGTTTATTTGAACGCGCTAATCTCAGGAACTACTGGGGCCCTAGACAAGTGCCCAACGTTCAACGTTAACGTTAAACGTTAGGACCAAAATGTATGGGATTTGACATCCGCGAACGACTGTCACGCACGTCACAAATGTCAAATCCCCTACATTTTGGTGCTAACGTTTAACGTTAACGTTGAACGTTGGGCACTTGTCTAGCCCCCCTGGTTCGAATTGAAAAAATCTTTTTTTGTTGGATAAACCATTTATCGAGGAAGGCTTTAGGCTATATAACATCACGCTGAGACCAAACGGAGCGAAGAAACAGTGGACAATGTGTAAAAAACGGGGAAAATATGAAGCCTTATGAAGAATTACTATTCCACGGGGACGAAGTCGCGGGCACAGCTAGTGAACTATATAAATAAACATTTGGTCAGGTTTTCGCGGTGATAAGTTTAGTGACCTCATTAAAATGTTCATTGAACTTGGCGAGTTTAATGATTTAAGTATTTTAAGACAGTAGAGTACCTACTTATAACCTGTACCTAGCAGAACGGTTATAAGCTGAATTACTGCGTATTTAACCAAGTGCGCGGTAGTGCCTCCGCCAAGTCTAGCAAAAAAAAGTTGGCTACCTACGTCAATTTTTCTAAGCGATTCGTTTTGTTTTAAAACCATTTTTTTTTTATTTCTCAATATTTTATACATCATAATTACATTGTATTTATATGTACTAATAGTGAGATCGTCAATAATATATAAACAAAGAAATAAGACACAAAATTCAAACAAGTCATTATTTTGGGAAATAACAAAATGTCGTTATGATAATTTTTCTCTTAGTCATCAAGTATTTTTAAACATTGAAGTATTCATTAAAATGTCAAATGTACTGAACATCAATCGTTAGAAATACAAATTAACGTCATTTTAAAATACATTTATTTCCGATATTGAAAAACTTACTGCCAACCTTCATTGGCAGAAGAAACATTAAACCTAGGCCATTGCCAATTGAGACGTAACTTGATATTTTTCTTAAATATATATCTCTTTGGGAATCTGAACCCTGGGGCAGTAATAAAATTTAAAATTATTTATTAGATGATAAAACACGATTACAGTAGACTGTTAAATATATTTCTTATTTGGTATAAGTAATAGGTATTAATAAAACATTACAAAATAATAACACGATTGCGGGCACATACAGATAATACGTCGAAATATTTTTTACTAAAACTAATCTAAAAAAACATTATTCATCACGCATGTATACCTACATTTAATTTTCATACACATAATTATGTATACAAGTAAGTAGAAGTTGACATTATGACTGACATATCAACGCCTATACTATATGGGTTAGAAACTTAAGAACTAAGAAAATATGATTTTTGAAAATTCACCCCCAGGGGTAAAATGGAAATACTTATCACGCGCAGACGAAGTCGCGGGCAGAAGCTAGTCAAAAATGATATGAAACAGTTTGATGGTCGTATAATCGAAATAATTAATAATCGTCAAGATGTCCAAAAATTGCATTATGAAGTTTATTAGCTACCACTGACCCCTTTCTATGCAGTTTGCCAAGAAAAACAAACGGTGCAGTCACAATTCTGGGTACATGGAATCCATTATTTACTTCATTATATACATCACTATTACCCAAATTGTATATATGATTCACAACACCATCTTTAAAATTTACTACATGGTCCTTAACACCATTGAAAACATTTATATTTGGTAATTTATTTATACTTTCAATTATATTAGGTTTATCATCGTATTCCGCTTTCACGTGAAAAATACTTATATAATTTTTTCTCGATTTAAATTTATCTTTATTAGTACTTTTTACATTTGTATCATTTACTGTGGCGTTGTTTAGTGGTGTTATAATAGTAAAATTGGTTACTATAGGAGGCTTAAAAGTGTTATTATCTGGTATGTCGTCTACTATCTCTGTGACTTCATATCTAAGTGCTGGTTTGTCTGTCTGTGTATCATAATCATCATTGCCTTTGTAATCATATTCGTAGTCAGTGTAGTCTTCTGAATGATTGTGTTTGAAATAATCTTCCTCTTTGACAGCTGCTGATGCTGCTGTGATGAGTACCTGGTAAAAGATGAGTTAATTTAATAAGATTCAATATTTTTTTAATAAATTGGGTTTTCATATTTCTCCTCAAAGCGAAAATTCTAATATATCACATAGCGATACACGGTGACATTTTATGTACCAATGTAAAACGTTTTATTTTTGTAAATAGATTTTGTTTGTTACGAAATGGTAGGTTTTTCATTTGTAGTTTTGTTTTCATTGTTATTTCAAATATTTTATTGTAAATATTTGGATCGTTTCACTTAAAAGTCAAATAAAATATTTTCTTTGTTTCTTTTAATATAAACGGCTAATGATATTTACTTTTACTACAAAGATACTTTTGAATGTTACATAATTCACACACACTACATTACACACACGACACACTTATTCCGATTTTTCAATATTTTTTTTAACAAAAAAGTGATTTTATATAATTACTTACACCGATCACAATATATTTAGCCACCATGTTAAACACCTAATCAGTCGAGGTGAACTCGCCGACTGCCAAATTTAACTAACAATTATAAATTAACAAAAAATGCGGGCTTTTTATCAACAAAATAAGTTTCACTTTTTCTGCGTTGACAACTGAATTGTAACTATACGGTCGAAACTCCGCGTTTCTTTTATAAGTTTTTCAATGAGTCATTATATGAGTAACACAGTGTTTTAATACCAGGATATCAATCCTTTTTGATTCTTTGAAACAATGAGTATTTCAAGCAAGTTTTTTTTGTCTTTGTTTAAATACTTACGCTTTTGTAACTTGAAAATCCCAACCTACAGTAAAATCATAATATTATATTTTTATTCCTAAATAACAAATTTCTAACGCGTGAAGGCGTCAGAAATACTGGCTATATCGGAATGAAAAAAAAACTTAGGTTATTGACATATAAACAGTAAAACTAGAATTTGTTTATACTGTAAAAGTAGAATTTGTTTATATGTCAATAAGAGATCCTTCGCTTTTATTTATGATGCTATTATAATTCCACACAGGTAAAACCACGGGGTATAGCTAGTGCATAATATCAACAGGAAGTCACTTGACTTCTAAAATTTAAATGTTACAGGAAGTGATAAGCCATGTTCTATTTCGATTTGGTGTAAGATACTTAAGAGTCCCAAAATTCTTTTACGTTTGAGTTTGCACTTTAGCTAAGCACATAAAAAAACTTTTCCTACCCTTTACCTCTTGATCTATTTTTACACGACACCCTTTCTCGACCTTTACTTTTCAATTGAAAACAAAGCCGAATAAAATACTATGGAAGGTTAAGTACGTCACGTAGGGTGCTAGAAATACCAGGCAACTATTTTAATAACGTGACAATTGTCGGTGACAAGTGACAATTAGAATTGCAATGTGCAGTTAATAATAAGTGTGAAAGTTTGTAATAATGTATAAGGATGAATTTGGAAGTATGTTTGTTACTCTTTCACGCAAAAACTACTGAATGGATTTTGATGAAACTTTACAATAATATCCTACTCTAGTTGAAAAAGCTACTCTAGTCGTTAACTTTAGCGTTAGACTATTGTCAGCTCATTACTACGATTATGGAAACTGTAAAGAATCCGAAACGTCAGCAAATAAAATAAAATGAAAATACGCGAGTTAAATCCGTTAATTATTGTTTCATTCCAATGTATAGGTAATATACTTGTTATATATGTAGTTATTAACCTTAATTGGGTGAATATTTGAGTTCGTACATATTACGCGGCAAACACTAAAGAACTATTGAGACGTGGAGAAATCTGAGTAAGATTATTTTTTATATATCAAATAGAGCTAGTTCTATGTTTAGAAGTTTATGACATATTTATTTTTTTAATAGAAATATTTTTTATAAATTTAAATATTAGCCAAATCTCATTACCCGTCATGTCCCAAATCCCAATTTTGATCAATGAATGATCAAAATGATTCAATTATATGTCGAAGATTGTATTTTTAAGTAGTTATTTCTATAGAATAGAACTTTGTTTAGATATCATAAAAATTATACATCTTAAAGATCATTTTAAAGTAGTTTGTCATCGCTTTGAAAAATGTCCATGCAGGTACCATTCATTACCATTGGTGAGAATGAACTAAGCCATAATCAAATATTCGCGCCATATTATTGGTCAAACTATCGACGCGGCAATCGATCTTAGTTGTCGCTAGCGAGCCAAACTAGTCGCACGCGTGTGAAACGATTTCCCGCCAAAATATAACGATCTCTTCGTACTGTTATACGGTTTGTCAACATTTTTATCTCCTCACCATTTGAAGATTAATTGGCAAGTTCGTTAATGCCTTATTAAAGCCAAATGTACCAAAAGACGTGTCTATGGTATGTGTTTATATTAATATGTCAAATATATTTTTAAGTCTATTTAATAATGCACAATGGTCAAAATTCGTAAAAATCTCATTCCCGTTTTTGAAATTACCGTTTATTTCCGTTTTATTTTACAAACGGTAGTGAGATATTTCAAATGGTAATGTGTATTAATAGAGTATTTTAATTTTTTCTTTTAAAACTTTGATAATTATAATTAGGTAGGTATTAAAAACTAACATTTAGAGACTCATTTTCTTAAAATCATAATTATATTGTCATATAAAAAATATTTTATTATCATTACCATTTACGGTCACATTACCATTTCCATGCAAATCTCACTACCATAAGTATTATTTCTCCTTACCGTTCGCATATTTCATACATTCTGATTACCATTCCTAATACGGTAATGAGTACCGTCGAAACCCCTAACTTCACCTAGACTACCATACTTCGCCTAATTTTACATAACTTCAAATTTACAAGTTATTTCTATGGCAGGCTTTATATAATAACTCTAAGTATAAAGTATTTTTTATGACTGGCAATATTCTGTGGACAATCTGTGGCTAACTTCATATGGTTGGCGTCTAGTGCAGTTTATTCGTGACGCCGACCGCACGTTTTTTTCAAGACGTGAATGAACTTTGATTTTAAGGAGTGTTGCAGACCAGATAAATTTATTTTTATTATACAGGTATATGCTATAACTATCGCTTTATCAATTGACACTATTAATTAATAGATATATTACGTTTTTAAGTCATAATAAAAGTAATTGTTCATTAGGGCATTTGGTCATCATGTTCGTGCCAAACTTCGCCTGCCCTTAGGGATGGCAAATGTACTGTACAAAATTTATATAAAAATTATAAGATTTCAATTAAATGAATAATAAGACTTGTTTCTACTTGTAAAGTGTAGTGGAGTATTTAAAATTATCAGATACTTAGAACCCAGTGGAAAGCGTTCAATTTTAGCTGATAAATTACCCGGCAGAAAGTGGGCATACCGTTTTTTGAAGAGATACTTACAAACCATAAAAAGCAACCGTGCAAAAAAAAAACTCCTTTTAAAATAAATGAAATGAAATTATTTAAAAAAAATAAAGTTGAATAAAACACTATACCCTCTTTTTTCTTGGCATGCTGGATAAACATGTGATTTTTGGCAGCCCTAGCTTCGTCACTGTCAATGTATGTAACTAACGTCATATTGCACCCATACTTCGCCTACCCCTCTTTTCTAGGAAATAACAGTAATCTGACGTTGTTTAAGTTCATACTATATTATCACACTTCAAACCGAAGAGACTTGTCGTGAGTAGATCCCATCAATGTTTATTATAAGCGGTCAGGCATACATAGGCGAAGTTAGGGAAAAATACCCATTCTTCGCCTAGCACCATTTTGTCCATTTTTTGCCATGTTAGCCATTGAAATTCAATGCTCTAATGGTCTCTAAAGATGGACAGGAGTCCTTTAATTAGTTTTTTTCTTTGAACGGTCTAGAATACTTTCAAATTAACAAGTTATGTTGCAAAATATGCCAAAATCCAGGCGAAGTTTGGGGTCTCGACGGTACTCATTACCGTTCGTTAAAAAAAAATAAAAACTGAAATATGTATTTATTTATTGGTTATATTTACGTCCCTTTATTTTTTTTTTCATATTTATATATTAAACCTTAGGTTAAAAATATAAAATACGCAATTTGAAACGATATTTAGATTTTTTTTTCAAATGCCCAATATGTACGAACTCAAATATTCACCCAATTGCATCCGAAATAGTCAATTAGTCATAGTTATGTAAGTTTTTGTTACTTGTCATTGCACCCACGGTCAGAGCGGTCACGGAGTCATCAGCGCAGTCAAGAGTGACGATGATTTTAAACTATCAGTGCATTTCGTTGCACATTGCACCACTTAAATATACAATCCTAGCGGCCCGCCCCGGCTTCGCCCGGATCCCTTTTTATAGCCTATGTCACTCGGGAATACGTAGTAACAAACATACATCCAGATATCGAGACATTGATCCTTATATCGATACATTCTTACAACTTTCACGCTTATTGTTGACTGCACATTGCAATTCTAATTGTCACTTGTCATCGACAATTGTCACGTTAATGAAATAGGAGGCTGTAGCTTTCCAACAGTGAAAGAATTTTTCAAATCGTCCAGTCGTTTAGGAGCCTATTCAATCCAAAAAAACAAAAAAATCCTCTTTATACTATTATGTATAGATCACTACATAGTATAAAACAAAGTCAGTGTCGCTGTTTATGCCTAAATCTTTAAAACAACGCAAAGGATTTAAAAGCGTTTTTTTTAATAGATACAGTGATTTAAGAGGAAGGTTAATAGCACCCGGGTGAAGCCGGGGCGCGTCGCTAGTTTTATTATATAAAGTAATGCCATGATCGTGGCGAATAGTCAGTTATCGAATTTTATACGAGTACAATGATGTTTTCATGGCCACCGACAGGATTTGAATCCGTGACCTTACTATCTCTCACATACCACTGAACTACATGTGAACGAAGCTCGAAGTTAATACTACGCATACGATGTCGCGGTCAAAAACTAGTATGCCAGTATTATAATGTAAAAAATATTTTACAGTTAGACTATCGTCAGCTCAGTCGCGCTATGAATACGGGGACTGTAAAGTTTTTAAAACGCCAGCAAATAAAACACCGATTTAAATCCGTTATAGTTATTTCATTCCAATGTGTAATAACCGCGAAGGCATCAGAAATCATAAAGTTAAAAATAGTTTCAAAGGGTGAACTTACATTATACAAAATAAACTGAAGAAGTCGCAGTAAAAGTTCTTATTTGGGATTATTTTAAAGTTGCAACATGAACCTCTAAAATGTAAAACGAGTAGAATATTATTAATGAAC
This sequence comes from Polylopha cassiicola, assembly GCA_038024825.1. Taxonomy (NCBI): domain Eukaryota; kingdom Metazoa; phylum Arthropoda; class Insecta; order Lepidoptera; family Tortricidae; genus Polylopha; species Polylopha cassiicola. The sequence continues at coordinate 9,548,852 of CP149062.1, forward strand.
TCTGAAACTTTGTAATTTGTTGGTCGCTCCGAGACGGTTGGAAATTTCCGTAATTTCCAGTGACATTTCCAAACTAATTAACATTAATAATGACGTAAATATAATATTTGCACTTACTAATATCTAAGATGAGAATATAGGTAAGTTTGTAGCGAAACAATTATAACAGACTAGCTTCTGCCCGCGACTTCGTCCGCGTGGAACTCCTCCTTTTTTGCAGTCGGTTAAAAAGTAGCCTATATCCTTTCTCAGGCTCCACACTTTCTTTGTACCAAATTTCATTTAAATCGGTCCAGTAGTTTTAGCGTGAAAGCGTAACAGACAGACAGACAGAGTTACTTTCGCATTTATAATATTAGTAGGGATTTAACTAACGTATTTTATTTTATTTGCTGAGAAAATTTTAAACTGTACAGTTCTCATATTATTCGTAGCCTACTGAATCAGAGACTGGTGTCTATTATCGCAACGTCAGCAAATGTAATCATCTTTGGCCCAAATGTTTAACTCGCAAGGGAATCAAAACGCACAGGGTACGTCCCGTGAACTCAGAATCTTAAAAATTGGTACAAAGGAACGTCTTATAGCACAGATAAAGGAAGAAATTGCGAAAATTATAAGCTTTTAGTACTACCTTCCTAACTAATATTATAAATGCGAAGTGACTCTGTCTGTCTTACTTTCACGCTAAAACTACAGAAGCGATTTAAATTAAATTTGGTACACAAATAGTCTAGAGCTTGAGGGCTTCCTCATAAACATAGGCTAGTTTCAATTGGTAATTCCACACGGAGTCGCGGTCAAAAGCTACCAATATTTTTAAACCTACAGATTTATACGGAACCCGCGGTTCGAGAGTCCGACTCGCGCTTGACCAATTTTTTTTCAAAAACACTTCATTTTTTCGTCGTATCACTTCTACCATAACTTAATACACCAGATTACTTCCAGAGAAGATCAAGTATCACAATAACATTATTAACAACTTGTCTGTCTGTTGAACAATTGAACTATAATTCGTTCAGGAACCCGGTCACGTACCCGGGATACAGTTAGTCTGTTGTTAGACAGGTCGCTGTATTGGATAACTTACTGTATACCTACTTGTATAGTTAAACTAGTTCTTGTATTGGGTAAATTGCTATTGGGTAAGTTGCTACCGGGTAAGTTACTGTTGGGTAAGTTAGTTAAGGCTGTATGGAGGCAGTGTACCTACGTGTAGGAATATTTATTTTTTGATGTTTAAGGAAATACTGATGTGTTTTTTGTTACACGAGTTTATGTGTAAGATTAAGGTATGTATCAACCATAAAGAAAACACTATTTACATATAGGGATGCAAACGATACATCGATGTTTTAAAACATCGATGTATCAGCCATAAATAAAACACTATTTAAATAAGCTGATATAATTTCTGATGCCTTCGCGGTTATTGCACATTCGAATGTAACAACTATTAACGGATTTAACTCGCTTATTTTTATTTTATTTTTTCATATTCTCTACAGTTTCCATAATCGTAGCACGACTGAGCTGACAATAGTTTAACGCTAAAGACTTAAGCGTTTTAAGCGGCAACAGAAATATAACATCTGTGAAAATGTCAACTGACTAACTACCACACACGAGATACAGCCTGCTTACAGACAGACAGCGGAGTATCATAAACCGTTTTTTACCCTAAAAAGCTCAGTTAAAACTCCTACATTGCGATAGCTCTCAAATGTAAAACGAATGGTTAAAATATAACCTTAAAGATAAGTAATAAAAGCTTGACGTAACCTAGAGTGAGGCCACAGGTGCAGTAGGCTTTTTAACCTTGGTTTCCATGGCGACCCACCGGCGCGCGCATCCAGTCTTCTTGGAACCCACGCCGGGACTGCACGCGTCCCGTCCCGAAACAAACAATATAAACAAAACCGTTCCAATTTTAAATTGGAAGTTAAAGAACATAGAGTAATTTTTGTTTTTTTTTTAAAGTTGAATTTTGTGACTGTGGTATGGTGATATACTGCCAATGGCAGAGGATGTCCAATCTGGTACGGTAAGTGATATAGTTATTATTGATTTGATTGATTTTTTTACGGCCTTGCCACCAAGGACTTGGGTAAAATGAGGAATTGATTATTAGTACTCATTTGTTTTTAGTGTTGCCATGTAACGCATCTAAGTTATTATATATAATTTTTACAAATTAAAATTATTTTTTTTTAGTCTAAATTAAAATAATAATTGTTATCCACACTAGGTAGGTACAAGTTTTATCAAGGTTACCTACGTATTTATCGTTAGAAACACAAATAGCATTCATTGCAGGGAACAAACCGAAAAAATACGGCTAGCAATTTTTTACAAATGTTATATTTATTTTCCATATTTCATTTAAGTAATACACAATTCACTTAATTTTGTACAAACTATAATTATAAATAAGTACCTACCTACATATAAAAACGCCTAAATTTATCAACATAGCAAAAGTTATACAATCTAACATAAATATTTTTTTCTTCCTCTCAGCAACTTAGAAAACAATAATAAAATTATAGTTCTAAAATATATCATATTATTCCAATTAGTCTTAAAATCTTTATGCTTATACCTACTTAATATTATCTTCTTTATGTGAAAATATTTCTTAACCTCAAAATAACCACAAAAATAGGTTCTATTTACATTAAACAAAAAATGGTACAATTAGATAAGTACATACTTTTTGTCTTAATATACAAATTATCACAAAACAACAGCGTGCCTTTCTGTGCAGATGTTACTCAGCTGTTTTTGACAGATGCCTTCATGGGGTGGAAGAGGGTGAGGGGGGAGGGGGTCAACGTAGATATTATTTCAGCTGGACACAATCATACAAGTTATTCAATCACTAAATTGTGGATTCTATCGATAAATAGCTCCTATGATATACTCGTAGGTACTATGGTAAGATGAGTTTAGAGTGTTACACTATCGTCTATAAAAAATATTATATATGTTAAGTCCATTGTAGTTGGAATGAAACAACTATTAACGGATTTAACTCGCGTATTTTTATTTTATTTTATTTGCCGAAAATACGCGAGTTAAATCCGTTAATAGTTGTTTCATTCCAATGTGTAATTACCGCGAAGGCTTCAAAAATTATTACACTTACGTAGTAATAGTTACCTATTAACTTATACAAGGTAAGGTAAAGTAGAGGATCGTTACTTTACCATACCTTACCTTAAAAAAGTTACTTATGTTTAAAAATCTTACCTAGTTACTTATATGTCTTTTTAGTCATGTTGTGACCTAAATTTGTAAAGATAGGTCTATAAACTATATATTTCCTCGACAAAGAGAAATCCGCTGTAATATAAAACCTCTATTCTGTCTGGACGTTTGTTTTTCTTACTTTAGGTCTCTGCATATTTTATGTCTAGTCTAGACTTTGCTGCTTTTTATAGGTTTAAGGTTTCATTTATAGCGTACCTGACTATGATGTTAGCTGATATAATATTTATATGCTATTTATTTAGTAACTAGCGAACCGCCCCGGCTTCACATGGGTGCTATAAACCTTCCTCTAGAATCACTCTATCTATTAAAAAAAGCCGCTTCGAAATCCGTTGCGTAGTTTTAAAGATTTAAGCATACTTATGGACGGACAGACAGCGACAGCGACTTTGTTTTATACGTTATGTAGTGATGATTTCAACAAATAAAATCATTATTTGTTATCTTTATATGTACTGATATTATAATGACGAGAGGTTTGTTTTTTTGGATTGAATAGGCTCCAAAACTGGACCGATTTGAAAAACTCTTTCACTGTTGTGAAGCTACACTATTCGTGAGTGACATAGGCTATATTAAATTAAAAAAAAACAAAAGGGATCCGTGGGAAGCCGGGGTGGAACGCTAGGTAGTTATATATTTAATATGATGTAGGTATACCTACCTACATAGATAAATTTTTGTTACTTCCCAGTTCTTAGTCGTTTGACTCGACTCGTCAAAGCCGTTGGAATACATTAAGAAAGGAACAAACAACAAGTAAATGTCCCTCGAAGGGTTATTTGTTACTTATTCCGGAGGTTATTTATTATAATACCTTACCTAATAAAGAAGAACGTTACGATTCTATTACGAAAAATAAAGCATTTTACGAGAAACACTGCCGTACCATCTTTACAGGAACCAATTCGCTGCATTTTCAGGCTCCTATTTGAGAACCTCTATATAAAATCAGACCGCAGAAATTTCGTCCTCCAGTAAGCTATAATCACATACTTAAAATCCAAAATTTCAAGTCTGTTGTTCATTTAGTGCCGAAGTTAAGCGAAAGCAGAATTTCGCATTGATGACACTCATTCACTTATGATCATCAAAATAGAACTAGTACTTCCCATAAACTCAGAGAGCTGAAATTTGAAATTCTGTACCAACAGAGTTAGGTTAGTTGAACATTCTTATGAGCTATTTTCTCGCTTAACAAATATAGGTAGTAAATAATGTTCAACGGCCAAGTCACACAACATTAACTATAATTATAAAGAAATCGCAGTAAGGATCCTTAGACTTGGCACGACTTTGTCTAGATTTTATTACTTTTTTATAGATAAACAAGCAGCTTTATCGAGGCTTAACTGGTTTTTTACAAAATGTTTTTGATGAGATTATTTTTCCAGCTTGGTATGTGTAATTACGTAAATAAAGACAAAGATTACGCAATTACACGTAATTTCAATCATTTTAGAACTTTGTCACTTATAGCCTAACAATGTAAGAAAACTTGAACCGGTATACTCTTATTGAATAGTAACTTTGTTCAAAATGTTCACAATGTAACTATTAATTAGGTATTCTAAAACTACGTTCAGAACAACCCATTGTTAAGTTCAGTGTTCTTCAATAAAGTAAATTTATAACTACCCTTCTTGCATGAACTTCCGTTCAATAGTTCAATTCGTGACATACAGGCACAGCCTACAACTACTACCCAACTACCCAAAGTAGGTCCCTGCAAAGTACATTGGAATGAAACAACTTTAATGGATTTAACTAGCGTATTTTACTTTTATTGGCTGACGTTTCGGAGCCTTTACAGATTCCACACTTTCACATTGATTAATACAGCCTACTGCTGTAATAATCACTTTCATTTCAATGTATAATAACCGCGAAGGCATCAGAAATTATTAGGTACAAAGTACTACCTCAGTAGGCGTGACGAATGATTTTTTTTTCTCCATCAAGTAGAGCAAAAATGCTAAAGATAAGCGCTTCCAAAGTTCGAGAGTGGGAGATTGTGACGTCACGTGTGAGTTGAAATTTTCATAGATTATGTATTTCCGTTGTCGCTATAACAACAAATACTAAAAAACAGAATAAGATACTCGTAAATATCCACTACTCCAATAAAACGAATATTTATGGATTTTTTAAAATGGAACCGTACCTATAAGAATTCTGTCTGTTATTTCTCGTAATGAGGGCCACCGCGTGTCAGAAATCCGCTAGATGCGCTAGTGTAAAATGAGATCTAGCTGTCATGTACCACCAATGAGAGGCAAGCTACTGGCCTGTGATTGGTGCAACATGACAGCTGGACCTCATACTACACGACGCATCTAGCGGATTTCTGACACGCGGTGTCCCTCATTCTAAAAAACGTCATGTTACACGGAATGACAAGTGTGTAGGTTTTATTTCGAAGTACATATATTATATTATTATAGTAAGTATCACGAGTTCACACATTTGTTACTTATTTATGCTCGTAACGAGCGGATTTAAAAGTTTAATTAGATCGAGCGCGTGCTTCTCTAACGATCAGGCCGCGACGCTTGAACTGTGGCAGCGGTGAGCGTTGAGCGTTGAGCGGTAAGCGGCGAACACTAAATTTTATGTTAAAACTGCGACAGCGGTGAGTGGTGAACAGTGAGCGGTGAGCCGCGAACGCTAAAATCTAATCTATAGCAACGTACGAAGCATTTATTAAAACACAATTTACAGGTTTGAAACACTTTTCATTTTTGTAAGTGATTTCAGCTTTGTTTAATTTTAGAATTATTTTTAGCTAGACCTACTGATGTATTATAATATAGTTACAGCTACAGGTAATACATTTTTATGAATTATTAAACAAAAGACAGATAATAATCTGTCCAAGGTAAGATTAAAAGCATAACACGAGATACCAGAGTTTCAAGCAAGAATAACTTAAAGCAACCATTTCCATGCAGTTAAACCACGCACCGCTGTCGCTCACCGCTCACCGCTCACCTCTCACCGCTCACCGCTCACTGCTCATCGCTCACCGCTCACCGCTCACCGCTGCTCGCGCATGTCGTGACCGGATCCAAAAGCCCACACTGCCAAATACTTAAAGCCTCTTTGAGACTTCACCGTGCCGTGCACCTTCGCTTCTAACATAATTATATTAAGTATGTTCATACATGTATTAATTTAGGTATCTATATATGTACATGTATGTATATTGTATGAACATATAGTATAGCTAACGTTACATTAGCGTGGGCAGCTAAAATCGATACATTTGTTCCATGAATAAAAATGTCCGAAACCGGTAGTAGTTTAAAGTAAAGTAGAATTTTGCATGAAAACAATTTCAAGAAGAAGCTTTTAGAATTTAGTTAGATATATCTAGGTACATAGTTATAACTTACTCGTACATAGTGGGAACAATTTTTAAAATCAAAGAACAACTATAACGGACTTAACTCGCATATTTTTGTAACGTTTTGTAAATTGTACAGTCACTATATTCGTAGCACGACATGCTTTAGCTGCCGACAGTCAATACGCGAGTTAAATCATTTGAATAATCAAATAAGTAGGTATCCGCTTAATTAATAATGGTTATTATTATGATTCTTTGAAAAAACTCTAAATAGTAGGTAGGTACCTAACAATTTAGGTAAAGTACTTTTTATCAATAATTCTTTAAGATTATAATTTAAAAATGACGGAAACAAAGTTACGGGTTAAATATGGTATCCATTAAATTTTCCATAATTTTCTCGTGGCCGATAATAATATAATAATCCAGGAACTGTGGTCCATTAAAATAAGTTATTCAAGCGGCAGTAATTGTTGTCTTAACTTGTCTCCACTCCCGCACGTTTTAAATTATTTCGGCAGTTACCTCGTTTTTCTCAAATTAGGGTTGTCACCTTGGACGGAATTCTCTTGGACCCTTGTCAAGATAATCTGGATCTATTCCAATATTTTCCACCTAGGTTTTTCTCTTTTAACTTCAAAAGGAGTTTGTTTGAAACAAAGCGAGTTAGACTCGAGAACGATCTTATAAAAGCGACAAAAACACATTTGTTGCGTAGTTTGGAATATGTTTGAAACAAATGCTAGTCCGACTAGTCGCCCAAGCAGCGCACAAGCTCTATATATGCAGTACAAAGGTTGAATAAGAGCAATTACCGTTATACAGCCTTTACGTAACTTATATAGAACTTGTGTGCTAGTTGGGCAGTTACCTATAAGACAAAAAATCATGTTTGTTGTATAAATGTCCCCTTAAATATTTATTGCATTCAGATTTTTAGTATTTGATGTTATAATGGTAACTGTCAGGTAACAGAAATACCTACTTACATCTTAATTTCTGATGCTTTCGCGGTTATAACACATAGGAATAAAACTACTATAGTACTATAACGGATTTAACTTACGTATTTTATTTTGGTTGATGAGCTTTCGAAAACTTTACAGTTGTCATATCCATAGCACGACTGAGCTGACGATAGTCTAATGCTAAACTATGAATATGGAAACGAAAGTGTTCGTAACATCAGCAAATAAAACTAAAACTAATACAGTTAAAAATTTCAACTGACTTTCACAGTTCATCAGAAAACTGAATACTGGTGACAGACAGACGAACAGCGGAGTCAAAGTAATAAGATTTTACTTTGTGTTATATAGATAACCCTAAAAACGGATTTTTCGTTTAAGAAAAACTTGTTCAACCCTAATAAATGTCGGAACGTTGAGACAGATTTCGTTGTTTGCCAGTTAAAAGGTGCTTATGTTTACTGCGAGACCCTTCAGAGAATACCTTCTACTGAGAACCTTTGAGTCCTTCGTTTAAGACGAGGCTCTCACGCGGTCAAATATTTACTGACATTGTTAAACGGAAATCTTAATTGGGACCAATTTTTTTTTTGCACTGGAGGCTCTCCCCGGCTTTGCATGGGTAGCTTCCAAAATATTATATAACCTATGTCACTCGGGAATAGTGTAGTTTTTCAACAGTGAAAGAATTTTTCAAATCGGTCCAGTCGTTTATGAGCCTATTCAATCCAAAAAAACAAACTTTTCCTCTTTATTATATTATAATAGACTAGCGACCCGCCCCGGCTTCGCTCAAGATTTATAGCTTCTCATCCGGAAACTCGCCTGTCGTTTGTTTTTGCAGTAAAGGTTAGACTCATCAGCTTAGTCTGATACGAATATGGGAGCTACTTATAAAGTTTTTGAGTTTGTTCGTTATATAAATACCTACATAAAAATCTTTCCTCTTTATAGTCTATGTCACTCGGGAATAGTGTAGCTTCCCAACTGTGAAAGATTTTTTTAAATCGTCAGTCGTTTTGGAGTCTATTTAATCCAAACAAACAAATAAACTTTTCCTCTTATATTAGTATCTATAGAAAACAAAATAGGTACAGCATGCAAAATGTGTACACACAGCAAAAGCATCAGAAATTATTATGTACCTAGCAAAAATAATGGTTTCTTCTGAACTTCATATTAGTAAGTACCTATCTGAAAGCTTGAATAGAATAAATATAATATTTTTGATTTTGATATCTTGGAGTATAGTCCTGGCCCTTAAGGCTTAAAGTCATTCAAATAAAAAACATTTCTAAGAAAACAAATTGAGTAAATAACGAAAGTAGCCCACAATCTCATTTATATTCAAAGGGTGAGTCTGTCTGTCTGTCACTCATTTTAATATTTTTATTTTTGGAAGTTTTTTCACGTCAAGCTAGGTTTTACATAAGTCTGATGTTCGTTAGTCTGGCTAAAACTCGAGAACGGCTGAACCGATTTGGCTGATTTTAGTCTTGAAATGTTCGTGGAACTCCAGGGAAGGTTTGTACGGTGAAATAAAATTGGAAAAAAGGAGTAAAAAAAAAAACGGTAAACGTGGTACGAAGTTCGCTGGGTCAGCTAGTAAATAATATATATGTATTTTTATTAACCCCCGACGCAAAAATGGGGGCGTTATACTTAAATTCATAACAATGTTTTTGTCTGTCTGTAGGTAATATCATGTAGGTAATATAAAATCGCGAAAAGTTTAAGAGCTTCCTTCCTTAAACTACGAAAGCGATTTCGCGATTTTTTGATATATCACCCTTTCAGTACCCATAGCATATATAATGTGAAATTCATAACATGCAAGAATCGAAATGAAATCAGGTACCCGTATTAATAGAAAGGTCCAATTAAATATGCAAGGATTATGTTAATCAAATATATATATATATATATTCTATTTAATTTGTAAAGTTTCCTTAAAATCCATTCAGTCATTTTTGCAACAAAGATTAAAATATAATAATTTATTACAGACTAGCGGCCCCGGCAGACGTCGTCCTGCCCGTCCGATTGTTTCGTCAAAGATCTGTCAGTCTTCTAACTGTCACTTCTTAATAAGGCTTCATATTTTCCCCGTTTTTTACACATTTTCCACTGTTTCTTCGCTCCTATTGGTCGCAGCGTGATGTTATATAGCCTAAAGCCTTCCTCAATAAATGGTCTATCCAACAAAAAAAGAATTTTTGAAGTAGTTCCTGAGATTAGCGCGTTCAAACAAACAAACAAACTCTTCAGCTTTATAATATTAGTATAGATTGGAATAAATCAATTGAAGGCTAGTGTACACAGACCTTATTACTGTTACAATACAGTTCATTATCTTTTGATATTTTACGAATGCCCTTCACTGTAAACAATTGTACTTTTTGCTACGCAAAGTCTACGCCGTAGCAAAAATAGATATCTACGACGTCGTAGACGCTTTGTTAGCGTAGCACTTTAACACAAACGACGTAACATTTTACTATATTTTTATGGTCTTGTTTTCTTGTAGTTGCGATCATTGCACTGACAAATGATTCATTTCATTTTCATTTGGCAACATTCATTTTCTTCTGAAAGAAAACAAAAATATTTAGAACGCAAAGGCCACTTTTATTTCAACTGAAAAACTCTCATGTAAAGTTTTTTTGTAGAATTACCTTGGTTTTTATTGGATCATATATAAAATCATATAAGATCAAATACATCTTTATGGTTAAGTACGATGTTATTTATTTATATACTTTTTATTGCACAACAAAACAGAAATTATTCTGTCTATCTTTTAGTAATTCCTGATGCCTTTGCGGTTATTACAAATTGGAATGAAACAACTTTAAACGTATTTAACTCGCGTATTTTATTTTGTTGGCTGACGTTTGGGAATTTTTACAGTTTCCATAATCGTAACATGACTCAGCCGACTAGCACTTTAGCGTTAGACTATCAATATTTTTTAGACTAGTTTAGCCTAGTGCTACTTGTGTTTTCTCTCACGTCAGTGCTTTGAAGGTGTGCTATAGTCGGCTATAGATACGTGATATCGGCTCCGGTGTCGTGGCGGATCTTATCTTTATAACATCTACGAAGGTTTTCGAATCAGGGTCGGAAGTAAAAGCGACAGCGATAATCTAAACTTCTATATTCTATACTAATATAATAAAGGGGAAAGGTTTGTTTGTTTGGATTGAATAGGCTCCAATACGACTGGGCCGATTTGAAAAAATCTTTCACTTTCGCTGAAGCTTTTTTTAAGTGTAACATGAATGTACCATAACGTGACGTCACAAGTCCCCCATTCCCGTACTTTTGAAGTGCTTATAATTAAAATAATATACCTACATATGTAGTTTTTTTGTTTGTTTGGGAATACAAAAATGTCTAATTTCTTTTCGTAATCTACTTGAATTTGGAAAATATTCATTTGCAATAGTTATCCATTGAATTGTTAATTCTCTGTGAGAATAGTACAGAAACTATTGCCGAAATTGAATTTTAATTATTGTCTCAGAACGATGTAAAAAATCAATGTTTTAGTAAAGAATTTCATTAAGTCAAAAGAGTAAATGTAACATTCATAAATAAATAAGAACGAATTAAATTTAGAAACATATATTTTCTTTTATCTTTTGCTAACTGCAAAGCCTTTTCCTCATTCATTAAGTACCTGAATTATTTTAATTATGCTGTCTTTCAGTTTACAGTCATGGTATGTTTACTTCGCTTGTGATTGGTGGAGGGCGGCGCCCTTGACCCCGCGGACCAGCGCCGCCCGCCCTTGACGGACCCTCCGATCGGCTGAATAAATATAGCCTGTGACATACCCGTCAACTGCCCTGTGACGCTTTTATTAACGAGCTTTTTCAAGCCTTTACTGGTACAATTCGGTTTAGACCCCATTTCAACCTCCTTTGTAGTTTTTACGTCATGTTGGTTTGTGGTCTGAGTATTGCTATGTCAGAACATGCTAGAACATGCTAGAACATGCTAGAACACGCTAGAACACGCTAGAACACGTTAGTTGAGGTCGAGTCCCATTGGCGTGAATCGTCTAAAGACTTTTTTTTATTATCTAAGTTAGTCCCCAGGTCGGGTTAGTTTAAAAATTTGGTTGGAAAAATTTACCCTTAGAGTTAAAATAACAGAATTGTACTGTACTTATCAGAATTAAACAATTATTTTATGTATTGGATTATCTCGATTATTTTATTTTTTATCTAACATTTCGAAAACTGTAAAGTTATAAAGCTCTCATGTTTATAAAGTTTTCAAAACTTTAGCAAATATAGTAAAAACGCAATTTAAACCCGTTATAATTGTTACATTCAAATGTGTAATAACCGCAACTGCATCAGAAGTTATTACGTACTTCTTACACGTACTGTAGGTATTTTTGAAAATATGAAAATAAACCAGTGTGCATAATGATGGCCGCAAAGATCTTATCTCATACATATTTCAACAATGCACCAGACGAGTTTCAATTTATTTTATGACTCAGAAAATATACAATATGTCCGACCGTAAAATAGTATTTTTAGTATCGTTACGAGATTTGTTGCGTTCTTGTTACTGTTTTTATTATTTTGTGTTGAAGCAGAATTTATGTTTGTAGATACTTTTAACATTGCAGTGTTTCCAATTTACAGCTTTGCTCTTTATCATGACCATTCATTAGTTTTTGCGTAAAAGAGTAACAAACATACCTACATCCAGACGATCTTATAAACTTTCGTTTACAATATTAATACGATTTGTCGTGGAAAGAAGGGCGCGGAATAAGTTGTGAATGAGACCTCAGGTCGCAGATAATGAAATATTTTTTTTTTTATATATATGTGTGTTTTTTTTTCAGATGGGAGTACTACCGGTTACAGCCATACGCCGCGGGAGGGCGCCGCGTCTCGCCGATATACCAAGGTAGGTAAAATATAAAAGTCAGTGATATTATTATTATTAACTAAATAACAATATTATTTTAACAAGTGAATCATGTCATCCTTAAATTAAACCTTTATTAAAATAACTCTCGATTTCATAACAATATTTTTGTTTGAGATATTTCAATACACTTAATTACCTACCTATTCGATAATTATTGGTTGGTAGTGATACTGACAGGTAGTTTGTCAAATATTCTAATTGTTGCTATGTATATTGATATACTACATGTTGCTATTTATGTATTTTTTTCGACATATTGAGTCGTATTTGTAACTAGCTGTGCCCGCGACTACGTCCGCGTGGAATAGTTATTCTTCATATAATAATTTGCCCGTTTTTTACACATTATCCACGGTTTCTTCGCAGTCGCAGCGTGATGTTATATAGCCTAAGGCCTTCCTCAATAAATGGTCTATCCGACAAACAAAATAACAAACTCTTCAGCTTTATAATATTAGTATAGATTAAACTTATTAAAGTTCAACAAACTTTATCTTACAACAAAAATTACTCGTATTAATACAATGGAATTAAACTATAAAGTCCTAGTATACATGCTATAGAAAATAAAATTCAATATTGAAAAGTAAAAAGAAAAGTAGTAAGTAGTTTTTATTGTGAAAGGTATTAGTTACTTTATGTTTGTTTAATGTTCAATATTACGCACACCTAGATCTAAAGAGAGCTAACTCAAAAAAAGGTACTTTTTCAGGAGAGGCGAGAAACTGATTAATATGTCCATACCGCACGCATGAGTTTTCTGTATAAATATACACTTTTTATAATAAAGCTAGCAGAGTTATATTAGCTGCAATCTGTTTTAGTGTAGATGGGTTTCGCTGGAATCCGATGGTGTGCATAACTCAAATCTTTCGGTTTTTGAGTTAGATCCCTTTAGATCTAGGTGTACGATTAGTGAGTATTTGTTTCGTGCCGTGGCGTGCTGTGAAAGGGTATTAACCTCTCTAAAGGACAAGGCTTCGAAATAGTCAACTCACGCTATTTTATTTATTGTTATAAATTGTATTTATGTTACAAGTAAACAACGTTACTTATTTAATAAATAAATATCTTTGGACAATTCACACCAAAGCCAAAACTAAGAAAAGCTTTTACCTACTATGGGAACTAGACAACGGATAAACATGCATATATAAGACATCCAAGACTCAGGTACAGATAAATAAACTGGTTACATAAGATAATTATTATTCATTTGAAAGAAGATATAATATCTAAATGAGATTGAAAGAATAGGTGAATTTAGGCAAATAATAAAATATTACTTTGCCAAAATATTGCAACCGTATTTTTTAGTTCAAACAAATATTAAATACGCGAGTTAAATCCGGTTAAAGTTGTTTCATTCCAATGTAACTGCGAAGGCATCAGAAATTATTAAACAAATATTAGATAATACTAGTTTAACACGATTTTAAATGCACTCATAGAAGGTCGTCAACCACAATCAAGATTAATTAATTAATTATACAATGACAAAGTTCGGGCCGTGGCGTCACTTCGTTGTAAAAAGTGTGTCACAGAGTGACGTCACAAGGAACTTTGGTTTAAGTATCGTTTTTTGCTTAGTTGTGATAATCTAACTGACAGAAGTTTCTATACCCATTTTATTTCAGCACGCCTTTTTTATTTTTATGGATCCTTCTAAAATGCTATTTAGTTGTCTCATTAAAATTTGTAACAACCGCGAAGGCATCAGAAACAAAAAAAAAGTAATAAGAAATTATAATGCTATCCTATACTCAAAAATAATCATGTATAATAAGTACCTAATATCATGCATTTACCTTTTAATACTATGCTTGTTAATAGATGCTATAATATACTAGCTTCTGCCCGCGACTTCATATGTGCGCGATAAGCACCACCTTAGCGGGTGAATTTTTAAAAACCTACCTAATCTTGAAACTACACAATGAAAAAAAAAACAGTTTAGGCTTTTACAAACTTTTATAATCCTGAAACGAATAACATCAAGGTACTTCAGATTTGATTTGTTTTACCAACCTCGCTCATTACAGCATTACTATTGGATCATATCTTTTAACCATATCTCACTAGATCAGAACAGCAGAACTATCTCAGAAACTTAGGCCACGAGACCGTACTTTACCCCGCATTACCCTGGATAAACTGATATTTCACAGGTGACTGGAATCGAGTGATAAATTGGATTTTGATCCAATGTAGATAGGTTTTTCAATACGGTACATGTTTTTACATGAGACAAGAATATTTATAAGTACTATAAACCTTTAATAAAAAACACTTTTAGTTATTATATGCACTTTAATCTTTCGCTGCACAATTATCACCCACAAATAATAGCCAAACTATTACAAATACTGGCCATGTCATGGTGGAACAAGAGAGCTGGACCTCATTCTAGAATACTCAGATATAGTGGATTTTTACACCTCATATAATGTAATGAAACAACTTCAAACGGATTTAACTCGCGTATTTTATTTTATTGTCTGACGTTTCAGAGCCGTTACAGATTCTACAATCGTAGCACGACCGAGCTGACAATAGTCTTATGCTAAAGTTAAACGAATGAGTTAAATCTGTTTAAAGTTGTTTCATTCCAATGTATAATAACCGCGAAGGCATCAGAAATAACTTAGACCTTATATTTATCTATTTATAAGCTTTATTTATATGTTATACATGATCTTACCCTGATACCAATTTGTTTTGGCAGCAGTCGAAATTACCCCAAACAATCTTGTAATTAAATAAAGGTTGAGTAATGTTTCATTAATTAGCACGTCTCGGGCCCGACCCGAACTAGGCCATAACAGAATATTCAGTACAACTAACAAGAAAACACACTGTACAATAGAACAGAATTGAAACCTTATATGTTTATTTGAATAGAAACGGATTCCTATTCCAAATCAAATAAATCTTTCTGAAATTGATTGATTTTTCATTCAATTTAATTATTGTACCTACACTAACACTAAAACTGAATTAGCGTATTTTATTATATAAAAAAAAATACGCGAGTTAAATCTGTTATAGTTGTTTTATTCCAATGTATAATAACACCGAAATCATCAGAAATTATTTTGTCATAGTTGTTTAATTCCAAGGAGATATTTCGTATCATTTTTATTGTAGACTAGCGGCCCCGGCAGACGTCGTCCTGCCCGTACGATTGTTTCGTCAATGATCTGTCCAAGTCTTCTAACTGTCACTTCTTCATAAAGCTTCATATTTTCCCCGTTTTTTACACATTTTCCACTGTTTCTTCGCTTCTATTGGTTGCAGCGTGATGTTATATAGCCTAAAGCCTTCCTCGATAAATGGTCTATCCAACAAAAAAAGAATTTTTGAATTCGAATCAGTAGTTCCTGAGATTAGCGCGTTCAAACAAACAAACAAACAAACAAACTCTTCAGCTTTATAATATTAGTATAGACTAGCGGTCGTACGATCGCACGGATCCCTATTTTTTTTTTTTCAAAATGTTCTATAGCCTTTGTTACTCGTGGATAAAGTAGCTTTCGAATGGTGAAAGAATTTTTAAAAACGGTCCAGTAGTTTTTGAGCCTATTCATTACAACCAAACAAACAAAGTTTTCCTCTTTATAATATTATTATTAGTATAGATAGTATATTAAAATATAAATTAAAATATATGTACCTTACTTATTTGTAACAGTTCAATTTATGTGATCGAATCGTCTAGCCCAAATAAATACATAAAAGTACTATTAGTAGTTGTAACAGGATTATGCTTCTGTTATTATTTACACTGTGCATTCTGTCATGAAATCGAGGCTAATGAATAAATATTGTATTTAGTTGATGCGATGATATCACTGTGCTTTATTGAGTATTGATTCAGTGACTTCTAATATCTATTGCTTTGATTACACTATTATAACTGGAAGAGGCATTTATTATTAGCTTTGTTTACAGATTACTTATAAATAAACCGTTTCATGGCTTATTTTTTACTAGCTTCTGCCCGCGACTTCGTCCGCGTGGAACTCCTCCTTTTTTGCAGTCGGTTAAAAAGTAGCCTATGTTCTTTCTCGGGCTCCAGAATTTCTTTGTACCAAATTTCATTTATTTCGGTCCAGTAGTTTTAGCGTGAAAGCGTAACAGACAGACAGACAGACAGAGTTACTTTCGCATTTATAATATTAGTTAGGATAAAGCAGAAGATTTATTTTTCAACTAATAAAGTTAGATTCCAGGCACCCCGGAATTAAGTGGTTTTGAGAAAGATGTTTTTTTTTAATTAATAGTAGGAAAAGTCGATAGCAGGGAAAAAATTATGCTGAACCAACGAGAACTGGCTAAAATATCCTAAATCCGTCTCCTGGTACCTGGTACCTCCCCACTTATTTTCAGCCAATCTTGAGTTATAAATAGTTATATACTCAGAAGCATGATTAACCGCCCACATACATTTTCTGAATTTTCTTATAATTTCTTGTGAAATTTGTTATTTCAACTTGATTTATTTAATAAAGTACATGTTTATGTCAACAAAATGTGTAAAATAGGTATGAACATTTAACAGTTTTAATTGTGAAAAATGGTATAGGTACACTTTTTAGTGTTTTCGTAAAATGTATGTGGGCGGTTAATTGTGCCTCTGAGTGTATAATATGTATAGGCAATGTGTATAATGCAGGCATTCTATACATTTTCTAGGTACTTATTGTATAGAATGCCGGGGTCGTCCAGGCAATGTGTGAAATGACATTGAATGTTCAAACTATTTTACACTTTACCTAGGAAATGTATGGAATACCTAGGCATTGTATAGAATGCCGGTTGACGCATAGGTAATGTATGTAACTGTTTTTTTGCGTAGACAGCGTTTCCTCGATTCTTTGTAGAAGCCGATTCTCTTTTAGTACCTACGCAATTCTAAGTAAAACCTTTCTTTCATTAGTAAGTACCGATCAGTAGCCATTTTCCATTAAATAATCACACAGGCAATGAATGATAACACTCTCAGTTTAGAACCAATGCGTAAACTAAAAAATACGTCTGCATAAAACAAAGGAGTGCTGCGTACTAACACAACGGACAAGTTGCAACTTGTTTACGGGGTCGTTCATTATACACATTGCCTGATGCGCTTCGGGCGTTTTATACAATACCTATGCAATGTATGAAATGAATCGTATTATACACATTGCCTGAACGTTTTAGGCAATGTATACAATGCCTAGGCATTCTATACGATGCCGGATTATACACATTGCCTATAACATATACATGTATAAAGAAAGTCGTCTTAGTTAAACTTTAGTTTATATATCTTTAAAACGGTTTTAGTGTGCCCCGTTCATCACAGAATTCAACTATATCTAGTACTTTATTAATACCTAGTCTCAAGGTACTATCCGGTGCGGTAACGTGATTATGCACCCGTGCGTCCCGGCTAATGCATTCACTAAATTCTAAGATGCATCGCGTATGATCGCGCGCAGTGTATGCAATCAGCGCACATTCTGAGAGGTTTCCGCATTCTGTTGCTATGTAATATGTTGAGAAGTGAGATATTTAAACTGGGTTCGCTAAACATAGACGTAAAATATAGCCATGTCGGTGTAGATGATTATATTTAACTAGCTTCTGCCCGCGACTTCGTCCGCATGGAACTCCTCCTTTTTTGCAGTCGGTTAAAAAGTAGCCTATGTCCTTTTTCAGGCTCCAGACTTTCTTTGTACCAAATTTCATTTAAATCGGTCCAGTAGTTTTAGCGTGAAAGCGTAACAGACAGACAGACAGACAGAGTTACTTTCGCATTTATAATATTAGTAGGGATAGTAGGGATGTAAAGACTTTGGAATCATACAACTTTAACTGATTTAACACGCGTATTTTATTTTTATTGGCTGACGTTTCACTTTAGCATTAGACTATTGTAAGCTCAGTCGTGCTACGATTATGGAATCCTAAAGGCTCCGAAATACTATATATAAAGAGAACACATAAAATTTAAATTACGTATTATTAAAATTTACAAAATAACCTTATGATTGTTTTGTTATTCGTCAAGTAGGTGGAAACAAATACATAGGTAATATTATTATGTAGGTACCTATATAAAATGTCACATGCTACTGATTTTATATTATTATATTTGTTCAGTTTAATAATTCTGACCTCAAATTGTTTTTATCTATTATTACATAAAGGTAAATTGGACCTTATTTAAAAAAATATTAACAAGTTTGTTTTCGTTGTTATTTATTTGTCAAATACTTTGTGTGTAACATTATAAACTTAAAATAGCGTCTAGGTTTTTCCATTACACTGCAACTTTACAAATCACTTCAATGAAACTCTGTAAACAAAAATGACAAAGCAAAACCATACTTACGCTTTTAATAATAGAGCTCATGTACTTTTCCCAAATTTGGGCATTTATCTTTAGATTGTCTAGGTTTTGTGTTCTTAGGCTCAGTATCTCAGTCACGTCTGTTTGTTTTAGATATATTGAGTGAAAATACACTTAGTAAGGTTACCTAGATTTATTTTTTTGATGACGTTCCGGTTTCTTTACAGTTTCCATAATCGTAGCACGCGACTCAGTGTTTATAATATTATTAGTAAGGATAGTACCCTTGCGCAAGTAATAAATGTTCCGTGTTAAGGCGCCTGGGTAGGCACTCCTAACATCTCTGACATGCCTGTACAGAATGCTCGCCCGTGCACACCTCCTACTTCTTTGTACAATGCCGACCTTCGAACAAAGAAACCTTTTACATGTTATATAAAACCTTATTTAAATATTGTTCAATTCGCACCCTACCTGATTAATCAAGGAAATGGAAATTTGAGGAGAGGAAAGGAAAATAACAGAGTGCGAGGGAAGTGGAGTAAGATCACACGTTATGAAGAGGCCTCTCAGAGACGTGGAGGGCTTGTTAGAGGTACTTAGGCTGGAAAAAAACAACATATAAGGTATTGGAATAAAACAACTATTAACGGATTTAACTCGCATATTTTTATTTGCTGACGATTCGGATTCTTTACAGTTTCCATAATCGTAGCACGACTGAGCTGACAATAGCTTTAGCGTTAGACTATTAAATAATCCGATAATCCGAAATGTCAGCAAGTTAAATAAAATAAAAATACGCGAGTTAAATCCCTTAATTTCTTCATTCCAATGTGTAATAACCGCGAAAGCATCAGAAATTTTTAATAATTGTAATGTAGTTAAAAATATGTTAACAAAATAACTCTTTTCAGAGCAAAATTATTGAGTTGAGTATTCAAATATCATTATTATTGTTTCATTCCAATTATTTTTTTCATTAACTTTTCCAGAATTTGCCAGCAGCAATGTCATTACATAATATATAGAAATTAGAATCTGGATAAATGTATACAATCAGACATCAATCCGGCACGTATATTTATACGGAACCCAAAATAATTCAACCTTGCGCTCTTGACCGTGTTTGTTTAATTCTATTTGTATATCAATGCAAATTCAGCCGATTGGTATTTCTGGTACAGCGTCTTGCAAACTCGCTTATTTATATGAAGAGTTACTTAAAATGTAATTTGTTCACTTAAAGTGATTGAGTCAACAACTTTATATCTCAGATTTGAAATATTTGAAATTGAATTCGTAACTAGTCTTTATATATTACTAGCGGTCCCGGCAGACTTCGCCCCGCCCAGCAAAGAATCGATTTGACAGCTGTCATTATATATTTTTTTTCACTGGAACATGATAAAAAGTATCCTATGTCCTTCTCCTGGTTCTGAGCTACTTCCCCGCCAATTTTCAGCCAAATCAGTTCAGCCGTTCTCGAGTTATAAACGGGGTAACTAACACAACTTTCTTTTATATATATAGATTTTCATTTTTAGGGATCCGTACCACAAAAGGGAAAAACGGAATCCTTTATTATCCGTCTGTACATCTATGAAGATTTTTCTCAGGAACGCGTGAAAGTATCATACCTAATTTACATCAAACATGCAGGTCTACTGTTACTTAGTGGCGTAAAAAAAAAAACTTCTAAGCCAACGCAATAAAAATTATGCCGCAAATTGCCGCAAACTTTCATTGCTCGCAAGGGATCAAAACCTACAGTACTGCAGCACAGCTAAAGATGGTAATTTCTGATACTTTCGTGGTTATTAAACATTAAAACAATCATAAGGGTTATAACGTTAGATTTATCGTCAGTTCAGTCGTGCTGTGAATATGGAAAGTGTAAAGTTTTCGAAACGTCAGCAAATAAAATAAAATGCACGAGTTAAATCCGTTATAACTACTTCATTACAATGTGTACAAATAGTCTTATGACGTTGAATAAAGCTATGTCTATAAAGATCAAATAAAAAAACCACTGGTAAACACATACTCCGCTATAAAATCACCGTGATCTATACTAATATTATAAAGAGGAAAGGTTTGTTTGTTTGGATTGAATAGGCTCCAGAACGACTGGACCGATTTCAAAAATTCCTCCACTGTTGGAAAGCTACACTGTTCCCGAGTGGCTTAGGCTATAAAAAAGATGATCCGTGCGAAGCCGGGGCGGACAGCTAGTACCTTATATAATCGCACAACTAGATCAAAAAGGATCCGATTCCTTACAACAATTTCGCCTTTCCCGAAAAAGTTACTTTTTTTGAGTTAGTTCCCTTTAGATCTAGGGGTGCGATATGTATGAAGAATACTTCATCTTATCAAAACCTAAATTGAAATACCCCAAGGTATTCTCCTGTCAGTGGCAGTTAACAGTGAACATGTACCTAGAGAGTCTGTCTATTTCGGTGCGGCGCGGCGTGGGCGCGCGGGCGGGTTACCTGGAGGTAGGGTTGCCAACCGTACTCTAAAATAGAGTATTGTACTCTATATCATGTAGGTGTACTCTATAATCTAGAACACTAATAGAGTATGCTAAAATACTCTTTTTTGCTCAATTGTTACTATACCTACTAATGCCAGTCATGCAATATTATGAAAATCCATTATCAGAACAGCTCTTGGTTTATTTAAACTTAGATTTAGGATGCTTAGATTCATATAATTGCTTTAAAAAACAGGAAAAACTATTAGAAACTGCAGGAAGTACAAAAAAATACGTTTTTAAAGTAATAAAATAAAAAATACTCTTTTTTATAAGTCTGTACTCCTTATTTACCTCCCTTAACACCAGATATACTTTATCTTCTATATAAAAATAAGTCGGGTTTTCCTTCCTGACGCTATAACTCCAGAACGCAAGAACCGATTTCGCTAATTTTGGTCTTGAATTATTCGTGGAAGTCCAGGGAAGGTTTGTAAGTAGGGAAAATTTAAAAAACATCTTGAAAAAGTGTACAATCAACATCTTTCTATACCCCATAATAATATACAAAGTGGTTGACGGTAAGTGACAGAAGACTTTGACAGATCTTTGACGAGACAATCGGACGGGCAGGACGACGTCTGCCGGGACCGCTAGTTTCTTGTAATAAAAGTTGGCAACCCTACCTGGAGCCGCGGCGATTAAGGCAAACCGACAGTTAGTGGGCGAATGTTAATATAAGATCTTTATTTAATATTTATGATGTAAGTTCTGCCGCTTTGTTAATTTATAGGGTATTTTGATAATGGCGGGCGATTATTTGCCATTGTTGATGATTCAAGGTTTGGTTTAGCTTTCTGACTTCTAGGTGATTTAGATACATCTAAGGACTAGGTACCTGACAGAGCAGACTGAGCTGTCATAGTCTAACACTGATCTTCAGTGTTTACTTAAAGTTGGTTTTTGATATGCAGGAACCGAAGAATAGGCTTTTTGACAATGCGAAAAATAAAGTGTAAATTACTGTTAACAGTATAAATTAAGAGTTAAAAAATGATTATTCATTAACGTAATTTGAAAATAATGATTGATTTATTTAAAAATCCTTAAATAAAAATTACATTTTTTAAACGTTTGTCACGTGACACAAAACGCTCCTGCCCGCGACTTCGTCCGACGTCACATGCCCGTAAACTTTGTTTACCTAGTTGTGTTGCGCCTAGTTGTCAAACAGGCATGTGACGTCACCGACCTCATTGCGGCGCCATATTGTCAAAGTAGCGTTTTGGCACACTATTTAAATATTGAATTTTTAATTCGATGTTTTTCAGCTAATACATACCAGATTAAAAAAAAACAACTTTTGCTGGGTTCCTTAGACTCTACTACATAATATAAAATGGATTTTAAAAACATGTCAAATACCCTATTACAGAATTATTTTACTTTAATGTGTAATACCTAACCATAAAAGCATTTGAAATTGTTACTAATCTATACTAATTTAATAAAGGTAAAGTTAGTCTGTTTGTTTGTTTGGAATGAATATGCTCCTAAACGACTCGACCGATTTGAAAAACTCTTTCACTGTTGGAAAGCTACACTATTAGACTATTACCGAGTGACATAGACTATAATAATTTTAACGTTGACATTCACAAGTGCCTGTAAGAGCCTAGCCTGAATAAATGATTATTTGAGTTTGAGTTTGATAAAGGGACCCGGGCGAAGCCGGGGCGGGCCGCTAGTAACAAATAAACAGGGGTATTCGAACCCACGCCCTCACGAACGCCGTCCGCTCTTCTATCACAAAGCTATGACATCTCCAGTCATAAAGATTCTCTGAAGCAATAAAAATCTGAAAAGGTTTGATACTTAAAAAAACATTAAGCGCAATAATACAGCTTTTACAAACAAGCTCTTGTATCTAACAACTGCATGTGGAGTGCTAATAAAGCTGCTTTAACGCAACCTTGGAGCTTTAAGCTGTAAAAGGGCCCGTTATAAGTTTATTGACTCTTGAAAGTTACAAATCTACGGTTTCGTGTCAATTTGCCATTTCTTTTGGTTATAAAAATTTGATTTAGTCTTTCGTTTTTGGTGGCGAGTTTTTTATTACCTGAATAGTTCATTAGTTATTTTATTCATATTTATTTATTAGTTTATGGTTTTATTTACTGAAGTTATTTACAAAATTGATATTAATTAAAGTTTATGCGTAGATATGTTCATAATTGCAGAAAGAACTTAGTGATAACGTATTTATTTATTCCATACTTTATTGCACAAACCTAAAGAGAATTAAGTGTACAAAAGGCGAACTTAATGCCTTAAGGGATTCTCTACCAGTCAACCTTAGAGTCATACAAAAAGCTCATAAGTGCAGACAAAACAAAAATAAAGACATTGGAATGAAACAACTATAAACGGATTTAACTCGCGTATATTAATAATTTCTTATGCCTTCGCTGTTATTATACATTGGAATGAAACAACTTTAACACGTATTTCACGTATTAAATTTACACACAAAACTTTCAAGTATTTTATATTTCTTTTTTCGCGTATTTTAATTTTATTTCATTTGCTTACGTTTCGGATTCTTTACAGTATCCATAATCGTAGCACGACTGAGCAATACAAGACAATAGTCTAACGCTAAAATTAAAGACAGCTAAAATACCATAGGGGCCATTACTTGTCACCGGTTGAAAAAGGGTCCCGATAAGCGTGTGTCACCCTTTTGACATAAAGGCGCGCATTCATTGACAGTTAGGAATGGTATGTTGGTAGTATTGTGAGTAAACATTCCGGTATTACGCCATACGCCGCGCCGTCGCTCGGCCGACTGGTTCCGAACACAGACTAACCAGGACATAGTTACCACAGATGAAACACATCTTTGTTCTCGTTTGTAGGTTGCTATTTAATTATACCGGTATGAAATACCTACTTCATACGTTAGTGACACTGTGCCTATATGGAATGCACGCCCTTGATAGGTACTATGTTAAGCATAAAAACATGACTTATAAAAGATTGAACTGCCCGACTCCTTTTTTTACTGTTCTTAATTGTCTCTTTATCAAATAGCCAATAAATATTTTCAATTGCTTTGTTTATTTACTTTACTAGACTAAAAATATCTTAAAGAACAATAACATGAACTAAGGTATTGCTATTCCAGTGTTAGGTATGACTGTTAATTAAAGTTATTTTACCTGTTTACTGTCGTAAATATTTCATCAACCGTCAATTAATGGATTAAAAAATAAAATAATTGAGTTAAATCCGTTATAGTTGTTTTATTCCAACGTATATAAACTGTTATTAGATTCATCAAAAAGTTACCGACGTACTTAACATTATCATTTTTTAAGTCTTTAAAAAATAGGTATAAACAGTGAAAACATTGCCGCCTCACAGAGCAGTGTCCCGCCTGGCGCAGACTCGCCGCGCTCTGTGCCCCATTCTCTCAGACTCTCATGCCGCGCTGACCAAAGCGCACGTCTTTTTTATTTTTCTTTATTTTACTTACGAAACTATTTAGTTTACTCAAACCGCACGCAAAGAAATAAAATACTTTGTCTATGCTCAAACTCAAAAGTCAAGCTGCCAAAGCTATCAAACTTGTTCTTTTTTTGAAAAATAGTGAACGGTCAACTTTTTGACAGTGTTTTTTTTTAATCGAATCATATCTCTCGACCAAGGTGCTTTCGGATCTGCCTTCTTGTGTGTTTGTAGTTGTTTGGTGTTGTGTTGTTTTAAAAATGAACGGTGTTTTGGATACGGAGAGGGGAGAGGGGATCATTGAAAGGTTAGTTTTTTATTTTAAAAACAGTTTTTTCTCAAATTTAAAAACACAAAAATATATTTCGAATTTAATCATAAAATAAAATCTCTACCGTTCCCAACCTTGCTATTTATATTATTTTATTTTATAAAGAATAACAAATATAAAAACTGTGAACAAATTAATATTAATAGATTTTAAAGATTTAATAAACAAAACGATATGTATATAAATGATTTGTATTTTATTACCTTACTTCATAATATTCACCATTAAGAACTTACTATAGGTAAAAATGCTAATTAGGTAGGTACATATTCTATAATCCGGCTTAATTTATTTTTATTTATGAAAACAATAAAACTCCACTTAATTATCCAAACACATACATTTATTTTTAAATAAAAAACTTGTTTTACTAGTGCAACTTTAATTAAATCAAATAGTAATTACAAACCACTTCATTTATTAATAATTTCATTACGTAAAGTATTTTTCCTTAATGCATACATCATTTAGTATAGTATTTAATGTTAAATTAACGACTGGCATTAGTATGACCAACCTACCCATTTAGAAACAAGGTCGTGATGTTATTTCTAGAAATATTCAAAAATATAAATTTCATTTTATATTTTAACATAAAATTAATAATTCATTTGCGTATAAGAACATGTATTATGGTAATTACTTAACCTTTAGAGTTGACACGACAATACGTTTGAAGTCATAAAAATAAAATATTTATTTAATAATTTCTAATGCCTACATTGGAATGAAACAATTGCCTATGAACGGCGTTAGAATACTGTCAGCTCAGTCGTGCTACGATTATGGTAACTGTAATGAAAAAATAAAATAAAATACGCGAGTTAAATCCGTTACAGTTGTTTCATTCGTCGAATGTAGGTATATGTTGTTCTCACTTTTTCGTTAATTGCAAAAGGATAACAGTGGTCAAAAACCTTACGTGCTCAACTATGCTAAAAAAAACTACAAATCCAAATAAAAAGAGTTTTTTTTAATTTTTAAATCACTTGTTGCGCTACAAGTATTAATATAACATTATTATAAAGGACATTGATCTTTATAATTATGTTGCTAAGCATTTTTTCTTCTCTATGTTTCCTTCACCTCTAATTAAAAAAAACTTATATTTACTCGCGACATTTTTCCAGAAAAACATAACTATTAGCTGTTTATAATATAAACGTGTACATATTTAATTTATGATTTAACAAGCACTTGTTAATATTTAAATAGCACATTTATTGAATATTTACTGAGTTTCTTACGTAGCGTCTTTTTATATTTTTTTACATCAGACTCTGCCGCGCTGTATGCAAAGTATGTTATAATATAGGTACCTAATAGTTATTAGTGGAAACTAAACTTTTCGAAACGTCAGCAAATAAAATAAAATACGCAATCAGAAAATATGATGTCTCAAATCAGATTACGCAATGGAAATAAAACGATTGAAAAATGTATGGAATAGCGATGACGACTCAATAAATAAAACCAAATTCTGTTTAATCTAATACTTTCGGATGCCTTCGCGGTTATTACACATTGTAATGAAATACTATATACTATTAACTTACTCTTTAGCGTTAGACTATTGTCAGCTTAGTCGCGCTGCGATTATGGAAACTGTAAAGAATCAGAAACGTCAACAAATAACAATTAAAATACACGAGTAAAATCCGTTAATAGTTTCATATTTTCATTCCAAAATGTCATTTCATTTAACTATGAGCAAACCGGACCAATAAACCAAGTTCCTTCACATTTGTAAAATCACTATTATTGTAACTCCGTGAACATGCTGTTTGTGTGTGTGTTTGTAAATCAGTCACCCAGTGAAATCGGTCGGTTTCGGTCTCTAATCCAATTATAACGGTTCGCCTTGTATTAGAATATTTAGTAAACATACGCTTCTAAAACGAAACATAGGTAAGTACATCTATAATGTACCTATAGCAGATTTTAAGATTACGAAACTACTTATTGGAATAAAACATTTATAATGGATAGTTTCTGCCCGCGACTTCGTCCGCGTAGAACTCCTCCTTTTTTGCAGTCGGTTAAAAAGTAGCCTATGTTCTTTCTCAGGCTCTAGACTATCTGTGTACCAAATTTCATTTAAATCGGTCCAGTAGTTTTAGCGTGAAAGCGTAACAGACAAACAGACAGAGTTACTTTCGCATTTATAATATTAGTAAGGATAGTTGCTGCCCGTGACTTCGTCTGTGCACGATAAGTATCCCGGTTTTAACCCCTTTGGGGAGAATTTTCAAAAATATTAAAATTTCGATTAGTTTTATACCCAATAACGTCGTATCACTAAAATATATTTCGAAATTTCTTAAAAGTGTCAAGATGTCGACTAACATCTTAAGTATCTGCCATAAATTGGTAACTATACCAAAGAAACACTGACTTGAAGAAATATTTCCATATTAAAATCTTACCAGTGTTGGAGCAATTAAATTAAATAGTTTAATAAGTAAAACACTATAATAAAAGACCATACCAATATGGCAACATTGACGAAGTTTCCGACTTATGACAGACAAACGCGACAATATAACTATATCGACATGACAAGATGTCGACAATTCATCATAGGCTTTATCATATATATCCAAATTTGCCTTACAAATGAGCTCCCTTTGAAATGTAACTAATAATAATAATATGAAACATAATTAACATCGTAAAAGACGTATTGTGTTCAACAGCGCTATCTCAAACATAATATATCTCAGTCGATGTCAGAGGTTAACTAAATATAGCACACTTGTATATGTAGTTCACATAATATAATATTAATATTGAACAACAGAATGTTAATAATTTCTGATGCCTTCGCGGTTATTACACATTGGAATGAAACTTTAAACGGATTTAATCTTTTAACGTTTGACTATCATGGAAACTAGTTTTCGATACGTCAGCAAATTAAATAATGTACGCGAGAGAAATCCGTTTACATAGTTACCTATTTCATTCTAACACAATATTAAATGAAAACCGATCCTAATAACAAGAATTATTAAGTAATTCTTTGAATAATTGAAACAGCATTCTTGCATTCCATTTTGATATACCTAATCCAAGATAAAATTGTCTATTTCATTACCTTTACATTATCTGTTTTATTTGTATTATATGTACTTTTAGTATATATAAAAGTTTTAAGTAAATTAAAATTGTACTTACCTATAAATTGACTATGAAAAAAACATATCTACTCGTAACTTTTGAGTAATGATAGTCTTTTCGAAGAGCTAATTGATTCATACGATTTCTAGACAACTTTTAGGTTTTATTTTATCCTTACAACCATTATTACTCGTATCTATACTAATATTATAAAGCTGAAGAGTTTGTTTGTTTGTTTGAACGCGCTAATCTCAGGAACTACTGTTTCGAATTCAAAAATTCTTTTTTTGTTGGATAGACCATTTATCGAGGAAGGCTTTAGGCTATATAACATCACGCTGCGCCCAATAGGAGCGAAGAAACAGTGCAAAATGTGTAAAAAAACGGGGAAAATATGAAGCCTTATGAAGAATTACTATTCCACGGGGACGAAGTCGCGTGCACAGCTAGTTAACTATAATTCTTTTGTTTTTTTCTAATATTAGTGTAAAAACTTTAAATCGTTATAGTTTATTGACTTGAATTCCACGTTGATTACTTCACTAGAGTCATTATAACTTAATTACTTAGCTTTCAATCACCGATTAGACTGTAATTACCTAAAAGCTTTTAATACTGTATTCTACTTATTATTGTAGGCTCTATTTCAGTGTCCAAATAAGTCCCGAGTAAAACCAGTAAGATCCTTAACAAATTAAACTTTACTGTAGATACGTAATAATGCGGGTAAACAAGGGCGTGCATTTCATGTAGGCACAATGGTATAGATGTATGAAGTGCCTACCCTGACAGAATATATTCGCCACTGCACGCGCCTGCGGCTAAATCAGAAACATAAAAAAGTTTTTAAAAATATTCTATGTGACATATTAAATGATTTCCTTCATCAACGTCATTCAACGTCATCAAAAAACGCGAGTTAAATCCGTTAAAGTTGTTTCATTCCATGCGTGTGGATGTGTTTAGTAACCTCGCATGAGTAACGACATAGTCACGACTTGTATTAATATCAAATAAACACAACCTAATGTTTTTGGTTCACAATGGCTATCTTTGCGCACGATTTACTGTCGTTTTGTTACCATTAGCTTGTTTTCAAGGTTTTTGACTTAAATGACGTTGGTGTACATGTAGGCAGGGTAGGCACTGGGTAGGCACTCAGTTTTTAGCTCTCCATGCCCAAAGGGTAAAACGGGTTAGCTTGTGTTCAGGGATTTTCACTCAGGTGACGTGTACGTGCATGTAGGCAGGGTAGGCACAGGGTAGGCACTCCGTTTTAGGATACCGTACACATAGGGTAAAATCCTGAGGCTGGTCTGTCGCCAGGCTGTATCTCATGAACAGTTATAGTTAGCTGGTTGAAATTTTCATAGATGACGTATTTTAGTTAAAGCTATATAATAACATATATATTATGTACTAAAAAACAAAATAAAATAAATATTTTAGACAGTTCCCATACAACAAACGTGATTTTATTGCTATTTTTATAGACACACACACAAAAATTCGCGCAGATATGGTTCTGTACACCATTTCTACGCGAGTCTTTGTGTGTGTGTCGAAAGTGTTATTGCCTCACGTAGGATTTGAACTAGTGACCTCTAACTTCGTCTATATCGTGATAGAAGTGGCGTATCAACAGAAACGCGATACCACTTTTTAGAGGCTTCCCCGAAATACTTGGCTAATTGACTAACCAAGTAAATCTACTTTATTAGTATAAGGCTTTACTTAATCCAAATCCAATGTAACATTATATAATTACTAGCTTCTGCCCGCGACTTCGTCCGCGTGAAACTCCTCCCTTTTTGCAGTCAGTTAAAAAGTAGCCTATGTCCTTTCTCAGGCTCCAGACTTTCTTTGGACCGAATTTTATTTAAATCGGTCCAGCAGTTTTAGCGTGAAAGCGTAACAGACAGACAGACAGAGTTAATTTCGCATTTATAATATTTTATTATTAGTAAGAATAAGGATGTACTGGATGTACATAGGCTTAATGAAATAACATAAAACACTGGCTAAGTGCAAGTCTTACTCGCGCACGATGGGTTTCGTACTATCACTACATAGTGTAAAACAAAGTGGCTGTTGCTTTCTGTACGTCCCTATATGTATCCCTAAATCTTTAAAATATTTATTTATATTTAAGATATTTATTTATCTATATTTTATTACAAATTATTAAATTGTACTCTCTACCTTTTAACTTTTACACATATTTTTGTCTTACCTACGATATAACCTTTTATAATCTCTCAATCACCCAAAGGTTACCTGAAAGAGATCCCTTATAGGGTCTAGTTCGCCTTTGTACATCTATATTGATTTCGATCACGTATTTTTTTTCTTGTTGTACAATAAAGAGTTTACATACATAAAACTACGCAACAGGTTATAAAAAGGTTTTTTTTTATAAAATAAGAGTGATGCAAGAGGAATGTTTATAGCATCCCTGGAAGTCGAGGCGGGTCGCTAATTTTCTAAAAAATCGCATATTTTTTTATTGATTTTCGTTTCGTTCTTTCGCTATTATCGATCGGCACTTATCTAGGGGGGCAATTTTAATTTAATCTATTAAATGACATTTTGTGATGTGGTTTTATTTTGCACTTATCATTTTTTAGTAATTGGATAAACACGTTGTTATCGCGATGTACTTTGGTACTTTAATTAAAATTTTGCAACGTCTTGTTATCGAATTTAATAAAGTTTACAAATTATAATCTGTACTGTGTTTGCTTATTAAGAATTCTGTAACCAACCTAAAATTTGTTGTTTGGTTTAAAGTAATTGATATAAGTATAATACAGTCAGCCTCAGGTACAATATTAATTGTTCCCTTTTTTATATTAGTGCAAGTATTTTTATCATACGACTGTAGTAGGTAAGTAATTCAAATTTGCTATGTTTGTTTTACCTTATGTTATACAAATATATATAAAGTATTTTTATTTGTATTTTCCGTAACTATATACCTACTTTAAATTAAAAAATAGTAACCATGTCAAATATTTTAATCACCTACTACAACACGTCTCAAAATTTACTGAATAGGTACTGTATATCATTTTATACGTATTCATGCAAATAAATCTTTACTCAATTTATGTACAAACACGTAACACTAGTTAAAAATAAAAACAAAATAAAATGCACTAAAATGTACACGTTTATTCCATTTAGGTGGGCGATAGTTTGCGTATTTTATTTTCAAACCGCGACCTATTTGGTAGTTTTCAACCTTCGATTGAAACAAAGCTTTTCGAGTGTTTACAAACATACAGATATCACAGCTGTTTTATATGTAAAATGGGCATATGTGGGCAGTGAAAAATTCTACCATTACCGTCTGTTAGATTGGGTGTAGATATACTTTTGATATTAAAAGTAGGTGTATATTTTATTATAATGTACATATCATTATAATATGACTTTTTTATTATTTTTATCCTTTGTTCTTTTATTAATGTTTGAAATAGATATAAATTGGATCCTAATTCTCTTAGTCACAGTAGTAAATTTAACTATACGAAAATATAAACATAGTATGTACCAGGTACCTAGCATCTCGATGACAACAACTGTCAAATCGATTGATTAAGAGGATTGTGAACCTGTTAATTTTCATACAAAAGGCGATAACGTTTTACACCCAGTAAATGCACGCTAGATCTAAAAATAGATTTTTAGATGCTAATAAATTTTAGCGTAAGCATTATTTCTTAAAAATCAAAACGTACAGACGTAGTTTCTCATTATATCTACAACATATCCAAAAATTATAAAAATCTAACTATATTTACTGGGTGTAAAACGTTATCGCCTTTTGTATGAAAATTAACAGGTTCACAATCCTCTTAATGTAGCGCTGTTTTGCCGCGGAACCACGTCTGCCGGAACCGCTAGTTATAAAATAAAAAGAAATTGATGATAAATAAATAAAATGTAGTTGTGTCCTGGAGTCCATTCGTTCATATTTTTTGCGTAGAATCCTCCACAGAGGATTACAAATTAAAAAAAAATGAATTCCGTTAGTCATTTTCAAGTAACGCCGTGAAAAAGGGGTTGTCTATCAATACTAATATAATAAAGAGGAAAGGTTTGTTTATTTGTTTGGATTGAATAGGCTCCAATACGACTGGTCCGATTTGAAAAACTGTTGGAGAGCTACACTATTCCCGAGTGGCATAGGGTATAAAAAAAGGGATCCGGGCGAAGCCGGGGCGGGCCGCTACCTTTGTATATAATATAATACATTATATTATATACCTCCGATTGCCCAAAGCTGCAATCAATTACAGATTCTGAAAAAACTCACCTACATCCCTAGTTGAAACCCTTCATTACATCGAACACACGCCCTAGCCGGTAAACAAACAGAGCAGGCTTTTGTGCTCTGTAAACAAACGAAAAGGCCCCTTTTTGTTTGTTTACAATTGTTTGCCCAATGCAAGGCACTTTTACGCAGTAACGCGTGCCCTTTCATTTACAATTGTGACACTTTTGTGATGTTACAAATTGATTGTTCAATTGTATATTAAACAAAAAGAAGAATTGGTAAAAGGCAAAGGTAGTCAGGAAGCATATCTGCGATATTGTTGTCCTATCGTCAATTGATATGTCTTAAAGGCATCATTAAGTTTTGTATTTTTACTTTAGCGTGAGAATATCGTCAGCTCAGTCGTGCTATGATTATGGAAACTGTAAGGGTTCCGAAATGTCTGCCAATAAAATAAAATACGCGAGTTAAGCCAGTTTTGTTTTGTTTTAAGAATTTGCTATACTCGTATAAGGAATATTATGGCAAAAACGCTCCATCAACGCTTTTTTCTAAAAACAAGTAAAACACATTATGGTGCGCGGGCGCACAATTTATTGCCCCGTTTAATTGCGCAAGATTAATTATAAGACATGACGTCATAATGCGAGACGAACACTTGTGCAGATCAAATAAACATACATTGTTTATGTGTACATACATTATTCATTATTTTTTATTTCTTACCTACTATCAAGTACTTACGAAGTGTCAAGTAAAAAATATTTAACTAAGAAATTAATGAATTATTCAACGGATAATTAAAAGACATCTTAAATTATTATAATTTTCTATTGTCTACTTTTTCATTATATTCCTTACTAGCTGTGCCCGCGACTTCGTCCCCGTGGAATAGTAATTCTTCATAAGGCTTCATATTTTCCCCGTTTTTTACACATTTTCCACTGTTTCTTCGCTCCTATTGGTCGCAGCGTGATGTTAAATAGCCTAAAGCCTTCCTCGATAAATGGTCTATCCAACAAAAAAGGAATTTTTGAATTCGAACCAGTAGTTCCTGAGATTAGCGCGTTCAAACAAACAAACAAACTCTTCAGCTTTATAATATTAGTATAGATTACTTCGTTATATCATCTTTGCGGCGGTAATAATCTATTTGTGGGTAATATTTATGACCAATTCAATAATAATTACTTTATACATTGGATTTAAACAATTACCAATCAACTCGCATTTTAATTTTATACAGCCTTTGCATAATTATGAGTGTTCTTGTGGAGTTTCTTCAGCAATGATGTTTTCGAAGCACTTTTTACTTATTTGATCGTATTTATATTTACTTGCATCATATTTTCTTATTTATTAAAGACTCGAGACGACGGCTGAATTTACGTAATGAAATCTCGACGAATCTAGTTTCATTGAAACTTTATTCTATGCCCTAACCTAATGCCATCAATTCTCGTAACTTTGTTTCGAAAAAAACTTTGTTTCGGAATAAAAAGTGTTACATCGATCGCCCTCACTCTCCTTAGGGAATGAATTTTAAGAAAACTTTGACCACATTTTTCATTAATGCCATCTTAAAATATACGAAGTTCAAATAAGTACCTGAATTCTTCAAAAGATTAAAAGAGTTTATAAATAGCTGTTATAAGGTAGCAAATGCTGGAATTCCTAATAACATTCTTGCGCTTCAAGTACGTTAAAAGGCTTATTAAGATGTACAAGTTGATTATAAGTAAGATATAGGAACTGATCATAGGATCAGTTTACTGGAGCCCAAATCCTCGTTTAAAGCACTTTACACGGTTACAAGTTTTTTACAAGAAAACATAAAGTAGTCTTGAGACTGCTCATCTACAAGTTGATTATAAGTTATATATAGGAGTAATTGGTCCTATAACTGCGCGCAAATCCTTGTTTAAAGCACGTTACAAGTTTCTTATAAGGAAACATGATGAAACAACTTTAACGGATTTAACTCGCGTATTTTATTTTATTGGCTGACGTTTTGGAGCCTTTACAGATTCCATAATCGTAGCACGACTGAGCTAACAATAGTCTTATGCTGAAGTCTATGGATGTCTAGTAGTCACTTTCACTAAATCCGTAAAAGTTGTTTCATTCCAATGTATAATAACCGCGAAGACATCAGAAATTATTAGGAAACATGAAGTCTCGAGAACGGGAGTACTGATTTTGCACGTTTGAGGTTCCCAAAACATCAACGGGAATCCTGTCAGGTACACTTTTAATAAAATTACGGAACGTCTTAATTACTTGAGTTAATTGTAAAAGAGTTTCGTTGATTAATAGAGCCCCCAGCGGAGAGTTAATTAATAACCCCCTAATTATCTTGCGATGGCAGCCATAAGTCTATAATTACCTATTAATGCAATAATTACGGATGAAAGGTTTTTATGTTCCTGACTGAAGTATGAATAATTTAATAAAAATTGATTTACTTTGAAGTAGAAGGAAATGGTATCTGCTTACCAGAGAAAATAGGTACCTAGTATAATATACTCTAATCTATACTAATATTATAAGGCTGAAGAGTTTGTTTGTTTGAACGCGCTAATCTTAGGAACTACTGGTTCGAATTCAAAAATTCTTTTTTTGTTGGATAGACCATTTATCGAGGAAGGCTTTAGGCTATATAACATCACGCTGCGACCAATAGGAGCGAAGAAACAGTGGAAAATGTGTAAAAAACGGGGAAAATATGAAGCCTTATGAAGAAGTGACAGAAGACTTTGACAGATCTTTGACGAAACAATCGGACGGGCAGGACGACGTCTGCCGGGGCCGCTAGTGTACTATATTATAGTACATTAGAGTACCTGCCTGCACTACACTAAATCATAATTTAAATTTATTCTGACTGAAAAATATGATTAAATTATCTGAAGTTCTAGTTTAAAATATAGGTTTACTTCCTAAGTATTTTATTTAGTAATCCTTAATTTGAAAAACATAAAGGAAGAGTTTAATAGTTACCTTCGCGGTTAGTTCATTACAAGGAACAGTTTATTTGATACCCAATTACACCTATTTTAATAATTCGCTTATTTTTTTTTGTCTATCATATCGTAACGGCCATTTTATAAAACAACTACTCGAATGAATGAATGATAACTGGAAGATCCAATCAGTGATAAGTTCTTGTATTGTTTTATCTATACTACCTAACTATATTTACAACCTTTTATGTGCAGTGAAGTGCATACATTGCAAGTGCATTGTGCATAGCTTACTATCATAAAATGCAGTTTCACCGAAATGCACGGATTGATATTTTAAATTAAAAACGTGTGCATATCGCAATGCACACTGCATCGCTTAATGCAGCGTTAGCCGTATGAAATGCATTCCCAGGCATGCATAGTTTACGACTTGCAATCGATAAAATTATTAAAAAGCAATTTTTTCTAGCTGAGTTAGCGACATACCTACCATAAATTTTGCAATACTTACTTAGAAAGGTAGGTATTATAAATTGTAAACATGACGTTAGAAATAGGAAAACTAAAACTGGTCAAATTCGAGTCGGGCCCGCATACAAAGGGTTCCGTACCAATTACCATTAACTATAAACATTACCTACAGAAAAATCATTTTTCTTGTATGGAAGTCAGGCGCGTGCAGTGAGGGTCGCGCATGTACTAAGTCAGGGTAGGCACTCTATACATTTATACCATTGTGCCTATGAAATATTTGTTCGTCTGTGCAAGATCATGTATATCAGCCATACTTAAGTTATAAATGCTGTAACAAACAGAAACACAGATTATATTATAGCCTGCCAGCCATTTGAAGTACTTACTAAACATTTTTTATAAACTTTTATTAATTTTCGAGTATAACTTCGTATTCCGTCTAGTAATATATTGTATTAAGTACAGTACGTAAAGCTTTCAAGTGAGCAACATTCATAAAACGTTATCTTCGCGTCCCTTCTGCTTTGAATTACAAACTGCAATGTACAATATACTTATAGACAATGTAAACTCGCTCTTACTCCCTTGACAATAGAAACGAATACTTGAACAATATCCCGCTGCGATATATTAGGTGGACTGTACACAGCTGTGACCAGACTTCTTGTCTGTGTACAATGAACATGTGTTGTACATGTTTAGTATAAAATGTACCTACGTCAGTTTGTTCAATGCTTGGTGAATTTTATGAACCGTTTTCACATGCTGAGACTAATTGGCAAGGGCGTGCATTCCATGTAGGTACAAAAGTATAAATGTATGGAGTGCCTACCCTAACGTAGTACTTGCGTGAGCCTCACTGCACGCGCCTGCTAATTGGTAATCCATAAATACGTCACACGCTATCTATATTTTTGTCTAAGGTAATGATAAAACTTACTATCTTGGCAAGTTGGCATACATCGCGAGAAATCTATTTTTTTTACATTTGACCTCGTATTTTTTTCCAAATACCAGAACGATGGGGAGTTTTCAGAGTTTATTTTTAACTAGCGACCTGTCCCGGTTTTACTCGTGTGCTATAATCTTTTCTCTCGAACCACTCAATCTATTAGAAAAACTGCTTTAAAATCCGTTGCGCAATTTTAAGGACGGAGACAGCGACAGCGATTTTGTTTCATACTATGTAGTAATTATATTTTAAACAACTTTACTAATTTCCAGCGTTTAAGAACCCTTGAATGTCTAAGTCGACCGGATTAACTGTATAAAACTTAATCATATGCCTATTATATTAGTATACGTAAGTTTACATATTTTAGCTCTAATGGTGATAATAATAATTTAAATAGTAAATAATTTAAATTTGAAAATAACATTATAGACGCAGCGCCTACAAACTATTTTTTCTGTCCTCCGGCCGGAAAGCGCCAACTTTGTGGCCGCTGCGCTCAATGAAATTGCCGCTTTCTGGCTTCGTCGAACAGAAAAATAGTATACTGACCTCGGCCAGTCGGACGACAATTACATGTGATCTGAAACTTTTTTTATTTTACTGGCCTTGGTGCGTAATGTACTATTGCAAACAATTGTTTTCACCACAGATTTTAAACCATTCAATAATACTTGGCCAGTGCTTCAGTTAAAATTTTCAACCCTTTTTTAATTTATTAGTTTACGACTCGGGTTTTCAGCTAATATTTATTCTGCACGAATTGTAAACTCAGTGGAGCGGCATAAAG
Organism: Polylopha cassiicola; assembly: GCA_038024825.1. NCBI lineage: Eukaryota > Metazoa > Arthropoda > Insecta > Lepidoptera > Tortricidae > Polylopha > Polylopha cassiicola. The sequence goes on from CP149062.1 coordinate 9,586,645, forward strand.
CCAAGAATGCGAAACGTTTTCACATATTTATGTACTAAGTATGTACGAATTGAAAACAATGCCGGGCCCTTTGAAGTACCTTCTGCGTCCTAAACAAAGTTACAAACAATATCAGGGCGTTTATTCGGAGAGCTGACAGCTTATGTGTAAACAATATAGGCTTTATTACAGCCAAATAAGATTTGTCTTGACAAAATAATGGGTTTTCACTGTTAATAAGATGTAAGCAAAGAAATGCCAGCAAATAAAGCTCATTTGACAGATACCGTATAATTGACAGCTGTTCAACCAGTGAGGTTATTTTTGTAACGGATTTCAAATGAAACGATGTATGGAAATGAGTCTTTTCAAACACTGTCAAGTGATTATGATTATGAGGTATTTAGTATTTTTTTTTGATAATAAAGCTAGGTTTTAGATTCGACTTGTTTAAAGGTAGGCTAGACTATATGTTTGTTCGACGATAACTTGAGTATTGCTGATCCGATCTTTATGAAATTTGTCAAGTTACTAGATGACCTTTACAGAATTTTCAAGTTCGAATATGAGCGTCGTCGGATAAGAGGTTACAATTAGAATGAAACAACTATTCACGGATTTAACTCGCGTATTTTTATTTTATTAAAAAAAAAAATGCGCAAAATGTAACATTAGTATTTCATAATTCAGAATAGGGTAGTTTTTCAAAATTTGTAATTTAAATATAAGGTAGTTTGCATAACTGTAAAAATCACTTTAGCGTTAGACTATTGTCAGCTCAGTCGTGCTACGATTATGGAAACTGTAAAGAATCCGAAACGTCAGCAAATAAAATAAAATAAAAATACGCGAGTTGAATCCGTTAATAGTTGTTTCATTCCAATGTGTAATAACCGCGAAGGCATCGGAAATTATTAGGTTACAATTATATTACAATTTTTCAATTGGAATGTGACAATTAGAACGGAGTTAAAACTCTCGTATTATATCTAACACTGAAGTAAATTAAGTATTAGACTATCATCAGCGAATGTAAAGTTTCCAAAACGCCAGCAAATAAAATACGGGAGTTAAATCTGTTATAGTTATTTTATTCCAATGTGTAACAACCGCGAAGGCACTAGAAATTATACTGTAAAATTATTTCTATTAGAGTTTTCTGTGTCGCCGTATGACAAGTATTTGGCGCGTGTTTCCTGATTGGAAGTGCTGCAAACTGTTGAAATTTTCACAATTTTCTAAAGAATATTGAATAAGGAAGTTATTGGCGCTTGCAGCCGCGGGCAGTGATCGATGCTCTCTAACTTAATTTAGGTGTTTCTTTGAGTTTTGAGTAATTTTCAATTAAATTCAACATGAGCTTCAATAGCACTTTTTTCTTTGAGGTTTTTCCACGTAATCGATTTTGATGCTTTCACGGTTATTACACTTTTTAAACTTTTTTTCGGCGTGATATATTATTACAAATATGTATCTATATCAAAATTATATCAATAAGCACATACTTAGATACCTAAATATTTTCTTAAACTACTTTCCATTTTATTTTCTTCTTTATAATGTGTAAATCTTCTTAGTTATGTAATAATATGTTTATTAATGTAATCAACATAAAAAAATAACTATAACTTATAGTTTTTGTTGTTCATACTAAGATTTTAAATAATTTTACATACTTTATTTTTCAAAAAGGTAGAAATAATTTAATTTGCATGAATTTAGTAATAAGGTAAAAAGTAAAAATCATAAGCGTGTGTTCAAAACAAGTATGTTAACAAAAAAAGTGTATCTACCGTGTGCCTACCCCTGCGCCTACACACACCCGCCGCTGCACGCGCCAGGATACAGTCAACATCAAATATATCGGAGCTCGCTCCAACGCTCGTGACAAGACACGTGTACCCATTTATTAAAGCACCTTCTCCGTAACAATATATTTGACTCTGACTGTACACAAGCTTTACTCAGTTTGGGCCTAAATAAATTTGATCTTAACTTGTCTTTATTTATGTTGTATTTTTATTTCACAGGTACGTGGATTAACTTTATCTGCATTGAGTTGGAAAGAGACTAAGGTAATTCATTCAAAAATATGATCTTTACTTTTACCTCACCTTGATCTAATCTCTAACGTCGTGCTACGATTATGAAAACTGTAAAGAACCCAAAACGTCAGCAATTAGAATAAAATAAAAATAAGCGAGTTAAATCTGTTAATAGTTGTTTCATTCCTAGATCTACCTAGTCTTGTAATGGTATGAACTGTCCAAAGACATATAGATTTTACTTAATATAATCTAAGCTACATTATATATTATATTCTGGAAAAGAGGAGCAAAGTACCCATTTGCGTGCGACCGGTGAGAAATAAATCACGGCAGAGATAAATCAGTCTTTGACCGGGACTACTGGGAACGATATGTCCAAAAGTTTAACTGGAAGAGATCTCCCTAGAGATAAGACCGCCTGTATCATCAGCGGAAGTATGTAGGTATATTTACATATATAATAAAGCAACTGATATAATATGAATGCAACTGAAAACGATGCTTAAAAATTTCCGAAATTCTACCCGTAAAAAGGGGGGCAAATTTTGTATGACACAACATGATTTCTTGGGCCAATCTTTTTTAATTTTGTATAAACATTCTTCAACAGAATTAATGGAAGTCATTTTTCCTATTTTATTAAAATTCAACCCGTAACGGGGTTAAAAAGTAAGCGACAAAAAGCTTCTAATAAACTTGCAAATAACTCAATACGTAAGTACCTGGTGATTGAGAAACCGGTCGTGTAATAAGTAGGTCCTCTATCGCTTCTCTAAATCACAATTAATGATCTAGCACAGTTATCTGTATAAAAACGACGCGTCTGCGCCGCTGCGCCCGCGCCGGTCGATGACTCGCGACCGATGCGCAAGAGATCATGTGTTAATAACATCGTCTTTACGATCCATTCCTCAACAAATGCTGACAATGGAATAAAACAATTATAACGAATAATGATATTTGTACCAAAACGACATTTTATTAATTAGAATGAAACAACTTTAAACTGATTTAACTCACGTATTTTATTTTATTGGCTGACAAGTTTGTTTGTCTTATGCAGATTCCATAAACGTAACACGACTGTTGATATCAGATCTTATGCATCTAGGATCGAGAACTACACATCGTGTTTACGAGCATATCCATTATTATCCATTCTTAAACAAATGCTGACAATGGAATAAAACAATCATAACGATATTTGTTCCTAGACTATATTCATGATAATTTCTGTTGCCTTCGCGGTTATAATACATTTAAATGAAACAATTATAACGGATTTAACTCCCTAATTAATCTTTGCTGACGTTTCGAAAACTTTACAGTGCCCATATTCGTAGCCCGTCTGAGCTGACGATAGCCTAACGTTAAGTTTAGCGTTTTTTTTATTTATTTACTATATTATACACGTTTCTTCTTGAATCATTGTATCTATTAAAAAAACCGCATCAAAATCCGTTGCATAGTTTTAAATATCTAAGCATACATAGGGACAGACAGACAGCGGAAAGCGCCATTGTTTTATATGTACTATGTAGTGTTGTATCTTGGAACTTTGTATGTACAAGTTGTGAGAAATCAGAGCGTCACGGGAGCGGCGCCGCATATTGATGGGGTTCAATCCCGGACTGTGGCACACTTTCCGCTATTTTGAATATCACAGCTTATAAAGTTCAGACACTAGGGCAAGAAGAACGTGCGGTCGTCAATTTACATTGATAAGACTTCATCGTGTAAAAAGATATTATCGGAATATCTAATGTAATAGGTATGTATACGCAATAAGTTCTGAAGCTCTTGTGGTTATTACACGTAGAATAAAATAATTACAACGAATTTAGCTCTCCTAATTTTTTTTTATTCTGTTTTATGTTGTTAGTGTGTGTTATAAATTAATAAGCTTTTCTCCATATTAGCGGAAATTCAGTAACCAAACCTAAACCAAACATCATAAAGTACCATAAACTAGGTACTATAAAGTAAACGAACGTACCAAAATGTACTTAGGTATGTATTTTATTTATTAACTATAAAAATTACCCAGCATGAAGTATGTGGATGAAAACACGTAGGTTACTTATTTAAAGAATTATTGACAAACTAGCTGACCCAGCGAACTTCGTACCGCGTATACTTACAGTTTTTTTTTTTCATTTTTTTTCAAGTTTTCTCACCTTTTTAACCTTCCCTGGAGTTCCACAAACATTTTAAAACTAAAATCAGCCAAGTCGGTTCAGCCGTTCTCGAGTTTTAGCGAGACTAACGAACAGCAATTGATTTTTATATATATAGATTAATGATAAATGGAAACTTCAATAAAAATATCGAAAGCACCAAAATGTATTAAAAATAGAATATTCAAGAAATTACATACAAGAAGAATATATCCAGTCGGCTGGATTAATGTAAATAAATGTCATGAAATATTAATTTATGCAACAACTCACCGAGAAAATAATTAAGTGTCGAACTCGATCACAACCGCACTCGAGATAACTAGACGCCCATAGAGAATATAAATAATTAAAATTGTAATTCCAACATGAATTCATAATGAGAGTGTAATTAATTTTCGTTAATCACGAACGGTATAAAACAAAGTCGCTTTCCGCTTTCAATCCGTCCCTGTGTATGCTTATATCTTTAAAACTACGCAATGGATTTTGATGCGTTTTTGATGCCCGTAAGGTTGCTCCCATACGAACATGTTTTTATTAAATAACTAGCTTTTGCCTGCGACTTCGTTCGCGTGGACTTCAGGTTCGTCCCGTCTAGTCTAGTGTCAAAAATTGTAGCCTATGTGTTATTCTGATGTATAAGCTATATTGTGGTAAAGTTTCATTCAAATCCATTCAGTAGTTTTTACGTGAAAGAGTAACAAACATCCATACATCCATACTTACAAACTTTCGCCTTTATAATAGTAGTAGGAAGTAGGATGTTACGGAACCCTTGGTGCGCAAGTCCGACTCGCAATTGGCCAGTTTGTTTTTACTTCTGAAGTACCTACAATTTCAATATTTTTAAAATAAAGATAGTTTAGAAAATGAAGCGGTTCTCAGTTCACCCATATTATGATGTCAAACGAAAGAACAAAGTAATTTATAACAGTCTAGTAGTTTTGTAAACAGGTTTGCGGACTGTGTTGTCAACAGTCGAGGCTATTTTTAAACACGTCGAGCGATCGGTCGATCGATTAGTGATAATACATATTATTCAAATTAGTATTGAGGTGCTTATCTTGAACATCGAATAGTCATGTTATTTTGTTCTCAGTACCTACTTAGTATTATAGTCATTATTAGTCATTTTAGTAGGTACCTACAAAATGACGTGGGCGTTGAACAAGAAAGGATTTACCTAAATCCTATTCCTAAGGGGGTGAAAAAGGGGGGTAAATTTTGTAAGCGACAATGTAAATCTTTGATCCAAACTATTGGAAATTTAACATATTACTATACTTTCTTAAACAAAGTTGACGGAAGACGTATTTTGTTTTTTATTGAACTTCACCTCCTAATGGGGTTAAAATTACGCTGACGAAGTCACGGGAAATAGCTTGTCTTTGTATGAGTACAAAGTTTGATTAGTTTCGGTTGACCCGGAATATAAATTTAGTCGTAAAGGTTGACAGGTACACAAGTTAATAAATTTCACGTCAATCGCTGTATAAAGGTGTTTGCTCTTATGCAGCCTTTGTATACCTTATAAGACCTTAGAGCTGCTTGGTTAGCAATCAGCATTTGTAATAGTATGGTTTATATGGTCCTCCAGCCTATGAATTGTCAAGTCGACATATTGTCATGTCGATATCGTCTCGCGGTGATTTGTCAAAAATTGGTAACGTTGTGAACAACAAGACATATTGCCATGTCGAAGTCTTCTCTTATTTCTTCATGTTGACAACGAAACAATCTCGACACGACAAACCCTTTCAACAACGTGCTTAATATTACGTCGACATAATGTCAACTCGACAGTTCATCATAGGCTCGTGGTACAATTTTTGACGATCTACCAAAATAAATATCTTTGAAGGATGCAGAACAGTTGATCTAGCTGCAAACTAAGCAAAACTTAGTTTTATATGGTAAATAATTAAATATATATAAGAAATCCAAGATTCAGGAAAAGCGTTATGAGCACTAGTCTCCTACTACTGCCCCTAGCAGGATTGGAACCCACAACATCCGGTTTCGCAGTCAGTGGTTAGTGGCCACTAGACCCACACTTTGGTGGCAAGTGTAGTAGGTAGGCAGGATGACCTACAGAATGTTTTGCTAAAGTTATGCAATATGAACTCTATGACGATAGAAATAGGAAAGATGACACGATAAACACAAGGACAGAACGACACGAGTTCATGCCTTGACCTTTATAAGTTTATCTGTTCTAAACAGACATGTGACTGTTCTTGTGCGTTCTTTGTTTACATCTATTCATTGGAAAATTATTTATAGTTTGGAATGAAACAACTATTAACGGATTTAACTCGCGTATTTTTATTTTATTTTATTAGCTGACGTTTCGGATTCTTTACAGTTTCCATAATCGTAGCACGACTGAGCTGACAATAGTCTAACGCTAAAGTGATTTATACAGTTATGCAAACTACCTTATATTTAAATTACAAATTTTGAAAAACTACCCTATTCTGAATTATGAAATACTAATGTTACATTTTACGCAAAAAAAATAAATATTATACATTACAATTAAAACCTAATAGGGGGCGTTACTAGCGCTTCGGAAAGACCATCATTACTGAGAAGAAACGCCGCAAGAAACTCAGTAGGAAGTCGCTGGTAGGACACTTCTATATTTACAATGAAAAAATAGCGAGTTAAATCCGTTAATAGTTGTTTCATTCCAATGTCTAATAACCGCGAAGGCATCAGAAATTATTATTTATAGTTCTTTATTCTTTTCGTTAATCTTCCTCTTCATCTGTTTCCACTATTCTTGGATGGGATTGGGTTTCCTATCTAGGATTATCCAAGACAAAAGTGACGAAACTTGACGCAACTATGGGTTCTGACCCCGGAACAACTATGGGTTCTAACCCCGAAACAACTATGGGTTCTGACAATTATCTGCAATTGAGTTCCTTTTTAGGGCTCGTTTTTAACTATATTACTAAACCAGGTGACTAGACATAGTTAGTTGATGGTGAAGGTTAGCTTGACGTGAGTTTAATAAGAAGTAACCTGAACAGACCGAACTTACAAAGAGGACCCGTTCACCAGTATAACGTGTATATCAACCATCACCTCCCTCAAACATATTAGAGCTAATAATTTCTGATGCCTTCGCGGTTATTACACATTGGAATGAAACAAATATTAACGGATTTAACTCGCGTACTTTTGACAGTCGTGCTACGATTATGGAAACTGTAAAGAATCCGAAACGACAGCTAATAAAATAAAACAAAAATACGCCAGTTAAATCCGTTAATAGTTGTTTCATTCCAACATATTAGAGCTGTAAAAAGCCGTTTATGTGAGCGTAATATGCTCAAGCACCTATTCACTCTATTTTCATAAAACTTACATAAATATGTCTAAAGCCTGGTAATTACCCTCGTGGGGGTAAAACTTGTATCTCATGGCAACAGTAGTTGTCTCGAACGTCAAATTTCAAGACAAGTCTGAACACAGCGTAAAATCAGTGACCCTAGTTAGGTCATAAGGGTAACGGAACTAAGAGGTTAAGAACCACTGGTCTAGAGTTAGTCGTTTATTTTCCACATAAATCTCCAAGTCTATTATTAATACGGTTCTATGTGATCTGAGAGCCGCGTGGGAGCTGTAAATAGACGGCGATCGATGTTAATTGTAGACTTCCGATACAAGGAAATTAGGTAATCTATGCAGATCACGTTAACTATGCGGTGTGTGCGTGTAGTAGTGACTACGTATAAGACATTTCACTTGTTTTACACACACATTCAAGTAACATAAATATTAAAGAAACATTAACTGTAACTAAGATATACAGTTGTATATCTTATTTAGAGTTAATGTTTCTTCGAAGAGTTCTTCGGCGGTTTTTTACTTTTCATTTTCATCTTTAGTTATATATAGATAGATGCGTGTGTTTATATTATTTAATATGTTTAAAAAGTTATTAACGCGTTCCGTTTTAGCATTTTTAGAAGTTAAAAGGTATTTCTTTCTATGCATCTATGTTGAAGTATTTTTTGTTGTTAATCCGCCCGACAATCGACACTATAATAAAGTACCTATTCTAAACAGAACTGTTAGGAATTATTTTCAATTAAAAAATATATAATGTGTTGAAGACTTGTAACGTCCCTATGTCATAATACCCAGTACATACAGGTTCTACAATAACACAAGCTTGCCCAACTGGATATTCCCGTTCCTTTTCAAACAGGAGGTAGGTCATGACATCTACAATCTCTTATTGTGATTCGCTTTAATACCTAAAATTAACTGCAGGGTTGTTTATGCCATGACATTGTATTTGTTCAGTTTAGCAATTCAAGATTTGAAACTACTCTTTAATTAGACAGAACTGTCGAAACGAACAGTTTTTAAAACATTTTAAAAGCGTCACAAGTGTCGACTTGTTTATATTAACATATAGAAACACCGCGTATAGATTAAGCTAGACTTAGAGCGATACGAGCCATAGCTAGAGTGACATTTACAGTTAGAGCTAGAGCCGGACCAAGAGCAAAAACAAGAATTAGAACCAAAACTGAAACTAGAGCTGTAGCTAGAACTAGAGCCGGAGGTATAACTAGAGCCGGGGCTAGGACTAGAGCCGGAACTAAACCTAAAGTTGGAGCTAAAACTAGAGCCGATACAGAACTAGAGCCGGAGCAAAAAATAAAGCCAGTTCTAAAACTGGAGCCGGAGCTATAACCAGAGCCGATATAGAACAAGAGAGCAGGAGCTAGGACTAGAGCCGGAGCTAGGACCAGGACCGGAGCTCTAGTTATATATAGGCTCTAAAACTAGAGCCGGAGCTAGTACTAGAGCCGGAGCTAGGACTAGAGCCGAAGCTCTAGTTATATATAGGCTCTAGAACTAGAGCCGGAGCTCTAGTTATATATAGGCTCTAGAAATAGAGCCGGATCGAGTACTAGAGCCGGAGGTAGGACTGGAGCCGGAGCTAGACCTAAACCTAGAACTAGATCTAGATTAGCTAGAGCAGACAACTAGAGCACTCCGCAAACAATGTCTTCAGTGTAGATACTTACTACGGCTTTTGTCTCTGTACGCAATACAGTTAATTATCTCGCGAGCTGCAATTAGCCACTCTGCATATTATTATGTCTAAATTAACAATGTATGAAGCCTTTGTACACTAGTTAATTTGATCATATTATGAAACTAGCGTCCCGCCCCGGCTTCACACGGGTGCTATAAATATAACCTTATAATTAAACCTTCCTCTAGAATCATTCTATCAAAAAAAACCGCTTTAAAATAATTTGCGTAGTTTTAAAGATTTAAGCATATAGGAACGTACAAACAGCGACTTTGTTTTTTACTATGTAGTGATATAACTTAACCTAAAGTATGCATATTGAGGGCATTAAAAATACGTGTTCACATTACTGAGAGACTTTAGCGATAGATAATGTCAGCTTAGTCGTGCTGTGATTATGGAAACTGTAAAGAATCCGAAACGTTAGCAAGTAAAATACGCGAAACAACTATTAACGGATTTAACTCGCGTATTTTTATTTTATTTTAATTCCTGACGTTTCGGATTCTTTACAGTTTCCATAATCGTAGCACGACTCCGAAATCCGTTAATAGTTATTTCATTCCAATGTGTAATAACCGCGAAGGTCAGAAATTATTATAAAAATACGCGAGTTAAATCCGTTAATAGTTGTTTCATTGTAATGTACTGAGAGACTTGTTGATTATTTTATTATTTACTTACTCAAGAAGGCTGTCACCAGTAAAAGAATAGACTATAGCGCAATCAGCCGTAATGCAATCATAGTGTAATCTCAGCCTTGTGAGTAATGAATGAAATATTTACAACGCCGCCCGCCCCCGGCGGCCGCATCCCGCCCGCCCTGCCGGCTCCGTGTTATTATAGTAAAAGCCTATTGCACAAAGCCCGTGATTTATTTATGTGCATACGTGTTAGTTCCGCGTAAACTAATTTCAAGTTAATTTGTGATGCTTTCTGATTTACACAGTGGAATACAACAACTATAACGGATTTAATTTGCGTATATCTGTTTATGATGACGCTTGGAATACTTTACAGTTCCCATATTCGTAACAGACTTAGTTAAAGATAATCTAAAATTGACGGCGCTTGTCTAGTGGGCCGAGCTTTGTTTAGTTTGGAACTAGATTAAATTATATACACATATTTTTTTCAATTCAGTATGAAATCGAATCAACCCATTGTATTCTTTATTTGGTTTTTATATCAAAAATATCAGTTTAACTCTTCGTACATAACTACTTAAATAAATTATATTTTATATACGCATACTTTTATCTAATAATTTCTTATGATTTATACCTAAATCGCTTTAGCGTTAGTTAGCGATTATGGAAACTGTAAAGTTTCTGAAACACCAATAAAATAAAATACGCGAGTTAAATCCGTCTATACCTATTTGTTTCATTCCAATGTATAATAACCGCAAAGACATCAGAAATGATATCGTTTCTAGTTGTTTCATTTTAATCTATACTAATATAATAAAGAGGAAACTTTTGTTTGTTTGGATTGAATAGGCTTCAAAATGACTGGCCGATTTGAAAAAATCTTTCACTGTTGGGAAGCTACACTATTACCGAGTGACATCTACGCTAATATGATAAAGAGGAAAGATTTGTACCTATTTTTGTAAGTTTGTATGTTTGTAATGAATAGGCTCAAAAACTACTGGACCGATTTTAATAATTCTTTCACTGTTGGGAAGCTACATTCACCCTGAGTAACATAGGCTAAAGAATATTTTGAAAAAAATTAGGGATCCGTGCGAAGCCGGGGCGAACCGCTAGTAGGCTATAAAAAGAAGGGATCCGTGCGAAGCCGGGGCGGATAGCTAGTGTATAATAACCGCGAAGGCATCAGTAATCATTCCGTTTATAGTTGTTTCTTGCCAATGATACTTTTATCTGCTGTGGTATTTAAGTGTGAACCAGCTTACTCGGTTGTTGTGAAAAGGGCGCCACTAGAATTACGGCTACTAACGATGTTATTGTGATAGATGGCTTGCTGTCCGCCAGTTACTTCCAGATTACACTTTAATACTGTTTACCAATTTATCGCCTTATTAATTAGTTCTTGTATGTATATAATTACTAGAAGTTCACCCCGCCTTTGCATAGATTCCTAATTTTTTTCAAAACTTAATGTCTATGTCACTCACGAATAGCGTAGCTTTCCAACAGTAATAGTACATTACGCACCGAGGCCAGTAAAATAAAAAATGTCTCAGATCACATGTAATTGTCGTCCGAGGCGAAGCCGAGGTTGACAAAAATGTGATCTGAGGCTTTTTTATTTTACTGGCCGAGGTCAGTAGGTATACTATTTTTCTGTTCGACGAAGCCAGAAAGCGGCAATTTAATTTAGCGCAGCGGCCACAAAGTTGGCGCTTTCTGGTCAGAGAACAGAAAAAGATTTTTTCAAATCCGTCCTGTCGTTTTTGAAGACTATTCAATAGAAACAAATAAACAAACCTTTCCTTTTTAATATATTAGTATAGATAAACGACACAGCCAATCATTAGTTATCTTGACGTTGTCAAAATTGTATGCAACCTATGGAAATTAAACTATAACGGATTTATGTTATTTACTGACGTTTCGAAAACTTGTCAATTCCCATATTCGTAGAACGATTGAGCTGACGATAATATAACTTTAAATCATACATTTAAAAATGTAGGTATTTATGCAACCTACTTAAACAATTTAATTAAACATTGGACTTAACAAACACTTATATTATAACTAAGTCTTAAGTAATATAAGTCTTTGCGTTTGACTATTGTCAGCTCAGTCGTGCTACGATTATGGAAACTGTAAAGAATCCGAAACGTCAGCTAATAAAATAAAATAAAAATACGCGAGTTAAATCCGTTAATAGTTGTTTCATTCCAATAAGTCTTAAGTAATTATGTATGTTTATCCGTTGGTTAACTAGTACCATTATTGTAAGTTTCCCAACAAGCAAAGTAGTTAACTAGTCCTATAGTCTTGAATTACTAACAACGTTCTTGCGCTTCCTCAAGTAAGTACTTATAAGGCTTATTAACGTGTACAAGTTGATTATAAGATATAGGAGTAATTGATCCTATAACTGCGCCGGAATCCTTCTTTAAATCACGTTACAATTTTAAGTTTCTTAGAATGAAAAATAAATAGGATGGTACTGATTGGAATGAAACAACTATAACGGATTTAACTCGCGTATTTTTATTTTATTTTATTTGCTGAAGTTAGCGTTAGACTATTGTCAGCTCAGTCGTGCTACGCTTATGGAAACTGTTAAGAATCCAAAACAAATAAAACAAAATAAAAATACGCTAGTTAAATCCGTTAATAGTTGTTTCATTCCAATGTGTAATAACCGCGAAGGCATCAGAAATTAGGATGGTACTGATTTTGCTTGTTGGGTCTGTTTAGTTTAGAACTAGGATACTTAGTGGGGTTCGTCTCTATTATTTTTGTTTATTAAATTATCATAACAAATTATTACAGGAATATAACTTTGTCGAGTTTCTTGGACCTCTAGTTGAAACTCCGCTGTTAATCGAACTGTCCCTAAACAAAATTTGTTGAACTTGGAAATTCAATTAAATAACACCCATTGTTATAAAATTATTTACCAAACAAGAATGAGAATTTTGGTTTGGGTCGATATGAAACTGAATTATTAACTTAAGAAAATTGTTTATTTCAATTTTACGATCTTAATCCCTACTAATCCCTACTATATCCCTACTATAATATTATAAGTGCGAAAGTAACTCTGTCTGTCTGTCTGTCTGTCTGTCTGTTACGCTTTCATGCTAGAACTACTGGACCGATTTAAATGAAATTTGGTACAAAGAAAGTCTGGAGCCTGAGAAAGGACATAGGCTACTTTTTAAGCGACTGCAAAAAAGGAGGAGTTCCACGCGGACAAAGTCGCGGGCAGAAGCTATATTCTATAAGATATAAGTACCTACTTATTTTTAGGTAAGTAGGTACTCATTTCTTAGAACAGATATATATTGTGAAACAAATTTCCAATTATACTTCAAAATACCTACAATTATCCATTACAGTTACCTACTTAAATTCCAATGTGCATTATAAACAAAAATCGAACCTTTGAACGTCTTTTCTTTTAAATCAATCATAACAAAAAAAACTTACATACAGCAAATTTAAAAAAAAGTAACATTAGACAAATATGATGTCTCCAGTCGGATTTCATCCGAATGCATGTGGTTATCTCTAAAGTCCCTCCTGCTCTGAACAGACCGGACCCCACAAACAGCACCAATTCACAAGTATAAAGTGTAGCTATCGCCTCCCTCAACCAATAAAGAAAGATGGCGACCTGATTCACAATCTTTACATTAAATAGCAAAGATTCTTCCTAACACATGCAAATTACGTCACGCACACATTACACGGCGTTCCCGCTGACATAATCCAGGACATTCCTGGAATAAAGACTGAATAGGATGCTTTGTCTACACGGAATGCCATAGGGACCCTTTTAGTGACAGTAATCAACAAAACATTACTTATTCTGAATCAAACAACTATAACGAACGTGTATTCTTGGAAAACTATACAGATCCCATTTTTGTAGCCGACTGAGCTGACGATAGCCAACAGTAATGTGATTGTATTGTAATTGTAAGATACCTATGCAAACTACCTTTTTGTGGAATAACCACTAAAGCATCATAAATAGTTATCACACATTTTTTAATGAGAGAATGGTTGACAATTAATTTAATAAAAAATGTTACCTACTGTTTTTAAGGTTCAAATTCTTCAAAACTTCAAATTGATAACTACTTAATAACATGTATTATTTAGCGTATAGATACACGAATTTTGCTATAATTTTCTTCATAAATTGCAAATAAATTTACTTACTTGTACATCGTTAACTCTTTAACATAAAATATACCTAAGCTAAATAGCAGATATAAAAAACTGATAACAAAACATAATAAACATAACCTGTAGACAAAAAAAAACAATTAATGTGTAAATATCATATTAATTAAAATTTATTTTCATATCAGCCATAAACTTGTTAATTACCTGTCAATTTGTTTATCTATTATTACGACAAAAAAACACCAAAAAATTTTAAATCTAAAACAAAGATTAGCATCGTCTGCAAAGTGACCTCTGCCAAATAGTCTTTCGATGCATGATTATTTTTGTTTTTGTCTATATATTATTATAATGTAAATCAATATTGGCCGCGGAACCTGTGACACTGACCACAAGTTTCTTAATAGAGTGTTATATTCAACAAGTGGAAGACCGCGCGACCGCACCACAGTACAGTTAAATGTATTTCAGTTATATGATTTATTTTTACGCAGGTACGCTTAAAAATAATTAAAATACGTTTTTGCCATTACGTATACGTTTTATCCATAAGTACATCATTATAATTTCTGATGCCTTCGCAGTTATTAGGTATACAGTGGAATTAAACAACTTTAACGGATTTAACTCGCGTATTTTATTTTTATTGGCTGACGTTTCGGAGCCTTTACAGATTCCATAAAGTAAAATACGCAATAAAAATAAAATACGCGAGTTAAATGCGTTAAAGTTGTTTCATTCCAAATATATCGTTGTTTTATTTCTAACTACGATTCATTTACTTGCTACATACATAATAATATACATATATTATATGTATAGATCATCATGTCTAGAAGAGTATATCTTAATTAATCTTTTTGGCAAACTTTTTTGTTTTATACCTAATTGTTTATGTTTTTGTTACTCAGGTACTTAGGTACTAATAAACTTAAAAAGAAGGAAGACTATTTATCACTTACTTAAATAAAATTGACCTAACATCTTCAAAATTATTTTAATACTTACCTAACTATATTTATTATAAAGTAGCCTACTGCAGGAGTACTGTGCGCTGCGCGTGACAAGTGTGCCGCTAATCCGTTGCGACTGACAAACAGCCTAACGCCTTTTGATATAAATTAATAACAAGCTTATGTAGCGACTTTGCCCATATACTTACACTTCACACAAACAACAAACGTCACATTGGATTAGTCGTAAGCCACGCTTAAAATAAAATCAATTGTACACATATCTTTATTTTATTTTATTTATTAACAATAGTCTAACGCTAAGGATTTTAGCGTTAGACTATTGTCAGCTCAGTCGTGCTACGATTATGGAAACTGTAAAGAATCCCAAACGTCAGCAAATAATATAAAATATAAATACGGGAGTTAAATTCCTTTAATCGTTGTTTCATTCCAATTAATAATATAGCTTATACATTAGAATGATATATAGTCGAAGTCGCAGGCAAAAGCTGGTGAACTATAATTCTTATTTGGTTTTTCGTGTAAAATGCACAGACCTGTCAGTTCTGACAGTTTTTTTCTGCAACAGAAACTAGTTCGCTTCACTACAAATTGGAAATTGCTGTTAGGCGCCAATCGTGTATGCAACAAATAAACGATTTGCTGCACTCGCAAATGCAATATGCATTGCCTGACACCAGTGTCAATGATATATGAAGTTTTATTTTCTTTGCAGTACGTAAATCAATTAGTTTCGATGACTGTTAGTTCTGTCCTTCTCTTGAACATTGCATTATTTGTTTTAAAGTAGTTTATTGCTTACATGCTTATTATACATTATTAATTCGCTTGTTTGTTTTAATTTTATTGGAAGCAAAACATAAACAATTATTTATTAATTTAGCAGTCGGCAGTCATTTTTCGATAAGAGAACAACAGACCAAAACGCATTAAAAAAATAAAAATAAATCTTATTCAGAAAGATCTCAAATTTTGTGTTCTTTTTTCATGTAATAATATTTTAAATGTCATTAGAATTTTATTATATCTAAACTAACAGGTTGTTTCTTTTAATGTTATGCAACCGAAACAAATATATAGAGGTCAAATAATAAAAAACGGTTTTTGTTTTCTTTTTAATCAAGCAAGCCATTAAACATTGAGGTTTGTGTGATTCCAATGATTTGGGCGAATTGCTCTCTCGTATCGAGCGATCATCAGTACGGCCATACATTTGATTTTATCTAAATGAATGACCTATCGAAATTGGGATGGTTTTCCAATTTGTACGCATCCAATCTAAATTAAAGATTGATAAGGTTATAAGGCTTACAAAATACATTAAGAATTATAAATTGTACTGGAATTAAACAAATATAACAGATATTTTTCTACTCTTGTCTTAGTACAAAACATATTATTATAATTAAAAACTAATGGTATTGAACCGAAAATATCAATCGATTGATAGATCGTAGTTAATATTAAATATAACAGATTTAAAATTATGCTGACGATAGTCTAACACTCAACTAGGACTATCGCAGTTTACGGAACATCAGCAAATAAAACAAAATATGCGACTTAATCCAATAAAGTTATTTTATTCCGATAATTGCTCAAAATATATATATATAAAAATTTTGGGAATACGGACTTGAAAATATAAAATTTGCGATGATATCTAGGGTAACAAACAAAAACTTTTTTTTGTAGAACTAGGCATGTAATCTTAAAATTTGATTTTTGAAGGTATAATAATAATGATAATATATATTAAATGAAATGTAATTTGTAGAGCCCGACCGAAGTTACGGTTTCGGTTTTGACCGTAACTATAATCAAATCGGTTTTGGTTTCGGCATAAAACCAAGTTTTCGTCGGACGATAGTAACTTAATTTGTGTCACAGAAATAAGTATATTTCCAAAACAAATGAAAATGCTAACAAGTGGTTTTCTCCGCAGTTTCTCAGTAGGCGTAGTTCTCAACTAGTTAGAGAGTTAGACAGTTTCGGAACTTTTGGAGACTTATAAAAACTATTGCGAGGACCTCCTGAACAAATACATGGGAACTAATGCAAGTTGTCGAGACTTCGGTAACGAGCAACAGATGTACTTAGGGAAACTTCCACAAATCCTCACTGATAATAGTAAATTGTGCCTCTAACTATAATTGTGACTATGGCTGTCTCAAAGTTTCTAAAATACTTTATACTTATAACATTATATTGCAAATCCGAGTTCTCAAAAAACCAGAAGTTTTAAGATATGCACATCATGGATTTTCTTATAGCAAAAGCTACCTAAGAATAACAAAAGATTTGAAAAACGTAATTCTAAAACCGTAATTCTAGACAGAAAACTTCTTCAGTGTAGGTAGACCTAGGTGTGCAAAGTAGACTTACATCGCACTGAAATATGCCCCTAGGAGGATTCAAACCCGTAACCACTAGTTTTGTCTTCAACAGGCCTACATATATTGGTGACTATAAAATGATTTTAAATTGCAATTCTATTCAGGATTGCCAGTGAAGAGAAAAAGCACCTACTGATAGTGTTACAATTTGTCTTGTTTTTATTAGTAAAGTAAATCTCTGTGTGAAGGCGCCGCCCCCGCGCCCCGCCCGCCCGCCCCCGCCGCCGCCGCCCTACCACTCCACAAACACAATTCACAGCTCCTTCCAACAAACTTGTTTAACTTTCAACTTTAAACAAAACCTACATTGCGTGCTTTGGTGTTTGTAAACAATTCTACTTAGATTTACATTTTTCTCTTGATCTTGATTCTTGAGAAATGAACTCGCAAGTGTCATGGCGCTGGCATGCCGTATTTTAAAGAGGTTCAGATTCATTTATTTCTCAATACTCTATACATCATAATTACATAGTCATATTATATGTACTAATAGTGAGATCGTCAAAAATATAAAAATACACAAAATTCAAGCAGCTTTTGTCAAGCGTAAATATTAACAACCAGTAGCGGATTTACGCTTTCGGCTGCCTGACCTTTGCAATTCGAATCTTATTTCACATTCATATTAAATTAATATTGTTGCATCATATTAAACACATTAATTACAATGTGATTTTGTGCATTGTCGTCTTCATAACATAAGCTTTTTTGCTTCAGATATTTTAAATTATTAGTAAATAAGGTATATTTACTACTAAAGTACTTTTACACGTTACATAAATCTACAAGCGCGAGACGATCATTGCTGAGAAGAAACGCTGCAAGGAAGTCACCAGAAAAAATCAATTTAAGCAATTAAAGTTATATATATATATATATATATATACATACTTACTAAACAAAAGAAATCATAATATATACAACAAGTATATCTACAATGCGAAACACGATACAAATAATGTAATAAACCTACTATGATGTGTTTAGTCGAATTTCGTCCCAAAACAAAATTATGTTATCTGCAGTAAACTTTCTACTGCTATGAACAGGCTGGACCGCACAAACAGCACCCGTTTATGATTATGCCGTGTATCTCAGCCTATTCATGTGCCTGCAGTTAAATGCGCCACTGGTAAAATAAAAACAGATATACCTATATAAAGGACAGTGTACATGACATGGCCTGAAAATTCAAAAGTTAATTTGTTGTTGAAAATTCTGCAAAACAACACCCACTTACAAATATTCGGTAATTTTATAAAACACGCGTTATAAAAGAGGGTAAATGTGGGATCTCTTCCAGTTAACCTATAATGGTGTATAATTGAAAGCGGAAGTCAGGACCTCTCGTCGGCACCGCACCTCATGAATATGCAAATGTAAACAATCACATACATGTACCTACATACATACATACACTCGACTATATAAACAACGCCTCGTGAAACATCTTTAGGTAAATTATTTATTACATTAGAAATTAGAATGAAACTATAAACGGATTTAACTCGTATTTTATTTTATTGGCTGATGTTGAGGAAACTTTACAGTTACGAGATTTGTAGAACGACTGATTCGACTGTGAATATGAGAACTGTGAAGTTTTCGAAACGTCCCAAAATCCCGTAAGCCTGGGGCGACTGGAATCTTGGGCCCATTAATCTTATTAGTGCAGATTTTAAAAAGAAAACGATAAGAATCTTAACACTTACAAAATATTTATCACGTACCTACAATTCTTGAGTTTGAATACTCGTAGGTGCCTAAAATGCTATAATTTAAAATGTGTGTCAGGGGTCTCAATTTCCAGTTACATGGTTTATTAAAATTACCTCAACGATATTAATTTATAATAGTATAGGTAACACGAGCTCTATTCCGAGAGATAACCGTTACAACCGCAAATTATGACATAATCATAAATGTGTCGGACATTATACGAGCAAATTATCCTTTGCCGCGATAACGTTAAATTTAACGATTTTGAACCAAATACATAATGTATGAATGTAATCTAAATTGTAAATTTTAATTATTATTTCCTTAAATATCCTTGGACTAGAATGCCTACCCTTGCGTATACATAAGCACGTCACTGCACGCACCTAGTCACTATTACTACATACAAGTATAAAAAAAGTCGCTGTCTGTCCGTCCCTATGTATGCTTAAATCTTTAAAACTACGCAACGGATTTTGAAGCAGTTTTTTTTAATAGATAGAGTGATTCAAGAGGAAGGTTTATAGTACCCGTGGGAAGCCGAACGGGTCGCTTAGTTATGTAATAAACCTTCAAAAGCTATTAAAGCAAACATTGACACGCCGCAGTCAAATATTGTAAATGCGTTCGATTCGACCGAAAAAATCAAAGTTGATTCAATGAATTCACGAATAATTTATCAATCAGAGCTTATCGAAGCTCGCGTGGGGCTAAAGCTTAGCGGAGCTTGGAAATACAACCGAGATAAATCAAAGGAAACGTTAAAGAATTATTTATACTAGATGTTCTATGAGTTGATGATTGATTGATGTTATATGAACCGGTAACCGTTGGAGTAAACGATGTATGGGATTTGACATCCGCGAACGACTGTCACGTACGTCACAAATATGTCAAATCCCATACATTTTGGTGCTAACGTTTAACGTTAACGTTGAACGTTGGGCACTTGTCTAGCCCCCAAGGTGACTTGATGTGACATTCGCGAACGACTGTCACGTACGTTAAACGTTCGCGGATGTCAAATCGCATACATTTCGGTCGTTTTGTTTAGCGTTAACGTTAAACATTAGCACCTTGTCTAGGCCCCTTGGGCTCTAGAGTTGCCCTTCAATTGACATATGTCAACGAAACCTCACGTGGTCAGTTTTCGTTGACGTATGTCCCGTTAATTCCATACAATTTGAATTCGTTTCTTTCGGTTGCTATTATAACAGCTGGCGAGTTTCTTGCTGCGATTCTTGCCATTATTACAAGCGTTTGTAAATATTGACGTGTAAAAGTATCCCTTAGGTCCTTTTTACTATTATATTTCATCTATTAACACTTGTCTTGGGGCATAATTATGTTATAATCTGTGGGGCATAATATGTTGTACAGTAAATGTTATCCTATTCCATTTAGCCGTTATTTCAAAAAACATATACCTAGGTAACAAACATCCATACATCCTGACAAACTTTCGCGTTAAAACATGGGATGAAATGTGTAGTAGGTAGTTAAAAAGGAAATTAAAACCGAAATGTATGCATGCAAAGCAGCAAAAGGCTGAAAAAGTATTTAATTTAATCCACAGAACACTTTAACAAAAAACTTGTCTAAAACGTAACAAAAGGCTCTAAAACGAGGCTTTGAAACATGGAGTGTTCGTTTAATGAGATATTCAGTATGCAAAATACCGCATTTAGAAGCGAAGGATTAACGTCGAAGTGTACATAGTACATAGGCACCCACTTTATAATTAAACGGGTAGTGTGTAAGCATGCCGGCAGATCCTCGAGAACGACGCAATAAATGTACAAGATATTTTCAACAAAATGTACTTACCTGTATCGATATATAGCACACCTAGGTCTAAAGGGAGCTAACTCAAATCAGTTATTTTTTCAGGAGAGGCAAAACTCGGTAAGGAGTTTCTCGAGCCTATTATGAACTGTCGACAACATGTTGTCGACAAGCAAAAGGTTCGTCGTTACGATATTATTTTGTTATCGACATGTAGAAATAAGAGACGACATCGACATGACAAGATTTCTCGTTGTCGACAACGTTGATTATTGACAGATCATCGCGAGAATAAGACGATATCGACATGACGAGATGTCGTCTCGACAATTCATCATAGCCTCGCAGATGGTGCAACTCAAACCTTCAGGTTTTGACTTAGCTCCCTTTAGATCTAGGTGTGAATATAGGAAATATTTCAATATGTAGGTATAATACAATATAAAGATTTTTCATTAATTACTAATATACTTTAAGTGCATTAATTGATGTCATATTATTATATTGAAAAAATTATACCTCATTGAGTTTATTCTCGATTCTTCTCAAGAGGTTTTTTTTGCTGAATCGAAAAAGAATATAAATTTTAACGTTGACATTCACAAGTGCCTGTAAGAGCCTAGCCTGAATAAATGATTATTTGAGTTTGAGTTCAAAATTTTACACAATCTATTTTATAAAACACATTAAAATCTTTCGTGTAAGTCCAGCTCTGTTAGCTTGAACTTGGTTTCGCTGCCGAGTGTCTAGATAATTGAATGTAGAATCAAACAATTATAACAGATTAACACAACAACGATGTAGTTTATTTTGGGCTATAATAAATCGTTACCGGGACAGTTGTCCGGAACTGAATTAATGGTCTTCAGTATTATTTCACCCGGACTCCGGACGCCGGACTCAAGAATGACCACAAGACTGATTCCGTCCACATTCAACAGATTCCGACTTGCTTTGACAAATAATAAACAGGGGATGGTTCCTGCTTAAAAACTATATAAAACGCCCGACGGTTTATTAAAAAAAAGTTTGAGTTAATTAATAAAATAAAAGTACATGTCAAACTTAATATATTTGACATGTACTTTGCATTAAAAAAATATATGATTTCGTTATTTTCTTATTACTTATTGTTATATCGTATTGTTTATTATTTCGGTTTTGACGATCTCTATATAAGTGCATATAATTGGACATTATAATGTAATTAGGTATATTGTTTGGCTTTTGAGAAATAAATGAATCCAATCTAATCTATTATTTCTCTTTTTTTTTAATGTAACTGACATATATGTATATCATTATATATGTACTACTAAAACATTTCAATGCGAAAACCAATTAGTAGATACAGGTAAAGGAAGACTGAATTACGTTTGGCGGCAAAATTATTCCTGATAGCTTCTGCCCGCGACTTCGTCTGCGCACGATTAGTATTTTACTCTATATCGTTATAAAATACAGCCTATGTGTTATTCTGATGTATAAGCTATATTGTGGTAAAGTTTCATTCAAATCCATTCAGTAGTTTTTACGTGAAAGAGTAACAAACATCCATACATCCATACATCCATACTTACAAACTTTCGCCTTTATAATAGTAGTAGGATAATTTTCCTGTACTAAATAGTAAATAAACAATTACAAAACCCGTACTTATTGTATAAAACAATCATAAATCATTAAATAGTGTTATTACTTAACAGTTTGTGATTGCGTGATACTAGGTGTAATGATAGACAATTTGCCTTAATGATCGCCATATTGTGTCGTGTTAGCAAATTGTAGGTTTATTGTATTACAATGAAGGCCACAGTTAATTTCCATAAGACCCAGAGGCACTTAATGTACCTCCTTGGCCTGTGTGTAAGTGCCAATCACTAGATATAAAACAAAGTCGGTTCCCGCTGTCTGTCTGTCCCTATGTATACAAAGATCTTTAAAACGACGCAGATTCGAAGGATTCAACATATAAGTTTATACTTTATATGTATAATACACGTATTGTGTAATATAGTAGAGAAAAACATAGTACCAGCATTGCACCCATGGGAAGCAGGGAGAGATTTCTACTGTATAATAATAACATAGAGAAGCACTTATCTTTGTCATTTATTGTTTTTTAAGAAAAGAAAACTTTCTTACTAAATATAAAATTTCTAATGCCTTCGCATTAGAAATGCATTACACGTTGGAATGTAAAGTTTTCGAAACGTCAGCAAATAAAAACGTTATAGTTGTTTCATTCCAATCCTTACTAATATTGTACGTATTATATGTACGTGAATGCTTGTTAGAATGTATGGATGTCTGGATGTATGTTTGTTACTCTTTCACGAATTTTTTTTTATGAAAATTAATAATAACTAGTGGTCCCGGCAGACTTCGTCCTGCCCAGCAATCGATTTGACAGTTGTCATTTTAGCGTTTTGTTATACTATTTTTAACAAATGAGCTTAATATTTTTTTTTCTTTTTTTTACTGAAACGTGATAAAAAGTATCCTATGTCCTTTTCCTGGCTCTAAGCTACCTCCCCGCCAATTTTCAGCCAAACCAGTTCGGGCGTTCTTCAGTTATAAATGGAGTAACTAACACGACTTTCTTTTATATATATAATAACTAGTGGTCCCGGCAGACTTCGTCCCGCCCGGCAGTGTCGATTTGACAGTTGTCATTGTTGCGTTTTGCTATACTATTTTTAACAAATGAGCTAAATATTTTTTTTACTGGATCGGGATGAAAAGTATCCTATGTCCTTTTCCTGACTCTGAGCTACCTCCCCGCCAATTTTCAGCAAAATCAGTTTAGCCGTTCTCGAGTTATAAACGGGGTAACTAACACAACTTTATTTTATATATATAGAAGATTTAGCTTATACAGCAAACAATATATAGACTATATTCTATAAGAATATACGCAGAAATTATTATCTACCAATAACCTTGCCGACAGTCAGCATCGCTTTATAATTTCTGATAACTTCGCGGTTATTATACATTGGAATGAAACAACTTTGACGGATTTAACTCGCGTATTTTATTTTATTGGCTGACGTTTCGGTGCCTTTACAGATTCCATAATCGTAGCACGACTGAGCTGACAATAGTCTTATGCTAAAGCATCCAAATTATTTGATTACAAAAACAACGTAAAGCGACACAATAGAAACATACTACGCATTAATCTCGGGTGAACACACCAGTGGGCGGCACCTTTGTCCTCGGATCAGAACTGTCCCCGTAACAGATCACTTTACCCCATTAGCGAGTAATACTTGGAAAATGATATTTATTACATAACTAGCCGTGCCGCGCGGTTTTAACTAGATTATAACATTAAAGCAAAGGGACAAATTTTAATGACTTTAATTGGGATGTTCTGTATCAAAAATCCGCTAGATGTGCGTCGTGTAGAATGAGGTCCAGCTGCCATGTTCTACCAATATAAAAAAAATAGACGAAATTTCATTTATTTATTTACCACGTAGATGATGTATTTCTTTTGTCGCTAAAACAACAAATACTAAAAAACAGAATAAAATTAATATTTAAGGGAGCTCCTGTACAATAGACATATTTTTTGGCCGCTTTTATAGATAATGGTATGGAACCCTTTCCGCGAACCCGACTTGCACTTGACCGGTTTTTATAAAAAAGAATAGATACAAGTACAAAGTTGTGGTACGAAATATTAGTACATTATATTCCAGGTTACATGAATATTTACAAGTTAGTTACTCCGTGTATTTTAAGGTTTAAATTAGTTTTGCAAAACAGAACAACAGAGCAGCCAACTTATAAATATATAATCCATTTAACTTGTTTCCTGCAAGCAGTATATCTCTGATGCACTCGGTGCAGGCGCTTTAGTGCACTTACTGCACTCCGGGAATGAATTTACGATAATACACAGAATAATATATTGCCAAATGGAGCCCTCTTTTATTTCATTACTATCCTTTGTCGGCCATTTTGTTGAAACGATACTTGTAGCTTTTATACAAAGAAAATAATTTGTGATGATTTAGTAGTGGATAAATATGGGAACTGTAATGTTTTAGAAATGTAATCATATATAGATGCTCGTGGTATATACACAGCAGGATTTAAAATAAAATACAAGTTAAATCCGTTACAATTCTTTTCTTCCAAGTCATAAATATGTATAACAAGGAATCTACAACAATGTACTTTATATTTTTTTTGTTAAACAGAAAATGAAGATATATTTTAAGTAGATTCAGCGTGTCGTTATTTTAAGACCCCCCCTCCCCCCACTTTTCGGCACGAAGTGACTTCCGGAACTTTGAAGCGTGTTATCTTTGTAATTTTTTGTTTGATTGTCATAAGAAAAATACGTGTTCAAAATTTATTATACACTAGCTGTTGCCCGCGACTGCTGAATTTCATCGTCCCTTTTAACCTTTTTTTCGCAATCAAAAGTAGCCTATGTCCTTTTACAGCCTCTAAACTAATTTCATTTAAATCGGTAGTTTTAACGCGAAAGCAATACGGACAGTCACTTTCGCATTTATAATATTAGTTAGGATATAACTAATTATAACATTTCTCTTAAATAAGCAAACCTCTGAAATGAATAACAAATACCCACGCAAATATTTAATAATGAGAGTAGGTTTAAATTGCTATTTTCAGCGAACTGCTATTTCGCACCGAAACTACTTTTCCAAAGTTTGAAAGTTCAAAGCGCCAATTATGCGCTTTTATAATGAAAATGTCACCACGACGCGCGACATAATTGACATTTAATTATTCACTTTAACACTGCAGCCGCTTATTATGACACGTATGCTGTACGCGTGCACTTTATTACATTAATAATACAACCAGGTGATACAATTAAAAATATTAATTTAGCGTTAGATTATCGTCAGACGTGCTACGAACATGGAAACTAAAATTTCAGCAAATGAAATACGCGAGTTAAGTCCGTTATAATTGTTAAATTCCAACGTGTAATAACTTGGAAGGAATCAGAAATTATTTTGCCTTACACTTAAATATTACACGCTCCAGCTTCATACGAGTGCTATAAACCTTCTTCTTGAATCACTCTTTCTATTAAAAAAATCTCTTCAAAATCCGTTGAGTAGTTTCAAAGATTTAAACATACATAGGAAGGGAAAGACAGCGATATCAACTTTGTTTTACACTATGTAGTGATGATACAGAACTATTTATTTTTAGTTAAATAAAGAATACACGTCGACGTAATACGCTCAGCAGAAAAAAACCTTATGAAATATATTGTTAAAAGAGGACAGATATGAATGATGCACCGCCGCGGCGAGACGTAGCTGTAGGTACGTGATGGAAGAGCTGCGGACAACCTGACAGACATACAACGTACGGAGATAAATCACTACGTATTATAAAACAAGGTCTGCCGTCTGTCTGTGTATGGGCGCGAAACGATTAAGATTCAGAGCGTTGTATGGCAAAGATGTGTTTAGATTTTGTATAAATTGTCCAAAGTGTAATGTTAAACAAGTGCAAATTACTATTGCATTAGTAGAATTTAAATATGATTTGAAAGCCTGAAAAGCCATGTTGGTTGCATAAGCTTTTGGTAAATAGTTAATATTTTACTTTATATGTATAACAAAATCTTATTGTAATAAAATTGTAATTTTGGAATGAAACAACTATTAACGGATTTAAATCGCGTATGTTATTATAAAATAAAAATACGCGAGTTACAACCGTTAAAGTTGTTTCATTCCAATCTCTACTAATATTATAAATGCGAAAGTAACTTAGTGTGTCTGTCTGTCTGTTACGCTTTCGTTTTTGTTTAAATGAAATTTGGTACAAAGAAAGTCTGGAGCCTGAGAAAGGACATAGGTTACTTTTTAACTGACTGTAAAAAAGGAGGAGTTCCACGCGGACGAAGTCGCAGGCAGAAGTTAGTGTATAATAACCGTGAAGGCATCAGAAATTATTGTAATTTTGCCGTTAATTATTGTTTGATCTTATTGTTCTTTGTTTTTGTTTTTGACGATCTCAATACGAGTACATGTAATTTGAAATAATAATGTAATTATATTGTATGAATTTTGAGAAATAAATGAATCGAATCTAATCTAATCTATAAAGCTCTGGTACCCGACGCATTACGTCGACTACTTTATTCTTCCTTGTAAGAAACTTACGTGCTTTAAACAAGGATTTGGGTGCAGTTATAGGAGTATTTATTCCTATATCTAACTTATAATCAACTTGTTAGTAAACTTGTATATTAATAAGCCTTATAACGTACCTAATTCGAGGCTTACAATTGCTTCATAGGTCTACTTTGCTTGTTGGGATGCGACGCCGCGCGCCGGGGCGAGTCGCTAGTAAGAAAGAACATAATACCTCCCTCCAGGCAGTGAAGTAACTAGATAACCGTGATTAAATTCCAAACAGAGGAAATCCCTAGAATACGTAATAAGAATAAGATCTACCTATTTTTTTTATGTCCTGCTAAACCTAGACGAAGGTTCCTACGTTTCTGTTGTAATTAACTCATACTAAAATTATGTCGTATTTATAATAGTAATAATATGTTAATCTATACTAATATTATAAAGCTAGAGTTTGTTTGTTTGTTTGAACGCGCTAATCTCAGGAACTACTGGTTCGAATTCAAAAATTATTTTTTTGTTGGATAGACCATTTATCGAGGAAGGCTTTAGGCTATATAACATCACGCTGCGACCAATAGGAGCGAAGAAACAGTGGAAAATGTGTAAAAAACGGGAAAAATATGAAGCCTTATGAAGAAGTGAAGTGAATTTAGAAGACTTTGACAGATCTTTGACGAAACAATCGGACGGGCAGGACGACGTCTGCCGGGGCCGCTAGTTTTCTATAAAAGTAGTGTCGCTTTAGAAAGAGTTCATAAATATCCCAAAAAGCAATTTCAAAATCAGCACTCACAGTATTTTCAAAACTACTTATTTTTCTTGTAAGAAACTCGTAACGTGCTTTTAAACAAGGATTTGGGCGCAGTTATAGGATCAATTACTCCTATATCTAGCTTATAATCAACTTGTACATGTTAATAAGCCTTATAGCGTAGGTACTTGAGGAAGAGCAAGAACTTTGTTAGTAATTTCAGACTTATGTCTTTATAAGAGTACTTAGCTTGATGTGATGTACTTATATATTAACAAGCTATCCGCCCAGGCTTCGCACGGATCCTTTTTTATAGCCTATGTCACTCGGAAATAGTGGAGCTTCCCAACAGTGAAAGAATTTTTCAAATCGGTCCAGTCGTTTTGGAGCCTTTCCAATCCAAACAAACAAACCTTTCCTCTAATCTTTATCATATTAGTATAGATCAATCAAAGGACACAGATCTCTAGAAATGACATCTAGACAAGACCTAATCCATTTAATAGTATAATTATAAATTCTTAACGAATTGAGTCAAGTTACCCCGGACACCGGACAGGCGAAGTTGTCGGAGTTAACCAAGTTAGCTGCACCCGGTCCGGGGCCGCTAATAAGTAATCCGGGATGAATCGGACGCGCCCGTCGTGTCCGGAAATAGGTCACCAGTTCAAAGCCTGCAGAGGGCAATCCATTGTCAATTGATTCTCTAGGTATACCGCTGCCGTAAGCCGCTAGATAGTTTCAAATTATCAAATCATTTGTAGAACAGATGTAGGGGATTATGTTTGATTGAAACGTCTGAGTAAGCTATTGCAATGTTACAAAATACTCTTTTAATATCAGGGTTTTAGTTTTTCTGCTTTAAAGCAAAAAGCGTATTGGAAGGAGAACTCGATTCTTTGATTCGGAGATGATTGTGTAAATCATCGCGTACAATTAAAATAGGCAAGTAATGAATAAGTTATTCACCGGATAAAGGGCAGATCAGTCTATAAGTTTTTATCCACGATCATGGGTGCAACGTCGCATCCGAAACGTCGGAGGTAATTTAATTGTTTTTGTATAGAATAATCCTACTACTATTATAAAGGCGAAAGTTTGTAAGTATGGATGTATGGATGTTTGTTACTCTTTCACGTAAAAACTACTGAATGGATTTGAATGAAACTTTACCACAATATAGCTTATACATCAGAATAACATATAGGCTATATTTTATAACGATATTGTGTGAAGTACTCATCGTGCGCAGACGAAGTCGCGGGCAGAAGCTAGTGTTTAATAATCGTGAAAGTTTAATTGAGTGCCTATAAGACTATGAAACATATACGAACTTATTATCTACGAAATCAAGTGTAAAGTAACTTAAATGGAGCTTGAACGTCTTTCATCTTTCAAAATAATAGCCGCTTAATATTTTCTCGGCAGAAAATCTAAAGTTTCCAAAGACAATATTGAATATCGTTGATGGATGCGTCCCGCGGGTGCAGCGGTGCAGGGATGCAGGCTGCAGCGATGCATCAGACCGGTCGTTTGTACCCGTCGCATCGCTTGTCAGAAATAATGCATAGCCCGCCATATTGTTTACAGATTATACTACCGTAGATTAGATTTACCTACTCTATAAAAATAATTATATTACTCTGTGGACCGATTATTATAATATTGGCTAAATGCTGAGATTGGTGCTTCATTCTGTTTTAATTTTTGGTAAATTCTTTTTATTTTATCTTTTTAGAATTCAGTATTTAAAAAAAACATACAATCCCAAATTAATGTTCGCTTCGTCAGCTAGTCTTCTTATCTTCTTTCTTATATATAAAAATGAATCGCAAAATGTGTTGGTAAGCGCATAACTCGACAACGCCTGGACCAATTTTGCCATTTTTTTTTTTAAATGTTCGTTGAAGTCCAATTATGGTTCTTACGGCGAGAAAAAATCGAATAATTGCCGGGAAAACCCTAAAAACAGCCCTTTTCTTTTCCCATACAAACGTTGTCTAACTAAAGTTACCTAATTTGAATTTCGAACGGGCAGGATGACGTCTGCCGGGACCGCTAGTTATTAATATAGTTATGTGTAACAGATAATTCTTAATTATTTATTTTAAATAAAATCTGAGAAGTCAGTGCTGGTAAAGGTATATAATGTTTCAAAAGAAAATACAATTTTATTTTAGTACTTATTGTTGCTGCGGATTAATTTATCCACGGTTTTGTTTTAATTATTAGTTTTAACATCATCAAAAGCTTTTAATCCAGTCTGGAAACACTACCTAATACGGCTTTATGAAATACTAGCTTCTGCCCGCGACTTCGTCCGCATGGAACTCCTCCTTTTTTGCAGTCGGTTAAAAAGTAGCCTATGTCCTTTCTCAGGCTCTAGACTTTCTTTGTACCAAATTTCATTAAAATCGGTCCAGTAGTTTTAGCGTGAAAGCGTAACAGACAGACAGACAGACAGAGTTACTTTCGCATTTATAATATTAGTAGGGATTTACTTTTTTTATCCAATTTCACGTCAATATTGGATCATTTGTTTTTTGTACTTAATTTGGACAGGCATTTTAAAACTTATTTGACGTTCATAATTATTGTCATTTCTCTATTAAGCTTCGTTTTTAGTTAAGATCAAGACAGACTATAATTTCACTTAAGTACTAATGGTAGGTACATGCTTATGCTTAATCTTTAGCGTTAGACTATTGTCAGCTCAGTCGTGCTACGATTATGGAGACTGTAAAGAATCCGAAACGTCAGCAAATACAATAAAATAAAAATACGCCAGTTAAATCCGTTAATAGTTGTTTCATTACAATGTGTAATAACCGCGAAGGCATCAGATATTATTAGGAACCAGATATTGTTAATGTTTATTACTTATAGCTATACTAATATTATAAAGAGGAAAGGTTTGTTTGTTTGGATTAAATAGGCTCCAGAACGCCTGGACCGATTTCAAAAATTCTTTCACTGTTAGGAAGCTACACTATTCCCGAGTGAAGTAGGCTATAAAAAAAAGATGATCCGTGCGAAGCCGGGGCGGACACCTAGTATGTATAATAAAGAGGAAAGGTTTGTTTGTTTGGATCGAATAGGCTTCAATACAAATGGGCCGATTTGAAAAATTCTTTGGAAAGCTGGAACTGTTGGAAAGCTACACTATTCACGAGTAACATTGGCTATAAAAAATTTGAAAAAAAGGTTTATTTGCAAAGCCGGGTTAAACCGCTAGTATACTAGTTAACAAAAAAAAACAATGTTGTAAGTCTATCCATTAAACAAGACGACAACATCAGTACAGAACATTAGGCTGATCATCGCGAGGGAGTGGAGTATAAAATTAGAGGAGGGCGTCACTCGAGCGGAACGACGCTCGCCGGCGACGGAGGACCGGCTGCGGCGACTGCGGCCCTCTCACTCCTTTAACCACTTGCTTTAAAAGCGATCTCAATTGGTAGTAATGAATCTGTTTTTTTAATCTCAATTAAAGAAAGAAAGAAATCATTTATTTGGCTATAACTAACACACGCAGGAAACATGAAACGATACTTAACCTAAAAACTAAAAAAAAGCTTAACTTAAACGCAATTCTATAGGTACATAGCCAAAAAGGTCCCACTCAGCTTTTGTCAAGTTTGACACTATTAACACTATTACCTACTTGAATGGGTACACTAATTGAAATAAAATCTAGATTACAATAATTTGTATTAAAATGGGAATGGGTGTGTGTGTATGTATGTGGATGCTTGCGCGTGCGCATCACTATAGGGTGAGTTCTGGTAAGATCGGGCACGCTTAACATCGTACGATATCAATTTACGCCTAATCTGGATTTTTTTTTAGTGCTGGCAACATGACATTTTCATGGCACTATGAAATGGCGCTTTATGTCATGTTGCCAGCACTAAAAAAACTCTCATTATCTTCTTTTCCTCTGCTAAGTTTTATGTTTTGTAAATATACTTTTTCTGTCCTCTGACCAGAAAGCGCCAACTTTGTGGCCGCAGCGCTGAATTAAGTTGCCGCTTACTGGCCTTGGTGCGTAATGTACTATTTGTCTTTAACGGCTTAAATCAGTCGATTTATTATGTCTTTTTGTTACTTTTCGATAAATATATATATCGCACCTTCGGTGGCACAAGGGCACAATTGTCAAAAAAAACAAAATTGAGTTAAGTATACAGAAATGTTCCAAATTTTTTTTGGAACACATCTGTATACTTGGCTCATTTTTGGATTTTTTGACAATTGTGCCCTTGTCCCACCGAAGGTGCGATATATATACCGCTTATATGTATTTTTTTTTTAATATAATACAGATTTTAATACGAAACGAAAAGTAGGTAAGTGAAGTTAAATTAATATTTAACTTCTTTGTCCAACATTTATTCATTAGGTAGTCATTGAAATACTGAAAAGAATTAATTTTAAATATTTTCATAAAAAAATTGCAACATTTTCAGCATTGCACGCAAAAACCGAGGCGGGCTGACAAAACAAACAAACTAGTTGCGGGCGGCGCCACTGTCGCGTGAAATTTGAAATTTAGTACTACATTCTGTTAGTTCCTCTTTTCTCCGCAGCAACTATAACTTTGTAAAGCTTTGCTTTCAGAATTTATTGGACAGAATTTTTAATTAATTTTAAAAACAATACGACTTAATACTATTAAGTTCTATGTAAACTGTACAAACATCCTAATACTATAGGTAGGTAAGAATAATAGTTTTCTGTTCTGGTATTTATTTACTAATTACACAGCATCAAGCACTATCAATATACCGCACACCTAGATCTAAAGGGAGCTAACTCAAAAAAAGTAACATTTTCGGGAGAGGCGAAATTGTTGTAAGGAATCGGATCCTTTTTTTAGCGTGTGTTTAATTAAACTCTTCAGATTTTTGAGTTAGCTCCCTTTAGATCTAGGTGTGCGATACCTATATAGGTACTTAGTCTGTGTGTCCCTATGTATGCTTAAAACTACGCAACGGATTTTGATATGATTTTTTAATGGATATAGTGATTTAACAAGAAGGTTTATATATATAATATAGTAGAGAAACACTATGTAACAGCATTTTACTCGTGCGAGGCCGGGTCGGGATCATCACTATCACTACATAGTATAAAACAAAGTCTGTCCGTCCCTATGTATGTATCTTTAAAACTACGCAACGAATCTTGATTTAATAGATAGAGTGATTCAAGAGGAAGATTTATAGCGCGCGTGTGAAGTCAGGGCGGGTCGCTATGCATATCAGGTCTTTCGCTTCCATACTTTTGCTTCCGGAAGAGCCGCCATATTGTATAAAATGTAAACTTTGTAAAGGACATTTTAAAGGCTTGAGTAACGAGCCGTTTACAGCCATAAAACATTTTATTGGAGTTTTCTCGGAGCGAGATGAAATGCCTCGATTTAACACCGGTTCAAAGTTAGCTTAACCCGGCTTACGTTTTAACGATGCTGTAAACTTTTCTGTAGTTTAAATTTTCATTTCTAACACTTTAAGAGATAAGTTGAAAGCAATTAAAATTACATGACCACTGTATGACGTTATGTAATCGATTTTGTACCAATCATGTAGGTTAATGTATGTAATTGTGGTGTGTGAAATGATACCGCGCAGAAATGTTCATTTTCCGTCCTCCGGCCAGAAAGCGCCAACTTTGTGGCCGCTGCGCTAAATGAAATTTTCGCTTTCTGGCTTCGTCGAACAGAAAAATAGTATACTGACCTCGGCCAGTAAAATAAAAAAGCCTCAGATCACATTTTTGTCAATTACATGTGATCTGAGTCATTTTTTATTTTACTGGCCTTGGTGCGTAATGTACTATTAAAATATATTTAGACTTAACAGATGATATGATTATTAGGGGTGTTCTCCAGTACATCAAAAAACAAAGAGTGTGTAATGTGTATATATACTTATAATTATACATTTATATAAACTTTATCCAGTATTCGTTGTTCAATACAATTTTAAACGCGAACGTTAAATAATAGACCTCAGAACTACCTATATAGCTTTACAATGGAGTATTGGAACACGTTGGAATGAAACAGCTATAACGAATTTAACGCGTATTTTATCTAATATGCTGACATTACGAAAATTTTCCAGTTTGTAGATTTTACATTATGCAAACTACCTTCTTTTAAGTTTTCGAAGCAGCAGCATAAATCCATTATAGTTGTTTATTTCAAGTTGTTATAACTGCGAAAGCAAAAGGAAATCTTAAACTATAGATACTATAATATATGTTTATCCCTACTAATATTATAAATGCGAAAGTAACTCTGTCTGTCTGTCTGTCTGTTACGCTTTCACGCTAAAACTACCGGACCGATTTAAATGAAATTTGGTACAAAGAAAGTCTGGAGCCTGAGAAAGGACATAGGCTACTTTTTAAACGATTGCAAAAAAAGGAGGAGTTCCATGCGGACGAAGTCGCGGGCAGAAGCTAGTATTATATAAAGCTTGTGACATAAGTTCGATAGTACAGCAGTGGGATTGCTTTTAGTAGCAAGTGGGTCAAGATTCAGTGCCGGGTGCAGGCTTATAAGTGCCCGGTTAATTATTACTCTTGATACTATTTTGTGTGGGTTCGATTCTGATTAGGAACAAATATTCGGTTGTACACTGTGCTCATTGACAACGCAGCGTGGATATTTTAGAATTTCTTAACAAAATATAAGATAATATTAACAACGGAATGAAACATGAGTTAAATACGAATATGTGAAATGAACTGTTAAGTTTTCGAAACGTCAGCAAATTAAAATATACACGAGTTAAATGTATAAGGTATATTTGTTTCATTCCAATTTGTAATAACCGCGAAGGCATCGGAAATTATTATGTGAAAAGAAGTTTTCGAATCATCAATAGGTACCTATAATAAATTAAAATAAGCTAGTGGAATCTGAAATGTACATAGGTTTTTATAATGTTTGTTTGTTTGTCCACAGACACTCGGCACTGGACGTCGGCAGCGATGGCCAGCACCCCAGCAAACTGTGGCACAATGCAGACGGAGACAGGTGAACATACTAACTTATTACTTACTGACTTCGGCGCACGACTTCGTCTGCGCACGATGTGTACTGTACACAATAACCTTATAAAATATGGCCTGTATGTTATTCTGATGTATAAGCTATATTATTGTAAAGTTTCATCAAAACCCATTCGGTAGTTTTGCGTGAAAGGTTGACAAACATACATATATATACTCACAAACTTTCACTGATAGAGTGGTTCAAGAGAATGGTTTATAGCACCTGTGTGAAGCCGGGGCTGGTCGATAGTATTTTATAAAATGTATATGAGTACTTAGTTAAGATAAATATTTTAAAGACTACAAGGCTAATTAATTCTATAAAATAAAAACCTTGTAGAAAATGAAAAGCGCATTCTAATTGGCTAATTAGCGAGTAAGTAAAGCAGGGGCGGAAGGCTCTGTTGTTGTTGTTTTTTAAGGAAATGCGACGGAAGCGCGGAGCTGCAGTGACTGCGCTGCGACCAGGTACAATGCACTTCGCATTCTCATACAATTCAAAGGAGAGAAAAGACGCGAGGATTTGTATCTTTGAAACACGAATAAATTCCATTTTATGAACATACAACTTAACTTTAGTATAAGACTATTGTCAGCTCCGCCGTGCTACGATTATGGAATCTGTAAAGGCCAAAAAAATAAAATACGCGAGTTAAATCCGTTTAAAGTTGTTTCATTTCAAGGAAACATACATTTTTGGGAGCAAACAGTCATATGGATTTTGTATCACTGTTTCTTTGTAGTTATATTATTATTACTACCAATTTCGATAGTAATATGACAAACAGTCAAAAAAATTTACAACATCACTTTAGTGTTAGACTATCGTCAAGACTAATATGAAGTAATGTTTTCGAAACGTCAGCCAATTAAATATAATTCGTAAGTTAAATCCGTTAATAGTTGTTTCATTAAAATTTATAATAGCCGCGAAGGCATCAGAAATTAATTTTGCAATTTGTTACTTTCCTACTTTGAAAAAATGAGGTTCATTCGTATTGGTGTTTATTATGTCCCTGAATTAATTAATATAGATAATCTAAACTGATTTAAAGAAATCATTTGAATTATTATACTTTAACTTCTGTTCGTATCGAAGCGGCTTATGAAAGATTACAGACAATTTATAAGTATCTTATTGTTTAATTAAATTATGTAGGCGCCTTACTAAGTGTCACAAAAGTTCTATAGACGCTGTATAAGGGTGTTCGCTTATACAGCTTATATAGAACCGACTATTCTTACCATTCATCAATAGAACATTTCGGCGACTTTTTGTCGCGTGACAGCATTGCTTCAGTCGCAAGTTACACACACACATACATGCTCAGTTTAATATTCAGAATATTAATAATATCTAAAACGTTAAAAAAACATGGACCGGCTTACGAGATATAAAAAGTTAAATCCCTATTCTTATTTAAGCTTCGAAATGGCTAAAATGATTAAAAATTAATAACACATCCCGGCGCGAAACACTTTTTCCTTCCATTTTCATTTTCGAGGTTTCGCTCCACAAAGAAACTGTAATCGGAAACTACATTTTTAATTCATTTTCAAATATAAGCCCCGGAGAGGATCGTGCCCGGACAAGGGGAACAGAGCTCTAGCGGGTTGAAATAAGATTCAAACTGTATTGTAGTGTCTCCGATGCTCTCTTGTTTTAATAGAATTCTAGTAAAATCTACCTACAATTGTGTTATTAAACTTTGAGTGCGGAGCCCTAAGTATAGTCTTGACCGGAGACCAGTGACGAGCGAGAAGGACATATATGTCACACATTGACTTTTTGTAGCGATATAATCGCATTACAGTCGCGCGATCACACGTCGTATATTAGTAGCGATGCAGCATCGATGATGGCGCGTGTCAGTAGCGATGTTGCATCGATGAAGTCGCGTGTTAGTACCTAGCGATACTCCATCGATGAAGTCGCCTATTAGTAGCGATGCTACATCGATGATGTCATATGTTAGTAGCGATGTTGCATCGATGATGTCATAATTATGTTAATAGCGATATTGTGTCGATGAAGTCATTGGGTAGTAGCAAAGGTTGTATTGATAGGCGCGTTTACCTAATCTATGTAGCATCGCTATTAATGTAACGCTACTGCGTAGTTTAAGTAAATCTCGTGTTAGTAGCGATGCCGCATCGATAAAGTCATCTTTACTTATTTCGGCATAAAAAAGCAGTACACGCCACACTGTTTGTCGTCATACTTCGCCATCGCAAACATATCACATGACGACCTCTTATATGAAGTACCTCCTTCAAAATTCCTCCTATCGGACTGAGAAAAATGTCGTGTGCAAAAAACTTTGGAAACAAAACAAATTTAGCGTTTCACTCTAAATTCGAGTAAGCATTATAATTTCTGATGCCTTCGCGGTTATTAAACATTGATTTAGCTCGCGTATTTTTATTTGATTTTATTTGCTGACGTTTCGGATTCTTTACAGTTTCCATAATCGTAGCACGATTGAGCTGACAATACTTTATACTTTAGCGTTAGACTATTATCAGCTCAGTCGTGCTGTCAGCAAATAAAATAAAATAAAAATACGCGAGTTAAATCCGTTAACAGTTGTTTCATTCCAATTCAAGAAAGCATTACTTCATTCTATTCTAGCTCAACTGTAAAGTTCTCGAAATATCAGCATAGAATTGAAATTTACGGCAGTTAAATCCGTAACGTTTAGTTCCAATATTGAAGGTGTCAATATCTTGTGGAAACAGACAGTTGAAGCACAATTTCTATAATTCAATTTAGTATATAAATGGCACTTCTTGAACAATGTACTTTGTAATACAATACTTTGTAGCGTGGAAGACCACTTTGCAGTCTTTGTAGTACAGTCTATTGAGTTTTACCTTTGTCCTTTGGAAGTAACTTCACGTGTTCCTGATACAGACGTGGGCAAGTATTCAATGTGTTGTGTAGTCTCATGTTAAAGGTTTCTTTCTTAATGTCTAAGTAATTCCCAACTTTTTTGCCATATAAAAACATTATTTAAGCTCCGTTATAGGTAAGTAAGTAATGCTATTTTATCGATGGAAAGAACTATGTACATATCGCACACCTAGATCTAAAGGAAGCTAACTCAAAAATCTGAAGATTTTAATTAAACACACGCTAAAAAAAGGATCCGATTCCTTACAACAATTTCGCCTCTCCCGAAAAAGTTACTTTTTTTGAGTTAGCTCCCTTTAGATCAAGGGGTGCGATATAATGAATGCTTACGTTTCGTAAAGTCTTATAGTGACTAGTGTTAGACTATCATCAGCTCAGTTGGCTACTAATATATAATATGGAAATCGTAAAGATTTTTTTATAGGTAAGTACAGTTGTTTAATCCCAATCAAATAACAGAAATTATTATAATAACTAGTTTTATCCTGTAGTTTATCAGATAATTTACTTAAGTGATCAAAATTGAGTTTTAACTATGCTTTTCTATGCTCTTCTATCTTCCAAAAAAAAGACACATAGCTTCCTTGGAAGTTCGAAATTTTGAAACAGACCGTTAGACTGTTAGACAAGATTCAGAATACCTTTAATAACAATTCAAAGATACCTAAGGGATCCAGCTACTCACTTTCCGATATCTTAAAAAAATAAAATACAAAATTTTATACAATTTCAGTAAAAAAAAATAAAGAAAAGCTTGAGGTAATTTATATGTACCGGAACAAACTGTAGAGTTTCATTTGTACCCGGAGATAACTTGGAACCTAGTTTATATGAAAAATAACGGCAACTCAATAACAGACACTGCGTTCCTACACTGAACTTTCAACTGACGTTTAAACAAACGGCCAAGTGCGAATTGGACTCGCGCACGAAGGGTTCCGTACCATTATCTATAAAAATGGCTAAACCATCGCGTTTGCTGTAATGGATCCCCCTTAAATAATAGTATTTATTGTTATCAGAAATACATCCGTAAACCTTTGAACTGGCTAATACGGTTTATGAGATACAGCTTGGTGACGAACGGACAGACAGCGAAGTCTCAGTAATAGGTTACCGTTTAATTTAGATACGGATTCCTAAAAATGAGATTGGAAATGCAGAGAACAGTTCTATATAAATTTAAGTTTAAATCTCTTTTCTATAACGTAGTGCAGTCCATTACTGCAGTCCGCTCACGTTATTCCAGTCCACTGGATGCACTCTGCTTGACGTTGCATTTCCCTCGGCCGCTCGCCCTTCCCGGTGCATCGATGTGCTTTGTTGTGCAACCCTTTGTAGTGTACAAGACATCTGCAAAGTCGATGTCTTCCTTCAGATTCACGTCGGATTTTTATTCTAAAAAGTAGGTTAGGTTTTAAAGTGAAGAGTTTACTAGAAGTTTCACAATAGATCTGTTAAATAAAAGATAGTT
The DNA here is from genome assembly GCA_038024825.1 of Polylopha cassiicola. Classification (NCBI taxonomy): domain Eukaryota; kingdom Metazoa; phylum Arthropoda; class Insecta; order Lepidoptera; family Tortricidae; genus Polylopha; species Polylopha cassiicola. Next base: position 9,625,991 of record CP149062.1, read on the forward strand.
ATTTGATAGATAATGTCTCTTGTTAAACAAGTCGAAACATAGATAGACTATCGTGTCCTATGTACTCGCATTTTTTTTATTTTTTTTAAAGTAAGTTGTGGATACTTGTAAGTGAGCATTAATGTTTGTTTACCAATTTTTATATAGATTTAAGTTGTAATCACTTGTTGGTAACCCTCAATAAATTAACAGGTGTAATTCTTTTTTAGTTATTGCCTATATATATTATGTTAAAAGCGTTATGACTTAGGCATAAGTTTCTCAAATATCTAAATGTCTAGTCGAGTGATATTCTACTAGCTTTATCAACAACAGGCAGACAGACAGAGTTACTTTCGCATTTATAATATTAGTAGGAATTAAAAGCTAATAGAGTGTATGATATGACGTAACGAAAATACGTTTTCTTCCATGCATTTGAAATTTTCTTTATAAATAAACTAGCGACCCGCCCCGGCTTCACACGGGGGCTATAAACCTTCCTTAAGAATCACTCTATCTATTAAAAAAAACCGCATCAAAATCCGTTGCGTAGTTTTAAAGATCTAAGCATACATACGGACATACAGCGAAAGCGACTTTGTTTTATACTATGTATTGATGTACCTACAAATTTAATAACGAAGTAATAAATGTATTCAGGGTTGAAATACTCCCAATATACTTCACATGAATGCCGTGACGGTGTTTGAATATAAATTTGCTATCGGCTGAGCGAGGTGCTTCGACAATAACGATATCAGTATGGCGGCACACGTGGGCCTTACACGTACAAATATAATATACTAGCTGTCCGCCCTGGCTTCGCACGGATCCCTTTTTTTATAGCCTATGTCACTCGGGAATAGTGTAGCTTCCCAACAGTGAAAGAATTTTTTAAATCGGTCTAGCCGTTTTGGAGCCTATTCAATCCAAACAAACAAACAAACCTTTCCTCTTTATAATATTAGTATAGAGTACCTTTTGAAAGATTAGTGCCTAATAACACTATTGTAAGGAGACATATTATCTTGTAAGAAACAGACGCTACGTAATAAATATAGGTAGGTTTAGCATCATATGAAGACTTTTGTTAGCTCAGTCGTGCTACGATAATGGATTCCGTAAAGGTTCCGAAACGTCAGCCATTAAAATAAATAAAATACGCGAGTTAAATCCGTCGATAGTTGTTTCATTCCAATGTGTAATAACCGCAGAGACATTAGAAATTATTAGATATACTCGTAGCTAAGCTAGAATAGTGTAAATATGTTGCAGCGCCCTACAGGGTTCATAGTTGACAAAATTGTTATTTTCCATCTAATGTACATACCTATGAAACCAATAAAGAAGCTGATAACTGACAAGCTAGTATTTCTAAAGATTTTCTTAACGATTGTCGGCTCATGATGTTGTGGCGAAAGCACACCGCATATGGAGCCAATAAACTTTTTATTTCCTGACAGCAAATAAAGTATCCAATATAAAATATTTGGTTCGTCTCGTCACACCCGCCGCCGCGTCACGGCTCGGGTCGGCCCGCTCGCCCTTTGCGGCGCAGTCCTTTGTCGCGTCGCTCACTTTGCACTCTTTGCAGAGTTGGGACCCGTTCAGAATTTAATATTGGATTCACTTTGAACTTGACGCTTGTTTTGGAACTTGATGCGCTTTCTTGATTTTATATAGAAGGCATTGAAATTTTATATACTCAATTGAGACGAGAATGACTCGCAAAAGCTCGAGGATCCAGCAACTAAATAAAGTAAATTATGTAAAAGCTTTTACAGCAGTTGTACTGGGTAATAATATCTGATGCCTTCGCGGTTATTACACATGGGAATGAAACAACTATTAACGGAATTAACTCGCGTGGCTATAGCTTATCGACTTTAGCATTAGACTATGGTCAGCCCAGTCGTGCTACGATTGTGGAAACTGTAAAGAATCTAAAACGTCAGCAATTAAAATAAAATAAAAATACGCGAGTTAAATCCGTTTATAGTTGTTTCATTAAAAGTTGTACTGGGTGTTTTAACGCTTTTCCATACATATTTTATTTAATATTTAATTAACTAGACGAAGCATAAGCGATTAAGTATTAAATTATATAATTTGAACACCTTTGGTTAGTATTTCGAAAGAGATGCCCTAATCAAAGCAATTAAGTATTTAACTAGTACATATCATGTAGTACATGATTAGGTAAGTAAAAATAACAATGATTATAATATTTGCATTAGTTTTTAAGTACTGACGCGGCGAGTACAAATTGAATTCCTATAATCCGGTTCGCTCAAATACATTGGAGCAAAATTTAATCGCACATTCCCAAGCGAGTTGATTGAAAGAAATTCCTCAGTTATTTGCCGGTGAGCTTAGCCGAGTGATGCATGTGGGAAAACAGCGGAAAATTGTGGAAAACCGCGGAAAATAGTGGAAAATACGGAAAATAGTGGAAATCCCGTTTTACTCCCTGAGGTCTGCAAAGACGGGTTCATCTTGAACATCGGATTCAGGTTGTTTATTCAATAAACGCCAACTATAATAATATTATATGACGTTCGTTTTAGACTGAAAAGGAAATAGACAACGTGTTTTCTTTAAGAGTACAAAAGTTTGTTACGGCGTTTTATTCTGCTGACTAACTTATACTCATTCTACAGGTAGATAAGAAATACTAGTATTTTAATAAATAGCTACATAGCTCATTCATTTAAATAAATTAAATAATTAACATTGACATTTAAGAGTCGTGCTTCGATTATGGAATCTGTAGAGGCTCGGAAACGTCAGCCAATAAATAAAATACGCGAGTTAAATCCGTTTAAAGTTGTTCATTCCAATGTATAATAACCTCGAATACATCTATACTTAATATTATAAAGCTGAAGAGTTTGTTTGTTTGTTTGTTTGAACGCGCTAATCTCAGGAACTACTGGTTCGAATTGAAAGAATCATTTTTTGTTGGATAGACCAATTATCGAGGAAGGCTTTAGGCTATATAACATCACGCTGCGACCAATAGGAGCGAAGAAACAGTAGAAAATGTGTAAAAAAAATTTATTAGGTATATAAAGAATAACTATTGACATTGAAGTTGAATTCTTACCTAATAATCTGTAATAATGAATGACTGACTGATTTAAAATAATAATAATCGCCATTTCCTTATGTAAGTATATATACAAGTGGATTGTGGATTATTTTTTATCCCGGGAAATCCAGGACTCAATGAAAGAGATTTTTTTTGTTTACAACCACTCTTAATGAGGGCCACCGCGTGTCAGAAATCCGCTAGATGCGCTAGTGTAGAATGAGGTCTAGCTGTCTAGTTCCACCAATCACAGGCCAGTAGCTTGCCTCTCATTGGTGGTACATGACAGCTAGACCTCATTCTACATTAGCGCATCTAGCGGATTTTTGACAAGCGGTGGCCCTCATTACGAACACCAGCCAGTTTAGGTTTATAAGCTCTACCTATTCCAAGCTCTGGTTATAAATGCAAGTCTGAAAGAAAGACCTATTATTATTGTTATTTCTCGTGTAACCCCGAAGGTTGATTTCTCATGAATAAGGGTCAGCCTTACAGCCTATATTCATGATGTCCGGTGTGAGACGGACAGACACCCCCTCCCCCTCCCCCCCCCCGCCCGCGCCGACTCATCCCTACTAATATTATAAATGCGTTAGTAACTCTGTCTGTCTGTCTGTTACGCTTTCGCGTTAAAACTACTGGACCGATTTAAATGAAATTTGGTACAAAGAAAGTCTGGAGCCTGAGAAAGGACATAGGCTACTTTTTAACCGACTGCAAAAAAGGAGGAGTTCCACGCGGACGAAGTCGCGGGCAGAAGCTAGTCAAAGATAAATTGTTTCAATACGGAATCTACGTTCTACTTCTACGATAATCTTAATTCCAAAACAATAATTACATTTCCTAAATGTACTCCTGAATTAATTATAATTATGAAGAGGCAGGTATCATATATGGAAGGAATATGTCTGATCCCTAAAGCATGAAATATTAATTTAATTTGCCTTTGAACGGCACATTTATACTAATAATTGAAATGATATCTATATTATCTATACTAATATTATAAAGCTGAAGAGTTTGTTTGTTTGTTTGTTTGAACGCGCTAATCTCAGGAACTACTGGTTCTAATTCAAAAAATCTTTTTTTGTTGGATAGACCATTTATCGAGGAAGGCTTTAGGCTATATAACATCACGCTGCGACCAATAGGAGCGAAGAAACAGTGGAAAATGTGTAAAAATCGGGGAAAATATGAAGCCTTATGATGAATTACTATTCCACGGGGACGAAGTCGCGGGCACAGCTAGTGATATATATTATCAAAGATATCTTTAGTTGTGTTCTGATTGAAATTCAATTCTATTAATTTCTGATGTCTTCGCGGTTACACATTGGAATGAAACAAGTATAACGGATTGAACTCGCGTATTTGAAAACTTTATAGTTTACATATTCGCAGCACGACTGAGCTGACGATAGACTAATGCTAAACTTTAGCATTGCATTTATATGGGTTAGGTACATGTACGCTAAAGTTTAGCGCTAGTCTATCATCAGCTCAGTTGTGCTACGAATATGGGAACTGTGAAGATTTCGAAACGTCAACGAATAAAATAAAATAGGTACTCTAGTTAAAAGCGTTATAGTTAATAACTTTTGATGTCGTCACGGTTATTTAACATTGGAATGAAACAACTATAAACGGATTTAAGTCGCGTATTTTATTTTATCTGTTAGTAGCTGTGCCCGCGACTTCGTCCCCGTGGAATAGCAATTCTTCATAAGGCTTCATATTTTCCCCGTGTTTTACACATTTCCCAGTTTCTTCGCTCCTATTGGTCGCGGCGTGATGTTATATAGCCTAAACCTTCCTCGATAAATGGTCTATTCAACAAAAAAATATTTTTTGAATTCGAACCAGTAGCTCCTGAGATTAGCGCGTTCAAACAAACAAACAAACTCTTTAGCTTTATAATATTAGTATAGATAGTTGTTTCAATACAAATGTATTGTTAGTTGTGCGCTTGTTCTTGTAAATGATGTAGGATCTGTGAGAGCGCGTTAAATATTCAGACTGATCTCTAATGGACTCGGAGCTATTAATGTGGGACCACACGGGATGTCTGGGTCGTTGTTATATTGAGAGGTAGAATGTACATTGGATACTAGCGGTCGACAGTCGTGGCCAGACCAGCGCTTCATTGATCAATCTAATTGACAGTTGTCATTCAAATCCTACTAATATTATAAACGCGAAAGTTTGTAAGAATGTAAGGATGTACGGATGTACGTTTGTTTTTCTTTAACGCAAAAACTACTGAATGGATTTTAATAAAACTTTACAATAACATTTTGTAATGATATTGTGTAAAGTAGGTATTCATCTTGCACAGTTAAAATCGCAGATAGAAGCTTAGTAATAAATGTTTTCTTTAATTTTCTTATTTTACGTGCAAGTATTTTTTTCTTACAACACCTAATCATAACAATCGCAACAAAAAATAATTAATAAAATCGAGTAAGTAAGGTATTTTAAATTGTTCAGCCAAGTACCTAAATACATACTTTTAACGTTAAATATCTAACTACTAGCTTTGCCCGCGACTTCGTCCCCGTGGAATAGTAATTCTTCATAAGGCTTCATATTTTCCCCGTTTTTTACACATTCTCCACTGTTTCTTCGCTCCTATTGATCGCAGCGTGATTTTATATAGCCTAAAGCCTTCCTCGATAAATGGTCTATCCAACAAAAAAATATTTTTTTAAATCGAACCAGTAGTTCCTGAGATTAGCGCTTTCAAACAAACAAACAAACTCTTCAGCTTTATAATATTAGTTTAGAAGTATAGATTATACCTACAGTATTGTTAAATTCGAACACAAATCAGTATTTGTAATATTTTCCCTAATAATTTAAGTATTCAGTACGCGTTTGTTTAGTAAAGTGAGTTAGTAAAGGTGCTACGGAAGGGACGTGCTACGAGTCGCGAGATTGCTACGCGCTACGAGCGTAGCACGTGCGAGCCAAGTACCAACTTATGACAGGGAAATTTTAAAAATAATTTTTTGAAGACTTAGCTTTTTAGGGTTCCGTACGTAAGAGGTAAAACGGGAACCTATTATTTAGACTCCACTGTCACCAGGCTGTATTTCATAGATAGATAGATAGATAGATAAAACGTTTATTTCATTACAACACAAAACAATTGACGTAGGTACAACTTTCCAGACAAAAATAAAGAAACAAACAAAAATAGTACATAATTAATTAAATGGAATCTTACGTGACAAATACAAAATTATGTTGCAACGAAAAAGGGTATCCCCTCAGCATTTGTTGTGCACAAGAGAGTGACACAACACTGATTTTCAGTGGACCCTCAAAAAACGAGAATGCGTACATTATAAGTATCTGACATACAAAACAGAAACCAAATTTCATATTAAACAGAACAAGACGTAGGGGAGAGGGGGGCTAGAATTAACGGGGGTAAGTATTAACAAGTCTATAACTACTAAATTAAACGACGATACGGTAAGACGTTTAGGTCATAAGTTCGGGTGACGTCGGCGAACAAGTCGCGACAAGTCGGTTGCCCGCCGGCTTCCGCGTTGTGCAGTTGTCGTACGGTGGTGCAAAAATACAGGTGAGCGAACATTTTTAAGTCTCGAATTTTTTGATTAATGTTTTAATTATTTGATTTTGTGATTGCAGATTTTTATATAATGAATGGTTATTTAATTGTTAATTAAACTCCCGTGTTATTTTATTAAATGTACCTATAGTTTTTTTTTTATAATTAGTTATATCCGAAAAGGTCCTCGGGGGCTAGTTTTAACAAAAGGAACGGGGTAAGTATTAACCCGTCTAATATTTGCCCCCGCGAAAGGTGTCACGGTACAAGAGTAAAAGAAGTATATGATTTAGCGGTGCAAGAAGTATTGAAATCCAATAGAAAATATTACCTACTACATTTTAAATGAAAAAGCCTTTTCTAAGACTGATTACTTAGTAGGTAAGAATTTATGTTATTTATAAGTTTTTATTGATTTTTTTTTTGACATTTGTATGTCAAAAAATAAATAAATTATCATTTTAATATTGTTTTGTTTTTTACTTATATGGTTAAATGAAATCATAACAAGTTTACTAGCGTTAATACTTGCCCCCGAAACGGGGCAAGTTTTAACCGCTGACTTTTTTTAAACAGATGCGTCTCCCTTTGAAACCAAGTAATTTAGATAAACTTTTAGCTTTGTACATGCAAGTCATATAAATTTCCGTTACTCGGGTATAAAAATAATAACATAAAGTTTTCATATTGAGAAGCTAAATGACAATATTTAAAATCTGTTAGTACTAGCCCCCCTCTCCCCTACTGGCGTGGCATCACACATTTATATTTCATGAACCGTTATAGTCACTGCCTCTATAACAACAAATACCTACTAAAAAACTTAATTAAATACAACAGTTTTTTTTTACCGTTTATATAAATATAAGTACAAAACCCTTCGCTCGCGATTAAGACTAGCAATTATCGTATTTTTTGACATTTATTCATGAAAATAACCGAAAGTTCTCTTATAGACCGTGTTCAGTCAAAATCAATTAACAAATTCCCTTTAAATAGAACCTTCTACGTATAAATGGCATATTAAGCTACCGCAAGCTACAAAAACTTATTAAATTACACCAGTGGGCAGTGATTCAGGACAGCATAAGCGTATAGTACACATATGGCTTGTGTTTAGTGAATGAAGCCCCGGTCTGTCCCCCGGGTCTCGCGACTGGAGTGATCCGTAAAGGAGTACTTTGTCTTTATTGTCTTATCAATATGTAATACTTCATTTACCTGCCTCCATACCGGCCGAGGGTCGAATAATCGACTTACGTTATCCAAGCAAGCCCTATATAATAAAAAGGTTTATTTGTAGTTGTTGTGACCTCTTTATAAGTACCAAGGGTCCTAAAATGGAAAAAGCTTTGTACAAAGTACATTTTATTACAACATTAAGGATTACCTAAATGGTATTGTTGGTATCCGTTGTCTAGCACCCATGGTACCAGCTTTGCTAATCAACTAGTGTGAATTTTCAAAATAATAACATGCGGCTCGCCCCAGCTTCGCCCGGATACCTTTTTTTAGCCTATGTCACTCGGGAATAGCTTTCCAACAGTGTAAGAATTTTTCAAATCGCTCCAGTCGTTTAAGAGCCTATTCAATCCAAACAAACTTTTCCTCTTTATTATATTAGTATGGATAACGTATTTTTATTAATATGAAGGTAATAATAACAAATAATTTATAGAACTTAATTCCGTTTACATCCATGCACAACACAACCTGACATCTCCACACTACACGCCTGGCCGTCGGCGTCGGCCGTTGGTTCACAATAGTAGGTGTACATACAGAAACCCGAAGTAATCAATTTTAATGATTCAATAGTAAGTTTTTACTAAATTACAGTTAAAATAAGTAACTACCTTAGCATAATATATGTGTGTGAGAGAGAGAAAGTGTGATTACGTATGTGAATTAATCCGATTAAATAAGTATACACACACACAGTTATATCCCTGACTAGCTGTGCCCGCGACTTCGTCCGCTTTTTTTAGTTATTTTCCCCGTTTTTTATACATTTCCCACTGTTTCTTCGCTCCTATTGGTCGCAGCGTGATGTTATATACCCTAAAGCCTTCCTCGATAAATGGTCTATCCAACAAAAAAAGAATTTTTGAATTCGAACCAGTAGTTCCTGAGATTAGCGTGTTCAAACAAACAAACAAACAAACAAACAAACTCTTCAGCTTTATAATATTAGTATAGATTAGTATAGATACTCTTCAACCTAATGTCCACAGTAGCGCCCACGGCCATATACTGGTTTCGGAAATGTAAACAAAAAGCTAATGTGTGCAGTGTGTGGTTGTCTGTGTGTGTGGTTGTCTGTGTGTGTGGTTGTCTGTGTGTGTGGTTGTCTGTAGGTACTAAATACTAACTCACCTGACATCTGCCATTTCGATCCCGACTTTTACCGATATTGGAACATTTATTGGCGTCCTTTATCACCTCTATAGCGCTATCTTTGATAGGGGACCGGTTTATCATTGCTTTATAGTTTAACGATACGGAGAGCTATAAGGAATTTACGGTTGCTTGAGAAAGTGATACTAAAACTAGGAAATTGCTCTAATGGTATTAAATTGTTGGTAAAGGTGTTTTCTAGGTGGCTTTGAAAACTGATTAAGACTACGGAACTAATGAATCAGCCACGTGTCTTTAATGTTATCTTATCTTATATACTGTTATATAATCCTTTGCCCTGAATGACTGACGGATACAGCCTTCACCACTGATCGTACAAACCTAAATCATGGAGGATATTTTTAACCGACGAAAAAACGGATGTTCTCAATTCAACGCCTATTTGTTTACGTATGATCACGCACTTCTTACAGAGTAGTTCGATTTTGCATCACGAGGCAAGCGAGTGAAAAACAATTAATTGGAATGAAACAACTATGAACGGATTTAACTCGCGTATTTTATTTTATTTGCTGACATTTCGGATTCTTCACAGTTTCCATAATCGTAGCACGACTTATAAAATAAAATAAGCGAGATAAATCCGTTCATAGTTGTTTAAATCCAATGTGTAATAACTGCGAAGGCATCAGAAATTTTTAAACAATTAATTATTATCAACGATTTCGTAGCTAAAGCGAAGAGGTGTAAATAGTACAGTCCGCTGCAGTTTCTATGACTATCTGACCTTTCAGCAGACTAGTTACCTCCATTCACCTATATACCTAGTGCATATGTAGGGGTGATCGCATTGCTTTGCAACTGACTGTACATTGCTGCATGTGGGCAGTAATAAAATTACAGATCGTGTTAGAAGAGAGGAGTTGTAAGTTCGAATCTAGCTATAAGTAAATGTACAAGGTTTGTTTACTTTGGGACTCCATCAATATGTGTGAATTATCTCTAATGCTTTTATTATGTACTTTTCTCCCCCTTAAAGGATGGTTTCCCCGATACAAACTATGCTCTGTGTCCTGAAGAATTCAACTCTCTCGCAACCAAATTTTATCAAAATCGATTAAGCAATAGGTACCTAAAAAATACTTCTGGGATTTATTTTCTATCGTTTGTATCGTTTTAACCTAGTTACCAAAAACAAAGTAAAATACCCTCCAAACTATTACTTTTCTCGACAATGGCAAAATTTCAGATTTGTTGATGTATCACGTGAATTTCGTAATTCGTGTATCACTATCAATACATAGTGTAAAACAATTTTTACCGCCGTCTGTCTGTCGCTATGTATACCTAAATAGATTTTTGGATGCGGTTATTAAACTTGTCTATTAACTACCCTCTCCGGCTTCACACGTGTGCTATAAACCTTCCTCTTGAATCACACTATCCATTAAAAAAAACCGCATCAAAATCCGTTGCGTAGTTTTAAAAATTTAAGCGCAGATAGGGATATAGGGACAGAAAAGGCGACTTCGTTTTATACTATGTAGTAAAGAGTGATTCAAGAGAAAGATTTAAATAAATAAATAAATAAATATCTTTGGACAATTCACACCAATTATCTAGTCCCATTTTAAGCAAAGCTTGTGTTATGGGAACTAGACAACGGATAAATATACATAAATACATATAAGACATCCAAGACTCGGGTACAGATGCCAGTGCTCATCACATTGACATCTGCCCCTAGCGGGATTCGCACCCGCAACCTCCGGTTTCGTAGTCAGGGCCTCTGACCACTAGACCAACAGGCCGTCAGAAATAATAAATCTTAATAATATGTTTGTCGCAGACTGTCAACATACCCCGCGAGCGGGGACCGCAGCACGCTGCTGCGCGCACACGCGGCCAAGTCGGCGGAGTGCGCGGGCGCAGGCGGCGGCGGCGGGGGCGTGGCGGGAGGGGGCGGGTCCCCGCGCACGCGCCGCGGCCCGCGCGAGTCGCGCCGCGTGTCGCTCGCGCAGGCGCCCGGGTACGTGCAGCTCAACCAGTACCGCCTCTACGAGCCCATTGGACAGGTCAGTACTCGAATATAGGTACCGTTTGTTGGATGTAGCACCTAACAAAAGAGTTTAAGTAAATTGTATTTAAAGAAAAAAATACTATTATACTTTAGTGCTCTCTCTTACTTTATTAAGTATAGCGGTTCGCCCCGGCTTCGCACGGATCCCTAATTTCTTTTCAAAATATTCTATAGCCTATGTTACTCAGGGTTAACAGGTGTCCAGTAGTTTTTGAGCCTATTCATTACAACCAAACAAACACAGTTTTCCTTATAATGATATTTTGTACAAAGACAAGAGTAGAAAAAATCTTGGACCCCCAGTGGGATTCGAACCCACGCTTATGCCTTTACTAGCGGCGTTTTCCTTTTTATAGTATTAGTATACATTCCAAAAATCTCTACTCTTTATTAAGTAAGTTTTCCAAAAATCTAAATCTGAACCTGTTGAGGTCCGCTATTCAAAATTTAACAATATTTTTCGTTGGAGTTGCTTATATTCACAATCAAATATTTATCAAACTACTAACTGCATATTAAACTCAAAAGAAAATTTACTCATGACGAGCAAAATCCCCACAACTCCATTTACTTCCCAATGACTAACTTCACGTTTACAAATAATCAAAATATACAAATTGAGTGATTATTAATTACGCAGACACCCCATGAAAATGTAAATCGTTGTCGCGGCTCGAGTGCGTGTTTTATGAAGGCTCTATTATCTTCAGTGATTACGCCGTCGAGCCTTCGATACCTCTGGCTCTTCTCGACACGTAGACCTGCGACAAACAGACACGGCGATTTTAATAAACCGGTCAAATATAATTATATGGTAAGGAGAGACCGACTTAGATTTTTTAACTTGGCGGCTGAATTTGAGAATCTCTTACTTCCTATGGAATCTACACATTATAATAGACTTGAAATTTGGTGGTGGTATCTTTTGTATAGTACCACTAAGAAAGGATTTTTCAAAATTCATCCCCAAACGGTGTAAAATGGAGGTGCTTATCGTGCGCAAACGAAGTCACGAGCAGAAGCCAGTGTTGTTATGTATCGTCGGCGTAAAAATCTTATGCAATTCTTAGGAAGTACCTATCTACTAAATTTGTCTAGATCTGCTTCGCCCAATCACACGTAATTAGGTTAAACTCGGTTTATTGCGCTCGGCGGGCTCGGATAGACTCGGGTACACTCGGGTAGACTCGGGTACACTCGGGTACACTCGGCTCGGCAACACGCCGGTAATTTCATTTTCTATTACCGCGTACCTGATTTCCTGAGAACAATTCGATTCGGAAACAAAGGATTGCGTTGTGACGTCACTTCTATAATGAAAACCTCGCCTCGTATCAAAGTGTAAATCCTGATTAGTAACGCACACAAACGAGCAATATATAAGTTACTAGCCTTCTGCCCGCGACTTCGTCCGCGTGGAACTCCTCCTTTTTTTGCAGTCGGTTAAAGAGTAGCCTATATCCTTTCTTAGGCTCCATACTTTCTTTGTACCAAATTTCATTTAAATCGGTCCAGTAGTTTTAGTGTGAAAGCGTAACAGACAGACAGAGTTACTTTCGCATTTATAATATTAGTAGGATGAATTTCATATGCTTTGCCTACGACTTCGTCTGCGCATGATAAGCACCCCCGTTTTACCCCTTAGAGGGTGATGTTTCAAAAATCCTTTTTTTGTGCTGCGCTAGGTTATAAAAGGACTGTGCAAAATTCTACCCCATATAATTTAGGTCCTGCGTTGATATGTCAGTCATTAAGTCAGTTTAAAAAATAATTACGGAAAGGCGATTTGTATGCGACGATATTTAGGCGCACAAGTAACACAGGGGTTTTATTAAATACTAGCGGCCCCGGCAGACGTCGTCCTGCCCGTCCGATTGTTTCGTCAAAGATCTGTCAAAGTCTTCTGTCACTTCTTCATAAGGCTTCATATTTTCCCCGTTTTTTACACATTTTCCACTGTTTCATCGCTCCTATAGGTCGCAGCGTGATGTTATATAGCCTAAAGCCTTCCTCGATAAATGGTCTATCTAACAAAAAAAGAATTTGTGAATTCGAACCAGCAGTTCCTGAGATTAGCGCGTTCAAACAAACAAACAAACTCTTCAGCTTTATAATATTAGTATAGATGGCACAATGTCTTTTGCGTTACTCATTAAAATGTATTGATATGTGTAGATAATCTGTTAATGTGAGGTATTATGTAGAAAAAATGTTTGTTTCAGGGTTCATACGGCATCGTCAAGTTAGCTTACAGTGAAGAAGATGACACTCATTATGTAAGTATATCTTAATCATTATATAATAAGTATTAATTAATGTGTGCATATATGTACTTACATTTCATTGCATAACACCGCTTCTCTTTTATTCCAACTTTCATGGAAGCAAACATTTCTGTTCTCGACGGAATAACAATAAAACTTTTTTTATTTTTATATGCTACAAGTTTCATCCGCCCCTGTTGGGAATGCCTAATCGCCTACGGACAAAAACCTTTCCTTTGCAGTTGTGCTTTCTATATACCTAATTTTCTGACGTAGTGAGTTAGTATACAATTCGAGCAGTGTCAACGCAATATTGTTCTGTAGGCACATACGATGCTGATTAGTAGGTACGTACCTGTTCATATACATATATAATTATATATTCACATTACATATAGACGAGCTTCACTCGACCTAGGAACTAAAGAGAATTTGTAAGTGACTAATTGCGGCTAGGTTTTGTAAAACGGCTAGCCGTAATGTAATACGGATTATACGATTTGGCTGTAACATATATATGCACTCATAGTGAGATCGTCCAAAAGATAAAAAAAAAGAATTGTCAAAATCGAACCACTCTGTAAAAAGTTATGCGTGGTCATACATTAAAAAAAAAAAGAAATATACGCGTCGAATTGAGAACCTCCTCCGTTTTTTTCGTCGGTTGAAAAGGACACACAAGATTAAAACTATTATCGAAAATTTACAAAATATCATGATTTTATTCTCTTAGTCGTCAAGTATTTTTACTATCACGTCACCTATGTATATCGCACACCTAGATCTAAAGAGAGCTAACTCAAGAAAGGTACTTTTTCAGGAGAGGCGAAAAACTGATTAATATTTCCATATGCACGCGTGAGTTTGCTGTATAAATTTATACTTTTTATAACAAAGCTAGCAGAGTTATATTAGCTGAAATCTGTTTTAGTGTAGGTGGGTTTTGCTGGAATCCGATGGTGTGCATAACTCAAATCTTCCGGTTTTTTAGTTAGATCCCTTAAGATCTAGGTGTGCGATATGTTTTTTTTATTTCCACCAGGCCATGAAGATCCTGTCTAAACGCAAGCTGATGCGCCGCGCGGGTTTGTTCGGGCGCGCGCCGCCCCGCCGGCCGGGCCCCGGCCCTCCCACCGACCCCCTCCAGAGGATCTACAGGGAAATCGCCGTGCTCAAGAAATTGGACCATCCTAATGTTGTTAAGCTAGTTGAGGTGAGACGATCAGTTCTACGGTACTTACATCGGGGGGCACGGCAGTGATCCCGCCAAGACGATCGCGAAGCAAACACTGCCGCACATCCTTTACTGGAACCATTTCGCCGCATTTTCAGACTCCTATTTGAGAACGTTTCATTACTATTTAGAGATAAACAAGCTGCTTTATTGAGGCTTGGCTAGTTTTTTACAGAATGTTTTTGATGGGATTACTTTTTCTGATACCTGAAGGGTTAAAATTTTTGTGTGGCATGTAATTTTTGCTATGTGTGAGTTCGTAAAAAGCACACAAGCCCATTATAACTAAAAACCTCATTATCATATCGGCTTTGCTGCACAAGACAGGGATTATGATCTTTTAAAAAAGTGATGAAGATTTATTTAAAACCGGGGCTTAAGTTAAGTATTCGAAGAAAATTAAAACTTGCGAACACCGAGACATAAGAAGACATTTTTTAGATTACCTTCATTATACTTAAGATAAAACATCCAGGATAAAAGCAATTTAGAAAATATAACAAAAGAGGCCGAGGTTAATTTTCTGAAATTTGTATTTATCTGATAAAACTTCACAATAACTTCAACGACCTTAGAATTCATAAAATTGATAAAGAATCTATTTCTTTAAAGAGTTTTCCCAACACAAAGGTTAAAGTAGATTTGCGAAATATCAAACTTTACTAAATTACATTTAACAATAAACTTTTCTTTTGATTTCATTGTTTATTGAGGCGCATCGTTATTTACTTTTTCATCCAGAAAATCCAACGCTGAATTAAGTAGTTTGTTTATCTTATTTGACAAGAAGTAAAGACCAAAAAAATAGTAAGTTGGTAAACGTCGAAAATATGAATAGAATTACAGTAGGAAAATCAAGGTGGAAAGGCCTAGACCAAATCCGATTTTGGAAAAGAATGGCACCAGTAAGAACGAATGAGGTTCGACTAATTGTATTGAAAAGATGCGTTCCTAAATGTATTCAATTATAAGCACTTAACTCCTTTACATTGCAGGTGCTAGACGATCCAGAAGAAGACCAGCTGTACCTGGTGTTCCAGCTGCTGGAGGGCGGGCCAGTGATCGACATCCCGAGCGACAGCCCGCTGAGCGAGGACCTGGCCAGGAAGTACTTCCGAGACGCGCTGCTAGGAGTTGAGTACTGTAAGTAAAGTCCTCCATTGAAAGAATGTTTAGATTCCTTATTGTGATTATGTCAATATAAGAATACGATTCTACTGATGTGATTGGTAACACCATCTTTGATTCCATCTAGGTTTTATATTAACTTAAAGTTTATCTGTGTAATTGATCGAGAATTGATCACTATTGTTTGCGCTACACGTCACTAGATGGCAGCATTCTATTGACGTCAGTTAATGTACACTCCGACATATATATTTTATATATAATTTTACTCCGTTTATGATTCTAAGCTGTCACATTTTAAATCGCGTGGTGACATTTCGAGTTGTCTCGTTATTCTAGTGAACCCGAGATATATGTATCATGTTTTTTTGTCGCACAGTGCACTACCAACGCATTGCTCATCGAGACATCAAGCCTGCGAATCTGCTGCTGGGAGAGGGGCGGGTCCAGGTGGCGGACCTGGGCGCCTGCGGGGAGCTGGCTGGGGCGGGCCGGCTGGCGGGGGGGGTGGGCACTCCCGCCTTCAGGGCTCCGGAGGCAGCCGCGCCTGCTGACCGGTATGATGGAGAGGTGAGCTCGCATTACTGCTGCAAATTATACACATTGTGGATGAAAATTAATAGTTAGCACTTTTCCAATTAGGTCAGCAGAAGTCTATAAAATAGGTATTTTTAATTAATTACAACGGTTTTAACTCGCGTATTTTATTTGCTGACCTTTCGAAAACTACACGGTTTCGATATTGGTTGCCGACTGAGGAGACTAGTATAACACAGTAATAAAAACGTGTACGTGTAAACGTGTAATGACTGCGAAGGCATCAGAATTGAACAGATATATTTATTAAATAATCTCCTTGCCTACCTATCTATGTTTCTTCCTCATTTATTATAGTTTCCGTTACACCTATCTATGTCTTCCTCCAGGCCGCAGACATCTGGTCGCTGGGCGTGACGCTGTTCGCGATGGTGACGGGGCGGGTGCCGTGGTTCGGCTGTGCCAGTGCCGAGCTGCAGCAGCGCGTGCTGGCCGAGCCGCTCACCTTCCCCGCGCGGCCCGCGCTCGGCGCGCCGCTGCGGGACCTGCTCGCCAGGATGCTGGACAAGAACCCCGCAATGAGAGCCACCATGCAGGATATAAAGGTAAGACGAAACTCTGTCCTCGTTTAAGTTTGTTACGAGCAGATCTTAAAGGAAGTAAGATCTTTTAAGTTCTATCATAGAATTGGAGGTGTTCCTCCCGCATTTGAAATAAGTGATCTCTCGCAAATTTGAGTCTTTATTGTGATTGTCCTTAATTCCCCGAGGTAAGTATAGCAAGCTAGCAAGCTAGTACTTCTGGCTTCGTGTAGACTGAACTATCTTCATTTCTGAGCTAGTAACCTAGTAAGCTAATGTACAAGCTAGCAATGGCCAGGATAGATTGGTTAAAAACTAGCTTGTTATCCTAGCTTTAAAAATTCGTCTCGTGTAACTCGGACATAAATAATGAAATAGAATTCCTGTGTCATATCTATCCCAGTCAGTTCCAGTAGTCAAAACAAATTATTATGTTCTTGCGCAGGAGCACCCGTGGGTGACCCAGGAGGGCAAAGACCCGCTGCCGTCGGAGCAGGAGAACTGCCGGCTGGTGGAGGTGACGGACGAGGACCTGGCGCGCGTCGTCACCTCCATCCCCAACCTCTCCACCCTCATCCTCATCAAGACCATGCTCAAGAAGCACAGCTTCCAGGTATTTTCGTCATGAGAGCCCTCGATCAATTGGTTGTTTCTTATAACAAGCACTGTAAGAGATTCTAAAATAGAATAAACTTATGTGACATTGTCAATTTTATGGGATCTATAAAGTTTTCGAAAATTCAGCAAATAAACTAAAATACGTGAGTTAAATGTTGTAATTCTTCCACTTCAAAATGTAAAAACCGCGAAGGCATAAAAAGTAACTGTAAAATAAACTTTTGGGAGTTTTCATATTTTATTGTCAACTCCTGCAGATTGTATAAATATAATATTTTTCTCACAGAACCCGTTCCTGCGCAGCCGCGAGGGCAGTACGTCACGCCGCGACCCCGAGCCGGAGCCCTCTCCGCCGCGTGACGCGCGTGACGCGCGTGAAGTGCGCCCGCGCCGCGGCAACCTCGCGCGCGCCGGCCGCTCGCTCTCCGCGCCCGGCAACTACTTGACCGATAGGTAAACTAACACGCACATCACACGTACTAGCCTAAAACTTGATAAAAAATAGGGGCTGCTCAGCTACGATGTCAGACGGACACACACTTCCAGGTTTACATTTGTAACGCTCCTCTTATTTCCACGCTTTCGGTCGCAACCCGTGTCTAAGTGCTTTTCTCCACTACCTAAAAGTAAAGTACTCGAGTTATCAACATAATCTATATAAATAAAAATGAATTGATGTTCGTTAGTCTGGCTAAAACTCGAGAACGGCTAAACCGATTTGGCTGATTTTAGTCTTTAAATGTTTGTGGACTCCAGGGAAGGTTTAAAAGGTAAGAAAACTTGGAAAAAAAAGAAAAAAAAACTGTATACGCGGTACGAAGTTTGCTGGGTCAGCTAGTTAAATATATATGTATTGAAAGCGAGTAGGTATATAACTAGTTTGTTATACTAGATTATATGTAACTTTTCTTGTAATCCTGTCAGGCAAGCCTCCTTCGACATTGCCCTGGAATCTGTTGAAGAAACCCGCGACCAGGGCCCAGAGCTGCCCAAGGAAGAGAGCAAACCGGAGGAAAAGCAAATGGCCGCGCGGTGATACCTCAAGATGGCGTCCAAGATGGCGCCGCCCTGCGTCCGCGCGCCCGCGCAGCGCGCGAGACTGTAAAATGAGGACTGGTAGATTTATATGTGTAGAGGTTTGAAAACTATTAAAGATGTCTCATTTTTTCTTGATTATGTAACAATGGCAATTACTTGCCCACGAGAAGCTCGTCGAGTCAACGTTTTACGTTCTGTTGTTGACGTATTTTTATGAAGTTCCAATGTGCTATGAGCTAATTTGCGAATTTCAATTGAGACATCTTGTGTAGCGATACGACTGGTAATCGATACTGATTTTAAAAGTGACTTGATTCAAACGAAACCAAGTCACATGCCTACTGCTGCGGTAGATAACGATCGATCACTACTGAATCGTATACAGACAGGTAGGCAAATATAAACTATAGATCTACTCGTCGTATCTTAAAATTATTCAATTTTTACAAAGAGATTTTTAAGAATATATTCACGCATTTTTTGCCTTTATAGTTTGTAGAATTTTAATCTAAGTCAAGTTTTTTTCAATATAATAATAATCCTTTATTTAGTTTTTGTACTTAAGGCTAGGGGTGACATACAGTGAGGTTTAGGATACGGTACCTAGCGAGTGATGCACTAAAATGATATTTTTTATATATTTTAGTATAGTCAAAATATTGTAAATATTTTAAAAGTCTATTTCATTCCTCTACTAGTCCCAACGTTTTCAATGATATTGTAAATAAGGTACTTTTGCCATTTTATCTTAAGCTCGTTCATTAGGCTATTTCCTGTTGAGTTACCTTGATGTCTCCTGCGTTACTACACGAAATACAGTCTGTTTACTCCTGCGTTACTGTGCCTATTGTAATACAGGAAGCATTTAAAGCACAACTATCTTTGGTTATTTTGTTGTCAGGACAGCTAGTATAAATGGCAGCTATTTTTATTTCTAGAATTATTTTGTTATGGGGCATTATTTTAGTACTTAAAATAGTTATTATTAAATACATTTTGTATGACATTTTTTTATTACATTATTTTTATTTTGGTACTTAATATTGCCAAACCTGCGCAGCTGATTGTAAATAGGTATGTGATTTTATTTGAAGGTTTACGATACTTTACTGGTTTTATTTTGTGTAACGGGTTTTGGAGATAAAAACGATCATTAGCAGCAAATGTGTTTTTTGTCTTTTTCTTACGTCAATAGCTCTACAGGAGAAAGACTAAAAAATACAAGTTTATTTCTAAAGTAAATTTTATATCTAAGAATTTAAACGAATGCCTAAATTGATGTATGTCTTGTTTTTAGGTAAAATGTAACATTTTTACGTAAATATTTTAAGAAATAATTTATTATAATTAAAAACAGATCGGTTATTGTATTGACTCCTGTCACGTGTCATTTAACAACAATACATGTTATGATCAAAATTAAAATCTAAAATTGCTCAATGTATAGTCATTGTATACTAGACTTTTGATTTTAATTTTTAATTATAGGGTAATGGTACCAATAGATGACCGTCATAACTTATTTTATATTTTCAACCTTCAGAGCACTAAATTAGCATTGTTTGTGCATCTTACCCTCACCTGTTTTTTAATAAGTAATGACTACTTATTACTAAAGTGTTAATCGTTTGAACGCCAATGTTCTAATTCATGTTGACTACCTGTTGGTCTAGTGGTCAGGGACTACGAAACCAGAGGTTGCGAGTTCGAATTCTGCTGAATGAAATAATATCACTATGTTGAACACTATTCCTAGAGTCTAGTGATGTAATATCATATCATCATCATCATCATCATCAGCCCGTCGCAGTCCACTGCTGGACATAGGCCTCTCCAATTGCACGCCACTTTGCTCTATCTTCGGCTGCTCGCATCCAGCTCCTGCCAGCCGTCCTACGCAAATCGTCACTCCACCTTGCCTGAGGACGTCCTACACTACGCTTGCCGAGACGCGGTCTCCACTCTAGAACACGTTTACTCCAACGGTTATCGGTTCTTCGGCTAATATGGCCAGCCCACTGCCACTTTAGCTTGCTAATCCGGTGGGCTATGTCGATGACTCTGGTTCTCTGCCGAATCACCTCATTTTTGATTCGATCCCGCAGAGAAACGCCGAGCATAGCCCTTTCCATAGCCCGCTGAGCGACTTTAAATTTGTGAACCAGCCGTACCGTCAGTGTCCACGTTTCGGCTCCGTATGTCATGACGGGTAGGACGCACTGATTGTAGACTTTCGTCTTCAGGCACTGTGGGAGTGACGATATGAAGACTTGACGTAGCTTCCCAAACGCTGCCCAACCTAACTGAATTCTTCTATCCACCTCATCCTCGAAGTTGTTTCTACCTAACTGTAATGTCTGTCCAAGGTAGACATATTTTTGAACAACTTCGAGAACGGCGCCGTGTACCGCAATTGGTTCCGGTAGTACATGTTCATTGAACATGACCTTGGTTTTGTCCAAGTTCATCCGTAGGCCAATGCGTACAGAAGAGTCAGCCAGATCGTTCAGCATCTGTTGTAGGTCCTGCAGCGTTTCTGCCACGATGACGATATCGTCAGCAAATCGCAAGTGAGAGATGTACTCGCCATTTACTTTGATGCCACGTCCTTGCCAGTTCAGCGTTTTGAACATATCCTCCATTGCATTTGTGAACAATTTCGGGGAGATAACGTCCCCTTGTCTCACACCGCGATGCAATGGTATAGGCATTGTTTGCTGATTCTGGACTTGGACGGACATGGTAGCGGCTTCGTATAAACATCTCATCACTTGGATGTATCGCCAATCGACTTGGCATCGCTGCAGGGACTCCAGAACAGACCAGATCTCGATCGAGTCAAAGGCCTTCTCATAGTCCACAAATGCTAAACACAGGGGCTGATTATACTCTTCGGTCTTCTGTATAATCTGCCGCACTGTGTGGATGTGGTCTATGGTGCCGTATCCGCTCCGAAACCCAGCCTGCTCCGGTGGTTGGAATTCGTCAAATCTTCGCGCAAGACGGTTCGTGATTACTCTTGAGAACAGCTTATAGACGTGACTTAGAAGGGAAATGGGTCGATAGTTCTTCAGCAGGGTTTTATCTCCCTTTTTGAAGAACAAGACGACCACACCTCTACTCCACATCTCTGGAGTTCTCCCTTCAAACAAGACGGCGTTAAAGAGTTTTTGGAGCTCCCTAAGTATAGGTTTACCTCCTGCTTTTAATAACTCTGTTGTAACGCCATCTTCTCCAGGGGCTTTTCCGTTTTTGAGCTGTCCAAGAGCGATCTCGATTTCGCCAATACTGACTTCTGGCAGGTCTTCGCTGTAGTGGCGTGTTAAAGTGGCTCTAGAATCCTCATTTCCGGGATCAGGTCGAGATGCATGCGAAGCGTACAACCGGCCATAGAAGTTTTCCACTTCGGTTAGGACTGCCGGCTTCGAAGCAACGACTTCTCCAATTTCTGTGGTCAACTTCGTCAGGTGGCTTCTTCCAAGAGATTGTACAAACACTTTTGCTCCCCGGTTTTGCTCGATCGCTCTTTCGATCGAAAGAGTATTGAAGGACCGAAGATCGTGTCGTACGCGTTTACTAATCTCTCGGTTTAGAATCCGTTTCTCTGACGAAGTGACGGGTGGGTTTTCACGTCGTTTCTTCATTAGCCCTAAAGTAATATCATATAACCAAAGGGTATATATGCAGATTTATATACGGTGAAATTTAATACTTTTACTTGTAAACTCCCTAGGGAGAGAATCAGATAACCGCCCAACAAGCAAAAGAGTCCTTTAAAAAAATATATAAATCTGGAATTACTATTAACGTTCTTGCGCTTCCTCCAGTACGAGATAAGACTTATTAACACAACAAGTTGGTTATAAGTTATAGGAATTATTTATTTTATAACTGCGTCCAAATCCTTGTATAAAGCACGTTACAAGATTCTTACAAGGGAAAATAAAGTCTCGAGAACGTAAGTACTGATTTGGCTTGTTCGGGACGCTCTGGAGCGCGTAAATAGTTCGGGACATTTTTATTACCTTCGTATTTTATCAGAGATCTTCGTCATATCGAAAACCACTTTTCCCGCCTTGAAGGAAAATGTGGTTATTGAAAAAGTGACTCTATTGCTGGAAAGAAAGAGTGATTTTACGATAAACTTTGTTTTAGTTTTTTATTAAACTCGGTTTCTCGTCCAAATGACGGATTTAAAGGATATATTTGTGTTTCAGGCTGATCACTCGGAACACAGCTGCCAATAATACATAGAATTTTATATAGGTATCTTTATTATATTATCACTCTTTAGTTAAACTTTATCAAACAAAAATAACGATAATAATGTCTGCTACGAATACCAAAACGTCAGCACATAATAAATATACATAAGTTTAATCCGTTACAATCATTATTAAGAATAATATATTATATGTTTAAACAATTTGTGGACATGATACCCTACGGAATTCTCTACCAGTCAACCAATGAAATGCCAGATAGAAGAACCTCTTGGAACAAAGTAGCGCCATTTTCTTTTTCATGTAGATTAACGACATAGTGACGTCACACCTTCCTAGTTTCGTTTATGCTGAAATATAGAATAAACTTTATGTTGTATGCATGAAAGTATGTTTTAGCTTGTACTTAAAAGAGACCAACTTGGCGTTGAAAAGGTTAACACTGTATTTACTATAAGTACCAAATTTTAATTATTGCGTTTGAACTTCTTATATATTATAGTCCAAATTATAATTTCTTATATAAGCTTTACTTAATTGTAAAAAATAACGAATTTCGACAGCTGACAGGGTCCCGCACCACAACGCAACATTCCTTTGTAATTAATTAATTTAAGTAAAACAACCACTTAAGCTATTCCCTTTGTATGTTGGAGTGACTCGGGGTTGGGTTTAGGGGGTCTATGCCGAATATCGACAGTCGTTCTCTCATGAATTCGATGATGATCTCTTATCGATGTCGTATTTGACAGGCTTCGACATAGAGCTCCCTTACTAGCCATCAAACGTCGGAGAAGAAAGTTAGGTTAGTTATATCTGTGCTGAATTATTGCAAAGACAGTATGCAACCTTTATATAACATCTACGAAGGCTCTATAACTCTTATATGGCTGACTATTAACAGTGTAAAAATATAAGTCTTGATATTACAACAAAAAAAATAAACCATAAAAAAATAAGCTTTAGAAGTAAAACTTCTGGTTCTGAGAAAAAGATTAAAAGATGTGTGCTCGCACCTCTCTCTCTCTTGCACCTACAGTAATATACGAAACGTAGGTAACTCTCTATATTTCTATTTTCACTAACTTCTATCTTCCTCTCAACTTCCGTTCGCCTAACTCGATCACACTTTTCGTAACGCTCTCACCAACTTACTCCCCAGGTTTTAAGAAGTTTTACTTCAAAATAATAATATATATGATTAGCCGACTGTAATCCTGGCACAGCATAATATTATATTATAGAGCCTGTGATCTCCTTGTGTAATAATATTCCACATGGTTGTATGTATGGCACACTCCACTACATATAAAAAGCGCATATCTTAAGTGAGTTGCTGTAACTCGCCCTGTCCTAGCTTAGATTTAGAGATCAGTTGTAAAACACGCGGCCAACAGCAAAACATTACATTACGTTACTTTATTTATTTTAGTTTTTATCTAAACAATCATAACAAAAAACTAATAGGTACCTAGTAGTTCCTACTGTCACTCGTCTTGGGGAGGCAGGGCAACTAATTCGCAAATGCAATTTTTTGATTTGATTTGAACCAAAATATCACGTGTGACTTTTCGGAAATTGTGATAACTTCTTAGGTTGACCATTGGTTTAATGAACACTGTTGTACCTGCTTGTAGATATATTTAACTACATTTTTTAACAAACCACTTATTAAATAGTATTTTGCCAAAATATACTAAAAATAAAACACCTTTACGTTTAAATGTCATATCGTCATATCCTTTGCAATATTGGTTTTATATCTACGCATAAATCTTTCTTTATCTTGCTCAGACGATTTTAATCTAAAAAATAACGTGGACAGAATGATAAGAATTCAAACAAAAAATATCAGCAAAGAAACGATTTTCATATACTTGCAGAAAAATTGGAAAGTAATTAAACGAAAGCGACACGAGCTATCCAGAAATTACCAAGCAATTAATGAAAATCAATAAAAATATATTAAAAGGTAAAAAAGACAAAGAAGTTAAAAATTTATAATATAATATGGTAGCTGCTCTTTTTCTTCGCTGTAACAAAATTTAACAAAAACGGGTCAGTGGGTTTAAGTACAAATACTTTAGCATAAGACTATTGTCAGCTCAGTCGTGCGAATATGGAATCTGTAAAGGTTCCGAGACGTCAGCAAAAATAAAATACGCGAGTTAAATCCGTCTACAGTTATTTCATTCCAACATATCGCACACCTAGATCTAAAGGGATCTAACTCAAAAACCGGAAGATTTGAGTTATGCACACCATCGGATTCCAGCAAAACCCACCTACACTAAAACTGATTTCAGCTAATATACCTAACTCTGCTAGCTTTATTATAAAAAGTATAAATTTATACAGAAAACATATGGACATATTAATCAGTTTCTCGCCTCTCCTGAAAAAGTACCTTTTTTGAGTTAGCTCTCTTTAGATCTAGGTGTGCGATATACTTTCCCATTTATAACATTAGTAAGGGTATGAACATATGTTGAATATTGCTCAGACTGTCTGTCTGTAACGTGCAGAATAAACAGGAGTAAACCAAGAGACCTCACCGCACCAGTTAATTACGTATAGAGCAGGAGCTAGTCCCGCGCCGCGGCGCCGCCTGTGTTTGATGTGGCCGGCACTCAGACACACGCCCGACACGAGGCGAGTCTTACTAATTGTTGAGATACTCAAGATAAATTAAAGTATTAAGTGTTACTGTTAAGACAAATTTTGATTCACAAATAATTTATTAGTGAATTGATTCAGATTAAGTACTTTCACGTCACATTGTTGAGAAGATACGCCGTAAAAAAACTCAATAAAAAGTATTTTTTCAGTCAATTTTTACAATTTAAACATATGTACTAAATGAAAAAATATTTATACCTACTACAAGTAGACATACAATGCAATACACAAAATAAAGAATGTAACATAAGATACTGTGATAATTTCAACTGGCTAACTATCACGGTTCATGAGATACAATCTGGTGATAGACGGACAGTGATGTCTCAGCAATTGGGTACGGAACCCTAAAAAACTGCAAACTCTGCCAAAAATATCATCCTTTGAGTTTTTATAAAACTTTAAGCTTTTTTTATAACAATAAGTTATTCTTTTATGTACGAACCATTGACTTATTAATTAAAGAGATAATAATTATAGTCTCGCTGGCGGTGAGTCGTGACCTTAGCACTCTGTGAGCCGACAATGTTAGTCCAGGAGCCGGCTGCGGCGCGCCTTACATCACGACACTCTGTTAGATATTTACCTAGTACCTGCACACAGCGCCCTTAAACTAGAATGCTGGTATAGAACTTGCCAAGTTTGACTTCACTAAATTATATTTAATAGGTCCCATCCTCTACCATAGGTGGCAAATAGGAATAATATGGAAAGTATAGTTTCCAAAACCTTAAGAAGTAAAATAAGATACCCAAGATAAATCTGTTATAATAGTTATATTCAAAGTTGAAACTAGTTCACTCGGCGAGAATGTCTTTTTATAGAAATAGTTACGTATTAGCTGCAAAGATCATTGTATAAAATATCTTTGAATTAGGTCAATTGTTTTTCCTTGAATTTCAGAACGAACTCCAAGAGCGCGGGTTTACTCGTAATTACTCGGGTTTCATCTGAGAATAACATTATCCACATTTTCTTCGACGAAACATCTGAAATAACTGTCGGTTTTCTTTTGGGGCTCATTTTAATTTTAAAACAGTTCTATTTATATAATATATTAGTAGGTTTATATTGTAATACGCTTTTATTATTTCAAAATCTAAATATTCCCCAAAAAAACCTAATAGTTAGCATTATTATCTATGTATAGATATATAGAAAGTGTTTTTTTTTTTGGGTCAATCTCAAATTAAAGCAAGAATCAGTAAGAAAAATAAAAGCTATTATAATGTACATTTTTTATATTTTTTCTTGTGTTTTGTGGACCATATTTATCACAATAGGTGCTTAACAAGTTAGGCGAGTTTGTCTTTCTTTGTCAAATATTTGCGTTTGTTCTTTAGAAACTCTGTAAATTTTATGAATAATGGGTCCATGAAGCTACTTAATACTTTTGGCCGCTGACGAGTGTTGGGAGTTGGTGAAAAATACTGTATTTACTCGTGAGTCCCTCGTGACGGAGTTTTTTGTGCCTCGGCACGTGCCGGTCGCGGACAGACTGACTTGAGGTCCGTTAAATATGTAGATAATTAAAAAAGTATTTACCATCACACTGGGTCACACAGTACGAGTACCTACTTAGCGAGTTCACTGACGAAATGTGATGACATTATTACATGTTTTAACTATTATTTTGTATTCTGCAATACACATTGGGATGAAACAAGCGTAACGGATGTATAGCGTTATATTTGCTGACGTTTCGAAAAGTTTACACCCATACTTGTAGCTGACTTTTTTTTTTTTTTTTCGAACTGAATACTGAAGCGCAGTTGGCCAGCTAATGGGCCTTCACTGCAAAACCGGACGGGTGGCGAGACTCCTGAAAGGAGACTCTTAAGCCTTTTGTAGCTGACTGAGCTGACGATAGTCTAACACTAAAGTGAAATACCTTCTTACACTAAAATACGCCAGTTAAATCCGTTATAAATATGTACCTAGGACCTAGGTGTTTCATTTCAATGTGTAATAACCACGAACGCGTCAGATAGATACCTACTAACCGATAATTAATTAAATTTGTTACATATCTTACATGCCTAAATGTAACAAAATAATTACAATAAAAAACATTTTACCTGCAATTACTTGTAGTGCGGTTTATGGAGCAACTGATGAGGTTATATAAATTAATTATATTAAAAGAAATGTGTTTTGTTGCTGGCCGAGGATAGTCTGTTTCCTTGCAAGTGAATGGTCCAAATATTTTATATATTACGCCTTTCCATGTTGTGATAGTTAGGAGCTATATGCTTTGAATATTGTCATATTATTATACCAATTAATTACATTATCTGTATATAATTATATTAAGATCTCTTCGAAGTTTATGCAATTCGGCTTTTATGTTAATTTGCGTTGATCTCCCCGAAGCTAATGATACTCGTGCTGCGTAACTTTTTTTATTTTTTACTTCAATTTACGCAGACTCGAAGTAAAAATAAATTGTAGGAAATTGAGTCCCTTCAATGATTGTCCGCAGATTATTTATTTTTGGGTAATATTAACAAAGTTAAATTTACGCAGAGTGAGCTTACTTTTAGCTTCAGTGAGAAGGATGAGTTTTATACGAAGGTAAATCGAAACCAAGAATAACAGAAATATCTAGATGAATTTGATTAGGTACTTGAGTTACCTACGTATGAAATATCTGCAATTGATTTGATTTTATAACAAATGTTATTGATCTACTTACTCGAATATCAAGCACAATGCATCTTCAAAAAGGCTTGTTTTTCTCGACATTTTTTATAAAGTTTGATCTTAATTTTCAATATGAAAAAGTCAAAATAAATGAAATTTTTATCTCTAAAATGGCATTGTTTTATTTTACTTATTTAATCCATAAATTAAGTTAGGAACCTAATTAATAAGAGTTAATTATAAATTACTAAATCGATGATGATAATCGATCGATACTTTTGGTTTAACAAGTCGTTTTAAAATTAATTTACATGATAGTGTTATTGTATTAAAATATAATACTTCTATACACACTCGACAACCTGATAGTCGTTATAAAAGAAATTCATCCAAATGGATCCAAAAAAAAATCCAAATGAATTTAGCACCTAAGTGTTAGCCAATATTGATGAGGTGTCTCCGTGTGACGTCATCGCCCCGGGTATCGATGCCCCGGAGTCCGGCTATTCCCCGGACTAGCTCCCGGGGAAGGCGCCAGTGTACCCACCAATTGCCAAGTACCCATTCTTGTCGACATTGATTCCGACAAACTAAACATTCTGTACATTGGAATGAAACAACTGTAAACGGATTTAAGTCGCGTATTTTATTTTATTGGCTGACCTTTCGGGGCCTTTATAGATTCCACAATCGTAGCACGACTGTGCTGACAATAGTTATGCTAAAGTGCTTTTAATGACCGCGAAAGCATCAGAAATTATTCTCATTCATTCATTTGCTAATGTGCCATTAATTTTTCAGCATCCTGGCACATCTTCGTGATCCAATTCTATTTTTCAGTAACGTGATAGTGTAACTCCCCCCTCCCCCCCTCCCCGGGTGCACGTTAAGTTATTCATATTCGCAAATTGGCAGCCTGTCGCGTCGCCTCCACGACACGACTGATTTCCCATCGGGCCCGCCACGCCGCACGGAACCTAACACATTTCGATTTACTTCGATGAAATAAATAAATGGCTGGAAAATTCGTAACAGTTCAAAAATCCCAACATGCAAAGCGGTCCTTTTAAAAATATATAAATCTGGAATTCCTTACAACGTTCCTACGCTTCCTTAAGTATGTTAAAAGGCTTGTCAACATCTACAAATTGATTATTAGTTAGATATAGGAGTAATTGGTCCTATATATATAACATGATAATTGTCAATATGACAAGAACATCGTGTAAGCTTCCCGACTGACTGCGCAGAGATCAAGAAAAACTAGTGCAAATACCTCTCATGATAACCAATTTATTGCTGACATAATTCATTTTGTTTTATGTCTCACGAACATTTTCTATTTAAAAAAAAACAACCACTATCTCAAGCCATTAAATTCCAATTTACAATAGCAACATCGTCTTTCGGTCATAGCGTGTAAATTTACATTAATTAATATATATATTTTTTATTTTGTCCAATAAAATAAAAACGATAGTCTTCCTTATAGCTAGTCAGTTTGTCCGACTGTACGCGCGTGTACGACTGTTTCCAACTTCATAGATTTGCAAATTATAAGAACATATTATGTTAATTATACAAATAATAATTAATATTTGGAATATGAAGTCCTACAACATGCTGGTTTTTTCGGTGAGTTTTCATTGAAATATCTCAATATTTTTTAAATTAAATTATTTTACTGAAAATACCTTCGCACAATTACCAAGTAATAAGCCCATTTCATATCTTTCGTTACAATCCACATTGTTTGAACTGTATCCACAATCAGACATGTGTCGCATATTAACTCTACAAGCAGGTATGCAATTAAATTTGACTGACAGACAGACAGTCCGCATATAACTACCATAAAGCAAATCGGGTGACGTGAGTGAGTAAGTGTGAGTGGGACTGCAGTGACGAAATTGTTTTTTTATTGACACTGATAATTGAGAACTCATCTGCAAGCTAACCACAACCCAATTTAGGTAATAATGTCGGTCTAATTAATATTAATAAAATATAACATAATATTATGTTATAGGTATTTTACATCTTTTCCTTTATAATAATATACAGTCCTCATCCGTAATACTCATAATAAAATACATGTACTCCTAGACCCATAAAAGTATGCAAACAAATATAGGGAGGGCATGCTATACGGTGTAATATTTGACCACATGATTAACAACTGTGTGTTCAACATAAGTAAAAGTAAGGTACGGAAATAACCTATCACATACTATCAGTGTTTATTTATTTCTTTTGCAGTGTCTCCTCGTACTTGTATTCGACATGAACAGCGCTCTCAGCACAGATTACAATCACAACGCGCACACTTCGCAGAGCCTGCTCGACTGCAAGACCCGAGACACGAGCAACAGCCCGGCGCCCCTCGACCACCACATACAGAAGCGGTTCATCTTCGGCGACTACAACGAATATGAAGATGAACCGGTTCAATCATACGACCCCTTCTACGCTCACCAGCAGCATGTTCCGCACATATACTTCATGCCCAACCCAATAAAGCAGCAAAACAAGTTCGCGAAGAACTTCAAGATATTGAAGCTCCAGAAAGTGCTGTTTGTGTTACACCAGATAAAAGATTATTTGTTGCGTAAACTGGCATCGCCCGTGACGAGCCTCCCGGTGATGAAGTTCCACGAGGCCATGCTGTTCAACGTGGAGCAGAGGATACACATGACTGTGATACATTTGAAGGCTTTAATTTAGGTTTAGTTTAAGGAGGAAAAACATAAAGTGATATAGATACACACGTAGTTGCTAGTGATGTTCTTTGCCTTTGCAAACATCATACATCTTTATGTATAGTTGCTCAACCAAAATATTTGGTATTATAAAAGACTGGTTAATTAGAATAGAAAAATCGTAACATGTAAGTTCTGAACTGACTTTTTAAAATCTAAGTTCTAATATCTTGTCTTGTCATAGTGACTTCTGGTTGAATAGAGATGGTGTAGTAGTGAGATGCTGTTCCTGCAACTGTCTCCATTTCAAAACAGAAATCTCATCTTCAGTAAAGTCTCTCGTAGGTATTCAGGAAACAAAAGTAAATACATGGTTAAGCTTACTTGAAGTTTTGTTTATATGCTAATATTTACATTTTAGTGTCTAGAACTCAAGACGTCATGACGTAACACTCTAACGAATTTTTAAATTGTAGAGGGATTTGCTCCTACTCCTTCATTATTAACAGAAGTTAGTTGATATATCGGCAAATTATTTGGCACCTGATAATTAACCTGTGGATTGATGAAGTATAAATTGTTGGGTACATTCGTACCGCTAGGCACTGTCACAGCCGCGTACAGTTGACCGTTTATCATATATGTGTTAGGCACAGTAACAGGCACATATCCATTATTAAAAGTGTTTTGTATTGGTACATTTTGGTAGTTTAGTATTTGGTTATTATTATTGTAATTCAAATTTATATTAGGATCATTGAAAGCGGGCTGAGTCACATAGGCATTAGAATTTGGGAAATTTTGACCATTCATAGGATCGTTATTTAGATTTCCAACGTTTTGATTAACTTGGTTATAATTTGGATAGTTTTGATGAACAGGTACATTGAAGTTCGTTGCTGTAACTGGCTGATAACCTTGTTGTAAATTATATGTTGATACAGGTACTAAAACATAACTATTACTACCAGTTCCACCAAATCTACCTGACAAGTCCGGTGTATCCGTTCCATTCGCGTTAATTACAATATTAGTATCGTTATTAATTTCAAAAATATTGTCAGTTTTCGGAGTAGTTTCATTGACTTCGTCAGTATTATTAATATTTTCGATATCATGATGGCTCAATTTATTTTTTTCCTTGTTTTCAAGATTTGCCATATTATTTTCAACGATTGCATTTGACAATTTTTCATTAGTGTCAGTCGCTTTAACTGATTTTATTACTTCTGATATGAATGGAGCAGTAGTGGGTTGGCCTCTATTTATTTCACTAGGCTTGTTGGCGTTTGCTTCGTCTGTTGTCTTGTCATCTTTCAAATAAACTTGTATAATATGTTCCTCACTATCTGGAAATATGAGAGCATCATCATCTCTTACATTACTTCTTTTAACTTGTTTATTACTGTCAAAATTCTTATGATGTATATCTTTGTAGTCATCAATGTGACCGTTTTTAGTTAAAGATCGAGTGTAACCATAATTGCTGTGAAATTTATTTCGAGGTGGTCCGCAATCTATTATGACCATGCAGGTGGTTATAAGAAGTACCTGAAAGTTTAATTGTTTATACATTTATATTTTTTAGAAATAATACTTGCAATGTTATTAATAAAATGGACGAAGTGTGATTTTGAAATACGTTTAGTAGTAATATCAGCTGAGTTTAATTTTAAGTTATGTAATACATACTTTAATACCTAGAAGACACTTGTCGATTTAATCTAGCTAACAGTCAAGCTATCTTCACAAATAGTCTCATTCTACAATACTGTATTAATGTTAAACAGGGAAGACTTTTATATATATCTAACCACGTACTATTTGATATCACTTTTACATTGACCATGACTGCCTCTAGTTATGTAATTAAGGATCACTTATTTTACCAAAATTAAAATAAGTATTTAAAAACACACCTGCAAAACTCTCGCCATGTCTTCTTAAGCCGAGTGTACTCGTGTAGTGTCAATGTCAATATGACAATGACTTGGTGAATGGAAGCGACATAATTAAATGATATTTTATAATCAATTATCTCGGAAAGGCCTATTCGTCAGTGATGATTTTTGTCACTTCACAATTTGGTAGAAAAAAGTTGCAAGTGAATTTTTAGATTTTAATGAATATAAATCGAGCTACCAGAGTAGAAAAGTATCAAACTACCTATGTATAGTTTACCCAACTTTGTATGATAATAAAATTGTTTTAAGAAAAAAAATCCTCAAAATTACGTACCTAATGATGTTTGCATATGCTATTAGGAATTTTCTCAAACACTTTTATCGTCAGAAACATCTTGTATAAATAAGGCACCTTTCACAAAATGTAAATTATCTAGACCTTGAAGATTTTCATAATATAATAAAAAACATTTCCACATTGTTTGCCCCGGGAAGTTATTAATAAAGTAAGAGGGTGTATATTTAGGTTGCGTCTCGAGACCGGAGGCAAGTCGGGTGATTTAAACTGTTCATGTCTGTTTTATTTTATGATTGATAAGGGAGAAATTTTATTTGGCGTTTGACGGTTTAAAGATTAATGATAAGCTGGTCCTATCCTACTTTATGAATTGTAATATCATTCACAGGCCTCTTATAAAAAGAAGTTGACTATAAATAATATAAGCCATTTTACTTGTTTATGATTTATGTTTTATTTTAGACATTAATCAAAATTATGCTCAACCGGTATTCAATTCTAAGCTGCCAAATATGTTATTTTTGAAAATCTAGTTTTTGATATTTACAAGATAAATAGCTAAAACGTAAGTTAAAATTATTCCAACTCTCTAGATTAAATAAACAAAATAATATTATACACACACATTTCGCGAATTCGTTGCGTTGTCATTTAATGTGTTTCGCTAATAAAAATAATAAATATATAAACAAAGAATTACTCAGTGGCATGACAATAAAATAAATAACTGAAATGATTCGATTACATTTAAGTATCTTACTAATACCGTTGCACGCATATTATGCATAATTATAATTAATACTTAAAGCGGTGATATTTTAATGAATGCAATAAAATAATTGTAAATAACTTGTGTATGTTACTGTTGGCGTGTTTTAAAATAAAAAAAAAATCTATACAATAAGAGTAACTGAAATTAATAATCCATTAATTTAAGAAAACTCAGTTCGCGCGTGATTCGGCGCGTGCGCAGCCTCATTACGGCGAAATCGGCCTTGACCACTAATTGCAACTGCACCTCGTTACTGCACCGAATAATGCATCATCAATAACATTAAACCATCATACTTAATACTGATTCATGTATTCTATAGGGAATTCACACTTTTAAGTAGGTAAGACCTATGCCTATTATTAATAATAAATGAAAATTTACTATTTTCGTGCTCGTAAACGTTAAAGTTTATCAATGGTGACGTGTATGTTAACAAATAATAATTAGGAAGCCTAACGTAAAACCGAAATAACCCCGAGGAATCAATATATTTTTTTAGGATAAAATTGTGTGTCTATACTCAATTGAAAAGTGAGTTAGGTACATTTGGAGTTGCGTTTTTCAGAGGACGTATTTTTTAATTGTAAATATCACGGAGGGGTAAAGTTAAATCCAAGTGTGTGTGTGTGTGTGGGGTTATAGCTCGTGTCCCACAAGTTTTTCTTAATCTCAATAAACATAACATAACATAGGTAAGTACCTACCTACATTTAAAATCACGCCTGTTTCCTTTAGACTCGTATGGAAGTGACTGTGATCCTACATTTTCTGTGATTTGTCAAGAAGCGAAAGAGGTTTTATTTCTTTCGCTCCTTCGACTTTTAGTAAAACAAAAATATTTCTGTATGCAGGTTGTAATTCAAGTATATATCGCACATTTTAAAACATCAACAATACAAAAATGTCTACAAGTATTAACGATTAGATTTAAATAGGTGTACACATTACTTCTATTTAATTTCTAGGAAGCATAATTATTCCGGCTAGAATAAAAACAGGTCACTTTACTAGGAAATTTTATATAACATTTTCATTTCTCAAAATCATTAACAAGATGTTTATACCAAGAACTCTTTACACTATAAATTATATTGCTTGCAAGGTTACAATAAGCAGATAAGTAACTAAGCAGAATAATGCCTGTGATTTTCACGAAAGTCCACAAGTATAGACCAGTATAAAACATCAAGCATAAACTCCTTTAGGATTCTTCTCTAAATACCCGGGGCCACCAGGGTAACCTCCGTAGGGACCTTCAAACCTCCTGAGTACCTCCAAGAGTTCAGGAGTGAGAGGTCTTCGGAAGCCGTACGCGTAAGCTGTTCTTTTGTCGAACCCGATCCCCTCCCTCCCCACCAGTTGGTAGGGGTACACGTCATAGCGCAGGTCTTTCCCGTAGTTCTGGTAGTTCTGCCCCCACTCGATGTTGTACCCTGTGACGTCAGAGGGCACTGGGCTGGCGAGGCAGGCTGACGCCGCGAGAAGGATCTAGAGAAATAAAAAAGTTGAAGAATGTACTATAGCGACCCGCCCCGGCTTCGCACGACAAAATTCTAGTATATTATGCATGTATAAACCTTTCTCTTAAATCACTGTATCCGTTTGTTTTAAAATCCGTTGCGTACTTTTAAAGATCTAGACATAAATAGGGAAAGACTGACTGCGGAAAGCAACTTTTTATATTAAATAATATGTAATGAAGTTATAGGTATTCATTTTTTTTTTTTATTATAACCAATACTTTCGCGGTTATGTACATACACTTTGGAATGAAACATCTGTTAAGGATTTAACTCGCCTATTTTATTTTAAACTTGGAAACTTTTCAGTTTCTATATTCATCAGCTATATATAAGAGTCTAATAATATAGGAACTGAAAAGCTTTTCAAATTCGTAGTCGACTTAGCTGACGATAGTCTAGCACTAACTTTTCATATAAAAAAAAAATAAGTTTGGAATTAATTTAAGAAACTATCTCATGGTTACATCACAAATTTAATCTCTGAAACAGATAAAGTTTTACTGTAGGCACTGAAATAGAATTGCGCTGATAGACACTTGGTCTTCCAAAGGGAAACGCAGGAGTGCTGGATAAAAATCCAATAAAGTAGTATTAGATTTTTAACAGCCTTTGACTTTGTCAGTAATTGAGACTTACTTTGATTCAGAATTAAATTACAGACGCAAATGTCAAGCACTAGTCGAAGAGCAATATACTTTATTTTGAAACAGTTATTCGGGAAATACCTATTGAATATACTATCTAGAGTCAAAATAACCTTAAAAACAAGCTTTTATGAAGATAATTTTAGAACGACCTAACTTTCATTATACATTCAATTTTACAATATACATGGGATCCTCTTTCATTTGATACCACACTCGAGTATATTTTGTAATGCAATCAATTTGGTTTTAGAATGACGTCACACAGTTAACCATGCATTGTCATCAAAACTGAACGTGTACCTATACAAAATATCAGCTCAATCGTTTCAGGTTATCATCAAAATTAAGTTGTAAGATTTCATCCGTACATTGGTACATAAAAGCTTGTAAAGAGGACTGATTTATATGTAAATAATTCGCACGATTTTTTGTACTTGATTTTGATTGGTTAGAAGTTGCCATGCGTACGCGTCGCCATTTTAATTTAAAACGATTAGGTAACGGTTTTTCAAAACTATAACCACTTATTATATTTATATATCAGTGCAGGTACTCACTAAAAGAAATTTCATGATGCCACGTGTGTAGTTGTTCGGATATGAAGATATTCTAATGTAACGAGGGAATCTGACCCGAATACACGGCAATAAATATGTTAATGAACGCAAATAACAGGTTTCCTTTACAAGTTGATTTTGTAATTATCTACCTTAGAATCAGCTGATTTTCATAAATTATTGATCTTATTATTTCGGGTAATTAATACATACCTACCTACTTTATTACTGGCAGATTGAGATAGGTGTTGTGTTATATCTACTAACATTTAAAAAAAATTAGTAGGTATGTACTTACCTACTCAGTGGTGCTTTAGTTAGGTTAAATATCTTTTAGTCTTTATATGAACAAGTTTCCTAATTAAGTTTTGCCGGAATGTATTCAATACGTTCATATTTATTTGTTTTAAATTTCCTTGATTGCCTAATTGTAATTATATTCAGTTGGTAACTACCATAACATAATATATATTACTAGCTTCTGCCCGCGACTTCGTCCGCGTGGAACTCCTCCTTTTTTGCAGTCGGTTAAAAAGTAGCCTATGTCCTTTCGCAGGCTCCAGACTTTCTTTGTACCAAATTTCATTTAAATCAGTAGTTTTAGCGTGAAAGCGTAACAGACAGACAGACAGACAGAGTTACTTTCGCATTTATAATATTAGTAGGGATTAGATATTAAAGTTGGTCGTAGGTAATTGATGTTATATTAGGTACTAATTAACAGAAAATTTACCAGTTTAATTAGTTATCAGACTTAAGCATATAACTACGTATGATGGAGTACCTAATATTTTATTATTTAACATTAATTTAAGATAGGTAGGTAGGTACTTCAGTTTCAGAGAATGGGAGCATGTTTTTAAAAAACTACTTACCTACTGTTTCCGTATTAATTATTTTAAATTATTTAATATTTTTTTAAGACAACACACCTTATGTACCTACATAGATTTAGTATGTATTTTTATGCACTGGCGACTACCTATCGTTTTCCATTCCGTGCCTTTGGGTTATGGCAACCCCAGCGCGTTTACAGCGCCATCTACACTCTCCGGTTCCGATCTACGATCGAACGACACGTTTTTGAACTGCGCTGTTACCAGCTGCCTAAAATAATCGCCGTGAGTGAAATTGTAGTGAGATCTCGTTTCATAGAACCTGAACGATACTATATAGCCAGTGACCTGTGGAATGTATTAAATTGTGCAACTACAAGTGTAGTGTGTGTGACGACGCCTCCTGTGCTTTCTGTCTAGCCCTAGGTACCCTAGGCGGCCCAATGATTGGTTGCCCGTTGCGGTAAGTCGCCAAGTGCCTCATACCATACACTAATTAGGTATCTATTCTGTGGTTTTAGTTCATTATGTCTTCAATTGATCGTGTGTAAAATCGGTCACAATTAGGTAATAATACTATGATTTTTAAGTATTTGTGAGATATCGTAGTTAAAACCATAAAAGTTTTCTTAAAGGGTATATAAACACACAAAAACGAATTCAAAACGTGATTTATTACTACAGTTTCCCCAATTTAGGTATTAGTTTTAAGTAGTTATAATTGAATAAGTTTTGAACTAATTGTTTTATAATAACAGCTAATGATTAATTAAGTCTAATGGTTATCCGCGGCCGCAGTACTTTCACAACTTTTCCAATAAAATAGTTCAAATTTTCAAAGAAAATATATACCTAGTAGAAATGTGAGTAAGGTTATTTTTAATGATTATACCTAGTGAAGCTAAATTATTGGATGTAAAATAAAAAAAATTGGTAGTAAGTATTAGATTTGTTATTTTAGTCCTATATTCATTAGAAACAAACAAACAAGACAAACTAGTAAAAGGTATAATAATAAATAAAAGTAACAAATACACAACAGAATAACTCGCACAAGGACAGTTTCTCGAATCAAATCAAAGAAAGATTGTACCTATATGCATGTATAATTACGCACTAAACATCAAACATGACCACAGGTAAAACTACAACCCATTGGTGGTTGGGATGTCCACTTACAATGAAATTAGATAAAATATATTTCTTACTGAGATAGTTATAAATAATATAACTATCTAGTTTGGAATTACTTAAAAACAACAAAACAAATAGAGCCGGCCGGTTCAGGTCCCTGAAATCCGGAGTAAGAGAACGAAATACGACCGGTCCTTTTATGTTCTAGGAGACACTTGTCCAGTGTGGAAGTCATTCAGTTGATTTGATGATGATGACGAATTCTTGATATCATGAAAAGTAATGATTGATTAAAGCGTTGAGGCTCAACTCTCGGAAGCCGCTCACCCCGCCAGCGGGGTCTGAGCTGCATTGCCCACGGCCGCCGTGCCGGTCTGCAGCGTTTGAAGCGGTATGTTCTGGGCGGTGGCGAACGCCCGCAACAACTGTTGAAATTGCTGCAGAGAGATGTTCTCCACGTTCGCAGCCGCCTGCAGCAGCTGCTGGAATTGCTGTTGAGGGATGTTCTGAGCGCTGGCTGCGGCCTGCAGAAGCTGCTGGAATTGCTGTGGAGGAATGTTCTGTGCATTGCCAGCGGCCTGAAGGAGTTGTTGCAACTGCTGAAGTGGGATGGTCTGCGCGTTGCCTGCTGCATTAGCGGCAGCGTTCTGCAGGAGCTGCTGCAACTGCTGGAGTTGCGCCTGGCTGGCTGCCTGAGTGTTCTGCGCGGTGGCTGCGAAGTTGGCGGCAGTATTCTGCAGTTGCTGCTGCAATTGTTGCAGCTGCGCCGCGCTGGCGGCCTGGGCGTTCTGCGCGGTGGTGGCGGCGGTGCCGGCGCCGGCGGCGGCGGTCTGCGCGAGCTGCTGGAGCTGCGCCAGGCTCGTCATCTGCTGCAGCTGCTGCCGGTTGAGCCCGCGAGGACCTGCGGCCGCCATCAACTCTTGGAGCAACTGGCAAAATAAATCAATGAGGGCTACCGCGTGTCAGAAATACGCTAGATGCGCTAGTGTAGAATAAGGTCCAACTGTCATGTTCCACCAATCACAGGCCAGTAGCTTGCCTCTCATTGGTGGAACATGACAGCTAGACCTTATTCTACGCTAGCGCATCTAGCGGATTTCTGACACGCGGTAGCCCTCATTGTGTAAACGCGATCTAGGCGCGGTATATACCTAAATACCTAGAACGAGCTAACCTGTGCAACCATGTAGTTCCGTCTGTTGACGCGGCGTCGCGGCGGCAAGTCGTAGTAGTCGTCGTAGTCGTCATCGAACAGCCCGAAAAAGAACCTCTTCTGAATGTTGTGTGTGGGCGGAGGGTCTTGGGCGGGCGCGGAGTCGTAGGCGGAGGCGGGCTCGTTGGCGCGCGGCTCCGACGGTAGCGGAGACGCCACAGATACAAAAAGGAACAACTGCAACAAGAGCAATAGATAATGGGATATTAAGTACTTATCTCTGCTGTAAATTAATAATGATAGTTTGAAAAGAATAAGTCGTTACGCAAATATTGTGAATTTTTTTTCGTGACTATTCGTGAAGACTGAATAAATATGAGTACTTATAGGTAAATTTAATATATATACAGTTACGAAATCCTCGTGCTAAGACCATACAACTTTGTGGAACAAGTTCTAAAGTGACAAAGTATTCTGGAAAAGTTTATTTTCGCACTAGTAAGCACTCCGCTACTCTCAGCAACTTTTATAATTTATTTTTTCACAGTGCATGGAAGAGCAATTTTTTCTACATACTTACTTTCTATTCACATCATTCCCAAAAGTCGCTTTAAAATTTCAGTAGTCATGCCGAGGATCAGGGATTCGGTCATTCTCAGGAGAGGCGAGTTTCTATCGTACAAGCAAATATTTATGAAACGTATGGATATTTTGGACATTTCTTATTTTTTATCGCTAATACTAGGTCTCTTCTATTTGGTATAACAGGCCTTTAATGAATTTGAACCCTATTAATATTTTTAAAAAATTGTTAAAACCCATTCTCATAAGCTCCATTTAGCGAGCAGACTCCCGATTTCGGTATAGAATCATCTGTATTTTATAAACTTTAACCAATAGCTCGTATTTAGTATTTTTTATTTAAAGCTCATTAGTTAAACTATTTAAATAAAAATATACACTGCTTTAAAACGTTTTAATTAATTAAGTATAAATTATATTGTGCGCGAGCAAACATTCGTACAAAATCCGCCAACGCGTACAAAAGTATCGATATTACTCTAACCCATAAGGTTACGCGCAACGTTATTGGCTAATCGGCTAGTGTTTAGCTGTGCCTAGGCATTAGAGAAGGAACGATACGCGAGACGCATTGCCGAACAAAATTACAAACGCATTTACCTACGTTCCATTCACGTGGATTCCATTTCCTATAAACTCCGTTCAGCTATTTTATTTCTGAATTAGGTGCTCGTTAAACTTGTTCTTTTATTATATAATAGAATCTTCTAATATGTTTACAATACTTACGCTGTTATTACTTTATCTATTTTCAAAACCATGATAAAAAATAAAAAAAGGCTTTCTCCCCTAAGCTCCATCAACTAAACTCCTATTGGAGTTTAGGCAATTTGGTTTTTATTTACTTGTGGCGTCTTCATTAAAAACGAAATGAGATTTTGATTAGTGTTTTAAATATTTTAGTGGGTTTGATTTTAACATGATTTGACGTTTTCTGTTATTTTTAGAAGTTTTGAAAAAAAAAAATTTTTTTTCGTTTATAAATATCCCATTGCTTTTATAACAAATGTAATGAGATATTAATGTACAACATTAAAGTAATTTCACGTTTTTTGACGTTTCATTTTTATTTTAGTATGAAAGTCCTGCTGGTTTTCTAAGCTCTGTCATATTAATCCTAAACTCCGTATTTAAGAAGTCTTAAATTATTTTTAACTTCAAATCTACTTGGTATATTTGATGGAGAACAACACAGACCCATTAAATTTTGCCTAATCTTTCATGTTTTATTATAATTGTAGCCACAAATCCAAATTTCAAAATGATGATGGAGTTTAGGCTGAGAACACCTTTTCGTGAGAATGACCGGATTATTTCAACAAACAAAACAATAATTACTTATTCGTCGTTTCTCACTTATACTTACTGCAAGAAATCACGTGAAAGAGGGAAATATAACTTAGATACGAAGTATTTAAAGTTTTTTTTGCTTGAAACAGAAAGTTTGCCACGTGGAGCCCCAATTTGGGTGAGATTAGAAGCAGGCACGTGTCTCCAAGCTCATTTTGGTAAACAAGAGTTCCTTAAAGGAAGGTGACCGACAGTGACCGTATTTTATAAAAATCCATATTTACTTAACCTCAAATAAGGAGGTTTTTGTTGTTAGGCCGTTTATCAGCCAGTTCCTTGTTTTATTATTAGGTACTTACGGTATATGGTGTTTAAAAAATATATACTTACAAGTATAATTATATATAGCTTCATATTATATATTGTAAACGTAGTGTCTTCAGCGAGATCGCGCACCAAATAATGTTCAGAGTAATGTTAGATAATGGGTAGTTTCCTCGCCGGAAGAAGCAATAGTAAAATACTTATAAACCGACTGCATAATGCACAAGGCTGCGCCGGCGCTGATGCAACTCTGCTCGTTAGTAGATGATGAATGGGGTCATTCATAAAATATTGTTAGCTGTATTGATTCGATAACTTTTTGTCAGCGATACAAGTGCTATAGGTATATTGTAAACGGTATAAAGGCTGTATATTGTATAAGAACGACCACCCTTGTATAGTCTTCAGCTTATATCGAGTTATAGTTTAATTTACCAATGAATAAATAACTAAACTGTGTTTTGTTTCACCCGCGTTAAAAAAAGAAATTTCAAGAAAATTTGTTCAGCTAGATACTATTAAATATCCATTTTTTTAAGTACTTACATATTTAATGACAGTATGAAAAGTTGTTAATTTGGTAGGTAGATAAGTTTTTAATAATTATTTCTATTTTTATTAAATAAGAATTTTCATATATTTGGTTATTAAAGAAAAGCAGGTATTTGGGTTGAGATAAAAAAAAAAACAAATTTGGCAAGAGGCTTAATTTACTCAGTCTTATAAGTTGCAATAGAGTATCTACATTTGTACAATAACTATAAACTAGACCCGTTCACTAAAACTAAGATATTAACATAAGATTACAAGAGAAAACTGGCTAAAGATTACATTACAAGCAAGATTACATGATAAGCAAGATTACATTACAAGCAAGATTACATGACAAGCAAGATTACATGATAAGCAAGATTACAGGACAAGCAAGATTATAATAAAATACATCGGAATCCATATTTCAGATAACCAGTCATCATAA
The DNA here is from genome assembly GCA_038024825.1 of Polylopha cassiicola. Taxonomy (NCBI): domain Eukaryota; kingdom Metazoa; phylum Arthropoda; class Insecta; order Lepidoptera; family Tortricidae; genus Polylopha; species Polylopha cassiicola. Next base: position 9,668,725 of record CP149062.1, read on the forward strand.
CCAAAGTTAACCAGCGACAATGATAATAAGCTAGTGTCCCATTGAATTGAAGTTATTGACTATTCAAGAAATAATTAGTTAAAAAAATAATTCAAATAACATGAAAAATAATTATTACAGTTTAAACAGTCTATTCAGACATCATTGACAAGGTTATGACGTCACAACATGTTAAACATACGAAAAGGATGTAGATGCATCCCCTCTCTCTTACTTACTGGCACTTTTTACTTCAACAATACCTTCTCTAATTATTACTTTCCTATTAAACATTTTTTATTATGATATTAAAATGTGCAGACAGGGGCGTATCTAATATTTTGTTAAGGGCAGGCGTCAACAAACTAAGAATATATTTAAGGCAATTTTCGACACTCGCAAGGGAATCAAAACCTCTCTGGCCGTACCTCTCTACGCCCTGTCTCCAGCTGCAGTTAGGACACTAGTCACCGGACACTGGTGATCAGGTGGTGAGGTGGTGAGGTGGTGAGGTGGTCAGATGGTCAGGTGGGGAGCTGGTCAGGTGGTGAGGTGGTCAGGTGGGGAGGTGGTCAGACGGATGCGGTCAGTTCCTCTGCCCGCGCTGGCGCGTGGTGTCGGTGAAGCGCACGGAGCAGTTCCTGACGGCCATGTTGGGGCGCAGGAAGTCCTGCAGCGAGCGCGCGGCGGCGGGCCGGTCGAAGGGGAAGCCCATGGCGCGCCGGTCCGGGTACTTGCGGTCGCGGATGCCGCAGTACGACGCCGCGTCGTTACAAGACCCTACGAGGTCCTGCTCGATCTGAGGGGATTGACGTTTACGTCAGTTAATGAAGTGACCATGAGGGAGAGAGGTTTATAGATGATATTATGGATGGCGCCTACAGTGGGAGTCGTAGACTTTTAACATGGCGGCAGTATAATGCGCAAGTTCTGGCCCTTTTATTATATTGACGGCCTATTGGTCTAGTGGTCAGAGGCCCTGGCTACGAAACCGGAGGTTGCGGGTTCGAATCCCGCTAGGGGTAGATGTCAATGTAATGAGCACTGGCATCTGTGCCTGAGTCTGGGATGTCTTATATGTATTTATGTATGTTTATCCGTTGTCTAGTACCCATAGTACAAGCTTTGCTCGGTTTGGGACTAGATCAATTGGTGTGAATTGTCCAAAGATATTTATTTATTTATCTAGGGTAAATGAAAGTGTAATCGATATACTGAATGTGTTCGTGGGGGAAGGTACGGCAGTCGTGATCGAAAAATAATTATTACTTACTGTGAACGTACTTCAATCTATAGGTAAGTAGTTATTCATTCAGCTGCCTCTGTGCCTGTGTGTATCCGTGGGATCTGGGTGTATCCGTGGGAGCTATTGCGAACGTGATCAGCTCGAACGTTGGTGTGTGAGTGTGTGTGTGTGTGTGTGTGTGTGTGTGTGTGTGTGTGTGTGTGTGTGTGTGTGTGTGTGTGTGTGTGTGTGTGTGTGTGTGTGTGTGTGTGTGTGTGTGTGTGTGTGTGTACTCACCCTGTCGTCGTTCCAGTTGGAGACCATGACAAACAGCACCATGGGGTAGCCGGCGGCCGTGCCCTTCGGGATCAGCATGTGCTGCGGCCACCCGCAGCCGCAGAAGTCGAACTCAGCTGTCGCAAGGAAACAGTACACCTCGTTGTAATTAAACTGTTTGTATAGCTTGCGGTAATTAAGAGATATTTTCTAGTGTATTCCGTAATTGACATCGAGTATTATTTAAAAACATGTCATCTTTTCAACAATTTTTGATATTATTGTTAACATTTCAACTTGATTTTACAATCAAGCCTCAACCCTTGTAGCAAGTGAACAAAGAATTAAAATTTTCACAGTCGATGTATTTCTGTTGACGCTAAAACAAGTACTAATAAGTAATAGTAAAATAAATATTATAAAGGGGGCTCTCATACAACAAACTATTTCTTGCCGTTTTTATAGATAGGTACGGAAGATTCGGTGCGCGAAGCTGCCTCGCAATTAGTCAGTTTTGAGTTCATAATATTATTATGCTGTAAAAAATACAAAATTTATACCATCAAGTATGTACCTTATAATGAATACTTAGTTAATAAGATATTGTAAATTTCCCGTCAGAAATGGGCAGCTGTTAATATTTAAGTATGAGCTATATCACAATATAAACACTTTTTACAATAATAGTACATTACGCACCTAGGCCAGTAAAATAAAAAATGTCTCAGATCACATGCAATTGTCGTCCGAGGCGAAGCCGAGGTTGACAAAAATGTGATCTGAGGCTTTTTTATTTTACTGGCCGAGGTCAGTATACTATTTTTCTGTTCGACGAAGCCAGAAAGCGGCAACTTCATTTAGTGCAGCGGCCGGAAAGTTGACGCTTTCCGGCCGGAGGACGGAAAAGGTTATTATTATGTTGGATGGGTGTATATATACCTGCTTCAGCGGAGCCCGGGTCGCCGGGGCGGCCGGCCTGGTTGCGGAAGGTGCGCTCGTACGGGATGGTCACGGAGGAGTCCACCGAGCGCCGCTTGATCGTGTTCATGCCTGGCTTCACTGCGACCGCACACAAACACAAACACATCGTCCATATTATATACCACACATCATAATAATATACAACCAATTAAACAATAATTATAATTATATTATGCTAGCTTCTGCCCGCGACTTCGTCCGCGCGGAACTCCTCCTTTTTTGCATTCGGTTAAAACGTAGCCTATGTCCTTCCTCATGCTCCAGACTTTCTTTGTACCAAATTTTATTTAAATCGGTCCGGTAGTTTTAGCGTGAAAGTGTAACAGACAGACAGACAGAGTTACTTTCGCATTTATAATATTAGTAGGGACTAGTGGTCCCGGCAGACTTCGTCTCGCCCGGCAATGTCGATTTGACAGTTGTCATTGTTGCGTTTTGTTATACTATTTTAACAAATGAGCTTATTATTTTTTCTTTTTTTTTACTGGAACGTAATAAAAAGTATCCTATGTCCTTCTCCTGATTCTGAGCTACATCCCCAGCAATTTTCAGCCGAATCAGTTCAGCCATTCTCGAGTTATAAACGGGTAACTAACACGACTTTCTTTTATATATATAGATTATTATATTATAACTGTTTTCATGATAGAATATCCATATTATGAACAAATTTGCGACTTCCCCGACCATTCACTATATTATAACCTTTTCCATCACAGAATCCCTATAGCATTAACCAATTCATGATCCCCCCCCCCCCCCTCCTACTCTTAGCTCTTTTACATGTACCTATATTATCTGAATGAGGTCGTAAAAAGTTAACAAAACGTCTTTCACTTTAAAATAAGACTATTGTCAGCTCAGTCGTGCTACGATTATGGAATCTGTAAAAAATCATAAGGTCAGCCAATAAAATAAAATACGCTAGTTAAATCCGTTTAAAGTTATTTCATTCCAAATAGATCTTTTTAAACTTTATTTTCCACTAGCTGTGCCCGCGACTTCGTCCCCGTGAAATAGTAATTCTTCATAAGGCTTCATATTTTCCCCGTTTTTACACATTTTCCACTGTTTCTTCGCTCCTATTGGTCGCAGCGTGATGTTATATAGCCTAATGCCTTTCTCATTAAATGGTCTATCCAACAAAATTTTTGAATTCGAACCAGTAGTTCCTGAGATATGAGGTAGTCTTTTGACTTCATGCAACATGATGTTTATGAATCTGTGTGTCTGTCTATCTGTCTATCTATCTGTCTGTATAGTGTGTGTGTGTGTCTGTCTGTCTGCACTCACCTCCCTGCGAGAACTTGTCTAGCTCGATCATGTGCCGGCGCTGCTCGTCGAAGGGCAGCGGCGCGCCGCGCTCGTCGTTGACGGGCGCCAGGAACACGCGGAAGGTGCCCATCACCGAGCCGCCGCTCGTGTTGTTCACCTCGATACTGCACATACAGTAGAATCCGTTTAGTATGACTCCGTCTATAGTGACCAACCGTTTATAATGACGTAATTACATAATGAAGTTTGGTTACATACAAAATTCCTTGTAAAAAACTCGGATATAATGACTTTGCTTACAGTGACATTTCGCTTATTATGACCCATCTTTATTAAATTATGTCGGTTATAATGACAGATTCTTTGTTTATTCCCGACGACGTTCGGCGAATGATCAATATGTTTTGAATCTCTGTGAGTAATTTACATTTGAAGGCCACCCGTTGTTATTAGTATCTAATCCTGTGTAAAAAAAGGTCATTTCAACACCTTAAAGGATTTAGGTATAATGAGGAGAAAGGTCCAATAATATTCGGATTAGAAAATGGCGAAATATACATAAATACGTGTACCTATCCTAATACAATTTTATATTAGGACTCTTTATCTATTTAAATACCTACAATAGGTTTTTATTACAACGAGTTTTGTATGACGTCCGCTTATTATGACGTGATTGTCAATTCCCTTCGATGTCATTATAAACGGATTCCACTGTATATACACATACACACATACACATACATATGACATCACATAAATAAAGTACTCAAGAAATTTAACAAGTTAAAGAAATAGTCAATCTTATAGTTACAACTTGATGAATACCAAAATAGGTAGTTTTATTATTTAAACTTATATTATTTAGTGTTGACGGTCTAATTTACTGCCTAGCCTCCGGCTTCAGCTGTGAGTTTGATTCTACTATAAAAAGTAATTTTATTTAAATCTTAATACCTTCTAAGGCAAGTACCACGAATCATCTCAAAGTATGTGCCTACTATTTGAAGTCTTAGAAGATGTACTTGTATATTGAGACTGTTAGACTCTTCATTCTGCAAATGCGTGGAGCACACATATGATACAAAGTATGTATTATGTATGTTTATATGTGTCGTGTGTATGTGTGCGTGTGCGGTGTGTGTGTGTGTGTGTGTGTGTGTGTCCGGAGTGTGTCCGTGTATGTGTACTCACACTATGTCGTACTCCTCGTGCTGCAGGTGCGTGAAGCGCGCCAGCATGGAGCCGCGCGGCGTGAAGTCCAGCCCGCGGCCCAGCTCCACCGTGCTCTGCTCCCACAGCGTCGAGAACGTGTTCGCACCCCCCCCTCCCCGCGCCTGCACGCCCACCGACGACACGCGGATCGACGGGAAGTCCAGCTGACACACAAACACATAACTTCTGTTTATATTTCTTTATTTACTAGCGGGCCCGGCAGACGTCGTCGTGCCCTGCTGGGCAGCGCTAATTAATCAATCGTTTTGACAGATCTTTGTCATAGTTGCGTTTTGTTAAACTATTTTTAAAATTTGAGCTGATTTCTTTCTACTGGAACGGGATACAAAGTATCCTATGTCCTTCTCCTGGTTCTGAGCTACATCCCCAGCCAAATCGATTCAGCCGTTCTTGAGTTATAAACGGAGTAACTAACACGACTTTCTTTTATATAATAGAAGATAGAAGAAGAAGATATAGATATATAGAATAGATTTTCTCAAACTTCTATCGTTCTATGGTCACTATAAAGTATGCTTTGATTTTTATGTACCTACATAAAAACATAGTCGTTGGTAAATTTAAAGTGTAATAACCATCACCAGACATCGTAGTCCTTCGACCCGAATCCGAGCGATCTTTCCAAATAGGTACGTCTCATGGATTTCAATATAAAGCCTTTTCAGTATATAAGCCTAAATAAAGGTAATAATCGTGGCGGTGGCTGTATAGTGTATAGTGTGTGTACCTGCGCGGCGGAGTAGGGCGCCAGCTTGGCCTTGTGCAGGTTGAAGATGTCGTCGACGTAGGCGTGCCAGCGGTAGAAGATAGGATCCCGCATCGCCGTCGCCGAGTCCCCCATCACGCCGAACTGCTCCTGTAATACCACGCTTACATTACAACTGACAGACTCGCAGACAAAACAATATCAAATTGTTTAACAAATGCTCGATGTAGGTATTTAGTTATTTCTTTTGCTTTAATACGCAAACTGTGATTACATAACCATGAGCCTGTAGCTAGGTTGGCACATTTTTGAACAGTTTTGTTTTTAGTGTTAGCGATTTAATAGTGTGAATAAGGATTTTAGGAGATTCTGTGCTAAAATAGTGTTATATTCTATGCATTGATATTATCTGTGGAGAAGCATTTTAGTATGCTATCCGTGATTTTTTTTAAAGTTCAGTTAAAATGGTGTCAACGCGTGTTGATTAATATAAAAAAAAATGCGAAATCAAAGAGACTTTAAAATATGACAAACAGAAGCTTCCTCAAGCGACAAAGTACATAACAAATTGATACCTGGAAAGTAAGAGTATTGTGTACGTGATGCATGTGTATATGTGTGCTTCTCTCTCTCTATATGTGTCTATATGTGTATGTGGCTATGTGTCTCTGTGCGTCTGTGTCTGTCTGTGTGTGTGTGTGTGTGTGTGTGTGTGGTGTGTGCGTGTGTTAGTGTGTATATCTTACGAGATGCCTGTGGTCGGGGTCGTGCGAGTAGGAGATGAACACGTGCCCCATGTTGTGCAGGTCGCCGTAGTAGGCGCGGTTGCGGCTGGTGACGGCGGACTCCATCAGGTTGCCGAGGATGTCGATGCCGGACACCTCGTCCAGCTGCATCTGCCGACCGTTCGGCTGCAGGCAACCACGACACTCTTAATTTGTAATTTTTTTTCAAAAATAATAAGCAAAAATCCTCAAAAATAATTTGAAAAAGCCTCCTAAAAAGTTCGTCTGTTTTGTCCAACAGAGATAATTCATAGCTAAAGTGTCGGGACCTCAGCATGAGTTCCAGATATGAAGGTTTCTCGCTTATCCAGGTCCCAACTCCCACTTAAACAGTTTTCACTATATATATAGGTACAGTACCAGGGTGATGGCGCCGTTCTCGATGGCCTGCAGGAAGCGGTCGCGCCAGGTCTCGAGCTGCGCCACGTCGGCGCGGATCTGGTCGACGGGGCGGTCCAGGTCGCGCAGGGTGGTGTTCTCGAAGCGCGGCGGCCAGGCGCGGCTCGCCACCTGCGAGTCCAGCTTGGGGAAGTAGCCCTCCGCGATGGGCTGCCGGAAGTCCTGGAAGCGCGCCACCCGCTGCAGCCCGTTGCACATGCGCTCCACGTTGTATCTGCACACACACACACACACACACACATATACTCGCACACATACATACAGGGTCAGAAGCATCTCGTCTGGAAGCAAGCCTAGCAGCTGACCGACTGCGCTTCAGTACTAAGTTCGAAAGAAAAACAAAAAACACACACATACCTTATAATTACTAAAAGTGCTACAAAACCATTTCCGAAGTTTCAGACATGTTAAATATATTTGCACACGTCTACAATATAATAATAGGTAATGTCTTTAAAATACTTTTAACAAAAATAAATAAAAAGAAACCTAGAACTGATCCCTGAGGAACCTTTCAGTATACAAACGTTTAAATCTTCGAAAAAGCTATATCCCAGGTGTCATACGTCATGATCCCCCGAAATATCATAAGCAAGCATCCAATAAAAAAGAATTATATTATTATAACAAAGTATTAAAATATATATATTATTGTCTATCCATGTCATGTCACCTCCGGACTCTGGGCTAGCTAGCTAAACTTAAATTTTTTAGGGTTGAAACTGGGTTACCTGGCGAACCGTTAAACTAACTTCCTAGGTGTTAGAGGTGCGTTACCTGGCGATGATCTGCTGGTGCATGTAGTAGAAGAGCTCCCCGCGGCGGTCCTTGTTGACGATGGCGCGGTCGGCGGCGTCGAAGGGGTAGACGAGGTGCCAGTGCCAGTGGTGCAGGTTGATGCCCATGTCCTCGCGGAAGTACGCCACGCGCTGCTCGGGCTCCGCATCCGCCGCCGTGTAAGCTTGCGGGATTATCACCGGCATCTGCGACCACCCTTACAATAGGTCACTGTGCGAGCGAGAGGGCGCGTGCGACAGAGACAAATACAAAAAGGGCAACGCCCGTTTCTCGCTGTGCTCGGCGACCGTCCTTTACCAATCATTTACGTACATGTCGCAGTAGTTTAATTTGTGATACGGCGGTTTTACGATCAGCCGGTTTTTCGTACTTTTAACCTAACCTACTTTACTACTGGTAGCAATTTGAATTTTCAAAGGCTGCGACAGTCTCGAAATTAGAATCTCAATACATAATATGGTCCGTGTTTAGCATTAGTGTTTCAACCCACACCAAGCTAGTTTTGAGATATCGGCGCTTAAAGTTTTTTGAGAACATTCTTCTTTTTCCGCTTATTTTAAGCAAAAAAATATTGTTATGTGGTATCATTTTTTTTGTTGAAGTGCCTAGATTAAGGATATAAATGTATTTATTTCAATAAATTCATAATTAAATAGAAAATGCAGAAAAATGGTTAATGCTTATCGGCTATAAGGTTTATTACATTTAGCATTTATGTGCTAAGCCACATAACACTATGCAAAATTCTAATTTGTTCTTTTATAATGAACTAGCGACCCGCCCCGGCTTCACACGAGGGCTATAAACCTTCCTTAAGAATCACTCTATCTATTAAAAAAAACCGCATCAAAATCCATTGCGTAGTTTTAAAGATCTAAGCATACATACGGACATACAGCGAAAGCGACTTTGTTTTATACTATGTATTGATATATTTTACACTATTTTTTTGAAAATGTAAAATAATAAACAACTAACGTATTAAAACTTTAATTTAAGTACTTATTTATTTAGTTTTTATTGTTATAACATGTTTTAAATAACATTACAAGTTCTGCTAAAAATGAGAAATAGGTACAACAAGTTAACACTTATATTATTTCAATTACTTAAAAGCTCAACCAAATTGATTTATTATTATTATTTTATCATATTGAATTAAACCAATAATATATACTTCCGTACCTAAAAATTTAATAAACCACCTAAAAACCATTTTTCGAAGAGTTGATAAATTGTGGCGACAATTCGTACATTCTTTAATATTATTATTTATTATAATATTCTAATTTTTATCACACACGTTTAAATCTAATGACGTTTGTATCTATGCATAAACGGCGGCTCTTTTGATTGCGTCGGCGATTTTTTTGTAATTATGTTACAATTTCAAGGGACGGTAGTCCTGAGTATTTGATATTACTATGAATTTTCGTTTGATACCTACCTCCACGCGTTACTGAGGTAAAGGATCACACAGACAACAAAGTAATCCTGTAAGGGTTAATTTTTATTCCTTTTAGATACGGAACCCTAAAATATTTTATTTAATATGATAAAAATAATAATAAGTAATAAAAAATAAGTTAGTGTTAACTTGTACCTATTTCTCATTTTTAGCAGAACTTATAATGTTATTTGATACATGTTATACAACAATAAAAACTTTAAATAAATAAGTATTTACATTAAAGTTTTAATGCGTTAGTTGTTTATTTTATTACATTTTCTAAAAATTAGTGCATAATATGTATAGGTACCTATTCGTTTTAAAACAACAAATTAGAATTTTGCATTAATGTGATAGGTATATGGCTTAACACATTAATGCAAAAATACAAATCTGACATGGGAAATAAGCAATAATGTGTTATATGTGGCTTAACACATTAATGCAAAAATACAAATCTGACATAGGAAAAAAGCAATAACCAATTTTGTGCTCTAGAATATTCTACGATTTTTTAAAAAAAAAATGGATTTCACTGCTGTATTCCTCATGATCTATTTAATAAAACTGCATTCATAACTCAAAACCCGATTTTTTGTGGGTTGACACACTAATGTTAAACACGGTCCATATAACCTAACTTTCTTTTATGTACCTACCTAAGTATATAAAATTTAAGTATGTACGGATGAAATCAATTTTGAAGCAGATAACTTTAACCGATTGAGCTGAAATTTTTCAATTTTGTTCACACGTTTTGTTTGCATGTCAAAGCATTGTCGTCTAGTGTGACGTAACTCTAACTCTAGCTAGGTCTAGTCTGGTCTAGGGGGGGAGGGGAGGACTCACCCGGGAGCCGGCGGGCACGACGGTGGTGGTCTCTCGCGCCTTGCGGAACACCTTCGGGTCCATGAACTTGTCCGGGAACACCTCCGCGAACGTCGGGATGTTCAGCCCCTTCGTGTCCGGCCTGCCATCACCCCATCACACATCACACGTCACACATCACACATCACACCATCACACATCACACCATCACACATCACACCATCACACATCACACCATCACACATCACACCATCACACATCACACCCGATGATGATAGATAGCACTTTTGTGAGTTTATTATTTAATTTGAATAAATTAGGAAAACTAAATAGTAAAAATACCTATAGTATAGGGTGTATACACATTTATCTTCATTATATTAGTGTATATTGCTAAATGTTTATTCCATATACATATTAACTATATTTTTCTAGCATTAATTTCACTAACTTTTGCAAAAAATTCTAAAAAAAAATATCAAATTTTCCAATAAGTACTTACCTATAAAATACGAAATTGGCATTAACTTAAGTATAATATTAGTATATCGCAAAAGATATAAATAATCATTGTAAAATAAGTGGTAATACCAGTAGTAGTAGTAAAAACCAAGTATAATTATGTAAGTATGTATGTATGTCTGTGCAGTAAGTAGGTGGTTACCTGTGCAACTGGTTACCTGTGCAGGATGGCGACGGAGAGGCAGTAGTTGAACATGTACGGGTTGATGCGCAGCTGGCAGTACGAGCACACGGACTGCAGGTCCGCCACGTCGCGCATGCCTGCACACACACAGACAGACAATCAAGATTTGAAAGTCAGTACATGATATAAAACAAAGTCGCTTTCCACGTCTATCTGTCTCTATGTATGTATATTAAAACTACGCAATGGATTATGATGCGGTTGTTATAATAGAGTGATTCAAAAGGAAAGCTTATATAGTAGAAAACATTGATAATTAGTAGTTATCAGCAATGCACCCGTGCGAAGCCGGGGCGGGTCGCTAGTTTAACACTAAACCATACGTTATTTTTTAGCTTACCTAGCATTTTTTAAAGTTAGAATGAAACAACCATAACGGATTTAATTCACGTATTTTATTTTATTTACTTACTAACGTTTCGAAAACTTTACAGTTCCTATATTTGTAGCACGACACATCACACGACAATCCACATTAGCGTTAAACTATCGTTTGTTAAATCCGTATTAGTTGTTTACTACCATCATTATTATATTTTCTAGTGTTTTTCGTATATATAAGTTAAAGGCAATTTAAATAACAGTTCGGAACGCTTCATACGAGTCCGACTCGCACTTGTCTTATTACATATACTCACTCATGAAGACGTCAATGAGCTTGCCGGCCATCTGCCTGTGCTTGGGCACGAACAGCGAGAACTGGTCCTGGTAGGGCAGCTGCTGCGGCAGCGTCAGGTCCGGCAGCGCGATGTTGCGCACCGGGATGGAGCGGCCGGCGCCGGTGCCGAACCGCTCCGACAGCTGGCTGCTAGCCTGCTTGTACTTGTCAGGCTGCACAACACAACACAACACCACTACCTTTATAACCACCCCTAGGTTTTGATTCCCTTGCGAGTGTTGAAAATTACCTTAGATATATTCTTAAGTTTGTTTTAAGTCTGACTCCGCTTAACAAAATCCTAGCTACACCCTTGTTTATACCGCGGTCGTGAGGCGAGGGGATAGTGTGGCTGAGGAAGGCGACTGTACAAATAGTTGTGATCACCTAGTGGTGTCGCCAATCCGAATTCGGAAGTGCAATATATTTAATTGTATTATCTGATGACTTCGCGTTTATTAGATTGTAATAAAAAAAATATTACAGATTTAAACTTGCGTCTTTTATTTTATTTGCTAGAGTTTCTAAAACTTTAAAAATCTCATATTCGTAACTTAGTCTTAGACTATCGTCAACTCAGTCAGCTACGAATATGGATACCGTAAAGTTTTTGAATCTTCAGCAATTAAAATATAATACGCGAGTTAAATCCATTATAATTGTTTCATTTCAATGTGTAATATACCGCGAAGGCATCATTACAATGTGAACTTACGTAATAGTGGTCGGGCAGCTCGAAGACCGCCTTGTCCTCGCCCTTCTGCATGAAGCAGGGCTCCGTGGGCCGGTCGAAGAACAGCAGCAGGTCGTTCTTGTTGTTACTCATCTTGCTACAGACCACACACGTACACAAGTTTAATCATAATCGGAAACTTTATTTTGCAATAAAAAGTGGTACAAAAGATGTTAAATATTTTTTTCCGTCCTCCGGCCCGAAAGCGCCAACTTTGTGGCCGCTTCGCTAAATGAAATTTCCGCTTTCTGGCTTCGTCGAACAGAAAAATAGTATACTGACCTCGGCCAGTAAAATATAAAAGCCTCAGATGACATTTTTGTCAACCTCGGCTTCGCCTCGGACGACAATTACATGTGATCTGAGTCATTTTTTATTTTACAGGCCTCGGTGCGTAATGTACCTACTACTGAGATTCACACAACAGCTGGCATGCTCAAGTTATACATGATTTACTTTAAATATTTTGATTCTATACACATATAATTAATATAGTATTTAAAATATTCCTCCACAAAATAAAAACAGTTCTTGAGCTTTCGCTTAAACGTGTTCACGGCAAGTTTTGAATAACATCATGATTGTACTTAATCTGTTTTTAATAGTAACTAATACCATATCTCCTACTGTTTTACAATAGCAATTGTAATAGCACCAGATTTGCTTTATTGCTACTTTACTTACCTATCTATTGGTGTAGGCGTATTACTTATATTATTATGTATTTATATTGAAAATAGAACAAAACGAAGTCGTGAACAGATGAAAACCAATGAAGGCCACCGCGTGTCAGAAATCCGCTACCTAGATGCTCTAGTGTAGAATGAGGTCCAGCTGTCATGTACCATCAATCACAAGTAAGTAGTTTGCCTCTCATTGGTGGAACATGACAGCTAGACCTCATTCTACACTAGCGCATCTAGCGGATTTCTGACACGCGGTGGCCCTCATTGTACAAAGGCAAACTTATTTACGTAGGTAAGTACCAATTTAGTAGAAAGTTGGTATTTAATAAAACATTAAAAATTGTAAAAATACGAAAAAGTTCTTACCTTGACTACTGTAGCCTTTTTGAGAAATAAAATTTAAAAAAATAACTTAAAATATTAAAATTAAATAAACGGAAACTGTATTGCTATTCCAGTATACAGCCGTGAGGATCACGGCCGAGTGGTGACTAAGGTTGGAATTCAGTGGTTTTTATAGGAAAGCGCGGCACGACACTTCACTGCAAATATTAGAGCGTGCGCAAAGGGATGTGGTTCGGTTATCAGCTGTTTGGACACTCCATGAGAACTTAAATATTAGGTATGTACCTAATTAACTTGAATTCAATAATTACTAGAAAAGTTAAATAATAACTTCTGATGCCTTCTCGGTTATTATACATTGGAATGAAACGATTATAATGGATTTAACTCGCGTATTATATTTTAATTGCTGAAGATTCGAAAACTTTACGGTATCCATATTCGTAGCTGACTGAGTTGACGATAGACTAAGTTCCGAATATGAGATTAGTAAGACTTTAGCATAAGACTATTGTCAGCTCAATCGTGCTACGATTATGGAATCTGTAAAGGCTCCGAAACTTCAGCCAATAAAATAAAATACGCGAGTTAAATCCGATAAAGTTGTTTCATTCCAAAAGTCAAATAAGCTAGCCCCGTACAGCATGGTTATAAACAAACCTAAGTTCTCTGAAGAGAATAATAAGGACAACGTACTATTGACTTAATATTCGGTTCCTAGTATTAATATTTCTATCAAGAAAAATACTCCTAGGGATGGAGACTGGTCTAGATAATTTTTTATTACACCTTAATTTAAAGTGATCAATCTTATAACATCCTGTGTCGATCTTTTGTCGTTGGCTAAAAAAGGTACCTACTAATATAGGAATACAATGCTTGCGATGGCGAGGGCACTGTGAATTATTACCAAAGCCAGTGAGAATCTCTTCGTTCTCCTTCCGAAAGTACGTAAGAGCAGACAGAATTTACGAAAATATACTTCGGACTGCGAACGCTAAGGGAAGCACAAGATGCTTGAATCTCATAATATCAACCAAATGTAGGGGCTAAGACAATTAGAATAAGGTTTAATATAGCTTGCGCATGTCCGTTCGTACCAAGAAAAACCTTTCGACCTCCTAAGGAACCTTTACATATTTCCAAATTATGGAGTAATAGTAATGCAAAAACCTTTCCGCTGATAGTTTTATATGCACCTCTAGTGTGCTGTTTTCAGAATCTAGTTTAGCTAGGTATTCGGTTCATGATCTCCAGTGGTCGACACTATCTCTGCATATACTCATCGCACCGGCGTGCCGCGTGGGCGTGTCGAGTGCGAGGCTAAAATAAAACAGTAAATGGTTTGTAAGAAAGTTTAATAATAGAAGTATTGAAAATATCTCCAGTGAATGTATTAACAAAGAAATTAAACAATAGATTTAGTTAGGTACTAACATATGACTTTTACACTAAAGTCTAGGAATAATTAACTAAAATTTTCTTTAATATAAATACACTAGAAGTGAATGTTTACCACGTCAATATTGATTCTTAAGTTAAGCTAACACAGTACATAATTATATAATTATACATCGAGTGCGCCGGGCGGGAAGTGAAGAGATTCGGACGCGGCCGAGGCGCCGGTCGCCGGCTCCAGGCTTGCGCACGCAGCACACACGCAAGCCCGTCGCCTCCCGCGCACCGGGGAATGCCCAGCAACAGATAGAGCGGAGACGGATAGGTAAAAACTACCTAAAGGTAGGAATGTATATAATCCCCGCCCTATTTCATTGCAAAATTAGCTGCGCGTGAGGTAAGTGGCTTGCGAACCCGATAATACTGCGTTCACTGCATCCTAACAACAAAAAATTTAGAGCAAAGTGTGCGGTGGGTGTCTAACCACTCTTGAACAGGAGGATAGCAACCTGACCGAGGTAGAAGTAGATGAAGTGGCGAGTCTCGTGTGTCACATATGAGCCGAAGTTTCGACCCACAATGCAATGCCACGTTGGGTTGTATTTCTTATCAAATTCTTTCTTGATAAATGCAGCAATATCCTGAAATAAACATTGAATAGAATTGTAAGTATGTTTAATGACAATAGACCTATAAGAGTCAAAATTAAAGCAATCAAATTAAATAGTATTAATTCTTGTGGGAACCATAAACCACCAGTGGCGGGGCAAGAACAAAATTTTATGTGTGCAAGGTACATTCAGCGAGGCCCTCTGGTAGCGTAAGAACCAATGCCATAAATAAAAAAACATTTGAAAAGATAGGTTTTTACTACATACTTTATTATAATAAAGACAGACATTTTCTTAAAATAACGTTAAAGAAACAAAAAAATTCTGCTTTGTACTCCAAAAGTCGCCAGATAAGTCGCTAAACTATTTTTGTCGTCAAAACTTTTTTTTGGTCGCTAGGCCTTAAGCAAAAGTCGTCAGTTCTAGCGACAAAGTCGCTAAATTGGCATCACTGCGCATTGCCAACAAACAATGCTAGATTAAATATTTTGTTTTTGGAGGGGCTTCCCCGTTCTTTTTCCGCGATAGCAACACAAATCCAAACAAATTTGGCTAGCCTAAAAAAACATTTCGGTGTATCAATATAATTATTTAACGTTTTATAACTTTGTTGTAATTTAATATACCGTGCGATACTTTATTTTTTGGGAATCGGCTAAAGTTTGTGAAGTATCTTCCTTATATAGACAAACTTCAAACAGAAAACGAAATCTCCGAGCTTAACCACTAGGGGGTTGCCTGTGAATAGCAACGCAATGCCAGTAAACATTGCTAGAGTAAATAAAACAATTTTATTTCGGAGGGGCTTCCCCGTTCGTTTCCCGCGATAGCAACACAATGTAAAAAAATGTGGCTAGCCTAAAAAAATATTTCAGTAGGTACATCAACTACATCAATATATTTATCGTTTTATAACGATTAACAAATAATTTTCACGTTGCGTCCGAGTAACGCGTATCTGAGGTTCGAGGCCCCCGGACCGCGAGGCCGTAGGCGATGGCCCACGTCGCCCACGCCTAGCGCCGCCTCTGTAAACCACTAACCACAAACAGGAAATATACTTATCAACTATTTGAACTGTCACATTAAATTCAGAAATTATTTACCTTTTCAATGTTAAACTTTTCGAGGGCCTGCGTTGCGCAGTCCACTGCATCTTGCTGCATCTCCTCGCTCATGTCAGCATTCTTGATCACCGCTTTGCGGTCGCACATCTTGTCTGCTGCTGTATTTCTGTAAGAAGAAAATATTGGTATGTACACTAATGCCACATCTAATAAATGATATTATTCTAGTGTATTGAATTGCTTCATACAACTAAAATAGGTACACAATGTTAGTTATCTTAACTATCTAATGCGTAGATATAGTCGTCACTCCTAGGCGGCCCTCGGAGGTTATCGTCACCCCTCCAGCACGATCAATCGATAGATTTTCCACATAATGCGTTTAGGAGTGTTTATGTTCAATAACAGCTATAAATAACTTGCACTAAAGGTCAGGCGCGAAATCCGGGACTCTGGCTCCAGCGCGCCTTTTATGAAATATGTTTAACTGCAAAAGCGTGCGATATGAATAATTTTATTCCAACAGGAATAATTGACTTTCGACTTATTGAAACACGCAGATACCTGTATTGGGTCTGAGACTCTGACTGAGGCGGTTTCCTTGTGCTAATTCGAACGGAAGCGCTGGCGGTAATGCCCGTCATCAAAAAGAAATCGCGATAACTACAACTACGATCATGTAAGAAAGGATGAAACTCCACAAAGATAACGGCTAATATATCACATTTCGGATTATTGCTATAGAAACACAGCAATTTGATCGATAAAATCACTTTATTGCACCTCTTTTGAAAAGGAAGGTGAAAATAACTTCATCCGCATTTCGACTTTTATGCACCATTTTGTTGAAATAATGAATATGCCAATAACTTCACTTTATATTAGTCACACATTCATTTCCACGTTTAATAAATAACACAAATAAACAATTACTTACATTTGCTTCGGAATAAGAACAAATTCTCACGTAAGGATTTTGATACCGGAGATTCTATGCCTACTTTCTAGAGGATTCTTTCAGAGGCTTCTTTCAGCACAGATATCTTCGTATTGTAGTAGAGGGCGTTCTAAATTCAAAGACAATGTTCGAAATATTAAATTATGGTCGCATTCTTTTTTCCCTTATTATTAGCGGCTAGCATTATACACAGAATTCACTACTTATTCTGATAATATAATTAATAACTTAGATTTATGAAAAATCCTTTTTAAAATATTAGATCAAAGTATGTGAGTTTTCAAGAACAAATTGAAATTCAAGCTAAGTCATAATTTCTGAACGAACCTCTTTGCCGACTATAGACTACAGAAAGTCATCCATTTCCTTTTCCTACTGACTAGCTATCTGTTTGTCGTTGTCATCGTCGCCATCTTAATTTGTCAAAAACGCCGAGGAAGCCGTATCCGTGCTACGCCGTAATTTGTTATAATTATTTTGTAATTACGTGAAACTAGTATACTTCAAAAGCGATAATCATGTCTGGTGGAAGCGGTGGCAATCGAAATGAATGCAGAATATACGTTGGCAACTTGCCTCCGGACATTAGGACAAAGGACATCCAAGACCTCTTTTACAAATTTGGCAAAGTTACGTTCGTTGATTTGAAAAACAGAAAAGGACCTCCATTTGCATTCGTGGAATTCGAAGATCCAAGGTAAGTTTTTACCATTTAGTCGTGTTTTCATTAATCTTCGTATTACAATTAAGTAACTTGCAATAAAAATATGTACCCTAAAACTTCGGTATTCAATAATGTGTAGGTAGGTAGGTAGTTATCATTAATATCTGAATCTATGGTTAATATCGTAATCAGCTAATAGGCTCATTATTTAGTTCTTAGATACATGGGCATTTTAATCATGTCATAGGATGAGTTTTATATGTGCACAGAGAGCGTAATTTTCATATCCTTTTATAATTATCACTATGTGCCTTTTTGAAATAACTAGGTACCTACATAGGTAAATCTACCCTCCAATCCTGCTATTTAAATTAGTAGGTAGACCGTACGTATTTAATGAACAGCAAAGTTTAAAAGGAAATTAAATAATTAATTTGTAATTATGCGAAAACCATGGGATAATTATGATGAACCAGATATCAAAATAACACAAATAAAAATAATCATGAATTGCAAAATTTTCGAAACATCAGCAATTAACCCATTATGACCTGAATTATTTTAGGTTTTCAGAAATTGATAATTTTTGGATATATTGTTGTTTGATGTCCCCTTAATCATTTCTGATTATTAGAAGTTGAATCGATTCATTACTTCTGGAAAAAACAATGGGTGCCATATGGCACCGCTAGGCTAATACGGGGTCAAAACAGCCTTCTTCTAAATATGTATTAAGTGACTGTTAACTAATAGTATTTACTGTTTAATTATCATTTTCTATGTTTATAAAGTAGATAAATTAATTTAAAGGGATTAGTCAAATCGAGTCAAGTAAATGAGCATTTTCATTTATGGAATCCATACAATTATTGGTATTACACCAAGTTTTTTCATCTATGTATTAACATAAAACCGGTAATTACAAAAAGAGGCTATATATTTTTGGGACGAGTCGAAGTATTTTGAGAACGCTATTCTCAAGAATAAATCCAGCGTTTCTAATCGTGATTTTTCTCGAAATTAACTAGGTATAATCTCGTTCAAGAAGCATGAACCGCGAGATTTTGTATGGGATACTTCGTCTAGGTACAGGTTTTATATTTAGTAACACCCCTGTAGTTAGTTTTGTGGCTAGTTATGCATGTCCGGCGTGATGACAGAGATGGAGACGCCAACACTATTTCGTACCCAACGTTAACTTGACTATTTGTAAGGTAATTTATAAGACTACCCCCATTTTCGTCAGCAGAACCTTGATCAGATATTTAGTATAGAGTATATGTGGCTTGAGATCTACGTAATTTTCTAGTAATGCTAGTTCTTTATGCATTGTACATCCCCTAAGATAATAAATAAATATTATTACTAATGAAAACCGAGAAATAAAAATTAACTCACTCATATCGAAAAGACACCATATCAGCCTAGCGGTGCCATACGGCACCCGAAACATTTCACATACGATAGACCAAACATACAAACAAATTTTCATAATATTACGATATCATCTAGTCGAACAACAATATATCAACAAATTAAGATGCATTTCAATGTTAAATAACACATAATAAATAAATTACGACTCTCTTACTTGACAGTGAATTCATTTTTTGCATAATTTTTCAACACTAACTTATTACCGCTAATACTCGTCGCAACAAGTGCACAGGTTGAAGCAAAAGTAATAAAACAATTAGTTATCTTCCCTAGTACCGATTTGATAGCCAACCATCGGTCTCCATCGCACGAGATGCTCTCATGGTGCAAAAACATAAACGCATAAAATTGGGTGCCATATGGCACCGCTAGGCTATAATGGGTTAACAAAATATGTGAGTTAAATCCGTTATACCTGATTGTGTCATTCCAATGTGTAATTACTTGAAAGGCATCAGAAATGATTACTGATAAAACTGCTGGGCAGGACTAGTATAGTAATTAACATTATTTTGTTGCTTTGCCAATCAGAATTTTGTTATCAGTTGAAACACTTATCATTCCTCATTTACTGATAATGGTTTATTTTAATAGGACACAAGCATACAAAGTGTATGATGTCTATGCATGAATGTAAATGCATGAAACATAACATTTTATTTCTGTGAATAATAATATAAAAACTTTTAATGTCACACAAATGTCATTAGTAGGTAATTGATACATATATATGGTCCGTGTTTAGCATTAGTGTTTCAACCCACACCAAGCTAGTTTTGAGATATCGGCGCTTAAAGTTTTTTGAGAACATTCTTCTTTTTCCGCTTATTTTAAGCAAAAAAATATTGTTATGTGGTATCATTTTTTTTGTTGAAGTGCATAGATTAAGGATATAAATGTATTTATTTCAATAAATTCATAATTAAATAGAAAATGCAGAAAAATGGTTAATGCTTATCGGCTATAAGGTTTATTACATTTAGCATTTATGTGCTAAGCCACATAACACTATGCAAAATTCTAATTTGTTCTTTTATAATGAATATATTTTACACTATTTTTTTGAAAATGTAAAATAATAAACAACTAACGTATTAAAACTTTAATGTAAGTACTTATTTATTTAGTTTTTATTGTTATAACATGTTTTAAATAACATTATAAGTTCTGCTTAAAATGAGAAATAGGTACAACAAGTTAACACTTATATTATTTCAATTACTTAAAAGCTCAACCAAATTGATTTATTATTATTATTTTATCATATTGAATTAAACTTCCGTACCTAAAAAGTTAATAAACCACATAAAAACCATTTATCGAATAGTTCATAAATTGTGGCGACAATTCGTACATTCTATAATATTATTATGTGTAATATTCTAATTTTTATCACACTTGTTTAAATCTAATGATGTATATTATAAAAAAAATATCGGTTAAGTGCGAGAAGACTCGCGCATCAAAGGGTTCCGTACTATAAATAACCTGTAGGTATATATTTTTTTAATGATGTCATTAAAAATGTATGGTTTTCGTATTTTTTTCTTTATCCGTGCTATATGACGTTACCTCGGACCTACTAAATTAATTCAAGATCCTGAGTTCACGAGGAGTACCCTGTAGGTTTTGATTCCTTAGCGAGTGTTAAAAACTTTTGTCAATCGCGGCATAAACGGCGGCTCTTTTGATTGCGTCGGCGATTTTTTTGTAATTATGTTACAATTTCAAGGGACGGTAGTCCTGAGTATTTGATATTACTATGAATTTTTGTTTGATACCTACCTCCACGCGTTACTGAGGTAAAGGATCACACTGACAACAAAGTAATCCTGTAAGGGTTAATTTTTATTCCTTTTAAGATACGGAACCCTAAAATATTTTATTTAATATGATAAAAATAATAATAAGTAATAAAAAAATAAGTTAGTGTTAACTTGTACCTATTTCTCATTTTTAGCAGAACTTATAATGTTATTTGATACATGTTATACAACAATAAAAACTTTAAATAAATAAGTATTTACATTAAAGTTTTAATGCGTTAGTTGTTTATTTTATTACATTTTCTAAAAATTAGTGCATAATAATTATGTATAGGTACCTATTCGTTTTAAAACAACAAATTAGAATTTTGCATTAATGTAATAGGTACGTGGCTTAACACATTAATGCAAAAATACAAATCTGACATGGGAAATAAGCAATAATGTGTTATATGTGGCTTAACACATTAATGCAAAAATACAAATCTGACATAGGAAAAAAGCAATAACCAATTTTGTGCTCTAGAATATTCTACGATTTTTTTTTAACAAAATGGATTGCACTGCCGTATTCCTCATGATCTATTTAATAAAACTGCATTCATAACTCAAAACCCGATTTTTTGTGGGTTGACACACTAATGTTAAACACGGTCCATATATCACTTATATCAAGTTGTTTGATCATCTGGTTGTTATGATAGTGTACAAAGCCAACAAAGAATAAAATAAGACGAAAAACTTTAACCCACAAATTCTTTTAATTTGTAGCCAATAAGTAGTTGCATTGGCAGTTATACTGCCGATATTATACAGTTTATTCACAAAACTTGTCAATAATGCCAGAACATGGCTATATCTTCATTAAATTTGTAGACAATGAGAGTTATGGCATTTATTAGGACATAGATCACTTTTTCAATAATTGAGTTAGTTTGAGAAGTGGATCCGGAAGGAATGTGAAGGTACATTGAATGAATACATCACAGAGATGCCGATGACGCGGTGCGAGCCCGCGACGGCTACGACTACGACGGGTACCGGCTGCGCGTGGAGTTCCCGCGCGGCGGCGGCGGCGGCGGAGGCCGCGGGGCGCGCGGCGGCGGCTCGGACCGCTTCGGAGCGCGCGGCGCGGGACGCGGCCCGCCGGCGCGCCGCTCCGAGTACCGCGTGCTCGTCACCGGCCTGCCGCCCTCCGGCTCCTGGCAGGACCTCAAGGACCACATGCGCGAGGCCGGCGACGTCTGCTTCGCCGACACCTTCAAGGACGGCACCGGAGTCGTCGAGTTCCTCCGACACGAGGACATGAAGTATGCCGTTAAGAAGCTCGACGACTCCAGGTTTAGGAGCCACGAGGTGAGGAAAGATGCCAAATGTACATTTTTAAATTAAACTATATTTGAATGTCTCATTAGTTTGCATAACCAATATTGTATTCATGTGTTTGTGTTTGCCTGCAGGGCGAGGTGTCGTACATCCGCGTGAAGGAGGACTACGGCGGCGGCGGCGGGGACCGCTACAGCGGCGACCGGGATAGGTAACAATACATTTACCGACATTTTACAATAACACTCTCCTTCCTAGAACTAGCTTTATGATAACTATGTATTGGAATGTGTCTAGTGGATAGAGACAAAATACTGAATAAATGTACCTACTACGGTTATGTCCTATTGCAATGATATTATATTTAAAAAAATCATAAGTCATAACATAGATTTAAACTCGGGCGACCATGTATTTCCTCTTATAGATCGGTCTAAAATGAAGTGTATGTATGTGTGTGTGTGCGCGTGCGCAGGTCGCGGTCGTACTCCCCGCGGCGGCGCGGCTCGCCGACGTACTCGCCGGTGCGGCGCTCCTCCTACAGCCGCTCCCGCTCGCGCTCGCCCTCGCGCTCGCACAACTACTAGCCGCCCCGTCCCCGCCCGCGCCCACCAGCACCGGCACCGGCACCGGCACCGGCGCCGGACGAGCACAGGTCCGTACACTAACGATTACTAAAACATACCACAGCAACAGTCACAACCAGATAATTCTATCTATTTTACCATGATATATATTTTTTGTAGCACCAGTAAAATCGTCTCGAGTTTATTACTCCATTTAATTACTTGTACCTTCGTAAAATTTATTGAAATCGTTGGAAATATATTTCGGAGTGTACTCAATGTAAAAAAACTTCCCCAGGACCTGTTTACAATAATTAATAAAAAAAAACTTGACTATCTACGAGTATCTTACAAGTTCTTGTTGTTCCAACGACGAAGGATCGTAATAGTTGTTTATTTATCGAGGATCATGTCAACTATTATTAATGAGCAATAATGCACGTGACGCGACACGTGATGACCTCCCCGAGTTATCAGACGACGCACGGATACGATCTCAACACTTGACTGACAAATAAATAATATTTACTTGCCTACAATAGTCTTTAGCTAACAATTACTTATACACAAAAATTGTAGCAACAATCATAACCAGTAAATAATTCATAAAATAATTTTATCTAAGCCTTGAATAATTTTGACCTTAATATTATCAACTATTTTAAGACATTAATATCATAGTTTGCAGTGTCTCATAAAACTATTCAATACTAATGTAATTAAGTACCTTTTATTTTATAACCTAAATTGTCATTGTTTTCCATTTCATCATTTATCTACATAGGTCTTGCTGCGGCACGTATGTATCTGGAATCAGGTTAATACTCGGCGACCTCAATTAAAACCAGACTTCATTTAAATGATATCAAATGCAGTGTAAACACTTTTGATTCCTGCCAAAAGTCTGATTTTATTTTGGGCGCCCTCCGTAGATATAATAAGTAAGTTGTGTTATCTGGCGGTTGTATTCGACAGCGGAGCCGAGCGGCGGCGGCGCGGCGGCGGCGGCCTGTCGCGCTCACTGTACTCGCGGTTAACACTGTACGCGCCGTACACTGTACTCGCTGTGTACACTGTACGCGCTGTACACGCCGTACAAGCTGTACTCGCTGTACGCACTGTCCACACTGTCCCGTCACGGTGCTCCCCGCACTGTGGCCTAGCTGTAAGACTAATGTAGCGCCCGCGCCCCCCGACCGAGATACGATAAGATTTTTATCGCTGATCTGTCTTGTAGACATTTTATTGAATGTTTAGTTTAAATGATTGATAATGTATTTTTAATTTGCCACTCGCGTGGGTGAAGTCCGGTCGGGAGGCGTGTCGCGCGGTGAGTTACGCGAGGAGCTGGAACTAAAAGCATTTTCTTTTGTTTCATCCACTGTGGATTGGATTGGATTGGGCTCGTTGGACTGTCGAGGCGGCGGTCGGTGCAGTAGGGCGGACGTAGGACGCACTCCGCGAGGATTCTCGGATTTTTGGATCGTACCTATGGATCTGCATGTCAGGATCGGACTCGGGCCGCGCCTCTCGCGGACTCTATTCGTCTCGCGTTAGCTTTCTGGATCGTGCACGTCACGGACGGATCGTTTCGGATTGGACTGGATTCCGCTGGATGCCAGGATCACGGATCTTTGGGTATGATTTTGAAATTTTTGCAAATAACTTACTGTCGAGTGCACGCCGCGGCGGCCGGGGCGGGGCGCCGTCGGCGCTCCTTGCTTCTCGTCGCTCCTCTGGACGAACGATCTTTATCCAATCCTTACTGTCTTAACAGATATTGCGAAACATTGTATAAATATAAATGAATTACGAATAATTGTTGTATTGTATTTGTATAACGATTGACTTGCGAGCTGTTTGCATATTAACGTGTGTCTATTTAGATGTCCTTAAAAAAATGTCTACCCGCGGCGCCGCTACGAATTAAACTGCTAAAGAATATATCAACCAAACATTGCATTCCATTTCGGGAGCTAAGCTCTATTCAAAATTTCCGTTCGACAAATAATTTATACCCTTAATAGATAAATCTCGACTCGATAAGTCTCGCTCGGGACGAGTCGCGCTCGGGGTCTGTCTGGTAGCGGCGCGGCGGCGGCGCCCCGCTGTCGGAGAGGGCTCGCTCCCCGCGGCGTCCCCTCCGCGCCGGCCCGGGAGTCCCGCGCCGGAGCCCTAACACGTAGCATGCTTTGAGAGCTTCTGTACAGACGAGCCGGAGTGATATCATTTTCATTGTTTTATTATGACGTATTTTTATCGGGAAAATGAATGAATGAAAGAGTGTATGTTAGACCATTTTCACATTAGGTGAAGGATTATTTCTATCGGTATTAAGTATCACAAATTGTATGATAGTATCTGTGACGGGAGTAGACTGCGATTATATCATAGTTTTTAAAGTGAAAATGTATTTAGGTTGGAACTGCATTCCAAATACCGACACAGTTTGATGGACTCAATAAATACCTTTTAAACATAACATTGGTTTTATTTCATCGTAAACGATTATCCTAATACTATCCTGTACAAACACGCAAACACACACACACACACACAAACATCTGACATTATTTTTAACAAATTATTTTTTCTAAATGGACACATCACATATTGTTCGTTCGTTATTATACCCTTAGGTATATCGAATATCGATAGCATTGTGAGCTGGTTGTGAAGTTAGATCTTGAAGCCGGAGTGGATGGCGCAGATGCCAAACGTGAGGTTCTCGTACGTGACCTGCCGAAAGCCGGCGTCTTCTATCATGGATTTAAACTTTTCCTGGAAAACAAAGTTAAAATTAGATACTTTGAACTATGCAGACAAAAAATGAAAAATATAGGGTCCCTTCGGATTTCTTTTCCATACTTGTCTCATTATAACAATTCCATCAAAGAATTAAAGTTAAATTATTACCTGGTCAGGGAACTGTCGAATGCTCTCGACGAGGTACTTGTAGGGCTTCCACTGCCCCGCGAGCAGCTGGCCCAGCACCGGGATCACTTGGAACGAGTACTGGTCGTAGGCCCTGCGACAAGTACGCTGTATCATGATCAATTACCTACTACGAAACTATAACCTAACTGGTGAAATGTAGCCGATACAAAATAATTTACTAGTGCGGTGAATGACACCAATAAAATATCGACCAAGATTCCGTACCATTATCCATGTAAAAACGGCAAAAAAATCGACTTTCTTGTAAGGGGTATATATACATACCTAAATATTTAATTTATACTATTTTTTAATATTGTTATAGTGGCAACAGAAAAACATCTATGAAAATTTTAACGAACGAACGTACTCGAGTCTCGGTTATAGGGTCCCATTTAACGCTTTAGATACGGAACCGTAAAAATAATGTCAAGGAATGATTGATATCAAAATATGCTTACCACTGCAGCGCCTCGTTGGGCAGGTGACTGAACTCCAGGCACATGAAGCGGCCGCCCGGCGCTAATACACGGTATGCTTCTTCTAAAACCTGATAAAAATAAATGTTATATGTAAATTCAGTTACAGGCATTTGCAGAATATCAGACAGATAAAAACCCCCGACATAAAAACCTAAAAGCCCTTTAAAAAGTATAACAATAATAAAAACTTAATATTAGTTACCTAAATATTAATATTTCTACAAAGAAAACGTCATGTCGGGGGGACCGCTTTTCATTTAAGTAGGTGTACTTACTTAGTACCTACAATCTACCTAAACCTACGGTCCCCCCGACATGACGTTTTCTTTGTAGAAATATTAATATTTAGGTAACTAATATTAAGTTTTTATTATTGTTATACTTTTTAAAGGGCTTTTAGGTTTTGTTAAATTTTTAATTTATTTTTTGATTTCATACTTTTTGTAAGTAGGTATCTACTACATAAATTATTATTGTTAACTAATTTCCATTTCACATGGAATTTTGTAATGTACATGTTATCCTCTTACATTTAATACTCCACTCAGGTACAAAAAAAATTTGTCGACATTGGGTTTACCATTTACACTTTTATTTCACATAATTTTTGAACTACTCAACCGATTTTCATAACAATTTCTATTTTGTAATCTACACGTGATCCTCTTTCATTTGATACCCCACTTGGGTATATTTATAGACATTTGGTTTTCCGTCCCCACTTTACCACCCTATATTTTTTGAACGACTCAACCGATTTTCATTATAATTTCCATTTTGTAATGTACACGTGATCCTCTTTCATTTGATACCCCACTCGAGTATGTTTGTAGACTTTTATTTTTCCATCCCCTCTTTCACCCCCCCTAATTATCAAACTACTGAGCAGATTTTCATCAAACATAGCTAAGAACACTCCCGACATATACACCTTTCAAACAAAAAAAACAGAATCAAAATCGGTTCATGCGTTAGGGAGCTATGATGCCACAGACAGACACACACACACACACACACACACACACACACACACACAGACAGACAGACAGACAGACACGTCAAACTTATAACACCCCGTCGTTTTTTCGTCGGGGGTTAAAAATAGTACTCAATATAATTCACCGGCTTGTTTCTATTCAAAGTCATTTGTAAGTTGTGTCATTGTACCTTATCAATGTGCGTACAGTTCCTGATGCCGAAGGCGATGGTGTACGCGGAGTAGCTGTCGTCGGGCACCGCCAGCGCCTCGGCGTCGCCGCGCAGCCACTGCACGTCCACGCCGCACTCCGCCGTGTAGCCCTGTCTGGAAACAACCATGCAATACTAATACAGGGCTTTGTACCTTCGCAATTTTGTACAGGAGTCATGGTCAAACAAGGCTTGGGACAGTTTGCGTCAAATATACTTATCGGAACACGTTCCAACGCCCTTGAGAATACATAATAATATTGTGTATATCTGAGCACTTCGACAGATACGATACTTTTGATGCTAACTGCAGTAGGCCAGTGTCTCCCACTGAAATATTGTAAAGTACCGGTCTTAAAAGCTACTCGAATAACTTTTATTGGTAATACCTCTGCGCCCTGACTTTCCCCACGTCCAACATGGCCTGGTTGATATCGCAGAGAGTGACGCTACTCCGCTTGCCCTCCGGCGGCGGACCCAAATTCTTCAAGTAGTTTATATATCGGAATGATATGTCGCCTGAAACAAAAGACAAAACAATTATCCTGCCGATCCATGATAAAAAAAAGTAGTCTGGGTTATTTTCCAAAGTCTTATCAAAATCAGTTTAGTGGTATAGACATGACAAAGCATTACAATAAACATAAATACTGACAGTTTATTTTTGTGTCTGAAAGTATAGTATAAGAGCTACTGACCAGTGCCTCCCGCAACATCAAGCAGCTTGGTTCCGTGAGTTGGTGCAAGGCGACTGATGAAGATATCCTTCCATATGCGGTGTATGCCGACGGACATAGCATCGTTCATCAAGTCATACTTGTCTGCCACTGTCTCAAATACTTCATGCACTGGAAATTACAGATTGAAACTAAGGTCTACCATTATTCTATAAATTACTAGCTAATTTAATGAACTTCATACCACATTTTTCAAGCTGTAAAATTTTAAAATAAATTTTATTATTTATATGAAATATAGATGTTTGCGAATCCTCAGACCTACTAAATATGTACACAAAATAATAATAATAGGTATCATAACAATTGGTCCTTCCATTATGTTAGGTTAGGTTTATAACATAATGGAAGGACCAATATATTAGAAAATTTACATAATAATATACGACTCAAATCTTAGGTAACATAAATAAATATGCTATTTAATGTTTACAGCCAATCCATATTAAAAATAAATCGTAGTATGTGACTGCTTTTGCCCTTGTGGAACAAGCAGAGGTGAAATTCCAAAATACACAAAAAAAAAATATTAGTGAATGATAATGTGTCTGCATTCTTTACATAATGAAGGTGTTGCACTTTATTACTTTAAAACTTATTCCAAAGTGCCTATAATTAGATACATTACATAGATAATAATATAAGATTTTTTTGATATATTGTAACTTGTTTTTAGAAGAGCCAGCACTGACTAGGTCTCACAAAACCCCTAGTGGTGGTGGTACTAGTACCCTACGAGTATGAATAAAAAATTCAAATACCTACTTAAGTACAAAAAATATTTCTAATAACTGACACAAATAAACTATCGAGACAATAAAGGTTGCGGCGGTCCTTGAGGGGCACCTATGATGATTTTTCGCGATAAATACGTTCCCACTATTCTTGCGACCAGGCTAGCGCCTGTGGCAAGTTGATATTTTAGAATCTCTAACACCCTTTTTCGGTACACTTATCAGATGATTATGGTGTTGATGTACAATAAGAAACTAACCTTTTTTCCACTTCTCTTTTTCGTCTACAGTTTCAAAACCAAAATGAGTCTGCGTGGTTTTTTCGTTTTGGCTTTCTCTGCTAGACGTCTGGGTAGCTAAAGCACGCACTCTATATGTCCTATTGGTTTTCAATAACTTTGTAATTGTATTTCTTAAGGCCATTTTTTGTTTCGAATGCAGCACATTAATGTGCGAAGGGAACCAAGTCAAATAATCAGATCAGCTGTCCTGTCCGGCTGTCAGTCGCCTAGTTGTCAACGTCAAAGCTATGCGTCAAAGTCGGTGTTCGTTCTGTTATTGCTTGGTTATTGACCTGTTAATGATGGCGTTTGAAAAACAAAACTATTCTAAAGAAATACATATTCTGAATTTCTGAACTCATTTTGCAAATACTGGTATTCTCCTTATTTTTAAACACTGAAATTACCAACGAAAATATTTCTAAAACCTAGCTCAATTTTGACGTAAGGGCATCATTCATTTTACGCACAATAATTGCAATAATCCGCGATATGCAAAATCTTACAATGTAAGCTACAATTAAAACAGATTATTATTGATAAATATGTAGGAGACAACTGATGGAATAAATGCAGATCGGTCACACATTATTCAATTATATTATATTGAAATGAAATAAGCTGATAATGGTATTATTTTCATTTGTAACGGAACGTAGCAGATAAACAAAAAATTGAATCGAAAATGAGTCAAATTCTCTGAAATCTGAATAGAATTTTATTCCTCCACTTGTAATGATAAGACAGCGGATGCGAATAGATAAGTATTTGTGTATTGAATATGTAACACGAGTGCCGTGAAATATAGTTTCTTTAGGAGAGGAGAAACACAACTTCAAATAATGGCTACCTCGACAGCTGATGGTATGTAAACAAACAATACTAATACCTACTATTTAGTTTAAATGAATGTTATTAAAAAGTGGTTAAAGTTTTGCCAATTTTATTAAATAATAGAACTGAAGTATTTTTGAATAAAACACTCCTACCTTTAAATCCAAATTTTATTAAATAAAATCAACCTATTCATTTATTATTATAAAGGTCTGAACTATTTATTTTCTTCTTTACAGTAGAATTTATAGAGCATAAAGTAACACATTTCCGTCAGCGCTACAACTGGGACTGCGGCGTGGCGTGCGTGCTGATGCTGCTGAGCCCGGAGCAGCGCGAGGAAGTGTTGCGGAACTTCCACCAGATCTGCCAAGAGGAGGGCTTCCGGCAGTCCACCTGGACTATTGACTTGGCATATCTGTTGAAAAGGTTATTTTATTTATTCTATAATTTTAGACTTATGTTACAAATCTTTAAATTCAGCCGAGTCTTCAATTAAAAATGAAGCAATGACATAGCGATTTGACTACTCATAAATTTGTACAGATTCGGCATCGAGCACACCATGTACACAACTACACTGGGGGTGAACGAGAACCACAAGAGATACTCCTACTATCACAAGATCATAGACGAGGTAAATTAAAATTAAATAAATTACAACATCAGATCGGGGACAGAAACAATGAAGAAATACATAGGGTGCGATGACTAATAGTAAGTGTATCTAATATATTAAATCATAATGACGAAACTAGAAAAGGAGCCATTCTCATAATCCATATATATGTGTTATCCTATCCATGTGTGTGGTCAGGACCGCGAGCGCGTGCAGCGGCGCTTCGCGGCGGCGGCGCGCTGCGGGCTGCGCGTGCAGCGCGGCAGCCTGCCCCCCGCGGCCCTGCGCCGCCACGCCGCCCGCGCTCCCGCCATCCTGCTCGTGGACGCCGGCCTGCTCGCCTGCGACCTCTGCAAGCACAACAAGCTCCGGGCCGACTTCAGGTACCGTCATATACTCACTCTATATTTATCTGAACAAAGTATCGGTACTGTATTATTGATATTGTGGTGGTGTGCAGGCGCTGGTTCGGCGGCAGCTACAGCGGGCACTTCGTGCTGGTGACGGGCGTGTGGCGGCGCCGCGTGCTGTTCCGCGACCCGGCGCTCCCGGCGCGGCTCTGCGCGGCGCCGCTGCCGCGCCTGCAGGCCGCCCGCGCGCCGCCCACCGACCACGACGTCATCCTCATACACCCCGCGCCGCACCACACGCACCACACGCCACACAACACACGCCCCGCAACACACAATACACACACCACACACCCCACGCTACACAACTCACCCCGCAACAGACAACACACACTGACCACTGATGTGTGACCGCACACTCCTATGCTGAGTGCTCTGAGATGTCAAACAACAACCCACACCTTTACCAACTAACATCATAATAATATGCCCATATGAACCACACCTATGCTGAATAAAGTTAAACTCCTGACTACATCACAGCCATGACACATGAAGTTACATTCACTTCCACAAATATTTTTTGACAATGTAAATATGATCTTGTTTTTATAAGTAAGTGAATGTTAGTATTATGGATGATAGTGAAATCTTCCCTATTTTTAATAAAAATGCACAATGACAAACTTGTATTTCATCATTGATCTCAAATGAACATACATTACCAATATGACAATAGTTTTTTTATCTATCTACTCATTTTCTATATTTTACTTAAGTTTTTAGCTTTAAGTAATTCTTACTCACACAATACCCAGTGAATTTATGTAAAGTATTTCCTTTTAAGCAATTCTTTTATTTTGTATGTATCTTCTCATATTTGTTTTTTGATCTAAAGTCTATTTAACAGTTTTGTACCTGCTTAATGTAACTACCTACTATTTTATTGTTAATTCAAACATGTAAGTACAACCAGAATTAAAATGTGTCTAAGTAAGTATATTATAAAGTTAGGTACTCACTTGCCCCCTTAACAACTCTGTCTATAATCTATATATTATATTTTGACTGATTTTCCAATTATCTTTGTAGTAGGTACCTAAGTAATAAATTATTAAGTATATTAACAACTTTGTTTTGTTTTAACTCGCCTGCATGAAAGCTATGCTTATAATATCTATTAATACTTATGATTAATTTATTTACTTAAAGTGAAATAATAACCATTTAAGTATTCTATTCTCCAAAACTAGGGCGCCGGCGTAGAAATTAATTTGAAACAATGCAAGGTTAATAGTTAAGAGAATATTCTAATATTCCTAAATTGAATTACCATAATATTATCATACCTATCTAAGATATAAAATGTCACTGACGTAAGTATGGTTAAGTATGGAACTATGGTCGCAATTTTGAAGTTGCCATTTTTTAGGAATAGAAAAGTAAAAAACTACGGAGATATAATAATTAGTTAATTACCAATCACTTAAGTAAAATATTTAAAATCACACAAGACTTTTACCAAGACATGGTACGTGGGTATAAATGATTTTTTTTTTATTTTTACGTCAGTAGATAAAATGTATATGATCTATGATAGGGGATTCCCCTAAAAAATTAAAATGCCAAAGGTCTCTATATCAATAGAACTTATTGTATTGACATAAAGACTAAAATAGCACGTGTTTATGATTGGATAGTTCAATACCTAAGGTCTGTTCTTCTAAACTGTAGTTTGGTGAACTTTCTTACAGAATAGAACATTTTATTATCAAAATAACAAAGGAAACAATTATCTAAACAATATTATTATTCTACTGTCTAGTTAACAAACAGTTAAGTACGTATATATCCGTGTATAGGTGTGTATCTATATAAGTAGTTACTTACCTAGTACTATATCAAATGACTTACTTTGAAAAAATTAAAAATTGTGTTGCCATTTCCAAAATTCTGATAAGACCTCTGTTTATGGTCGGGAGATACCTACCTATGTTATTTCGAACTGTCATTTACAACAATATAAAAGCTCTGTGTCGTTTTCCAAAATCATTTTTGAAAGTTTACGCGATAGCGCCGTACTTAGCTGGTAAGCTTGATATTATTTACCTACTTAGGTGTAGTTGTTTTGTGACGGTGATTGTGAGGAGAGTTCATATCGAGTACCACGGGTTAAATTACACGGAATTTGCTGTGTCAACTATTTCGTCTCAGTGTTTTCTTTGTGACCTTGTGCTGTGAGTAAATTCAGTGATTTGTTTTTAAAAAGTAGGTAAGGTATATACTTATTCTATTTTATCTATTTAGGTAAGTACTTGAGCTGTGAATTATTTTCATTCTAACATCGTTACTTAAGTAAGTAAGTACTTAAATAGTTTTAGTGCCGACATAAAAAGCAATAATTGAAAACGTCATCTACTGTTTACACACAGTAAGAAGTAAGTCAAGGTTTTTATACCTACTGAAAACAATAAACCTACTGACTACTGAGCAGGGCATTATTGTGAGATGTGCCATTGTCTAGTGAGGCAGAACGTCATCTGTTCTTTGTGATCTGTTCCCGAGGATCGCGCCGCGCCTTTCAAACTGTTCACCCAAAAACATTTTCGCAGCTCAAGTAGCCACAATGAAGATGTTTAAAAAGTGATATCTGAGTAGCTATGATATCAAGGCATCCTTCAGAATACGAAGTGGTGACTGGCCGATAGGTATATTATTATATTAATAGAAACTTCAAGTAAGTATCTATTCTAACCTAACTTACCTATGTAGGTATAACTTTAAGGCCCTATCTACCTACCTACTTAAAAAAACTTGTGAGCTAAAATAAATGTAAGTATCTAAGTACATATTTATTTTCTGTGATTTATTTGGCTGCTTATTATATTCAATCTAAGTATAGATATCGGTACGTTTATCTACCTAT
The DNA here is from genome assembly GCA_038024825.1 of Polylopha cassiicola. Taxonomy (NCBI): domain Eukaryota; kingdom Metazoa; phylum Arthropoda; class Insecta; order Lepidoptera; family Tortricidae; genus Polylopha; species Polylopha cassiicola. The sequence continues at coordinate 9,702,672 of CP149062.1, forward strand.
ATGGATAATTTTATAACCATTATTCGGGCATCAAAATACATAATATTATTTTTAAGTAGGTCGTCTACCTACCTAATTTTTAGTAGGAACCTAACTACCTACTTATTTTTTAACTCAGGTGATTGAGTGCAGCTGCACTGAAGTGTCGAGGCTGTAAATAAATTCCTAACATCTGGGTGATTTTACGAGCGTTTTGATTCAACCGCCGTCAGTCTTAGTTCAGAAAATTAAACAAATCATTTACTTACCTAGGTAATTATACCAAGAAGTTCTTTATGATACAACTACACATTACCTACATAAATGCGCTAGTAGAACTTGTTAGAAATAATCGAGTAGTAAGTATAAATGTTATTACTTATTCCTTAAATATTTAGAGTAGAGGACTGACGGTTGTAGAAACACCCAAGAATCACCCTACTACTGGCATCTGACCAGTGACCACACGCGTCAGTGTCGTGGAGGCAATGGCTGAAAGAGGCCGTGACCATAACTATTACTATTTACTACTATTTAGTAATCTGTGCCGCGACTATGAATTGGTCGTTTTTTTAAATGTTTTCGTAATATTTTGCAATATTGTATTCCACTTTGTTTGGCTACTTAACTACTTAAGTTATTAGCTAAGGCACTTGTTGACCGTTGTCTTTGGTTGTTACTTAATTATCTATGTTACTTAGATACTTAATCTACTTAAGTACCTATAGGTAATTCTAGTTACCTATTTCGCTGCTTCTCTGGAATAGTGTCACAACTCGAAATGTGTTACCATTCTGAATTGAAATTTATATGTGACGGTTCACAGTCTTAAATGGAGTAACAAATTATTTCGAGTTGTGACACTATTCTAGAAAAGCAGCGATTTGAATTAAACAATAATAACGGATTTAACTCGCGTATTTTATTTGTTACGTTCCAATGTGTAAATTGTAATACCTCACCGCGAAGACATCCGATTTTATTATATAGTTCTAGCTTAGGTGGTTACTGTTACGTGTAGCTAAGTGTTGTCTAGAAGTTGAATGTTTGTGGCACTTTGTGGTGCTTGTGTTTTATTGTAATTCAAGTTACACAACGGTGTGACGGTCGCCGGCCGGTTACTTCGGGACAGAATCCGTTATCAGTGATAAAGTTTGTTTATCAGTGAGGTGTCGCCGCTCCTTTCCTCTAATAAATTAATTTAGTGAAAGATATTACAGTGTTATTACGATTGGCAAGTGGCTTCTGCGGTGGATTACTGCCACTCGAGCTGAAACAACAGTTCAAGTGATTTATGATTAGTTTGAAAACTATCGCGGTAAGTTTTGTTCTAATACCAGATTATATGTTCTCATGCTTTCGTAATTGTTATCTCATAATTGTTATGTAAACTAATCTATTTAATTTACTTAATAGGTGTGTCAATTATTCTTTTTTACTTCATAACCCGATTATAATTTCTCCGAGCTATATTTGTCCGAGTAGGTACCTAATGTGTGTTTATTGTTTTACCTAGTATTTGTCCGAGTAATCACATCGAGCAATATATATAAAAAATAATTATATATAATTAAATATAATACGAGCAGCATTTGCCCGAGTCCGTCTGATAGTAGGTATAAGTACAAGTAGAATTTGCCCGAATATTATTTCTTCAATTATTTGTCTAAGTGGCATCTATCTGAGCAGTATTTATCATTTATTTCGTACATTTCGAATAGCTGAGTTTTGTATAAGATTGTTGCGATAGTGATTGTAATATTGTTTGTGTATGTTACGTGTGCAATGATAACCAGTCATTAATAATCGTGTACTAGAGGCACCATATCAAATTATCGGATCTGCAAATGACTACGTATATCGATAAAACATTTTAGAACATTGAAATAAATTAATATTAATTTAAACACAGGCAAAAACGAAATACACACACATACGCGAATTCGTTAATAGGCAAAGAAGCAAGGTTTTAGGTACTTAACTTAAAAAACTATAGAGAATATAACTTGCGTATTTTATTTTATTTGCAGAAGTTTCGAAAACTTTACATTTCACATATTCGTAGCCGACTGAGCTGACTATTATCTAACTACGAAACGTCAGCAAATAAAATACTCGTTATAGTTGTTTAATCCCAAGATTTCCTACTGCAGCCCGCCATGACTAGGAGGACCGTCACGAATGAGGTGTACAAGGGCTTGGTGGAGTCCTTCGCGATCCCGGCGGACCTGTGCGAGCGAGACGGCAAGAAGTTCGCCAGCTTCGGCTCTGTAGTGCCCATACACTGCTGCAGCGCCGAGGAGGTGAGCGAGCGAGACTGAACGACAGCTCAAACTATTAGATTGTTTGCTGATTGGCTCATTAGTGGTAACATTATTATTGCGTTTTTTCATTGTAATTGCAGGTGTCGGAGAAGTCTGCCAAGACGCATCATTATTGCGACATCTTCACTGAAGAAACCCTCGCGCCGCTCGGTGAGCTCGTGTACGTACGCCTCGACGAGAACACTGCCGAGAAGGTAATTTTCAAAACATAGGAGCTAGATGGCTTTACTGTTTATTTTATTGGCTTGAAATCTGGTAAGGACGCTGTTTTAGCAGAAATTGTTCAAACTAATACCCTACACTATACCTTGCGAGGCAGCGTGCTTCCAATTACACTGTCGCTTCAGCGCCATCTATATGTAGGTAGTACTTTGAAGCGCTTATTTAGCACATATCTCACGAGTGGATAATTTTACATTAAGGTAGTGGAGTGGTAGGTACCACTCGTGTCTCCTGTCTTGGTATAAATATCTTTAGGTAGGTATTATTTTAATTATTATAGTTCCTATTAATCCATAGATATCGATTGACACGTCGTAGTAAATTTCACAAGTGGGATTAAACAACTATAACGGATCGTGTATTTTATAAATTTTATTCGAATGTGTAATAACCGCGAAAACATAGTTTAGTACCTGACATAGGTAACGTCATAATATGGTGTCAGGTGTTCATAAACCGCGCCAAGCGTCTGCTGCTGACGTCGTCGGACGGGCGGCTGGCGCAGTGGCGGTGCGCGCCGTCCTTCGAGTCCGCCAACCACTACCTGCCCGGCACGCCCATCGTCAACATGCACGGCGCCCTCGTGTCGCTCGTCACCGCCCGCAAGGGGAACCACTACGCCGTCTCCACCTTCGAGGTACCCAGTTACCCACATCGTACATACTTTGTTTTGTTGTTGCATCGTATCTAAGATGCAAGTTCAAATCTATACTAATATTATAAAGAGGAAAGCTTTGTTTAGATTGAATAGGCTCCTAAACGACTGGATTTGAAAAATTCTTTCACTGTTGGGTAGCTACACTATTCCCGAGTGACATGCAGGCGCGTGCAGTAGAGGGAGGGTAAGAATGGCGCCAGGGTAGGCATTTCATACATTAGTGACACTGTGTCTGTATGGAATGCACGCCCTTGGCGACATGGTCTATAAAAAAAGGGATTTCGGCAAAGCCGGAGCGGGCTGCTGGTTGTTTGTATAAATTGATTTTGTAAAAATGATTTTATACTGTTTTTCTTTTGCGGAATTTCTTCTAAGCAATCATGACCTACTTTTTCAAGGTAGGTAATAATATTTATGATCTGATGATGATGGCAGTTTTCGTACTGAGGCAAGTATCAGCTCCTCTCATTAATACGGAGCTAGTTACACCGTGTTGGACAGCCGCGTGACGCAGGTGTGTTGCAGGGCGACGGCGGGTACTTCGAGACGTCGCTGCCGTGGGCCGCGCTGCCGGCCGCCGGGCTGGTGTACGGGGAGCGCTGCTTCCCCTCGCGCGACGAGCTGCTGCGGCACCTGGCCGACCTGCCCCCCGCCTCCTCCGCACCCGCCCCCGCCCCCGCCCCCGCCGGCGACCCCCGTCCGACGCTGTTCCTCGCGGGGGGTAGTGCTGCTGGTGGTGCTGGTGCTGCTGGTGCTGGTGGAGGGGGGGCGCGGCTGACGCTGACGGCGCCGTCGGGGCGGCAGATCGCGCACATGTACGTACACGGCGTCGTCTCGGACGTCGAGTACTTGTAGAGTTGTTGACTATGTAATATTATAAACCATAATTCTCAGGCATAAGGTTTAAAATTTAAAGTACATTTTATGAAATTGTTTTTACTCTGTAATATTGATAGTGTTACGCCACACTTTCTAATTAAGTACAATAAAACTACAAAAATAATAAAAAAATACAACTTTATTTGAACATCCGTAAACCTCTACTTATAACTAAGTAATAAATTATTTCACCAGTATCAAACTGCATTTTAGCATTTTATTTACAAAACCTCCAGTCCCCTAACAACAATGACCACACAGGCACCTTTACACCATTCACATTCATCAAATCATACAAAAAAATAAAACTTAAGTACGCATACTTAGTCAATACAACAACACATTGCAAGTAGATCGCTATCAATATAGCAACACACTACACGAGTGACGTCACAGTCCTCGCCGGCGCGGCGGCGGGGTGTGACGTCACTCAGCGCGGGTACACGCGCACGAGCGACTCCTCGCCGGCGGGCAGTGACGTCACGGGACACTCGCGGCGCGTGCGCAGGGAGCGGGATATGCAGCTGTAGCAGAATATCAACCTGAGAACATAGAGGAAACAATTCATCTCATCATTCGTGTGTTCGTGAGATGTGATACTGTATGTATGTATGTATGTATGTGCGCGCGTCTCACCCGGAGACCGGCAGCGCGGTGGGCGTCCTCCACGGCTGCAGGCACAGCGGGCACTTGTTCTGGAACCGCGCGACGCTCTCGTCCTTCTGTCACAACAACCAGGCGTATCATTAGAACCGGTTACATCGGAACCAGTTAAGGGATGAATTTTCTAAAATATTGCAATAGTTTAGTATATAGGAAGCGAGACCTGCGGCGGCGGCGGCACGGCGGTGCAGCCGCTGGTGGTGGTGCTGGTGGTGCCGGTGGTAGTGGCGGTGCCGGCGGCGCGTGCCTCCCACCAGCGCGCGAACTGCACGGCGAAGGCGCCGTACTCGGCGGCGCGCAGCAGCAGCGCGCCCAGCAGCGGGAACGACACGCTCCTGCACGCACACACACACACATACATACACACTGCACAAGCACGATGCACGATGCACTCTCTCGCACACACTGCATCGCATTACACCGCCCTCTCACTCAGTTAAGCCCAGTCCAGAACGACAAGCTTCTACCCACCATATTGTAAGTATATAATATATACATAACGTTTATATAATATAATTTAGATTTAAGTAAATTAACAAAATATTGTTGGACCCACATGTTATCAATCGAACTATAAAATGACAGAAATAAGTGTTTCGACAGTTGAGTGAAGGTTCGTGACGTCACGTTATAACTTTCGATCAAACTCAATGTTTCGCTTATTTTCATTTGTTCGAATATAAATTTGTCGAACAATTAAATGACGTACTTTTGAAACACCGATTTTTATTAAAATATGTATAGGTATTATTGTGTGTGGCATATTTTGGAATGAAACAAGTCGGTGTCAATGAAGTCATAATAATACATGATAATACAGTGAAACTTGTTTAAGAGGGACCTGGATAAGTGAAAAACCTCCATATCTGGAACACATGCTGAGGTCCCGGCACCTTGGCTATGAATTACCTCTGTTAGTAAGACAAAAGCAACCTCTTTATCTGGGATAAGTTATTTCTATTTTCTTGTCATAATTACCTCTATAATTGAGAAGTCGCGTGTATTTATCTCTGTAACTGGGATAAAGTCAGTAGGTATACATAGGCTACCTCGGACCTCGGATGTCTCCTCTCTCTTTTACCTACTCGAACTTCTCTAAATCGGCCCTTATATAACTTAGTTTTAATGCGGTTTCTCTATTAATCGGGTATTTATTTAAAAAAGACCAAAACGAGGATAAAGTCTTTATAAGAAAAATATTTTAATAAAAAAAACTAAAATTAACGTCAGCGCCCGAATCAGTAAAATAATCTGCCTCCAACTTTTAATAATTTTGTAAACGTCAACAACGAATTATTAGTTTCAGGAGAACTGTCTTTAAACCACATTTTTGATATTTTTTATGGAAAATAGTGAATTGTTTACAAAATAAATACGTTGCTTTATTGAATACACCTCTATAACAGAGATTACCTCTTTTCTTACCTCTGTTAATGAAACCCTCTGTAAATGAGACAGGTATTTTTTTATACCTAGATATCTGGGACACTGCGTAAGTGGAATACCTCTTTAAGTGAGACTAATTTACAGGTCCCTTGGAAGACCCAGTTAACCAGGTTTCACTGTATTTACACTAAATATTCTATGAATCGTTTTCGATGAAATGAAATTCGACGTAACATTTGTCGAAATTTCAAGAGGCACCCATAAATTGTACAATATCGTGACGTCACGTGCATACCTATTTTTAATAATCTAACCAACGGACTAAATACAAACGATCGACAAATTTGATTTATATAGGTAAGAAGAATAGGTGTCGTCCTCACGGCTCACCCGAATCGTCCGTTGCGGATCGCTCTGAACAGGTCCCCCCAGGAGTCCCCGTGCGCGTCCTGCGGCGGCGCGTCTCGCAGCGCCAGCCCGAGCGCCGCCAGCGCCGGGGACGCACTGCGGACTCCGCCCCCGCCCCCCCCGGCTGCCCCGGCGGCCAGGTAGCGCGCCAGCAGCGCGAGGCGCGCGGCCGCGGCCGCCGCGTGCAGCGCCGCGTGCAGGCGCACGGCCCCGCGCCGCGCCGCCTCCGCCGCGCTCTGCAGGACAGATTCCATGCTGCATCCGGTACGCCACTAGCGACCCGGTCTCACTGAGTGGGTACTATCTGACTTCCTATGACCTGAGATTTTGCTTAAAACTTAAGGACAATATCAGTGTTTAAAGTGGTCCCACTGGCTGTCTTCTGCGCACTCTTACACGGATAAAAACTTAATCAGGACTCGAATATTAGATCCAAAAAGATTTTGTGTCCGATAGAAAAGTTGCAAATAGTACCTACTTGGAACTTAAAATGAGCAAACTCATAGTTATTCAATTAATTCTTACCTTGCCGAGTCTGCCGTCCTCTTCGTCCTCTCTCCACTTGTCTATGATCTTCTCCAGCTTGTCTCTGATATACGGCAGCAGGACCAGCGTCGCCAGTGACCCTACCGGTTTTATTTAGTTATATATATGTGAGATATCGATACATGTCTACATAATATAATAAAAAGATGTAGAAAAGTTTAGAAAACCATATTGTTACAAACTATATTTCTAGTGAATACTGTACAGTACATATGAGTGAAACAGTAGTTTCTTATTATCATTGTATGTGGTGGTCGCTCACCCATCTCCAGCGCATGCGGCAGACGGGCGCCGGAGTGGAACTCGGCGCGGGCGGCGGTGGGCACGCGCACCAGCCCGTAGAAGCTCTCCGAGAATGACGCCGCTGGAACGAGAACAATAACATTTATATGCAACAACAATAAACACTACAACAAAGTACTAAATATATATAATGTATATAGCTGTGTTTATGTCTTTACTTAGTTAATAATAAATATATTCAAGAGTATTTAAAAGTATCAATAACAGTGATTAATAAAAAGTATTATAAGGTATATACCATAGTGCTTGAGGTAGTGATACTGCAGACAAGCATCAGCTAGGAGGAACAGCTCGTCGTACCACCGAGCACACCAGCCCAGCCGCCTCGGGTACACCTCGGACAGATACTGACAAGTAAAACAAAGAATATGAAGTAGTTAGAAATTTTGTTGTTTATTTTTTATTATTTACTGTTAAATCTCATTTTTGTTTGTTTTGATAATCACTATGTGAGTGCATGTAATTTGACCAACTTTTTTGAGAAATAAAGGAATCTAATCTTTAAAAGCTCTGCTATTCACAGCGTCTAGTATGCAAACTACATACATTATTCTGATCTGTAATTATCATGAATAGATCGGAAATGATTCTTATTTATTATACCATTTTATTGCAATGATCAATGAAAGTTATTTTTTACCAGCCTTTAAAATATACAAGATTTTTTTGAACAAAAAGCATTATTATCATATTAGTCATAGATCGATGATAACTTTAAGGCTCCCTTTGTTTATCGAACAGAATACTGAAGTGCAGTTAGCCAGCTGGTGGGCCTTTACTGCAAAACCAGAAGGTTGGCGAGCCTCCAGAAGAGGCTTCAAAGCATGTCCCTACCTCCACGAGCTTCCCGAAGGCCGGCTTGACGGTGGCGGCCAGCGCCTCCTGCGCTGTCACCTGGAACACGGACGGCGCGCCCTGCAGCGTGCGCGTCAGGTGCGCCGCGTACACCGCCATCGCCGACCCACACTCGCCACACTCGCCGCACTCGCCGCACTCACCACACTCGCCGCACTCGCCGCACTCACCACACTCGCCACGCTCACGACACTCACCACACTCACGAGTCAAACGACACAAAGTCCAAACAAACTTCTGCCTTCAGTTATAATACTTATAACTTGAATGGACTTTCCACGATATTAACAGTGACGTCTGGACTTAAATCAGGCAGGCTTATATTAGAAAGGCACCACTAGCGTCTAGTAATGTTTCCATATTTCGTGCTTTATATTCCCGTATTTATTAATCAAACTTAATCAAAGTGATGAAGGTTATGTTTATCTAAAGTAAACTGTCATTATGACATTTATGATTATGACGTTAGATGGATTGGTTTGCGTTTCGTTGCTTCATGTTGGCTTGGTCCTTTCAACAACTCGTTTGTTTGAAATTTTAAATTGATAGAAAAGAAAAAAAATTGGAGGTACCACGACAGGAAACCAAAATATGTTCACAAAACATTCTAGAGAAACTTTTTTTATTATTTAAAGATACCTACTTATTGCATTAAAAGATGATTAAAAGTCCCTACACTACATGGTACATTTTTTTAAACAGCAGTATTTCAGCCAAGTTCGGAAAACAGACTTACCGGTGCATATAATTATGATTATACGATATATTTTCTATCTGAAACGATTACAACCGTTCGGGGAGTTGTAGTATTGTAGTTGTAAATAAGATAAATAAAAACTAATAAAATATTCAAAATACTTTATTGGTCATTTATATTTCAATATAAAGGCAATTACAGCACCGGTGCAAACTCAAAGCGAGCACACATCTTTGTCATAAAGAAAATTACAGCATTTATGAGAAGTAAAAATATGATTATGAGATGGATTGTGCACTGGATGACGTCATAGCATGGACATAAATGATAAAGGATGTACATTTGAAACTATTTTTTTTATCTAATATTATAATTATTACGTGTATAAAACGACGTCATTGCAATATCCAAGTAAGCGTTCATATACATAAAATTATTGTCAAAATAAATGTATACGTAAATAAGAGGTAACTTATGAAACACATATTTCTTTTTTATCTCACACAATGAATGAAATAGTACCTAAATACATATTTAAAAAAAAAAACAAGTGATTATTTTACATCGCTAAATATCTATAATGACTCAAACGTTATGGCGTACATTTTAGGAACGATCATCAGCACTACTACACACTATGTGCCACTTTACGGCACTAATCATCATTTTCGACAATAAAAATAGTATTTTATAGAATCACGAGAACTGTGATCACAGATTGTGATGTTAAATATTTACATATTTTCTCTAATCCGAACCATTTATTTTAAAACCTTAAGCCCCAATGGAATCATTTCGATTGAGCAATCTAATTATTTACATGATTAATAATACCTAAATTTCTACATTTTATAACATCGAAATATCGTTACAGAATATTTTTCCTTCAATCCAGATCCAATAACATAATTTGGTAAATATTGAGAAAATATCTCGAATCCTAAATTCTAGTTCCAAAGCGCAACTTAAAATAACAATATCATTGAATATTAGGTACAAGCGAAATGCAGTGCGTTTCAAAACATGTGCTAAATTTCACAACGTCCTAGCAAGTTTCCTGTAAGCTATTAACAACTTTTCTAGAAGACGAAAATATCTTTTAAGTCATACGTACTGAAATAATTAATGTAAGTAATAATAGTTGACTATTCGTAGCCTAAACTATATCTTTTAGAAAACTTGTAAATAGACCAGACTAAAACTTGACATTGTGAAATAGATCCTGATAAAAGTAATTTATCCTTGACTCATCAAATCACCTTCCTAGAGACACCAATTCGTGGATTAAAAACTAACTTAAAAACATAATGATTTTGTTAATTATTCAAAAATTATTAAAAAAATTGAAATGTGCTTTAATTTTATTCCAAAATTTGTAAAAGCAATGATTATGAGATTTTTCCTATCAAGAATTAGATACGTTGATAATTTCTGATGATTTCGCGGTTATTACACATTGGAATAAAACAACTATAACATAGTTTAACACTAGGTATATGTGTTAGACTATCGTCAGCTCGGTCAGCTACGAATATGGGAACTGTAAAGTTAGTTTTTAAATAATATAAAATATGCTGGTTCAATCTGTTGTATCATTCCAAGGAATTACGTTTATTCTGATTTACTTCAATAATTTATAATACGTCTTTACAACATTTACCTACAATGGTGTATGAACTCGGCAACGTCGCATTTGTAACTGCTTTTTTTAATATAGTATTGACGAAATCCCTTATTATCGTTAATTTAGAAATTATTCGGTTATAATTTTTGTAACATAATTATGAAAACTTCATGTACCAAGTTTTCATCATCGACTTCCTGAGAGTCCTATGACAGTTAGTTTTCTCTTTTATAAAATACTAATCATTTATTTCATTAATCCAATTAAAAAACAAATAACAATTTTAATATTAATTTCTCATTTAAGTACAGAGGTATTACGCTAAAAAACCGAGAGGGGAAAAAAGTAGGGACGTTTTATAGTTGAGTTAACTAGGGACCAAAAGCAGTGGGTGAATGCAGTGGCGAGGTTGCCGGCGAGGGGGCTTGCAGCGGAGCCCCGGGGGCGCAGTCCTAGCTGGCGGAGTTGTTGTACTGCGGCCGGCCCGCCAGCTCCAGCAGGTAGCGGTCCGGGTGCTCGATCCAGTCCGCCGCGCTCAGCTTCACCTGCGACACGCATTCTATACATGAACTATGAAGCTATATATTTCAACTATAACGACCACTTCTTCCATGTCTAATTAAGTGCCTCATGTACCCTACTTGAAATTAGAATTTCAATCTTCAGTTAGTGTTTGCCTAGTTTAGTGTCAGTGAGTGAGGAGTAGTGTGCGAGTAGTGTCGCGAAGTGTTACCTGTCTCTGGCGCTCGGCCTCCTTCACCTGCCACTTCTTGATCTCGAGCTGCGTCTCGCGAGACGCCTGGTCGCCGCAGCCCCACACCTAAACATTTTAAATCATTTCAATGACGTCTGGCTCGTTTGGTGTCGAATAGTTTTTCAAATAAGTATCATCGTACATAGTATCAGTAAAAGCAACCGTAAACCAAAGTAGTATCAGTGTCATAGTTAGTTATATAAGGGGCCGTTCAAGTATTACGTAAGCAGATTTATTACAATTATTGCCCCCCCATCCCCCTTGTCAGCAAAAGTAAGCAAAGCTCTTACCCCCTCCCCCTATGCTTACGTAAATATTTTTCTATGAATGTATTGTTTTTTAAATATTACTTATTATTATTCTACTTGTGATTTAAAAAAAAAGAGAAAAGATTTAGTATGGAGATTAGATTTTACTGATACGGTTTTTAACATAGAGTAAGTTACAAAAATATTATAGTCTTACGAACATAACAAACTTATTTTACATTTTTGGTAGGTACACATATTAAATTCAAATTAACAGTATTCAAAGCAAAGACAATTGCCATTCGTGTAAAAAAGTAATTTTACTACCGATGACGTAATCATCATCTAGACTCCCCTACCCCCCATGTCATCCAAAATAAGCAATGCATGGAACCCCCCGCCCTCACATCGTGTTTACGTAATACTTGAACGGCCCCTAATATAATATGTACCTCGATGGCGCGGAGCGTGTAGGGCACCTGGTTGAAGGAGAACTTGTCGAAGTCCTCGTCGACCACCAGCAGCGGCTTGCGAGGGTCCGCGCCCGCGCGCAGCCCGCGGGGGTAGCCGCGGATCGACGTGTTCAGGTACAGCATCTTGCTCGCCTGCTGCACCACGCACAGCCTGCACACGAGATCGCACATGTAGGCACATACTGCCGCTGCTCACTCACTCCACCACGCGCAGCTTGCGGCGAGTACTCACGTGGGGAACAGCTGTATGAGCGCGGCGTCGGACGTGCCCCAGTAGGTGTGCGTCTCGCGCCACTCCGTCGGACACGCCAGCACCACCACCAGGTCCGCGCCGCCGCCCGCCGCCAGCACCACCAGCGTGGGGCCCCTGTCACAGAAGGCGACCGTGTACCTACACGAACGAGCAACACTTCCGGAGCCGCGCTCCCGGAGACCGAGCTCACCTGTAGGAGGTGGTGTGGTGCAGGAAGCGGTTGGCGCCGAGCCCGTGCTGGCGCGAGCAGTAGAGCGGCGTCCAGTGCGAGGGCAGCGCGCACACGAGGCGCGCCAGCCAGGCCGTGGAGGCGAGGGTGGCGTGGGCGCCGTGCGCGGAGGGGGGCGCGGGGGCCTGCAGCGGCCGCGAGTAGAGCGGCGGCGCCACGCCGGCCAGCAGCCAGGCGGCGGAGGCGGGCAGCAGGGCGCCGGCGCCGGGCTCCGCGCGCGCGCGCTCCAGCACGGGCGTGGCGAGCTCCAGGCCGGCGCCGCTGCCGTCCGACTGCACCGCCAGCGAGATGTCGCGGTGCCGCGTCGCCAGCATGTGCACGCAGTACCTGCACAGTGCCATAATGAACCCGTACCGAACGAACCGATACATTTCCGTGCCTCACATGTCGCTCCGGCCTTCACTGCGCCGTCGCTATTATCGTCGTGCTAGCGGGTATTAGAACGTTGTTTGCGTTGAGTCGTGTCGTGCCGCATACCTGTGCACGGGGAATATGAGCCGGTGGCAGTGCTCCTCCAGCCAGCGCACCACGAAGCCCACCGAGTGCGAGTCCTTCTTGTTGAAGCACCCGTTCACCACGCTCGACAGCACCTTGTTGATCTAACACAGGTGCAAATACGATTACGTGGCCGTCATCAGGTTAGCCCGAAATGAAAATACCCCAGAATTTAAAGAAAAATTAAAAAAAATTTCTGTTTTAGATCATAAGAGGCGCCGTTACCATGAGACAGGTCTGCGGTCCGTCGGGGTAGTGGTCCATGGAGAGCTTGTAGCTGGTGTACAGGAGGCTCCGCAGCGCCGCCGGGCTGACCGTGCCCTCCTCCTCCTCCTCGCAGCTGAACATCCTGTACAAACACAAATGTTTCTTGCCCCATTTCTTCTTACTAATATTCACCTTTTCAAAACGTCATCAAATCAAATTTGGCATGCATTTTCATTCCATCTTACTAGCCCGACAAAAAGGGATTTAAAACTTGCTTTTTTGCTGTTTTTTTTTTCTTGCTGTTTTGTGCCTCGACTTGGCGAGCTCATTGCCGTGTCCACTGATAAGACGCGTAGATTCTTCATGCTGTGTACGTGAAGAGTCGGAACTCAGAGGTGCTCACCTGACGTAAGTCTCAATGATGGCGGCGTCGTCGAGCATGGCGAGGATCCTCTCGCAGTGCTGCCGGAAGGTGGCCAGCGGGATGTGCGCGTTCTTGCAGCGCGCCGTGCTGTGGATGTACGCGTAGAACTGGTGCGACAGTTCCGGGTACATCGGAAACAGGTATTTCTGAACGAAATATTACAATATGAAACCCAGTTTTGCATCGCAAAATAAGCTTATAACCTAGTAAAATTAACCGTACTCACTGTAAATATTTTCTCTGTGACGCCGTTGACGCCATCTTCTTTTTGGGACCGTTGACATAACAACTGTAGACAAAACGCAATAATTTATTATTCACACAGATAGCTCCTGGCCTCCACGCTAACAATCGTTGTCATCGGATAAGTACCTATCTAGAAGACCAAGTTTAGAGGTTACAGACAATATTCATTAATGAATATATGTATAACGAAAACGTCAGCAAATAAAATAAAATAAAAATACGCGAGTTAAATCCGTTAATAGTTGGTCCATTCCAATGTGTATTAACCGCGAAGGCATCAGAAATTATTATATGTATGTACTTAATATTTAGCTATATATACTTTCTTGAAAATCCGTGTTGCCCTCGTCTTGGCGGGGGCACTGCTGTTCTCCTCGATTTATAATAATGATGCAATGATGCAATAGACAATTAACTTATTAATGATTAAACTTTAAATACATAATCATAATAATAAATACCATAATATTGCAATAATTATATAAATACCATAAAATATTTATCTTAAAAGTCTTAATTATATACACAACTAGAAGGCACGCAGCAATATTGAAAACAATACTATCAGTTGGTCGTTTACATTATTTTATTTCAAAGGATAAACAGTCCTAACCTCTATAACATAGAGTTGTAATTCAGCTGTGAACATTTATCGTAGTAAAAGGCGCGTGTAATCATCGATTGATCGATCGATCAGTGATTGTGGCAGCTTTGTTTTAAAAAGATACTTAAATAATATATTAATTATAAAGAAATATGATTATACCTTAATTATTATTAATATCGATATTTTATACTTTATAATTTTATTTAACCATTTATTTATGTTAAGCAAAAATAATGGATTGTGATTTTAAGCATAAATTGTAAGTAAACAATCATACATAATGATAAAAAAATATAATAAGGTATCATTGCCTAGTATTAGTAGTACAGGCTTAGTTTTCTTTAATTGCCGTGAATTGTCCCAAGTTATTTATTTATAAGTAAATCGCACCTTACAAGTAGGTCCAGCGGTTTTGCTGTTGAGAGGCCGCCCGCCCCGGATGCCCAATATGGCGAGGTGGAAATTTTTCAGCAACTCCCACTTATCCATTTAATAAACTAATTTTTTATCGCTACACAGCACGACATACACTATGTCTGTCTGCTGGAACTTTTAAAATTCTACTGTTATAATGTGTGGAGCTTAGCTCAGTTTTAGTCAAGTAATTTGTTTCACTTATTTAATGCAATATATTCAATTAAACACAAAACTAAAACTAATTCACCTTTTTTACAATTGAAATAAAACAATGTTTTTATTTTGAACGGACCAAAGTCTCCGAATATCAATATCTTAAAAAACAACTGTCATATTGAAACATTTCTAATTTAATATTTTTAATAAAAAATAAATCAAAACGCGGTACTTAGTAGTTAGTCCTCACAATATAAGAAAACCTACTGATACTGGTGTGAGTGGTTATCTCGGGAGATGCTATCAGCTGATAGCCGCTGCTGATAACACTCATTAACGAGATCTTGAGCTTGACTGATTATTTAATTAGTACCCTTTTTATAGTCCAACAATAAATAGTGATTTTATATTGCTAGTTAGGTACAATACAGCTGATAATAATATTGTAGTGTTGCATTATTACTTTTGAAGTCATAAATTAATTAAAATCATGTGTGCCTCTGATTACAAAAGGTTATTTAGAGAGGTAATTTTTTTACTACTATACTTTCTAATACTTATTATTACAGCTTTCTTATTCTAGTTAGTCATAGCAATGTGTAAACACATTTCAATAAAAGAAAATAGTTAATTTTATTGACGAGCAAATGAAGTGAGGAAACCCTGGGTGCCGCACTAATATAAGATCAGTTAATTACAGAATAATAGCTTCTCATTGAGAAATATGAGTCCGCATATAAACACCCTTTTAATAGATATTATACAGCTTTATATAGTAAACAATGAGCCTATTCATATACCTTATGTCATTGTATTAGAGGATACTGTCCAACAAACAGAATGAGCAGCAATTGGCATAGTGCTAATAAATGAATGAGATCTGCAAACCATGAAGCATGTGATTTTTGATAGTCTCTAATACAAATAGGTGAAAAAATCCTTGCCATGTTATTTTTTAGAATATTTAATTAAGTTTTATATATTTTGTAATGAATTATTAGTTTTTGTCTTAATATTGTATTAAGTCACATTTAATAATAATCCTAAAATAAAAAGTGCTAGTGATTCATGTCACATCTTAGGACTTCTAAGCATAGAAAACGAGTGTCCTTATCAAACTCTTATCAACACTGTAAATAGATTGATGATACATCTCAGTTCTTTGTTTATTTTACCACATGACTTAACTATTTCGCTAAAAAAGGGATCCAGTCAAATTATCTCAGCAAAAATTAAAAAAATAACGAGGTGAGCGGACGTAAGATTCGCTTCACACCTCGCGACAAGGACGTCGCTCATTAAAAACCAAAGCAAACAATTTGGCGGCGCGTCACGCGACATCGACTCCGGTGACCTCGTGTCTCGCACAGCACAGGGTGTTACCTTGGCAAGTTTCTCCACGGGCACCATGGAGGTCGCAGGCTTGTCGGCCTCCTGCAGGTCCGCCCCGGAGCCCGAGCGCGGCACGGACGTGACGGTGCCCCGCCGTGACCCTCCGCGAGGGGTGCTGAGCCCGCTGCCGCCGCCCGAGGCGGTCTCGTGGCTGTGATGACCTCCCATCACTGAGCGCACTGCACAAGTTATATAATAGAGACCTCGAGGAATCCAGTCAAGTCCTTATTTGCAAAACGAATGCCAATCCAGTGCAGGCAGTGACGTTGCTGTGACAGACACTGACAGATGCGCGATTTGACAGCTGTCAGTACTCATAGAGGCATTTTCAGAGTGCGTTTAAACGCTACAGGCCGCGTTAATGAGTAATTATTTGTTCTCGCAAAGCGGTCTATTAATCTTTCCATTTCAATAAATTAACGGCCAATGTTATTTATGATAAACCATTATTAATTAATGGGCCTAATACATTAACGCCGCCTGCTTGTCATCATATATGTGTTGTTAGTAGCAGGGCTTTAGTTAGAAGTGTAATGGCTATTTTCATATAACAGGCGTCATAACGAAACTAATTTAAACAAAACCTAGGCAAGTCATAAGTCATAATGTAGGTAAAAATAATAGGTAATTATAATAATAAGTTCCTGTTCGTATTTGGAAGTATTTGGCGTTATTAAAATATACTTACCTATTTAGGTAATATTTTAAATGGACACATTAATAGGGTAAACCACCTAATCAGTGACACCCTGGATCTAAAACATAATACATATCTACCTACTTATTGCTCCTTATAATACGACTTTAAAATAAGATATTTAAAAATCATGAGTAGACGACATACGTATAGGTACCTAATTAGACACCAGTAACACATTTTTGATAAATTATCTAGCAGATCATTTGCGGGAGACCTTTTCTAGAATATCACGTCTAAGTACTTCCTAAAATTATCTTTAATGGTAAGTACCTACTTATAGCCTATTTAAAAAGCAAATTAGAATGCTTAGGAACCATAGTATGTAATTTCGTCCTGGTTTTCTATCTACATGCTAAGAACATGTGTAAAAGAAAATAAGATACCGATTGTAAGGTTTAATTAGGTATGTCATGTAGCATAATATAATCCCAATATACTAATTCAGTTTTTCTAACTACAGAAATAACAATGTAGATGATATTGTATTCATATCACAGCGAAATAAATGCCCGGTATAATTAAGGAAAATTGGAATTAAAACACCATAACTATCTTAATCGCGATTAGAGCAAAAAGAGAAACTTAATGACTCAAACAATAAAATTTTACTACAATGTAAGGATTATTAACTGAAGTGATCGGAACATAAGATTAATCTGTACTGGATTTCTTAGTCACTGACACGATTATGATGAGTTCAGTATATCCGACACCGAACAGTCATATTATAGAAGTAGCATGACTAAGGACCTAATTGTGGCACTTTAAGCAAGTACTTATTCTGCCATCAGTGCTATAGTCACTCCACCATGGAAATAGGTATAACGTACGCTGCCCTGAGAACAAATTGAAAGATCTCCTGCCCTAGTGCTACACTGAATAGATTTATGATATTTTTACGGAGCAGAATTAGCTGAGGTGTCCATCCATAGCTCCTATTGCTCCCATAACCTGACTACGGAGCGAAAGGTCCGTGATGTAACCACCCCCGGTGCAGCGGTGGTCGGCGCTCGCCCTGTGCTGTGTGTCGGTGGTGGTGGTGGGTGGCTGGTGGCTGCAGAATGCCGGCCAGTCAGTCGCCGCCATGCCGTCGCGCGCGCTGTGTCTGTTGCTTGCGCTGGCAGCGCTCGCCGCGCGCGCATCCGCGATCGATGTCTTCGACATCTCCGGTATAGTGTGATTTTTATATAAGATCTTGTACCAAATTTTAAAGAGGAAATAATTGAGTGTAGTATATTTTGTCTGTGTTTAGGACGTCCATGAAAGAAATTAGCATGATTTTAAAAAAATATAAATTTGACTTACCTACAACTTTGACATAGTAACTCTGTTTTCTGTAGAGCCTTAGTGTCTTAAGATCATCCTGAATTTTCTGTTGTGCCTGCAGTAGGAATAATTTTCATATCATATGTTTATGAAAGAGCTTTCCATAAACAACTTTTTTAAAAGATCTAAATCTCTCGGGCGATAAGTGTCAGTGGATGTGCCAGGATGCGGGGAAAGGTTTGCCAGGATGTTCCGGTTACTAAATTTATAATTTAAAATATTTGTTTTAACGTTTTTATTTATTTCTATATAACGTATATTATATGCATCATAATTTAAATCAATCCCTTTTTACAAAAAATCATAAGACGCAAAAGGTCGTTTTTTTTAAAAAATAAGTAGATAGTATGCAACTGTTAAAGAATTTCCCTTCACAGATTACGAAACTGTCGAGTTTAAATTCGTACCTACCTGTACTGTAAAGTTCTTAGGTCTAGTTTCTGGGCATTCACACTCCCTTCGGTTTAAGCAATACCAATCTTGAAGGCTGACCACTCGGCTGTATTATAACGAAACGAAATAAACTAACTCTACTCAAAGTAGCTAGATTACTGTTTGCTATCACTACATGCCGGTGTGTGTATATGTCGCAGTGATATGATGAAAACAGGGATTTGATCAACTCCCTCAGTGATATGATCAACTCCCGGTAGATGATAAAAATGCCACGCGTTGTGTCATTTTCCTAGCGAAATTTAGTGATTTGATCAAGTCTCCAAGTCATTTTAGGGAAATGAAAGAATCATAAAAATGGCTGCTAGATTTCATCATTTCACGTAGTTATTTGATTAAATGCCTGAGCTGTTTTAGGGACATGATAAAACGAGTAATTAATTCATCTCGGTTTTAACATTTCACTAAACACGTCTAGTTATTTGATCAACTCCCTAAACAGTTTTAGGGAAATGAAAGAATCAGCAATAACTGGTGGAATTCTTCATTACCCTTAGTAATTTCATCAAATCTCTTAGCAAATTTAGGGAAATGATAAAACTAGTCTCAGAAACAAGATAAAATAAACAACAAGCTACCTACAGCCCAATATTTTTTGCTCTAACTCTCGGCCGTTATCGCAGTGCAATAATTTCACATGCTCGAACTTCAGTTGCCATAATTTTATATTCTATGCCATAATGGTCATTTGCAATATTTTCATTTGCCATAACTTTTAAGTGTCATAGCTATACGTGTGCCATACATCTCATTTTCCCTATTATTAAATGTGCTTAAATTATACCTATGCCATAGAATTCAATCACTATAATAATTATTTGCCATAACACGGTCAAAGTTTAGTGATTATTATTATTAGTTTACAAAACCTGGTTAGTTTATGTTATGTCGGAAATATACTATTATTAAAAGTATCAGTTCTGACGCTTCGCCGGCCGCTGCCGCGGCACGCTCGCTTCGCTCGCTCGGCTCGCGCGCTGCAAGGGCACAGTTCTACCTAACACTCCTCCTCGCTTCGCTCGTCGTCGTACCTAAAGGAGACCTTCAATTGCCAATAAATAAGATGTCCCCTACATTATACCCACTGTGCACAAAGAAACAGTCTGGATTTGCTTTTTTCGTAATTATGGCAAATAATAGTTATGACATAAAATAATAGGGGTTATGAATATTATAGAAAATAAATAGTGTGGAAAGAACTAAAAAAATTGTGACCACCGTGCAAGATAGTTAATGGCAGACCTAGACAACCAGCCAGTCAAGTGTCAATTGAACGATCTAACCAGAATATCGAAGGTATGTCACGTGCTTGGCTAATAGACAATGACACAAAAAATTGGGTTCTAATTTATTATTTTGTTAGCCGAGAAAGAAATACCTATTTCCTAAAGGATATTATCATGTTTCTAAGACTTGTTTTATCATTTCACTATACTAGCTTAGATATTTGATGAAATCACTAAGGGTAATGAAGAATTCCACCAGTTATTGCTGTGATTCTTTTAATTCCCTAAAACTGTTTAGGGAGTTGATCAAATCACTAGACGTGTTTAGTGAAATGTTAAATCTGAGTTGACTTAATTACTCGTTTTATCATGTCCCTAAAACAGCTCAGGCATTTGATCAAATAACTAAGTGAAATGAAGAAATCTAGCAGCCATTTCTATGATTCTTTCATTTCCCTAAAATGACTTGGAGATTTGATCAAATCACTAAATTTCGCTAGGGAAATGACACAACGCGTGGTATTTCTATCATCTACCGGGAGTTGATCATATCACTGAGGGAGTTGATCAAATCCCTGTTTTCATCATATCACTGCGACATATACATGTTATACTGTGGTTGACGGCTGTCCCTTCATCTCGCCTCGCACGCGACACGCGAGTAATGTTGTGTTAGGAAATGTTGATGCAAACCAAATCGAATCACTTCCCTCGACTTGTTAAGAAAGAAATAAATAAGTGGACGACTTAACTGGACTGAAATATTGTATTGATAAACAAATGAAAGAACTAACTTACAGTAGGTACACTACGCCTACGGTTTTTTGTGCTACTAAAACAAAATGAAATTGGTTGGTTAAGGAACTAGGTACCTTTGAAATTATAGATACTTACAATAATTCGGAAGGCATGTACCTTCCGAATTATTGTAAGTATCTAACTACTTTGAGAAGAAATGCATTACCTACCTAGGTACAGATTTCCAGTGCGATAGTTCGGTAAGTTTATCCTACAGATAACATTTAGAAACTTCTAATAGGTGCATAACATTGCTATCGAATAGAATTTAAATATTCGCAACAAGCCGCCTGAATTATATGAGCATTTTGTTATGGATTGTAAAATCGCGCGGCGGCTTCCGCAGTCAACCCAGATGGCCAGTCGGGTGCACTCAAGTTCGCCGCGGTTATTAAGCAACTGATATAACTCAATTAGGCAACCATTGTACGACCTGACTTGAGTAATCTGCAAACAGAGGCATAAACAGAAGAAAGTCGGCCATAACATGATCATTTAGGTATCAGTTTTATCAAAAATAGATCAACATCAGCAGTAGATAGGTACCTATTCTATGATCTAGGATTTATTTTTAGAAGACAGATTTGCAAAGAGGTGGTGACATAATCCACTGCTTCCTGTTAGGCTTCTATGAACGCCGACGTAGTAATTTCAAGGAAAATGTTCCATAATAAGAGAAAGTGACACTAAATGGGTATTTGTCAGAGTTGGAGGCAATTTTCTCAGCGCCAACTTTAGAGCAAGTAATGATTCTGAACTTCCAATGCCAGGTGGCATTCGGTACCTAGGTACTGTTGATATTGAAGCGAACACTAAAAATGTTGTTATCAAATATGTAACAAACGCATAAGAGTTGCTGAAATAATCCGACAAGACCTACTATTTTCATCTAAGTACCTACCAGAAACGCTGAATATAGCTTAGATATGAAGTAAGTAGGTAAATACTCATTTGGACATTCGCATATTCGGGACTAGAACACTACCTCCTGATTACTTCTAAGAGTGTTCAGGCGTGGGCATTTAATGCAAGTAGGATTATTCAAAGTGAATGTGCGAACTGCTATAGGTACCTACTGTTCATATGGTCCATAGACGTCTGGCGCGGGTTTTTAAACCCACTAGCGACATGTCTGTTAAAGGCTAAGCGAGCGATGCCCTTTGCTTCGTCATTTTTATCACAAATTATGCAATTTTACAGCTAAATCTAATAATGCATGACTGCAACATTGACTCGCGACCTAGATCTAAATACGGCGAAAACAAATAATCGATTGCTGGAATATGTAGAAAGTCATGATTTTGAACCATAGCTTAAATGCTGTCGCCGCAAATATTAGGAAGATTTAGATTAGAATTCTTGAGGCACGTCAGTAATTACGTCATTGCAGTGAAATAAAATGTTGCTGCGAATCTTTTTTGCATTTTACTTGTAAGTCGGTCTTTAGATACACTGTGTATATAGATACATTCATCATCAATACATAGATTACAATAGAAAGGAATAGGTGTAAAGACTGTTGTTGAGCATTCGCGAATTGCACGTCGCCCTAAATAACAGATATTAAAACATAACATATGATTATTGTAATGAGTTGGTGTAGCGTAACTCCCGCGGCGCGTGGTCAGCAGTCGCCGCACTCACGCGCAGTGCGTGCTCATTGCGTGGCCGCGGATAATTCGCAGCGAATTGGATGCTGTTAAAGTTTGTCAAAGACAAACTAAATGCGTAGGTACTAAACTAAATTTTAAGAATGCCTTTCATTGTAATCGAAGGGTTTTCGATTAAGATTATTGATAGAGTAAAATGTATAATAGAAACTATTTTCTACAGGATAAGTCGTATTTTTGATTTAGGTACTTACTTACGTCCTTAAAAAAATTGCACATTACTTAACCCCGTTTCTCCTCATTTACAAAACCAAAGAGTGTATGGATCCATTGTACTTAACTCATTGAGCCCGGCTTACCGAACATCTCATTACCCAAAAGGCCTAGTTATCATTAAATGTCAAGGCCAGCACTCGAAAATCTTCCTAAACGTACCAAGTCGGCGACAGGCCGCCGGCCGCGGAGAAACGGGGCCGCGCCGGTGGGCGTTGCGTCAGCGCTGCAGCGCCCGCGCCGGTCCCGCGCCGGCGATCGAATTATTATAGAAACAAATAAATTGCTGATTCCGATAAGACGGAGTGACAGGTGGCAGCAGGCGCAATTGAAGTGATATAATGAGCTTGACCCTTGAAGTTTAACTTCGGATACGTTATAGAGGACTGGTAATTTTATTACGGCCGTTGGGCGGATAGTTTTTTGTAGAAAACATAACATTTTTGAAGTAGGGTGCGTCGGGGTAACATGAAAAACAGAGCAAGATGAAAAACCCCTCATAGCTGCCTATTCCGTGCATATTTTTTAACACTGACTACAGAGTTTTGTAGGTAATTTCATTGCGCTCCTTATCTCAGTCAGCGATAATCGTCAGTTGTGAGTGCATATGTTTTTTTTGCAATTTTTCGACAAGGTATGTTTTTGAGCGATAAATGCGTTTTTTAATCTTCCCCCACGTTCCGTAGTTTCTTCTACACGCAAGTTAAAAATATGTTTTTTTGATACGTGTTATTGATATTTTTTTTTTAGTTGATACATAAAATCCGATTTTGCATATCTTTTATATTTTTGGAGTTTTTATATTTTTCAATCTTACACCGCTTGTAAAACCCAGGGGCAAGACGGCAATATTTTCTTTTCCAACTTACCCCGATTATGAAACCCATAGTAAAAGTCAGGGGTTGTCAAACTGTATGATTCGTTCATGAGTAGTGTAATATTCACAACTCATGAAAACATGTGTAAAAAAAAAAGATTTTAAATAAAAGTTGTAATATATTTATCTAGTTTAACTACCTGTCTATTTAAATAAAGAAATGATTACATTTTTTGTGTACATGGTAGTGAAATTTAAATATTAGGATATAAAAAGAAAAGGTTTAGAACCGCATATCATCTGAATACAAAGTGGGGTAAGACTGAAATATTATATTTAACAAAATTTCATTTTGGTAGTTAAAACTAGGTATTTTTAAAATGTATTTATATATTTGAATAGAGAAAAAAATATGCTTTCGGTGCATATAATCCAAATGGACCTACAATGGATATTAAAGATTTTAAGAACTATATCGATCTTCCCCCCTCATCATTCCATCTTACCCCACGATTTTTTTGCAAAAAATTTAACTTTGCCGTCGTTTTTATATATGAAAAAAACCTCCAATCAGGTCCATTTTCAGGTAGATAGGAAGAACCATTCATTAACTTTACTAAAAACATCACTTCATATACGTCAGCTTCATACGATTAAAATTATGAGGCTTTAAAAAAAACATGGTTTATCTCATCAAAATCTCGTTCAACCTTACCCCGACGCACCCTAAGAATGAAGGGGTCAACATTTGGTTCGTTTACCCTACACTTGCAATATGTCTATTCTTTCGGTACCTAGTACCTACTTGCTTATTATTTATTTTACAATATATCCTATTGCTTATTGACTGGGACATAACTAAATAAATGTTACAATTCATAAGATTTGGTAGGTATTATAATATCAGGTTATTTTTACCTGTCCATCGACTATCGACTATTGCAAATAAAGTTGAATCGTAGGTATCTACTTACTTAGAGCTGTTAGTTTACAAAGTTGACCCAAATTCATAGTTGTGACTGGACTTATACTGGTTTTCAGTGAGCCAGGTGACATAACCGACACAAGCCGCACTTTCTAACGCTGGTCTGGATTATGTCAGCTTAGATTACATAGGTACCTGGTTTTACCTTAAAACTAGTGCTTTAAACTCCATCGACTAAGTATGATAATTACGTAGGTACTACATAGATGTTGGTATGCTTAGATCTTTTAAACTAGGTACGCAATAGATTTTGATGCGGTTTCTTTTGATAGATAGAGTGATTCAAGAGGAAGGTTTATTGTTATAATACTCTACTTACATGCATAGGTAACATTATAGAATTTTTCCGTGCGAAGCCGGGGCGGGTCGCTAGTACTTATGAGGATGTTGGCGAACTTCATGATTGTGAAATACCTAGTGGCTATAACTTCGTATACTTACCTAAGTAGTTCGTATCGCCCTGCTGTCGTCGACCGATGTCAAGCGACAACGCGCGACTCCACCTGACGTCCTGGCGACACAGTCTTGTTGCGTGACATTTTGTCTCATTTGTGCCCTCACAAATGCCCCCTTTGAATAACTTACGATATAATTGTAGGTGGTACCTCAATTATATCGTAAGTTATTCTTTGCTCGAAGTTACATAAGTCCTGATAAACTAAGTAGCTACTTGTAGATATACAGTTTATGTTGGTAGCTACTGATTTTTTGTTTTGAGCTCAAATTTAAACACTTTCTGAACTAATTAACCTCCCAGTTGTTGGATAGGATACCTACTGGTTACATAACTTAACCTAGGTAGGTACCTGTAAATTACAATTATTTAATATTAATTACGTATGGTCGGGGACGAATTTAAAATCCACATTCAGTAGACGTGACGTCATATCGAGTCGCCCCAGACGGTGACATTGACAGTGCCTACGCAGAGCTAGACTATTGTTAGGAACACTTCGACCGGGGACCTGGACCTATGCTAATACTAAGTATTTACGTGGGAATAATTATTTTCAATACCCCGACGAGTCTTGTTTAGGTAATATTTAATCTATTGTGGTGCGTTCTAAAGTTGTAAGGTACCTACTTAGCATACCTACCGCGATGCAATTGCTCAACATATAGGTAACTAGGTAAACACAGAATGACTTCCTGGAAAACTGCAGTTCTTAACTGAATGGTAGCATAGGCAGGTATCTACTACTATCTACAATTTACATAACTACCATAGAGGGCTGGATTCTTGAATGAAATCGCTGATATTTTAGATTTTTGGTACAATAATAAACGGAATTAACATCCTGGCGCTCCCTAGATAAAGTTTGCATTCCTTAAAATACCATGTCAAATAGAGCTAATGAAAACATGATATGGGATAGGAAATAATCATCAAGCAGTCATGGATCTTATCCTCCCCGACCCGACCCTTAATTAATCGAGCTCGGTGTTGTGTCCCAGCGGAGGAGTACTACGCGATGCCGAAGCTGTTCCACCTGGACGAGTACGACGGGTGCCTGGCGACGCGCGGCGTCTACTGCCTCGGCAGCTTCGAGCTGGCGCCCCCCCACCACCACCATCACGACCACCACCACCACCACCGGCTCTACCAGCTGATGCAGGTGATTATTATTATTTCTAGTTGGGGACGACCGCGCAGCAACGGTCGGGTGATCAGTCCACTGGTGTGGGACCATTTCAACCCATTCCCCTTTCCCAAGAGTATAGGCTTATCCGTCGCCTCCCGCCGCCATCCCCGTGAATCTTCCTGTGCTCTTGCAAAACCTTACGATTATTACTATGGTGAAGCAAGGTCGCAAGATCTTCTTCTTGTAGTGTTTCTTTCCCCGTGATTTCCCGCCTTGGTAGTGAGTAAGCTGGGCAGCTCATGCAGGTACGGGAACTGAACCAGCTATGTAGCTTACAGATTAATTGTCCTCATCTCACGATAACTGAGGATGTAATTAAAATTAGTGTGAGGTCGTTGTCTGGATAACAATATGGAATTTTTCATTAAGACCCTCATCAGCTCTGTCGATTACGAATATAGGAAGTGTAAAGATTTTTAAAACGTAAACAAATACCTAAAATATTTAGAATTAAATCCTTTATCTTGGTTTTATTCTAATTTCTCACTCGAATGTAAATAGGTACATCGGCGGTCTCGCATTTCAGTTGTTCGTCAGATTTGATTAACAATCCGTAGGATATTACTTTATGTACACTGTTACATACTTACTAGCCGAAGCTGCAGATTATTATTAAGATTGCAAGATTGCACATCATCGCGGCTCGGCGATGTCGAAACGAGACCGCAGCCCAGCTTGCTCTCCACTGATATTCGGTCGCCGCTAATCACGACATTGTACTCTCCTAGTTGGGTACCTACACGACACACATTATTGTAAATTGGCCGTAGGTAACGTTTGAATATAATTACATAGGTATATCACTATTGCAATAGGTACTCATCACCACCAAGTCATCACCTACAAGTACTTTATATTTGCGTAATTTAATCAAAGTTGCAGAATACAGCGTTACTAAATTTAATTGTAGGCTGTGCTTTTGCAAGCTCGATAAGTTTAGATTACTTCGCCAGGGTCGCAAGGCAAATGAGATCTTATTGCGTGCCGCTAACGTGCAATGTCGAGTAATTCCTCGCCACTCGAGTGCGATGACTCGTGTGGTGCGTTTGGCAAATAAAGAGGTGAGTGGAGTTGGGAAACAGTGATCATCAATGCAATGCTGCCAAACTAAGTAACACTACGATACTCTATGGGTACCTACCTACTTACACTAGTTAGTCGTGTAAGCCATCTACTACTAAGTATTACTTACTGGTAGGTACCTAATTATATAATATCCCAATAAATTGCCAGGTATTTGTTCCATTTTGAACGTATCTCATCGCCTAAGTAGTAACAGATACCTCTATACCTACATTAAAACACCCGAGATCTAGAACAGTAGTAGGTACTGCAGCAACAAATTGTGTAGATACCGAGAAACTCTTCATGAAAAGCTCCGTGAATCGCGCTAAGTAGTGTACTTAAGACTATGTCTATGTCCAATTCAAAATTGAATTTATGTGGTGGCACGTTTCGTGTCTTGTCTTGGATCCCTGTCTTGGATCATGTAATAGAGCAGAGGCGGCAGGGACAGGGCTGCTGCTGCGGCCCTCGCGCTCGCAGTGACAGATACTCTCTCACGCTACTAAACCTTCAATTGAACCTAGTAATCAGCGGCGTGTTGTCGACAGCTGTACTCTTCCAACTGGGTGGACAACTTCAACCACACGCGCCTGCACCGCGGGCTGTGCGTGTCGCGCCGCTGCGCACCCGCCACCACCACCATCACCACCACCACCACCACCCCATCCACCAGCAACTCCACCACCGCACCAGCACCCGGGACCACGCGCCGCGCCTCTGATCTACAGACATGGTTAGTGAACATTCATATCCCGGAATACTCGAATCTTGTGTTCTCATCCCTACTAATCCCTACTAATATTATAAATACGAAAGTAACTCTGTCTGTCTGTCTGTTACGCTTTCACGCTAAAACTACTGGACCGATTTAAATGAAATTTGGTACACAGAAAGTCTGTAGCCTGAGAAAGGACATAGGCTACTTTTTAACCGACTGTAAAAAAGGAGGAGTTCCACGCGGACGAAGTCGCGGGCAGAAGCTAGTACCTTATATAAACGGCTCCATCGCGAATTTATGATACTTGATATACCTACCTTCCTATATTTTATTTATAATCTTCTAATTTAAAGGTACCTAAGTAGATTGCCACTATATATTCTAAACAGCATAGTCACTACCTACCTACTGGTAAATAAGATTATTTGCTGTGCCACCTGCTCGCACTGTATCTCGCAGTGGATCCCCTCTGCTCCGCGCCCTTACTCTCCTGAATGCGCTTCTGACATCAGCACCGGAATGTGACGTCTTTGTATGGGGATGGACTGCTTTGAGTGATGCTTGTCTGAGGTTCTGTGAGATGATGGATGTCAGGGAATCGAGTGTGATGAATTTTTAATTTTTATTGTTAGTAAATTTCTTTATGCCTGTTAAATGTTTTTTCTATATTATTATTGTTTTTTCTGTCTGTCTGATCTCATGGCGCATTAGGTATGCCTGTAATGTCATGTAGATTATGTTAATAATAAATAAATAAATTACTGATCCAGCCTATAAATTTTGCTCAATATAATATTATTACTCTGATAATTCCTCAATCAAGTCCTATTGAATAATATAGACAATGTTATCGGTTAGGTTCGCGGGGTGCGTGAACGCGAGTACGATCTCGTCGTACAACCTGTCGGCCAGCCTGTACCGGCTGGAGTACTGCCGCCGCGGGCCGGGGCCGGCGCCGGCGCCGCTGGACGCCGCGGCGCGCGCGCTGCCCGCCGTGCTGGCCGCGCTCGTGCTGCTCGCCGCCGCCAGCACCGTGCTCGACCTCATGCTCGCCGACGAGACCAAGAAAGGTACCGTCTCACTCACCTGTTCAGGTGAGGTCTAGACTAAAATATGTAGGTATGTAGATAAACTACCTGCTTGTATCTACTAGTTGTAGTTTATTATATCAATAATGGTATAGCTCCGACTAAGCTAATTCCTTTGGTAACTGAGCACATTTTTCTTGGTACCTAGGTAATAGTTACGCTGTTAATTTAAGTACCTATGAATTCTATAACTGTGGCTTTAGCGAGTAGGTAAACTGTACTACTTATGTAGTGTCCCTCCGGTGCAAAATCGGCCTTATGTCAGTAATGCTATATCTAGTACTTAAGATGGAATGATGTAACTATTGCAAGAACCAGGAACTGTCGCTGTTCTTAGGCGCCTACATAGGAACAGGATTTACCTATTAACGACGCACTGTAAACAAAACTTGCATAATGCAAGCGATGTGTGCAATTATGCACCGATAGCGATTTACACATTGCCATGCACCAAGACATTCCTTTAATATAGAACCAATCCTTTTTTTAGTCGTAATAAGTACCTAAGCGAAGTTTCAGAGAAGAAATTCTACGGATAGGTACCTACTTAAGTAATGGACCTAATTTGATGTTTATTTGAACATAACAAAAATGGCATGCCCGTGTGTGTTTATGTAGGATGTCTCTTAGATAACTTCGATGGTGAAACTGTTTGTTTGCTCACTTGTTAGCGAATCTTGCGGACCGCATCATGGCGCTCTGGGTTATGTGATCGATTATAAAGGAAGTTGGCAAAATTCTGGAAAGCTAGCAATGTCTTAAAGTATTTCACTTATTGCAAAAGTAATTTAAGTAGGTAGGTACATATCATAATAACGATTGCGTTATTTTGATTGAATGCTAAACTTTGTTCCTTCTATTTTATTGATTGGTACCTACACTAACTTTCCCACGCTTAACGCTTATCCGTAGGTGTCGAATGGACCACCATACATTTATATAACCGAACCGTCTATATTTAGTCAAATTTATTGGAGGACGATTAAAAATAGCTACAGTTTATTCAAAGTATGTTTACCATTAGATAATATGATATCAAAATAAGAGGCAATCCGGTTGCCAAATTATTGTGAATCGGAGAAACGCAGTGCAAGCACCTTTCACCAGCGACGACCTTGAGGCGTGACCCAGTGCCCGCCGGTGACGCGGTGCCGGCGTGCCGACGTGTTACGACAAAAGACACGTGCTCGAGATACACCGACACGAGCTTTATTTGTGCCTCACGTGTCTGTTACGAGGGCAATTTTAGCTAATACACAAATTTAATGTTAAAATGTATTTATGCATTTCCGCGAATGCATTTTTGAGCGTCAATTCTATGCAGTCCCATTTCGATGATTCTACTACTAAGTAAGGTAACAATTTAGTTATTTTGCCTCTTTAAATAATCGGTCGAATCCGGTCAATTAAGGTAAAAGTTTTGTTTTAACTTGCGAAAATTATTAATTTAAGCAGACTAAATCTAATCGCGTTGTCAAAGCCAGAAGGACCAGATAAATTATAGTCCACTTAAATTCATAACAGGTACGTTTTCATACATGTTATGTAGATAGACAATTTAATTGTACCTAAGTATTTAATTACGAATATATCTAGGAAACTGACCCGGTGTCGGTGCAAGTCAAAACTATAATGTTTTATAGCTCTGTTTATGATTAAACAATAGAATGACAATTTTATCTTATTTATTGTACTCAAGTTAAGTAGATGCATCATGTTATATCTCAATTGACCCAGGAAGGGCAAACCCTTCGACGCATACGATTAGAAATATTGATATATTCTTACTTATATTTGTTTCTGATGGAATGTAATTCTGTACCTTTAAAGTTTCGAGGAATTCTGCGTTATTGATGTCACTTACAGCTTCGTACTACTCAATTGAGTATTCTCATAATATACTATGTGCCTAAATTACCGATTACGAAGAAGATTGATTGAGTGTTGTGTCGCGGAAACCAGGACATAATGCAAATGCTATTTAAAGCCACTTCCTCCGTCACGGCCTTAATAATACCGTATTAATTTTCCACTTGTTATCTAATCCATTTAACAAACATTTCATGTATTTTAGATCAGGTTTTAGCTAGTTTCGTGTGAGACGTGAGAGATCTTGCCCAGAATTTAATTTATTATATTGTGCTCGTTAAAACACAGAGTAAAACATGAAGTGAAATTAACTTTAAGTTGTTCGTTGCCAGGGTACCAGTGGGCCCTGTGCTGGTCGGTGCCGGCGTGCTGGCGCGCGCTGCTGGCGGCGCCGAGCGGCGGCGGCGCCAGCGACCTGCGCGCCTTCGACGGCATCCGCGTGTTCTGCATGATGTGCGTCATCGTCGAGCACGTCTGCTGGCTCAGCACGCTCTCCTACCTCGCCGATGTTCGGTACTTTGAAATGGTTAGTACCTGATCAAACTATTTACATACATAGTTGTGATTTACGAGTTCAATCATTATGATAGTAATCGATACAATACCGTTCCATTAAGTTTTGATTGAAAGCTGTCGGCGGCGCGCGGCGTCGGCTCGATAAGCTAGTCAATTATTCTATAATTATGTGTTTCGTGTTTTTGTCTTGAGTATTGATTACAGAACGGCTCGCTAATAGAATCATTATTAAAATGAATGCAGGTAACGATATCCAGCTTATGTTCTAACAGTTCATTATTTTTTGTTGATTACGCGTGTGATGTAAAGAAAAACATTTGCAAGCTTGAATTTACGCGCCGCGGGTCATTTCATCATCATCATCGTAATATTTGTAATACTAATACAGGTCCGCCGTTGCCTTTTCTTTAGCAACAATATATAATGCATCGCTTGGCAAGCCCGTTTTACATCATTATTTTATTGCTCGTTTCTTTATGTGGTAAGTGATCATAAACCATTGCAGATATAAAGATCACGATCATGGTGTTGTATTTTAATTCCACATCAAATATAGATTCGGGTGTTATTTTTGTCAAAATGTATAATATTTTTTATGATGATTCCAGGTTCGTCGCGCGAGCGACGTGATGCTGATGACGAACAGCACCCTGGTGGTGCAGATATTCTTCCTGATGTCGAGCTTCCTGCTGGCGCACAAGGTGCTGCTGCAGCGGAGCCGCACCGGCGCCGTGCCGCCCTTCTCCAGCTTCTTCAGGACCATGTTCAACAGGATCATTCGGTACCTAACGCTTGTGGTTCCTCTTTCTCTTTTTACGTCCGGTCAAAGAAAACAACGTCAGTATTGATTGTTTCCACAGAGTGAGCCCGAGCTACTACTTCGTGGTGTGGGTGGCGGCGACGTGGTGGTCGCGGCTGGGCGCGGGCGGCCCGCTGTGGGGTCCGCTGGTGGAGGCCGAGAGCGCCGTGTGCCGCCGCAAGTGGTGGACACATCTGCTCTACCTCAACAACGTACTCTATCCCGACGACAAGTGTCTCATACAGACCTGGTTAGTAACTATACAGGAACAGGCAGTATCATGTCAGTTCATCGACTTGACTGCGATTCCATCCATTATGTTGAAGTCAAAGGAACGCATGAACATTAAGAGTGAACATCCTTCGGAGCGTTCCTCATCTCTCCAGTGGAGTAGTGACGGTCTCGGGGCCGGCACAAGACAATTAAGTGTAGTCGAATGTAATAATATGAGCACGTGGTGGTAGTGGTAGTGGTGGTGGTGATGGTGTGCGCGTGTGCAGGTACCTGGCGGCGGACATGCAGCTGTACGCGGTGGCGCTGCTGCTGACGCTGGCGCTGGCCCGCTGGCGGCGCGGCGCGCTGCCCGTGCTGGCGGCGCTGCTGGCCGGCTCCGTCGCGCTCGTCTTCGGCCTCGCCTACTCCTGGAGCCTCGTCTCCACCTTCGTGATGCACAACCCGGAGTGAGTGGCCTCCATGTTCACTGCACTTTACACGAGATCCTATTAAGTAGCAGATTAGAAATAAGAGTAAGGGTAACACGATAAACTGTATTCCCACATACTGAAGCGATATATCATTACTTTGCAGATTGGTCCGTGCGACGTACAAGGGCGAGTCCTCGTTCAACGTGCTGTACCAGTCGCCGCTGGGCAACGCGCCGGGCATGCTGGCCGGGCTGCTGCTCGCCTTCCTGCACCACGACCTGCTGGCGCGCGACCTGCGCCCCCAGGACTACCGGGTGAGACACGCGCGCACACACACACACACACACACACACACACACACACACACACACACACACACACACACACACACACACACACACACACACACACACACACACACACACACACACACACACACACACATGCATATTACAATGTTTTATAAATTAAGGATCAATTGGTATCCTAATAAATAATGTCTCCAAAATTTACCGATACGCATAGTTTGGTAAGTGTAGCAATTTACCTATACGAATAGCAAGTCCTTGTCAACATTTATAAAAATTGTACGTTTTATTCAAATATAAAATTTTAATATTACCTACGTACGATTTTTACACATCACTCATAGAAAAATATTTAATTTAAATTAGTTTTTAAACAGAGGACTCTCTGGCTTGAGGCACACAATTTTATTTTACGATTTTAACATAATTATTGTAATGGTGTAAGTAGGTAGATGCCTAGTAATTTTGAAAGTTACAATTGCTTTCCTATAGTTATTACACTTGAGCTCAATATCTAAAATTTACAACAAAGTAGTTGATGTTAATTCAAGTTATTTATACATGAACAATTGATAAAAATAATTTAAGCATACATCGATTGAAAGCATTGTCCGAATGTGATCTGTCCAAGTGATTGTGATTGATTAAGTATTTGCCTTATTACTACGTTAACTTATACGAGCAGTGGTTCCGGTGGGCGTCGTGGTGGGGGGCCCCGCTGGCGCTGTGGTGGGCCGCGTGGTCGCCGCTGCTGGTGGCGGGCGGCGGCGCGCCGGACAGGGCGCCCGCGGCGGCGCTGGCGGCGCTGGAGCGCCCGGTCTTCGCCTTCTTCGTCGCTCTCGCGCTGCTCGGCGCCATGCACGGCGTGCACGGTCAGTACCTACAACCACTACCACTACCACTTGTACCACCGTAATATACCATGCCGATAGACGGAGCTATAGACTCCGCTGCGGTCTCAACTGTCACGTATCGATTAACACCGATGAGTCGGGCTCCTGCCCTGCGATGAATGGATGTGGGTGACTTTACGGACGTTTCAACCGTCAGTCCCTAGTTCAGAAAATTAAACAAATGCTACACCTACAATTTCGTTTGGATACATTAATATACTGTGCTCGTAGGTATAAGAACGTGTCGTCAGAATGGTTCACTGTAAATATGTGACGTGTGTGTGTATGTGTGTTGCAGCGCCGTGGGTGCGCGTGTTCGCGTGGCGCGGCTGGGCGGCGGGGGCGCGGCTGTCGTTCGGCGCGCTGCTGCTGCACATGCCGCTCAACAAGGCGCTCGTCGCCGCGCGCGCGCAGCCCACCGCGCTGCACCGCCCCGCCGTCGTGAGTCACACACACCACCACACACACACACACACCTCCCCCCCCCCCCCGCACACACACACACCTCCCCCCGCACACACACACACACGACGTGATATTTAGCTACCTACTATACAAATTCACACACAAAACGGGGGATATATTGTATAGGAATAAATTTTTGAAGTCTGCCGTGTTCCTCGATATAAAGAAACAGAGTGTGGCACGACTCGGACCGATCATCTTTTCTTTAACAAACTAAATAAGACAAAGATAAGTAAGCGGGTACTTCTATTGTTCGGGAGTGGGGCTCGTGACGTCACTTTATAGTACAATTTATACCATGCCATGACGTCACGAGCCCCCACTTCTGAAACTTCTGAAGCGCTTATCTTTGTCATTTATTGATCGATTATGAGAATAAAAAATACGTGTCTAATATTATTAGGTGGTAATATTCTAGTTTAATCCTGTGCTGTGTATCATGTGAGCGTGTTACCGTCAGCTGTACGAGTGGTTCGGCGTGGCGGTGGTGGCGTACCTGGCGGCGCTCCCGCTGGCGCTGCTGGTGGAGCTGCCGGCGCAGCGGCTGCAGCGCGCGCTGGAGCCCCGCGCCGCCGCCGCGCCCTCGTCGGCGCCCGCGCACTCGCCGCGCTCCCCGCCCGAGCCGCCGCGCGACCAGAAGAACAACATGTGAGCGGCGCGGCGCGGCGCGGTGCCCCCTGACGACGGCGCCCTTCGACCGGGGACCGGTGCCGATCTACTTCACATAATTATGACGGCTTCTTATAGCCATCTCAGAATTTTACGATCGACGACATGTGAATACATGTAGAAAATAAGGGCGCGCCTATTCGATGTACCGACCTAGATAGTTTATCTTATTCATCTGCCTCTTCTGGTTTATAATATGTACATGCCGTCTCGTACTGAAACTAACATTGGGTACCTATTTATATAGGAGCCTACTATTTTTAAATCTATGGCGTCAGTAAATTAACCCACCTGGTATCTCGCGAAACACTCAACGGGTTCAGTTTTGAACTCGATCGATTGAATAATAATTAGTTGATAAATAATAATTCAATATGGTACGCAAATAATAATACGTGAGACGGTGCAGAAAATTTTCTCCAGTGGTATAGGTATTTATTTAACGTTTATTGTATTAACAAAAGTTATTTCCCTGACAATGTATTTGTCGGCAGGGAGTGATCGCGGTATTCGACACGTTTGTTACGTTTATCTGTAAATAAATGTTTGCAAAGTCAGTGTCATGAAATTGTATATTTTGTAAATAATTAATTAATTCGTCTAGTCTATCGAAATCGAATTTCAAACAATTTCGGCTCATAAATGTAATGAAATTGATCTGAAAGTTATGTACATTTCTTGTGAAGATAACAAATAGTTTTAACTAGTTTAAGTAATATTAAGTGCTCTCTGAAGTTTTAAGCATGATTTGTGATATCCTTAGCGGTAGCGGTGGCGGAGGCGAGGCTCGGCTGACGGCTCAACTTTAATAAACTAAGTACCACTTTTACATGGAGTTTTATTGAGTAAAACAAGGATGGTATTACAGTTGTTTATTTGTATCCACTCTTATCATACAAACACTATTATCACATATTATTTTACACTATGCAGCTCTCTGTCTAGGGCTAGTCATTCACATAGCAATTCCGTTGCTATTTCCAGTTACCAGACAGTACTAAGCGCATTTGTCTTCATAATTATCATGCAATCATACTGCAGTTACCAAACAACATTCATGTGAGGAA
This sequence comes from Polylopha cassiicola, assembly GCA_038024825.1. Taxonomy (NCBI): domain Eukaryota; kingdom Metazoa; phylum Arthropoda; class Insecta; order Lepidoptera; family Tortricidae; genus Polylopha; species Polylopha cassiicola. Next base: position 9,739,049 of record CP149062.1, read on the forward strand.
ACTATTTTGTCAATCTTCTATCAATTCCCAAATAAGTAGAATTTACCTAATACAGATATTTTAAATCCAAATACTCATAGTGTCCATCCATTCAAAATACATAATTTTTATTTATCATTGTTTGTGAATTTTATTACTCATGGTTCACCAGAATTACACACAAATGGGATGGAAATGGTAATGCCAACTACATGAACTTATCTTTGTTTGTTAAAACAAAAGCTAAAAGGTTACAGATTAATAAAATGCAGTCCACTCCAGTGTATTTTTTTTAATCTACTTTCATTATTTTTCTAGTATTTTCCCATATTTCTAGTATTAATTTTTCATAGACTTTATTTTTAAGAAAATGGCTTCCAAGATAAAAATCTTAAAATACATTTTAATAACTCAAGTTATTAGTTGGACAGTCTCATAATAACATAGACTTGCAATAATTGATAAAATTAATGATATTATTTAGGAAACCCCACTAACGTCTGTGGTAGACCACAAGTTAAAATCAATGTATTGCCATAACTGACAAATTATGAACTGCAGGCGAACCTTCAGTCAGCGGGTAATGAAACAAACATCAGTAACATACATACATGTACTCGCTTATACAATAGACAGGCCCCTGGGGCCACAGGTAAAGTACTTATAACTTAGCCTAAAGAACTGGAGGGCGGCTAGCGTCGCGAGGGCCCGGAGCCGCCCTGCCAGCTGCCTCGGTGCCCTCCTCCGCGCCCGCCCGCCCGGCCCCGACCCGCAGCTGTAACACAAACATTTCAATATATATTTGTTTAAAGATGTGCAGACTGATACATTATACTGTATATAAAAATAGCATTTCATAGAAAGGGACTTGTATTGACATTTTAACATGATTAAATAAGTACTACTAGATTTTTTTTATTTAAAATTACAAAAAGTATTGAAAAATAGGTAGAAGAAGTATCCATTATCTAATTAAATGTTTTACCATTCAAAACAAATACATTCACTAAGATTTTGTTTGAACCAAAACATAAACAAACAGCAAAGGAACTGATTTGCAGAATTTGTATAAAACCCAGAAAGAGAACTGTTACTGACCTTGTGCACGTAATATAGCACTTTTGCCGCGACCCGCCGTCGGTTTGTTTCCTTGTCGTTTGAACATAGGCGCGTTCTTCAACATGTCCGGCAGTATGAGGAAGCGGATCTTCGAGCCTCGTATGTACACATTCTCGAGCTGCGCAACGCGGCCGTCCCTGTAGGTGACGGTGACTTGTGTCATGGTGCAATTCATATTATCCTCGGCTTCGATCAACTTCCCGCGGTAAACTTCACCGGTGTTCGTTTCACAGGTCACTACATGGCCCTCGGCTTCATGAAGTACTTTAATAGGCACACCAATAGACATGTTGAATGAAGTAAAGGCAAATTAGTTTAAAAAATCACAAGATTTTCACAAAATTCATACGATATTTTGCGATATAAGCAGCAAATTTCGCCAAAGATTTTTTAATAACAATGGCGGAAGGACGCTGACCTGATGACAGTTGGCAGCTGTCACTAAAATGATGTTTAAGATTCGTCATTAAACTCCGAAATTTAAAAAGATAATTTGTTTATTATAAATTTTGAGCTCTTTTTTATATATCAACTCAAAATATGTATGTAAAATATAAATCCTGATAAAAAACATAACTTCTCTCGCATTTAATAATATAATAAAAAAATCGTTCTTTACATAATAATATGATTTTCTTATTCAAAGCTTCATGACTCATTTTAAAATAATTGCTTTCGAATTCTAATTAATCCAGTTTTGTATTTATAAAGTGTGTAAACGTTTTTGTACTATGCTATATTCTGTAATTTTATATGAAAAAAACAAGCTTTTAAAAAAGATGTCGAAACAATCCTGTATTATTTATTATCTGTGCTACGCGTCATTTGTCCAATTTACTCGTCGTTTCATCGTTTGTCTACCATTCTGCAATACGATCGTCGATCTGTCATTACAATTTTTCTCTAGCTTACCGCTCGATCGTGTTTGTTTAGATGTTTGTAATCAGTTGCTAAAGAGTTGACAACGTTTTATAAGAGTATGGCGACTACGATGATGAAGCTGGAGACGGAAACGGAGACGTGCTGTGTATGTGGCGGAGGCGGTGAACTGTTGACGCCGGAGGAGCATGACGCGGGCGCTCCGCCGCTGTCCGCCGCGCCGCCGCTGAGGACCATGCTGCTGCATCTCAACAACAATAAGGTACCTATATCTAGCTAGCTTAACCTGTTCCATTACAAACTTAACTAATTTTTAGGTTTAGGTTAGGTCGATTGTTTGTTTATCTTGTTGCAGCTGGTCATAATGGTATTTGGTCGCAACAGTAACATGATTTTATGGTAATTCTTACTAAACATATGTACTTCTAAGACCCATTACAACGTTGTCATGGGGGACTTTAACGCTAAAGTGGGAGTACAGAATTGTAACGAATCGGTAGTAGGATGAAGTAGGATCCCATGGATATGGAAGCAGAAATCATAGGGGGCAAATGCTCGTCAACTTCCTGGAACGCGAGGGGCTCTTCTTGATGAATTCCTTTTTCAAGAAAAAGCCCCAAAGGAAGTGGACGTGGCAAAGACCGGGCACTGTGACAAAAAACGAGATCGACTTCATCATGACGGACAAAAAGCATATATTCAGAGACGTCTCTGTGATCAATAGGTTCAATACCGGAAGCGATCACCGACTCGTCCGAGGCTCTCTGAATATTGACTTCAGGGCTGAACGTGTTCGCTTGATGAAGGCCAGGCTCCGACCAACTTTGCTCCAAACTATGATGGGATCTGAAACGTTCCAGTCCAATCTGGAGAACCGATTCGCTGCCGTGGAAACCGCAACTGACGTTGACCAGAACCTTGAAAATGTGGTTCGGATTCTCAGGGAAGAAGGTACGAGATTCTGTAAAATGCAACGTAATGGCAGGTAGTCGAAGCTTTCGGAAGAGACTTTAGGGCTAATGAAGAAACAACGTGAAAACCCACCCGTCACTTCGTCAGAGAAACGGATTCTAAACCGAGAGATTAGTAAACGCGTACGACACGATCTTCGGTCCTTCAATACTCTTTCGATCGAAAGAGCGATCGAGCAGAACCGGGGAGCAAAAGTGTTTGTACAATCTCTTGGAAGAAGCCACCTGACGAAGTTGACCACAGAAATTGGAGAAGTCGTTGCTTCGAAGCCGGCAGTCCTAACCGAAGTGGAAAACTTCTATGGCCGGCTGTACGCTTCGCATGCATCTCGACCTGATCCCGGAAATGAGGATTCTAGAGCCACTTTAACACGCCACTACAGCGAAGACCTGCCAGAAGTCAGTATTGGCGAAATCGAGATCGCTCTTGGACAGCTCAAAAACGGAAAAGCCCCTGGAGAAGATGGCGTTACAACAGAGTTATTAAAAGCAGGAGGTAAACCTATACTTTGGGAGCTCCAAAAACTCTTTAACGCCGTCTTGTTTGAAGGGAGAACTCCAGAGATGTGGAGTAGAGGTGTGGTCGTCTTGTTCTTCAAAAAGGGAGATAAAACCCTACTGAAGAACTATCGACCCATTTCCCTTCTAAGTCACGTCTATAAGCTGTTCTCAAGAGTAATCACGAACCGTCTTGCGCGAAGATTTGACGAATTCCAACCACCGGAGCAGGCTGGGTTTCGGAGCGGATACGGCACCATAGACCACATCCACACAGTGCGGCAGATTATACAGAAGACCGAAGAGTATAATCAGCCCCTGTGTTTAGCATTTGTGGACTATGAGAAGGCCTTTGACTCGATCGAGATCTGGTCTGTTCTGAGGCCCTGCAACGATGCCAAGTCGATTGGCGATACATCCAAGTGATGAGATGTTTATACGAAGCCGCTACCATGTCCGTCCAAGTCCAGAATCAGCAAACTATGCCTATACCATTGCATCGCGGTGTGAGACAAGGGGACGTTATCTCCCCGAAATTGTTCACAAATGCAATGGAGGATATGTTCAAAACGCTGAACTGGCAAGGACGTGGCATCAAAGTAAATGGCGAATGGCGAGTACATCTCTCACTTGCGATTTGCTGACGATATCGTCATCGTGGCAGAAACGCTGCAGGACCTACAACAGATGCTGAATGATCTGGCTGACTCTTCTGTACGCATTGGCCTACGGATGAACTTGGACAAAACCAAGGTCATGTTCAATGAACATGTACTACCGGAACCAATTGCGGTACACGGCGCCGTTCTCGAAGTTGTTCAAAAATATGTCTACCTTGGACAGACATTACAGTTAGGTAGAAACAACTTCGAGGATGAGGTGGATAGAAGAATTCAGTTAGGTTGGGCAGCGTTTGGGAAGCTACGTCAAGTCTTCATATCGTCACTCCCACAGTGCCTGAAGACGAAAGTCTACAATCAGTGCGTCCTACCCGTCATGACATACGGAGCCGAAACGTGGACACTGACGGTACGGCTGGTTCACAAATTAAAAGTCGCTCAGCGGGCTATGGAAAGGGCTATGCTCGGCGTTTCTCTGCGGGATCGAATCAAAAATGAGGTGATTCGGCAGAGAACCAGAGTCATCGACATAGCCCACCGGATTAGCAAGCTAAAGTGGCAGTGGGCTGGCCATATTAGCCGAAGAACCGATGACCGTTGGAGTAAACGTGTTCTAGAGTGGAGACCGCGTTTCGGCAAGCGTAGTGTAGGACGTCCTCAGGCAAGGTGGAGTGACGATTTGCGTAAGATGGCTGGCAGGAGCTGGATGCGAGCAGCCGAAGATAGAGCAAAGTGGCGTGCAATTGGAGAGGCCTATGTCCAGCAGTGGACTGCGATGGGCTGATGATGATATGTACTTACGCTTATTAATAAGAGCAGTAATTCATAGTTCATAATTAGTCTCTTAAATACTGGTGTCCAGGTTTCAGAACCGCTTTGAGAATTTAATTCATTACAATACACATACACATTACACCATGACTTTAAGTGGTCGTTTTTCGTATGGAGGTGATCCCGGAGGGCCGCATCTGCATGCACTGCGCGCGGCGCGCCCACGAGTCGTTCGAGTTCAGTGCGGCGCTGGGGGCGCGAGCGGCGCCTCCGCTCAGCGAGAAGATCCGCGCGCTGCGGCGCCGGCTGCACGACCTCACGCAGAAGATCGACGTCTTCATCGTCGTCGGGGGCGCCGGCGCCGCGGGGGGGACCTACAGTGAAGAAGGTTCCTATATTTCTTTGTTTTAAAACTTGTTTAATTAGATGAATTAGATGTCTAGTTTAATTAGATGTATAATTAAGCAAATAAAACTCATTATTTTTTATAGCATAATGGAGTGCTTTGAGAGTCTTCCGAAATGAACTGTGAAAAATGTGGTTATGGCTATGTAAAGTGTGAGTCTGATGTTAATAAAAAGTTCATTGTCATATTGCAGATATAATAATGGTGGAGAAGGAGGCTCTGGCGGCGGCGGCGGCGGCCGACGACGAGGACCTCGAGCGAGCCCGTAATGCCCGCGGGGACTCCGTCTATCAGTGTTCCGTATGCCCACTCTCCTTCCAGGTATTTAAATTGATTACCGATGTTATTCTTAAAGTTTCTAAAGATTTTCAACTCCTTTAGTTTAAAAAGAAATTACATCAAAAATTACCCATAGTGTAGCGTAGCGTAGTAGCATAACATGTCGTGTCGTGGATCTGCAGCGCGTGGCGGAGTACCGCGCGCACGCGGGCAGCCACCCGGCCGACGCGCTGCACTCGTGCTGGACGTGCGGCGCGCAGTTCAGCGCCGCCGCCGCGCTGCGCGACCACGCCGAGTCCCACGCCGCGCCGCCGGCCACCTGCCGCCTCTGCCGGCTCGACTTCACGGTGCGTACTAATACTAAACGCAAATTATTACCAAATGTACATGTGTGCCATATAAAATTGTGTAAAATGAGAATGGCGAGAACGAAACGGTGACAACTTTTAAATATAATATGTTGTGTGATGTGTATGTATTGTGCAGTGTCAGTCGTCCCTGCGGCGGCACGAGGCGTCCTGTCCGTCGCGCTGCCCCGCGTGCGGGGAGCTGTGCGCCGACCGCGCCGCGCTGTCGCAGCACTGCGCCGCGCAGCACGGCCGCGCCGCCGCCGAGCGCCAGCACGACGCCGCGGGCGAGGGCTCCGGGGGCGCCGGGGGCGCTCCGCTGGCGTGCCCCGCGTGCTACGAGACGTTCCCGGCCTCCGCGCCCGACCAGCTGGCCGCGCACCTGCTGCGGCACCGCCAGGCGCGGCAGTTCGTCTGCGGACACGACGGCTGCATCCTGCGGTTCGGCACCAGGTCCGTACTCCGTTGGGGGTCGAGTGGAGTGTGCGCGTCGCACATACTGGTATTTGGTCGATCTAGGGGGACAATATTATTTTTGTGTATAATTGGAATTTAACCAGCGGAAATAAGACAGATATGTTGTTTTAATAATTTTAAAGTCATAAATAAAAGTCAAGGTAGTATTTTACATATTAATTAAAAAAAAAAATAATAATAAAAAAAAAAATAACAAAACAAATAAATAAAAAATATTTTTAATTGTTATAAACATTAATATATTCATTAAAAATATATAAAATACGATATACCCTATTGTTCATCACTTTCTGACGAATATTCCACAATATACGGTTCCGCGGATACGAACATGGCTATGGTCGCAGGAAAGACTGTGTTAGTTTATATCCTTTTTTTAATCGAACGTCGGGTGCTTGGAAAAGGATCCGAGCTCAAAATAAAATGATTAAAAACATCCTGGTTGCAGCTTTCTCTAGACAATTTTCTGCCGAAATCGGTCCAAAATGTTTATTGCGAGCCTCAGCTGCCTCCTCGGAATGCTGTCCAATCGGTAGTAGAGCTCGTCTGATTATTACCGCACCATGTATCAACACTTTGTGAAGTGTTGGCATCATGGGATGCCAGTCATATAATCGTGTATTAAGACGAGCTGTACCTATTTAAGGCATACTTTCATATTTAATTGGGTCAACTTTGTGTCCACTCGAAATGACTTCCAATATAACCATTATTAACCTGTAAATCAACTCGTAATCAACCCTAGTAATTCCTGAAGCTAAGCGGGGGTGTTTAAAAAAAAATTCTTCTTGTCTTACCATCATTTGTATTTGCTACATTGGATTTACGCATGTCCATTATGTACGTGGTCAGCGACAGGAATTTCAAACGTTTGCTCCAGCCATGATTGGTTAGATTGTTCAAAAATATTACCTTTTAATGAGCTTTAGTTCATCTTTAATTCAATTCTGATTTAAAAAAAAAGCAAAATTAAGTTTTAAAGTATCTATTTGATCGTTATCGTATGATCTGTCTGGTAACAGCCGGTTTCTCAAAAAATCCAACCTTTCATCTAAATTAGGCAAATCTTGGTTTTTGAAACGATTGAATAAGTACTGTCGGGTCACAATCTTTTCTCGTAATGACCCTCGTAAACCTAAAACAAACATAGACTATGTACAAGTGACATAAAAAAAAAAATACCTTTTTAAATTATTTTTTTGAGTCATACTAATTAATTAAAAAAAAAATCTATCCGGACGAATCCGGACGTGATTTATTTGTTTTTTAAGAAAATATTATATGTAGAATAACTTGTAATAAAAATTATAGCCCGATATATCCCGATACATAAACAAAAATGTTAGTTAATAAGAAATTGTGCCCAAATTCGAGTATTAAATTTACTTATTTTTGTCAGTTAGATTATTAATATGTTAATCCAGTTTAACGTATTTTTTTTAACACATTACTTGAGTTTCTTACCTGCTTTATTAGGATCCATCACTTTAAAATTATAATTTTAACTAGAAGATTTAAAAACTATGCTTCAAAGTTAACACTTTTAAGAGCGCTTTGAGAATAGATACGTGCACGTGACAAAACAATCGAATTCCCATTGACATTACTTAATCAGGAAGCACTCGGGGAGGGAGGATGCACCGGGGTAGTATGGACAAGTTCGTTACCTTTACCTGGAATTGATTTTTAGGGGTGTAAGTGCAATTTAGATTTTGGGACTTATGTCCTCCTAGATTGGCCAAATACCAGTATGTGCGTCGTTAGCCGCTAAATATTGATGGCTCCGATGTTACATTATGATTATATATATTATGATTATCCTGTGCAGGAACAATCTGATGTCCCACATCCGCAAGTGTCACGGCGGCGCGGCCTCGCCCCCCGCGGGCGGAGCGCCCGGGGCCGCCGGCGCCGCGGCGGGGACTCCGGCCGCGGAGGACTCCACCACCTGCGTCGACTGCGGACGGACGTCAGTACTATTGCGTTTATTATCGTGCCTCTAGGTTACGCTCCACGTATTGATAACCATTTCGTGGTTCAAATGGATGACTGTATTCAAATAAATGTAATTTATTCGTAAAATATTTGTAAATACACCGAGAATTTTTTATATTTTCATATCAAAAAGTTGTAAGAATAAAGATTTATATATAGTTTGTTATTTGCTGACGCGTGTGATGTGTGATGTGTCACGTGTAATATGTGTGATGTGTGTGCAGGTTCGGCTCGGTGGCGGCCATGAAGCGCCACGCGCGCGTGCACCGCGCCGCCCGCGCCGCGCAGCTGCAGGCGCAGGCGCAGGTCAGCCGCGATGCCACATTATATTATTTAATCAGCTACATAATATAAATACATCATTGTTTATCTGGTGCATGTGTGGTTATTGTGTGGTCGTATGTGCCAGGAGCAGAGCGCGGAGCTGTCGATGGAGACCGACGAGCCGGAGGGCGAGGTGGAGTACCTGGAGGTGGAGGCGCTGGAGGACGGCGAGTACGCCGTCGAGTACTCCGAGTACTCCGCGCAGTACGCCGACCTCAAGCCGGACCTCGCCGCGCTGCAGTAGAGCGGAACTGCGTACCTACTCACATCCAGGTTCAGGATGCTATGCTGCACTAGCGATTCTGTCATGTTTACCGACATTTCAGATGGTGTAATTAAATATCACATTATAAAATTATAGTAATAAAAGATGGACATTTACTTAGATTATAATAATAATCTAACGTCTCGGTTAGTGTATAAGGCTTATATAAGACAGTTTAAATAATAAAGATGTTTGCTTATTACCAAAATATGTTATTTGACTTATTTTAAATACTGAATAAAACTATTGTTTAAAATATTTTTTTTTATTCAACAATTTTTATAAACAACATTCAAATTGTTATGTAAAATACTGTTATAACAACAGGAGCTATCACCGAAAAGTGCTCCGAAATCATAATAATAATAATCTATTATCCCAAGTCGTCTAGAAATAACCACTGCTCTATTGCTGTCTCACAATACAACTGCCTCAATCTTTTACATTTTATATTCCTTCAGCAGTCCTATAAATAAAACAATAAATCTATGAATAACAAAAACAACGCCCAGAAACTAAGTCGAACCCAATAATTTGCGAGCTGAGTGTACTCGTACTTGTCAGCGGAAAACAGGAGAGGCCCAACTATCACAAAAAGGTGGGGGTCGAACGGAATCTCATTAGTGTGAATAAATATCAGTTATTTTCGAAAAATACATCTTGGTAAGTGTTTGACCGAGTGGCTGTTGTATGTCCGTATCGCTAGTGTTGTCTCGGCGGCGCAGAGCGACAGATAAGCGCGACTCTCCTCCGGCGCGGCAGCCGCTCTCCGCGCCACGAGCTGTCCTCGCCGCCCAGCACCGCGTGAGTGAACTCGTACCGCGACACCCCGCTGGAACAACACCGCACGGTTAGATATACATACATGTCGGTTTCCACAATACAGCTGAAGAAATGCATTATATATTCGACCTCATAATGTAGAGACATCGGCGCGGTATGAGCGCGTCGAACACGCAGCCCTCCTTGCCGGCGCCGGCGTGCTGCAGCCGCATCACGGCACTCGACAGCAGGCAGACGCCGGCTATGACGCCGCCACAGAACTGCAACACATTTTATTAAGTAATTTTCATTAAACAGGGGTAAAAAACCGTGTCGCTAAGTAGTATAAAATACAAAAAATCCTAGATGCACTGATAACATTTATAAAATAGTTATACCCTGACTGCATCAATATGTGGCTTGATATGTCCAGCCGAAGCCAAATCCAGTATATGCGCATGAGGCAACCATGAGAATCCGGAGTCAGTAAACTGATTAGTCTTTGGATCGGTGACCGGATCAGTCAGCGGAGTGGCAGCGACGCGGCGCACTCGTTCCAATACAGCGGCATTGTGTTCACGCCACACAGAGCGCTCCGTCTCACGGTATCCCTGAATCGCCTGAAGCATAAATTATTAAGGATGTATGGATAATGCTTCAACCAGATTAGTTGCATTAGGTATTCGGTATAGGTATTCGCGGGCTTGGTTTCCGCAACTCGACGACTTCTTCTGCGCCTATTTTGCGTGACAATCTCACTAAACTAGTTGCATTAAATATGTCTGGAACTACATACAGAAACTATAGCTTCAGTGGGTAAGTAGCTGTCAATATCAGGTTTGAATAGTTCAGATAAAATATATAATTAACTAGTAACTAACATTATCCCAGTGGTCAAACTCGTATCTCATTCTCTTAAGCACCGGCTCCAGTTCCTCCAGCAATGCTGCCTCCTCGGTCTCCGACACAAACTCGGGAAGCACTCTCATGGTTCGCAGGGCCTCCGCCCGGAGCTCCGGTTCCACATCTTCTTTCCACGATGGTAACACCTCCACAAGTGTTGGATCACCTAATTAAAGCTACATTTTAAAATCGGAAAATAGAATGGAACTTAAGGTGACGCATCTGTTAAAGTATACTACAGTACAGAAGGTACGTAAAGGGATATCTACCAGGTCTAATAAGAATTATGGAGAAACTTAGAAAAAAATGTAGCGATTGTAATAAATATCAGCTTCAGTAACCTAGGATAGATACGGGAGCAGCAGCAGCGGGCGGCGGCGGCTGCGCTGCGACCGCCAGGGTGCGAACTGTTGTCTGCATGCCGCAGCCGCAGAGCCGCAAGCGGCATCGTTTTAAAACACTGAATGTTAGAGCACGCATTATTCACTTCTATCTCTCATAGATACAAAAACGCAATTAATAATACTGTCAAATGAAAATTGTAATAACCTCGACAGAAAACAAATGACAATCAGCTGATTAGTGTTTATGCTTATTTCGTGCACGGCTTTAAACGCCGAAAAGTTAGATATTTGTTAACAAAACAAATATCAATAAAATAATTAATACGCTTGTTTAATAGTGCATTCATTTTCTTATCCAGGATGGATAATATTTTTTAACTCGAGTTGGAGACTTATTAGTTAGACTTTTACAGCGTTTACAAACATCGTTCCAATCGCTTTAATTATGTAATAGATAATCTGTGGTCAAAAAGAGTTAAATGTTGTTGAATAAAATTATTCGTTTTATAATATTGGTTATAATTAAATTATGTATTGTAAAAGCTAGCAGTTATGTAGCCGGCGCTTGGGGTACCGATAATAATGAACATTACCTATTATGAACTCCGATTGTCAACGTACGTCCATTGCTTGACTGGAGCTTCTTATGAAATAATTAGATGACCTAGTGCGGGTTAGCGTATTACACATCAGTCATGTGTATAGATGGACCTAACAGGATAAATAGTTATTGCTGCTAGATGTCATTTAAATCTTTTATTACGTCCGTCGGCGTGCGGTCGGCCGGATCTGAACCGGCGACCTCAAAATCTTTAGACCTAATTATGTCTCCAGTTACCACTGAACTGTGTAATGTAATAAAATACCTAGCCTTTGTAACCTTCATATAATTAAATAACTAGGTATGTATGGATCATGAATGCCTATTACAATGCTGTGCTTACCCATGCGCGAAGTATTAAACCAACCAATCATTCTACTTATACCTAATATTATGATTATACTTAATGACAGGTTTAAAATGATGGCTGTAGGTGGTATAGTGTATGGATTTGTTAGCGGCGCTTCGTATTGTGATTGTCGCACAATAGAATTAGTTATGGCGATAACAATCGTGTTAAACTAAAGCGACACGTAACAAGCAAAGCAAATGTCAGTAAACTGCGACAAATGACAACTTGGCCATTCACGGTCGAGTCTATTCGTTGACCAGTTGCGAGTTAAAATTGATTGAAAATTGATAATAGTAATTACACCTAACTACTTATTAAAGATAGCGGATCGCTCCAGCTTTGCATGAATTAATTCCTTTCTCAAAATATTCTATAGCCTATGTCACACACTAGCTTTCAAGTGGTGAAAGAATTTTTGATATGGGCATAGTAGTTTTCGAGTTTATACATTATAAATATACACACTTACACTTACTTTGTGTAAATTTACATACTGATGAAGAAAGTCCGGTCTTCCATAATATCTAGGTTCTAACAATAAAACCGTTTTGATTTTTAGGATTTCATATTCGCAATTGTAATCTGTTATCAAACCATTGAAACGCTATCATAGCTTACTCACAATGCGCAATAGTTTGTTAGATTAAAAATGAGATAGAAGCAAAATTTATTCACATCAACATCCGGCTTTAGCGGTAGGTATTATTAAAAGATTATTATGTACAATAGGTATGCTTAAATATTTAGTGGTTTAATAGCATAATAAAGATTACAAGAAACTGTGTTACCTTCCTACGAAATAATTTTTGAAGTTGAAATTAACTTATCGCCATCGGATTAAATCTCCATATCATTGGATAAAATTGATTGATCCATATTGATTTACTTATAGATATATTATCTAGGCTCTATTCTATGTATGTAGATACCTAACTATACTTTGTTTACGAAGTTTGCATTTCATATTCTGGGCATGGGCAAAGTTATAGAATTTAATTAGTAATCCACGTGATAGGTAGTCGTTATGATTCCTGACGAGAGAAAATCTACGTAGATCACAAGTACACCCGGGAAAAACCCAAAGCAAATACTGACACCATGAATGTGACTACTAACTGAAAATACATAACTCTGATAAGCAGAACAAACAGTTGACATTTACAAAAGAAGTTTCTCATATCAGCAAACACTTTCCGGCGCAGCCTGGGTGCAGCGTGGATCATCTAAGAAGGCTACCAAAATCCTAATACCTACCTACCTGTTATAATAAATAATGTTTCTCGTGTTTATAAATAAGTATTAAGTATAGGTATTGTTTGATTTAATAAGTGAATTACCTACGCCGTACTCTCGGCATTGTGTAGTTGTTATCCTAAACGCATCAAGTGGTTAACAACATAACGACGTCCGGCACGACGCGCCGCCGAGGCTGTGCGCTCGAGCGCTCGTCGGACACGACGCGCGACCGCTTCCGCACGACTCCGACACGACCACGCCGCTCCCCTCCAGAGCACGTCGCGGGACGCTTCCGACCAAAACGATGATTAGGTTATCAGAATATTCTTCTCGCTGAAATCTGCTGCACTCGTACGAGTAGCTAGCACAACATCGTGTTTACGACTCAGATTAGTTGCAAAATATGCAACTAAACCGTCTATGATCCTAATATCTGCTCTACTTACCTACTTTTAAAAAGATGGTAAGTAAATCATTAAAGCTACATTACGTAAATTTTGATTTGTTTGTGGAATCACTATTGCTGCGTGGTTTACAAATCTCTTGTTGCCTTTATATTATTTTTATAAATATAAATGCATATAATTATTTTAATAACATTACATATATTATTGTTATATATATAATGACTTATAGCGCGCGGTTGAGCAACGGAAATTAGATAACAGCTACCACACTCGCGATTCCAATGAACTGATAGGTATTAATTATAAATTACAACATTAAAAATTTGTGTTGAACCACGCAATACGTTAATAAAAGATTTTTATTACATGGCTTCATATCTACGTGAAGTCGTGATATTCGAGAGGTGTTTACCGAGAATTAACCAAAGATGTGAGAAATAATTGGCCGTCATGTTTGTGCGGCACTTAATAACACCCTGTCAATGTCGACAGAGGACACCGGCGATCTAATCAATGCGTACAAATTCGTGAGGTGCGACATTGCATCACGCACACACAGCACATCCCAGCCACAGTGGGTACTAGGTGTGGTGGTGTGCTGTGCGGCTCCGTCACGACCGGCGCCGGCGCCGACGCGTGTACGAGGCGGTAAGTAGGTACTCGCACAAATGCCACACGTTCATGGAGGAAAGGTCGCGACATTAGAACGATGGGCCTTATTAAAGTTTACTTCATTCCATTATAAATTCGTTTTGGTCACAATACACGGCCTTCGACATTCAGCATTAGGTATTTAGATAAGTTCAAGCGAAATGCTTCGACCGCACCGTCCTCGTTGCGAGAATATTTACTTAACGTCAAGTAGGTAAATAATAGCGAGGAGGCGAAACTATATTCATTTTCTGCGTAATGAGGATTTAATTACCTATCTATGAAAATAATTATGAAACTCAGACTCAGATATTCGGGCTGAGTGATTTCTTTTGATCGAGAATATTCACAATACTGAATAGGTACTCCTGGTCTACCCTACCTAGGTAGTAGAAGGTAGATAGTCTGTAACACAAATTCTAAAAAAAGTTTTAAATGTTTCCAGAAATCTCTTCTTAGGCACTGATTCCGTAGATAATGCCAATCACTCAATTCTCGTTCAATTCCATACAATATTGAATTGGTTTTGTTCGGTTGTTATTAGCGCTTGGCACATCATCTAAGGGTCCACAATTTTTGTTCTGAATCCCTGAGAGGTCAGAGGTCATATACCTGGAGTGCAGGGTTAATATAAAGCCACCACAATTGACGAAGGTCATTGACGTTAAAAACCTTCAGTAAGTGACAATGAAGCCCGGAAATCCGCATAATAGATAAGCAATATCATTGTGATAACGAGTATTGTTGTAATCGGGCGACACTGGCTATGAGATGCAGTGAGCGCAGGCAGCCGGCCGCGACACGCTCTGAAGCGTTTATTTAATAATTATTATGTTGTTAATTCTAATTAGTATTAGTATTTTGTTTGAGGAGGTCGTGGGTTCGTTTCTTGCGAGAGGTTAGAGAACTTCACGACACGTTCGTGTCCTTCCGAACTGAATGTTTTTTTGGATACATTTACAGTACTTACCTACATATACATAGTCGTACGTACTTATAATATAAGAGTTCCTATGTACCTACCTACTTATGCCGTTTTTATTTTGAATCTAAATCTAAAGAAGGCCGTCTTAAAGTGTTTTGTTTGTTTAACTGTCAAGGAAAATGAGCTGCGCTTGAGGAAAATATACAGATACTAAAGAATAGGAAAAATGTTTTTTCCACTTTAGTGAAGTTTTGATATGTTGTACCTAAGTACTTAGGTAAGTAATATGTCGATTTGCGATTCTTGCGGCGTTACAGCAATGATCATCTTCACGGTCAGTACCTTTAGGTTCAAATTTGACGCGTAAAGTAGTACCTACTAGCACATAGGTTACCTAATACACGTTGAGTTTTAATTACTCACCTATTACCCGTGTAGTGTTGAGTTCTCATCGGATTAGTGTCATTGTCTCGAGCTAGCTGCAGCTGATAAGAGGACTTGTGATAGCGAGCTGCCATTCATTGTGAAGCACGTAAACTTACGTAATACCCAGTCGTAAGGATTTACGACGGAGGCTAATTATCGCGCAGTTAAGCTGCAAATTACTGAGGTCGAAGGTCATTCATAAAATTAACCAATGAAAAGGTACGATGTTTATGACATAATGTTTGTTTTTATGCTTAACAATTTGCCGGTACCTACCTACTTACTACTCCTAAGTGTGCGCATCAACTTCTCGTGCAAACCATCGCTAATTCTAAATATTATTTAGAAAGCAAAAGATTGAAAGAAAAAAAGAATTGGTAGGTTTACTTAATACTTTAAACATTGAATAGAGTTTTTATCCATTTACCATCTATATAATCGATGTTATCCAAAAATACATCCATACATCGAATGTAAGTAAGTACCTATGTAAGGCTTTTCAAAACATCGAATCAATTCGATGTATCGCATTATAAAGATCGAGTGGTTTATGTAGGTATATCGAATATCCTCGAGGCCTCGGTTGTCGGTCATGTGCTGGAGGAGGCCACCTCCTCCCCCTCTTCCCCCTAAAGCCGCATCAGCAGGCAGGTCACGCGCCGCCCGTGACCTTGCCCTCGCAACTGCCCTCCTCCTAGCGCGTCCTACAAAATCAATTCCTATAGTTACCTTGTTTGTTCCTATACTTAGTAGGTACCTATTACCTAAAGTGATGGTTCTTAAATACATTTTAATCCCAAATTTAAAAACATCTATTACCGGAGTAATTGGGACGATTAGAGCTATTGATAGTCACCCAGAACTACTTAACCTGTGGGCAACGGTCTTCCTATTGGGATCAAAATACTTCTTGGATCAAAAAGATTATTTATAATCGTCGATATCGTCGTCGGCTGAAAGTATAATTCAATAAAAAACCACAAGTTGTTGTAAAAACTTCTAAATATAGTATAATAGTTTTTTTTCTTTATTTGATCACAGTGCTATTATCTAGGATGATAATAGATAACTCGTTCTCACCGTGCGTGCGTGTGCGCATGACGGTGCGCTCGGCTCCGGGTAACGGTATGCACTCGCCACCGCGCGGCCGGCGCGGGCGCAGCTGGATCTAGAGCACGCTGCCACTGCGGAGATACTTGACTACTCAGCTGTAACACTTCCATAAACTGACATACATCATTTACATAAAATACTTGGGTATTTTAGATTACGTGTGCCGGTAGTGACGCTAGTAAGTACTCCAATGCCTATACAAATGCGGAACAAGTTAAATAAAATAAAATATGATCTAATCGGGCGTTCGGAAAGGAAATCATTTGTTTTCATAATAATTTATGATACGTTCGCGGTTATTACACATTGAAATTAAACAACTGTAACGGATTGCACTCATGTAAGATTTTATTTTATTATTATTAGCTCAGATTTCTTTAATGTATTCAATCGGGGTGC
Source organism: Polylopha cassiicola (assembly GCA_038024825.1). NCBI lineage: Eukaryota > Metazoa > Arthropoda > Insecta > Lepidoptera > Tortricidae > Polylopha > Polylopha cassiicola. Next base: position 9,756,098 of record CP149062.1, read on the forward strand.
TCCGACACGTCCCGTCATCTCGCTTGCATTCGGGAGATCCTGATGATCTGCAAATAATCGATGGATAAGTGTCAGAATCACTGACTAACCATGCGACACTACCTCAGTGTTGAGACGAAACATTATTCATTAAACTGAACAAAGAACTAAAATAAGTATACAATGAAGATCGCAAAAACCGATTAGGTACAAAAAGTTGTTCCGCAATCTACTAAGATTCTCTACAAAAACAAGTTGATGGAGTCGTGATGAGGTCCGAAGGTCGTTGACGTCAGCAGGGCGCTGATGCCTGGTGACGTCATGACTCATCCTCGACGAGACACGCGCGTGACGTCACCTCACGACTCCTGAGCTATTTCCGTTTAAAATCTAAGAGTCATTGAGCAATTTGGACGAGGTATGCAGACAATTAAGTGCGCTACTTAATAAGCTGAAGGTTAATTGCAAAGCGTAACTTCATACACTACATAATAATATACCTATAGGTAAGACGTTCAGGATTCGGGTATAAATGGTTTCCATGTCGTCATGTGCCCGGGATTCGCAACCTCCGGATTCGTAGCGAAGGATCTGACCACTGGACTAGGTAACCGACAGGCAGTGGTGCAGCAAAACGTTTTCCTTAAATATACACGTCATCTTTACTAGAAAAAGACAATCAGCTGCAAAATGTCAACAAAAACACTGAACAAGGACTGTGGTCTGTTAAATTGTTTCTCGTTAATTATATTTATGGGATTTGACTAATAATAGTTTATATTTATGTGAATATACTAGCTTCTGCCCGCGACTTCGTCCGCGTGGAACTCGTCCTTTTTTGCAGCCGGTTAAAAAGTAGCCTATGTCCTTTCTGAAGCTCCAGACTTTCTTTGTACCAAATTTCATTTAAATCGGTCCAGTAGTTTTAGCGTGAAAGCGTAACAGACAGACAGACAGACAGACAGACAGACAGACAGAGTTACTTTCGCATTTATAATATATAGAGCATATATAGAGCATATAGAGCATAGAGCAAAAGTCCCAACCAAAACGACTAAAAATCACTATCTCAATTTAGTTATCTGCCTACTGCCTACCCCCTAAGAACGATGGCGTGATTATTTATAGCCTATGTCCATTTCTAGGTTATCATCTATTACCATACCAAATTTCATCAAAATCCGTTCAGCCGTTTAGGCGTGAAAGAGCAACAGACAGACAGACAGACAGACAGACAGACAGACAGACAGACAGACAGACAGAGTTACTAACGCATTTATAATATTATATAGTAGGGAGTAGGGATTCTCATTACTGTATTAATTAAACGTATTTACTTCCTCGATTAATTTTATCGCCAATATTCTGAATCACGAAAGCGAAACGTAATCAATATCTGCTATTACAATACGATACGAGGAGCTTCTACATAATGATCATGCCTGCTCGTAATTATGTTCTCGAAAACCGATGTTATGATTTCGATGAATTATACAATTAAGTAAGTATTCGTGTAGGCAGAAATATTGATCTAGTTAGATTGCTAGCCGTCTCAATTCTTAAAAACTTTTTTCTGAACGGTTTCGATTTTGCCTAGGTCGCTGGGTCTAATTGTAACACCACAAGTTAAGGTAGATATTATACATAATTCAAAACAACTGTTTTAAAAACGTAGGTATAGTAACATGTAGTCCCTGAAACTAAGTGAAGCAGCTGTCCACTCTAGTTTAATATCAAACGGGACTCGTAACCGGCTCAGCGCGACTGCCTTTATAGTTTTTATACTTCCGCGGCGAGCGCAGACCAGTTTTCATTTGAGAATTAAAATAACCAATGATTTCTGTAGTGTTCGAGAATAAGCAAATAACTCGTGTACTGCACGCCTTGTCGCTTTTGATACGACACAGCCTACACACAGCCTTACTGACCTTTTAAATTGTCTTTCAAGGTTGGTCATTAATATACCTAATAAGTACATTTGTTCGTTACACCCTAATAAAGCATACCAATTAGTACTTCCCCCTATCACTTCGTGCTTTATCTTTATTTCTGCATGTGTGTCTTCTTTAGTAAGTTTTTCTGTTACATCAAACCAAATTAGCACTGGACCGGCGCGCGGCGTGACGGATAAGTCAATCGATCCTCCAGATATTTCTACAGACCTGTCTCTGCCAAGCAGTGGGACAGTCATAGGCCAAAATAATGCGCATTGCGCACGCGCAAGTAGACGCAGTGTTGGGAAATATCATCATGCCTACTTCGCTTTTGTGATTTTTTTTAGAAATCGTTCACCACCAAAGGTCACAAGTTCTTAAATAATAACCTCATGAGAACTTATTATTATCTAACTGCAGATAACGTGTGATAAAAAGTGATGACGCGAGCGGCGCGCGCGCATTGTGCGCGCACTGTCGCCGTGACGCGACATTCACACCGGTCGCGGCGCACCACGAACATACATACATACATATCATTTCAGTCATTATGTATGTTATCATCATGGTTTTCACCAGTCGCTTCTTCAATTAGCAATTAGTTCATTAATTAATTGTTTATTATTTTTTACAAGGCTTCATAATTATTACCGATGTGCAATATTTTTAATAACAGAAACAAAGATTTGTGGAAAGTTACAATATGACCTCAGATTTATGATCTGAGGTGATTGCACCTTCGTTTTTGTTTTATTTTACAGTAGGTGGGTAATGTCATCTATGATTTGATTAGAAATATATTATACTTACTAATGAATATTAATGTTGGTAGGTGCACCCATCTTTGGATATATGAATAAACCGTGATTGTGAATAAATCGCCTATTTAATAGAATAATGACACAAGTCGAAATGTGTCATCACATGTATTATTCAAGTTTTAAGTGACAGCCTAGAAATCTAAACGGAGCTGCGGAGTAGCAAAATATTTCGGTTCGTGTGAAATGCAGTAAGTATAACTTGCAAGAGCGGAGCGAGTGTCAATCATACCAACGACAGCTGTGTGCGTTCAATAGCAGTGCGGTAAGGACATAATATTCGGTGCATTAGTGTTAGTGGGCAATTAATATTCGTGATATAATTCCGGTCGGGGACTGCGCGCGCGCAGAGCGGGGGACTGTGACCCGGTGACGTCACAGCTCTCAGTGAATGTATCTTACTCGCATCTCCACACCAGACAGAGACAAACGGCGAAGATTCTAGACTCAAACTTCAGAAGTTCACGTGTTACATACAGTCACGCTTTTGTTCATTAAACCATTTTCTTCTTTGGTTTTATTATATTCATTTTGATGGTACTGCCGATATTGCAGGGGTATTACTATAAATCTCTTCCTTCCTCAGTCCCTCCTGAAAATCAGCGTCACAGCATGCTAATAACGTATTTCAGTAAACTCCTTCCTCAAGTACCTACGTGTATACATTTAAGGCTTAATAACATGTTATGAGTGGATTATGAGATACCTAAATATAGGCATAAATTCTCCTAGAACTGCGCCCAAATCCTTGTATTATAAGGAAAATAAAAATAGTGTCGAATACTGAATTTGTACTTGAACTGTGGTCATGTTGTTCAACACCAGAGGCGGCGCTAGGCGTGGGCGACGTGGGCCATCGCCTACGGCCTCGCGGTCCGGGGGCCTCGCGCCTCAGATACGCGTTACTCGGACGCAACGTGAAAATTATTCGTTAATCGTTATAAAACGATAAATATATTTATGTACTGAAATATTTTTTTAGGCTAGCCACATTTTTTTACTTTGTGTTGCTATCGCGGGAAACGAACGGGGAAGCCCCTCCGAAATAAAATGGTTTTATTTACTCTAGCAATGTTTACTGACATTGCGTTGCTATTCACAGGCAACCCCCTAGTGGTTAAACTCGAACTCGGAGATTTCGTTTTCTGTTTGAAGTTTGTCTATGTAAGGAAGATACTTCAAAAACTTCAGCCGCTTCTCAAAAAATAAAGTATCGCACGGTATATTAAATTACAATTATTAATCGTTATAAAGTTATAAAACGATAAATAATTAAATTGATAAATTATATTGATACACCGAAATGTTTTTTTAAGCTAGCCAAATTTGTTGGTTTTGTGTTGCTATCGCGGAAAAAGAACGGGGAAGCCCCTCCAAAAACAAAATATTTAGTCTAGCATTGTTTGTTGGCAGTGCGCAGTGTTGCCAATTTAGCGACTTTGTCGCTAGAACTGACGACTTTTGCTTAAGGCTTAGCGACCAAAAAAAAGTTTTGACGACAAAAATAGTTTAGCGACTTATCTGGCGACTTTTGGAGTACAAATTAAAACAGTTCTAGAGCCAAAAATAGATACATTTTTTGTCAAATCGACACGCAACGCCATAGCGATAGCGCACCAAATTCAAACTTTATTTCATTAAAGTTCCATTTGTATAATTATACTCTAGCTTTAACTATGAAGCAGACATAGCATCTAAACTTAATTACAGCGCAATAATTAAGGAGTTTAGTAAGGCTAAAAGCAGAAAATTTTTGTTTCTTTAACGTTATTTTAAGAAAATGTCTGTCTTTATTATAATAAAGTAGTAAAAACCTATTTTTCAAATGTTTTTTTTATTTATGGCATTGGCTCTTACGCTACCAGAGGGCCTCGCTGAATGTACCTTGCCCACATAAAATTTTGTTCTTGCCCCGCCACTGTTCAACACAAGACACTGTCTCGGGCGGCGTGGTTGGGACCCGGCTGTCCTTCATCTCCGGGGCTGCAGCCCGCGCTCCACACTCGGCTCGGTCCAGACAGCGCCGCGTCGGAGTTGCTGTTGTCTGCTGTTACTGTAACCGAGTGTACATGTTGCGCGACCGCCCCCCTGCGCCTGCGCCGCGCCGCGAGACAACTGTCCCTTTCTAATGCATGACCTCCATCGGAACACAATCAATCTTGACATGGCTTATTAGAAAGGCCTGAAAATGTATCGCAAGATAAAGTCGGTTACAATAATTTCTGATGCCTTCACGGTTATTACACATCGGAATGAAACGACTGTAACGGATTTAACTAGCGTATTACTTTATTATATTTGCTGACGCTTCTAAAACTTTACAGTTTTCATATCAGGTTGAGCTGACGATAGTTTAACACTAAAGTATAGGAATATAGGAACATAGAATATAGTTGTTTCATTCCTATATAGGAACTATAAAATATAATAAAATAGGCGGTTAATTGTTTCATTCCAAAGTGAATACTGTTTATAACGCTAAGGCTTATAATAATACAGAGAATGACTTCAGTGGATTATCATTTCTGTGTATACACATAATATGTTCGGTTGAGGGTAGGCTGCATTACGAAACTAATAAATTGAAGTATGGAGGGTGAGGAAGATAGAGACATGTTTGACTTTGATTGGTCTACATTTTATCCTTAGTGTTGTAAGACGGAGGTGAAATTGTTTAGGTAAAACAACACAAACAACATGGTGCAAAAAAGTGAATATATAGGTATTGTGTATTACTTACTCGGATTGCAGTTTTGCTCTTTTTTTGCTGTTATTGCTTTGGTAGGTACTTACTTTATTTTGTGGATGTGGTGAATCCTAGTTAGCACTTAGCAACATAACAAACATCGATGTCCCAATTCCACGGAGTTAATAACCTCATCGACCAACTCGCGCGTCGGCGTCGCTCGCGGGATCAGATAACAGGTGAAAATAACACGCAAATTACCAAAACACCGCAAACATTCTGCAACGTCGTCAAATTACGCGACGGCCTAATTATATGCACTTTGACCAGTCAGCATAACAAATACTTTTTTAATGAAAAATACTTAGGTAAGTACAAGTATTTTTCATGAGAGTGACTTTAAAATATCACGATGAGTCGGACGAGGAAAACGAATATAGTTTGTTTTAATATGTATAGGTACTTATTATACTTATAGGTATCTACGCCGGTTAAATCCGTTACAGTTAGTATTTTTATACATTGCATACAACTACTTAATGAATGTGTAGGTATCTTGTGGCGTTTCTTCTTTGTAGGATGTTGGTTTTTCTAAAACTTACTCGATCTACAGACATAATATAGTTAAAAGCCGGCATCGGATCGGCTGCACTTCGCCTCAGCACTTTTCATTGATAGCTACGTCCATACAGTATCTAAACACACTCCAGGCAGCTCCAGACACCATCGTACGGGATCGTCCTGAGTTCATGAAGCAAGACGATGCTGACCCGTCGCGAGTTGATATAGGTATATGTGCTACAATTTCAGCAACCAAAATAGGTGTTTTAAAAACATTGATGCAATAACAAGACGAGATCAAAAGCAAGTCAGAGGAAGTGAGCGCCATCGTTGCGAACAAAACAAAACGTACCCAATAATTCATCAGATAACGAAACAATCGCACGGCTCGTTACCCAACCGCCGCGGCTGGTCGATGTTTGAAGAATACATAACGGTTATGTAAACACGATCCGTGTCCGGCGACACACGGCAATTACAGCCGCTTGTGTCGCGGCGCGAGTTGCGACACTTGCCGGTTCAAAGGTGCTGTCATCGTGTGTCATATTCGACACGTTTCTATTCATTATTTGGCATTTATAATAGGTAGGGTCTTGGTGTTTTGGCAGATAAAGAAAGAACGGCATTTAAATTTCGACCCTCATTACACAAAAATACTCGCTTATTGAGCTTTCATGATTAGTAAATACTTAAAAGTAGCAATTTATAATTATAACTTAAGAAAAGTTTATGAAAACTTACGATCTAAGTAAATTGGCAACTGGTAAGTTGGTAACATACGAGTATATCGTACATCCGGTTGGTTGCATTATACTCCGCAAAAAGATCCTGGAACTCATCGAAGTATATTGTACATTTTTGTCGTGTTTTTTTAGCTAAATATTCTCTATATAATAATATTTATCAAGTACGAGAGCTGTCAATTAAGTGGAGCCTTCACATGCATCCGCGTGTTGGACTCGCGCACGATACACTTAACTTATTGCCCAATTATATTAATAGACGCGTCGGCACCATAACATTATTCAAGCCGGAGCTGCTTACAATCTCATTGCAAAACTCAAAAACTGCATAAGAGGCAAATTATAATATTTGTAGGATATTTTTTGCAACACTGGCTTATAATATTAATTTTGATTGATGTAGTGTCATTGGCTTTAGTAAATTATTATGATTTTAATTGGGTAAATCCTGATCAATTACTTTTTTAATTTCATTGTAGGTTTACCTAATTGCTTGTGTTTATTGGAAATGAACAACTGTACAGTTCTTGAATTAGTAGATGTATGATCGAGTATTGTAGGTATAATTACTTTGTTAATTTTATTGTACCTTGTGTTAACAAACGTTAGCAGGCGTGTGTAATCATTTCAGTAGTCGCATGCGCCGACAATTAGCAGCGCTCTGACATAATGAGCAGTTACGATAAGTAAGGAGCGACTCGCGACCCTGCCTCGAGTGTTCAAGCGACGCTGACGTGACAACGTGACGGAATTAAATTGATAACAGAAAAATTTAACCAGAAAACCTGGTTAAATAATATACAGTATCCGGCAAGTTATTTGCTACTTTTGCGAATAGGAGAACATCCAATAAATCCATTACGACTTGGCGGGGGCACTTCTGTGCCCCTCGATTTCCAATACTTATCGATAATTAGGTGGATAATTTGTTCAATTAGTATTACATAAGGTTATTAGGAGCTTAATGTGATGTCATTAACTCCTAGATAAGTGTCATTGGTATAGTATAGTATATAATACACCAGCATGAAACCGAGATCAAACGCGTGGAATTCAGTTATTATGCAAATTGTAGTAAAAAGCAATATTCTTTTAAGAGCTCGCCTATCTTTACATTCAAATTTATCAAATCAGTCGCCTAAACAAATTGACTTTTGCTTATTACTCGTACCTACCTATATTTAATTCTGACTATAGGCTACTTAATAATAACTACTTATCTAAGTCTAAATTACAATTGATTCCAATCAAGCTAGGCAATAAGGAGACTTTAGTTTAATGGAAACTGCGAGGAATGGGCAAGTGGTATAACGTATACTTTACACTAATATTTAGTGCACAGTGTGGTGTGAGTGCATGTGATGCGGTGAGACGCGCCGGCCTTGCAGCGGCCTTGCACCGTCTGCACTTGGACACTGCACTCACAAGGCCTGCAGTAGATACTACATATATAGCTACCTGCACTGAAGCCTGCTCTACACGATCCTGCCAGCAGATGCAAGCCTTACAGTTTCACGTTTGTTTTTATCCTTTATTGATCTTCAGACGAGGACGCGGTGATCTGCTAGCTTGAACTATTTATGTGCACTAAAACAAAATACATAGAAGGAAATAATTATAAAAATCATCAATATGGCCATCATAAAATAATGGAATAGTCGTAAGATAAGTGGAATTGGTTATGGTGGTGTTCACAAAAATTTAATCAAAATGAATCCAATACTTTGTGTGATTCTTAAAACAATTACCTACCAAATACCATGTTTATTAAGTTACTTTGTAATATTATGTAATCTAAACAAAATTATATGGAATTACCTAATAAATCAAAACGTCACGTCAAGTCAATTCCTTCCAATTTTGCATTAAGTGGTTTCGTTTGGTTGTAATTGTCAATTACTACTTGTCAAGAGACCCATCGTAACTTAACGCATTTTTCTAACATTAAGCATGTAAACCAGCCTTATCGTTCGCAACAAAAATAAATAAAAAGCGTAACTCAGACTTTAAAGAAATTGTTGCGAGAACACATAAAGGAAACGAGATCTCAAAGACAGGTCAGCCTTGAGGGCCGGAGAGGCCGTTGCCGCCGCGTCGAGTGCGGGAGGCAGGCACTCCTGCCGCAGCGAATAAAACAAATTGACATAGACTATTTACATTAGCGAGTGTAAGACGAGTTTTATGACTAATGAAACATACTATTAACGTACTCACAAGATAATGATAATTATAGTAAATAGCAAACAAAGCATCACGAGGCACGCTGTGCTCCGTGCGAGAGGAATGCATTATGTAGCTAAGTATTGCAGTCTTATGAGTCGTAAAGAGTCTGCTGCTTGCTATTTGTAATGATATAAATGAGTTTCACAATCGATACCAGATGAATGATGCTGTGCTCGGCGGGAGAGCGCGCGTCTCTCCTTGTTGCAATGACGATCATTTGTGATCTTTGAAATTAGAAGCAAGACGTTACATAAAAAAAAACGTCGACTTAGTTCCAGATAATCAGATTAAATTATAAAAATTGACGACGAGACAAACAAGTTTAATGAATCGACGATTATTTTGAACGGAATTTGAACATGTTTTCCTGTACTTGGCATGATTGCTAGAATTTTATAAACCGATGTTTAAAAAAAACAGTTATTGCTTACTTGGACATTCACATTGTGAGCTTTTACGTGACGGCGCGGTGGTAAGATTCCACTGTAATTAGTTAAATCTCATTTCAAGAAAATTCATTTTTTCCATCTGGTCTTATTCCTAATGTTATCTCCACACATATATGAAGTACTAACAGTTTACATCATATTACATAATCAAGATAAAGAATTAGCATGATAATGACAAATACCTGGCACTCAAGTAGGCGTGTGTTTGTAGAAATTGGTCGTTTACTTTCAATACTATACGCATCATCATCATGGTCATCAGCCGGTGATTAGCGTCACGACTCGCGCCGAACTGAAGTATTACATAATTAAGTATCATCGAATTCCTCGGTTATTTTAATTGGTGATACACGCCGGTGTCGCCCAATTACCGATTATTGTAATCGCAAGCAACGCAACCATCTCCAGCAAGCTCCATACACGACGCCACTCGGCAACCACAAGACATAAGGTTTGTTGGGACTTCGGATGATTTTGGGCTGGTGAGCGATCATACTAAAATCCTTAATATACATAAAGTATAGGTAATGGTAACATAATATTAGATACAGTGTAAAATGTCTCCACATACCGACATATAAAAATATGTATATAAAAAAATATGTCTACAAACAATAAACATGGAGAAATTCACAATTTCATAAATTGTGAAATAATCAATAAGATACTTGCATAGATACAGTATAACCATTTCTTGTGATTAAATTTTCTTATCTTATGAAAGGGTTTTTCACTAACGCCTTTATTTTTAAATCTAAGCCGGTATCAGAATAAATACATAATAAAATTATAGTACCTAAGTGAGTCTCGAGAGTAAGTATAAGCTATGTAGGTAGGAGCAGGTAGGTAGCCGACTACCGCATGGGATAGGGAGCGCCTCATACTCGGAGCAAGCGTGTCTGGTAAGCTCTCACTAAATAATGTAGTTACTGCCATGGTCGGAGATAGTGAGACATGGCAAGCCGTAATAAACTTCTGCGAAGTTGTAATGCAGAAGAAGGAAGAGGCAGAACGGGAACGCGAGGCCTCAGCTGCGGATGACATTCGCCGCAGAAGAACAGGGCGACGGCGACGAGCTTTCGCCGGCCTTCAACCTCCCTGACCGTAGCCATGAGCGCCAGATTTGGGGAAGTCTGGTGCTCTCACACGTGGCATGAGTAGGCGTAGCGTGTTCTCCCGCACGTCACTTAAAGAGGGCTTAATCGTAGAGTTGGGGCCAGAAAATGGCCAACGCCGCCAGGATGTGGACGACTGCGCAAGCGCTCCCATGTCCTTGGCCTATAGCGTCGAAGAGGCACACAGTGGGGTTTTAGCCAGTAAGAGTCTGGCATAACCTTTTGCCTTCCCCAGGGCAAAAGGTAAGGTAAAAGGCTCCTATTTCGTGATAGTACGTAATTTCGTTAGTTTTTTTTCTGGCGCAAAAAATAAGCAACTAAATTATTATTTATTTTAATTAAATATGAATAAAAAATCTCTATCTATTAATCTATTTAAGAAACCAAGTAGCTATTTTATAGTGTCAAAACTGAAATTAATACGACTCTCCAAACTATCAGTCGGCCATAAACAGCTGAGCGGTGTGTGCGTACTCCTTGTAGACGTAAGGTTTACTCTCCGACTTCGTAAGCTTATGGAACGGCAAAGGTAAGTCCATTTGAATCAAACTTTTAACAGTGCTTGTATGGGTTTCTACAGAATTAATTGGGCACAAGAAATGATCATACGTAAGTATAGAAATCCCTTAAAACTGCAATAATTCGACTCACGAAGTAGCGGACAAGTTATTTTTCATGTGTCCCTTGTTTCGTGATACTACCGAATTAAGGATTTTGTTGAAACATTTAGGTTGCTTGCATATTATTATAAAAAACTAAAGTTATTTAAATGTGTATTGAAAAATATATAACTTGATTAATTAAGTTTCGTTTGAGCTAATTTCGGTATATGTTTTGTTCACTACAATTCTCATTAAACAAGTTTGAATGTGACCCAAGTTTATATTTTTAAGGTGAATATGCATATGTACTGTTCGCACAGTTTTATTTATAATTCAGTTAATTTTAGTAATTTTTATGTATAATTATGACGTAAAGAATATTCAATGATTAATTATTATACTTTAAACTTCATTTACAAAATTAAGCGCGGTTATTCAAAATAAAACACTGACACGAACTAAGGGACTCGTCTTTGACACTTTTTCCTAACTTCGTGATAGATAATGGTAAGGTAAAACACCCAATTATCAACACTTTAAGATTTTTTTTTGGGCATTTTTAAAATATCTGGTAGGTATCTTTGTGATATTATATGATACCTACCTACTTTAATGCACCAGGTAAAATTTTAGGGTTCATTCTATATTATTTTATAGCAAAAACAAGTGTGATCCTAATAGATAGGCTGTTTTGAGAATATACTGAAACATTGGTTCTTTTTATTTTCAGGGACAAGCGACAAAATGCCGTACAAAAAGTACAGTGCAGAAAATCTAGAACACTAACTAGGCATGACGGAATGACGGCTTACAGAGCTTCAAAATTGTATAATGTGCCTTATCAAATAATTTTAATTATTACATTACGCACTTATAATTAAGTTTTAATTACCTAAGCATCAATAAAAACTGTAAGATTGATCTCACTCTCAAGTAAATCTTTTTTATTTTTTAAATAATGTTGTCCTTACAAATACAGTAGAAACTCGATTTTCCGGCCCTCAGTTATACGGATTCGCGATTATCCGGACTACCGGACTAACCCCGACCAATATATTAAATAACTACAAGTCATTTAATATATATACATTTGTTATTTTTAATTAACACATATCATTATGTACAACATATGCATAAAACCCCTATTTTTCATACATTCGATTAACCGGATTTTCGATTATCCGGATGCCTAACGACAACAATTAGTCCGGTTAATCGAGTTTCTACTGTAATTAGTAAATACATTAAGTAATTGTTTTTTTTTTACGAAATTTACATAACTTACCCTGGAAAACTTTATCCCGAACCAAGAGCCACGAATTCACGAACTTAGGAGCAGAGCTAAATTTTATCACGAAATAGGAGCCAAATAAGAGGTCCTAAAATAAATTCATTTAAAAAAAAGTTCGAACTGAAATGATATAGTTCATGCATTAAATTACTGTCAAAATACCAATATCCACCACTGAAAAGCTTACAAAGTATTATCATGTTCAGAAAAATTAAGAAAAAATCAAAAACTCTTGAGAGCCTTAACATGCCGAAATAGGGGTCATTTACCTTATCCATGAGGATTTCCCCACTTAAAAAAAAAAAAAGGTAGGTAGCCGACGCCGGCGGCGGTCGTGTTCTGTTCTGCCAAGACGGTGTGTATTGCGAACAGTTAGTGTTTAGCGCCTGGCTCCTCCGGCGACCGCTGTAAGTGCTAATTTGTTCCCCACGAGCCTTCAACTGGTTGTTAGCTTCATTTTGTTTAAACCTACGTTGTCGTGTGAACTCAAAACACTGTAACTCCAGATACCTACAGTATTTTGATTTGGCACCGTTCTATGGACTCCTCGTCCACCAATTCTATACTTAGAGAAATTTACTTAAACTTCATTACACACAGGTACTTACCTACTAAAAAAAGTAAAATATTTTATAACCTCTAGTAGTAGTAGTCATTATGTCTAAGTGTATGTTTCTAGTAATGTTGATAATGTTATTATAATATGAATCTATAATTATATTATGTGCGGCGTGTGTCGGCGCCCGCGCCGCTGGCGCTGGGTGCGCGCGCGCAGTATCTAGGCTAACACTAGCAGCGCGACCTTAGCGACTGACACAATATGCTCGGCGTCATGTTTCAAGATGATCACACTCGTAAAATTATTTATTTATTTATTTTATACTAACTTTTTCCAGTGACTTTGTCTGAGCACTATTAATATTTTCGGTTGTTTATTTTTATCGTATTTCCCTTAAGGATTTAATTTTACGGACTCTAACAATTTGTAAAGGTGCCATTTATTTACGTTTTAAAATGGTTTAGCAGTTTAAGATCAGACCAGACAGACAGACTTACCTAATATGAAGTAGAGATAATTGTTATAATTCACAAACGGCTATAAATTGCGATGCCTATAGATTAAGAGGGTTCCCAGGTCCAGATGTAGGCTTTAATTAATTCAGAATTTCAGCGCAATACAACGCGAGTACCTACAGCGTTGACCTGCATTTCCTGCAGCGTTGCATCCCGAGACGACGCAACTCGTGCCAGTTGACAGTGCGCCAGAAGTGCAGCGTTGCACCGCTATTGCAGTTGCACTGACATGACACCAATACTCATCGTAAATAATGCAGCGCGCTGCAAAATATAAACAAAGCTGTTTATGAGACGGCCGCGGCGGTATTGTTTACACTCCTTGCAGTTTATTACCCTTAGAGTAACTATTTAGTAATTTATGACTTAGGTGGGAGTTTGTTTAACTGACTTATGACGACATTCATTACAGAAGTATTTTCAGGGGCTTTCAATGAATGTATGTATTAATGAGAATCGTTAAGGAATTAATGAAGAGCCGTGTATCGGTGTCGCAGCGAATGGTACGAAATTATCTCCACCTAAGTACCAAGCCTTATAGCCGGCGGGCATTATTATTTAATTAATAAAATATGATTTGGAACATAAACGAGACTTTTGTAGCAGATAAAGTATGCTGCATAAAATACTATCTTTGCGTGCTCTTATCACGCGACACAAAAATAAATGCCATCTATCGGTCCGCCGCGCCGTCCGCGCCACGCATCCACCGACACACGCCGAAACTAAATGCGCAATCCAATTTCCTATACTATATAATCAGTTAATAGTCAAAACTGAAGCAAAATATGTTCGCAATCCTAACGCCTTGCAATACCATACTAAGTTAAGAAACTGAAATTTTAGTTCGCTCAGCTTAGCCTAGAATTTTCACTACTGACTATTATTGACGACTTTATTCATTACATCATTCTGGTTATAATAAAAACAATTTAAACATGTATCAAAGTAGGTAATAACTAATAAAGTAATTTAAAACAGGTCAAGTATACAGGTTCTCTAATTAAGAACTGAATATAATAAGGCAGACACTTATGTATTACTGTCGATCTCTGGCGTCACGACGGCGGCGCCGCGTAGTGCGGACTTAATACAATCCATATTACTGACGCATTACCGATAATCACTTCATTTATGTCTAACTACGAGCTTTTTGTCCATTCGCTCATTTAGATTTAAGTAGGTTTTATTGTCAAAGTTAATTATTTTGTTTCTACATTTGACCTACAATAATATGTCACATGAAAACGTTAATATGATAATATGCAAATATAATGCAAAGGAATGAGTGTCACATTATAAGGAGTCGCGCTTTCTATGAATGTAAAAGGAGATAAGTAATCATAAGTAGGTAGATAAAAAAAAGTTGATGGCCTCCGCGATATTATAAATAGGTGTCAATTTAGAGACGGCAGCTGACAGTCACTAATGGAAACCAAGATGTTCTGACCGCAAGTTTATATTGGAATATTGAGAGACACGGCGTGAAGCAAGTATTGGAATATTAAATAAATACTTACAGCGGCCGACCGACCTTGATAGATCACTCAATTGACAAATATCGAGTGTGTCATGACTGTCACGACCAACCCGGCGCGGGCGCAAGGAGATCACAAGGATTTACTAATTAATAGCTTATTACTAATTAATTGTTTTTCAAAATTTGTAATTTAAATATAAGGTAGTTTGCATAACTGTATAAATCAAGAGCAGAGGGCGCTGCTGTAGCTCAAGCTGTTAAAAGAAACACTCTCCGCATATTTTTATTTATTTTATTATAAATTAGATACTTTTGGTGACATAAATAAATTAAAATTAACTTGACATAAATTATAATTGTGATACACTATTATCCGAGAAGAAATGGCACCGTCTAAAGTAAATATGTCGACAAATGCGGCGATGGCAAGGTTGGTGGACGTTATTTCAAACTTGGAAACAAAGGTTAGTGAAATGCAAGAGGAACTAAAGTACTGTCGTGAGACCATAAGGAGTCAAAATGACCAACTCACATGTCAGTTTGGGTACATCCTTAAAATCCACAAAATTTTGGCACATCAGAGTACTTTCACTAACTTTAACACCGCACAGCACATTTCACTGAACGAGTCTGGGCCTCAAGGCTTATTACTGTTTGGTGATAAGGAAGATCGTGCAGCGGTGATCTCCAACCCTCCTCCACGTTCACCAACCACCCCGTCGGCGCCGGTGACACCGCCAGCGCAGACGGCATCGTCTGCCGCAGTTCCGCCTGGAGTATCTGCCAGACCTCGTCGTGCTCGTCCGCGACGTGCTGCTGCAGGAGGCAGCGCAGCACGTAGTCCAGCACGTGACGCTGCAAATACTGCCGCGGCACCATCAGCATCCGGTCCACCATTGCCTAAGCCCAGATTGTCGTTGGGGCCATGTTCCAGTGTTCCTCTTGTGTCTGGTCTGCGTGCAGCTGGTCCCCGAGTTTGCAGTTCTACATATTTGTAACCTCAGCGAGGCCACAACAGCGGAAGAAGTCGTCAGCCACGTACAGACCCAGATGGGTATCCAGGCCCCGGTGTGTGAGCAGCTGGTTGTAACCCGGGGCAGATACACATCATTTCGTCTGGATGTGCCAGCTGACAAACAAAAGATCGCCCGAGATTGCAAGCTATGGCCCGACGGAGTCACGGTTCGTCCATTTAATTTTGTAAAATCAAAAAACTCCAGTGCAATACACAACACCGCAAAATTAAAATAGAACTGCGTTTCATCGTGGTTCACCAAAATGTGCGATCTATATCTGGCAAGACTGCACTTTTAGACTTATTAAATAATGCCGAAAACCCGGACGTGTTAGCGGTAAGCGCGACTTGTGTCGCAAAAGTGATATGGAACGGGTGAGATTATGTGGGTATCAGTTAGCAGGTAGTTATTCTCGCCGACGTCACGCCGCTCACGGTGGTGTCGCATTGTTTGTACGAGATGGCGTTCAGTACACGCAAAGAAACGACCTTCATGACTTCTCCGTCCCATACCACTGCGAGTTTACCGCTATCGAAATAAGTAGGCATAGGTTAATTATTATTGTTTTATATAGGACGGGAAATGGAAACTTCGACATGTATTTAAAAAACATTGAATTATTATTAGTTAAACTAACTGACGAAAATAAAAAGTTTCTCATCGTTGGTGACCAAAATGTGGATTATTTAGTTGATAATTGTATGAAGCGACATGTAAATGACATTTTAAATAGTTATGGCTGTAAAAATTTAGTAACATTTCCCACACGCACCACCGCAGACTCGACATCTAGCATGGATTGCGGTATAACAAATTATTGTCACGATGACGTCACTGTGTCTCCCGTTGATACGGCAATAAGCGATCATAATGCCCAGCGTTATGCATTATTAATAGAGGGAAATGTAAGCAAAAAGAGTAACTTCATTGAACGTCGGTCATATAATGATGACTCCTATTGTTTATTTTATTTATCTATTTATAATTATAATTTTGACTTTATTTATAATGATGACCTTGACATAAATTTCAAATTTTCTAAATTAATTAATATATTGAATTATTACATTGACATACATTTTCCAATTAAAAAATATATTTTAAGACATAAAAAACATTTGCCATGGGTAAACAGTGACTTGATGGATCTGATTTGTAAACACAGCGACCTTCATGTCATCAGACGCCAGTATCCCGACGAACCCTTTATATCGCAACGCATTGAACAATACTCGGATCTAATCAAATCAGCGACGTTGCGAGCTCGTCAAACCTGCATAGAAAGAAGGCTGACAGCGAGCAAAAATCCTGCGAAGGATATATGGGGTATCGTCAATGATGAGATCGGCGCGAAGTCAAGGTCACATGATGTTTATTTAACGGATCCAGCGAGTAATGTAAACATCCCACACCAGGACATACCTAATACATTCAATTCGCATTTTTTGGGTGTTGCTACAAAGTTTGCATTGCGGAGTGATGAATCGTTATGTATGCAGTATGTATATAAACATTTGTGCAACATTGATGTACCTCGGTTCGTATTGCCTAACGTCACCCGCGATGACCTGAGCAAAATATTGCAGTCAATGCTGGGGTCGGGAAAAACAGTGGATGTATATGATGTGTCGATTAACATATTACTATGTATTTGGCCAGTTGTCGCTGACGTATTGGTGGCTCTCGTAAACAACATGTTCGAGTGTGGTGTCTACCCTGACGTATTAAAAAATACCAGGGTGTGCCCCGTTTATAAAGGCAAGGGTGACAAGTGTGATGTCAATAACTACCGACCGATTTCAATTGTTCCCACTATTTCAAAAGTAGTGGAGGCCCTTCTATCGTCACACTTGATGCGTCATCTTGAAGAAAATGACTTACTGACTGACAGACAATACGCCTATAGGAAAAACAAGTCGACGACGATTGCAGCTCACCAAATATTTGATTGCATATTGACTGGCTTGGATGAAAAGCATAAAATGGCTGGTATTTTTTGCGATTTATCCAAAGCCTTCGATGTGATTTCACATGAATTATTATTAAATAAGTTAGACAAGTATGGTATTAAAAGTATTCCGTATGCACTGTTTGCGTCGTTCCTCAGGGGACGTAAACAGTCGGTTAAAATGACGATTGATGGTAAAATTACTACCTCAGAATCTGGATTTGTACAATTAGGAATCCCTCAAGGATCCGCATTAGGAAATACGCTTTTTTTGACTTTTATCAATGATTTGCCAACGTCCATTTCCATTGGCCTGTCTGTTTTGTTCGCTGATGACACTACCGTGGTGGTCAGCGCTCGTAATTATGAGGAGCTGACTCTCAGGATCCGTGGAGCCGGCGAACAACTACAGACATGGTTCTCTGCAAATGGACTAATATTGAATATGGCCAAATCAAATGTTATGATATTTAATGGCAGAAGCGTTACGTTACCTCCATGCGTCATGAACAGCCCGATGCCGCTGTGCAGTGAGAGCAGGTTCCTTGGCTTTATGCTAGACTCGAACCTAAACTGGAAGGGCCATGTCGACAAACTTTGTGATAGGTTGAGTAGTGCGGTGTTTGCGTTGCGTAAGCTTAAACCGTTAATCTCTGCCGATGCACTCAAACAAGTGTACTTTGCACATTTTCACTCCATCATGTCGTACGGAACGCTCCTCTGGGGAAACTCCACTGAAGCCGGTAGGGTGCTGGTGATCCAGAAACGAGCGTTGCGTACTCTTGTTGGGGCGAAATATAGACAGTCGTGCAGAGACGTGTTTGTTGCTCAACGCATTATGACGCACTATTCCCTATACTTGTTCGATATATTAATGTTCATAAGGAATAATATGGAACAATTTAAAGTAATAAGTAGAGAAAGTCGTTTCGCTGGACGTCTGAGAACGGTCCCCGTCGCATGGCCCTTGCAGAAAAGAATCCGCGTGTTCTTGGACCGAGTCTGTATAATCGCCTACCTGACGTGATAAAGAACGTGCCGTCTGACGAAGCATTTCGGCGCCAACTGAGGAACTTTTTATTGGAAAATCCATTCTATTCTGTTGACGAATTTGTTCAAAAATATAAATAAATTATTAAATTTCTGTTTAATAGTATTAAATTGTATTATATGAATTATTCCGTCTGACAAATTGTAATTGACGACTAATGAGAAAAATCCATAATAGTTAATATATTTGACATTATATGTATGACAAAATCTTATTGTAATGAAATTGTGATTTTGCTGTCAATTATTATTTAATCTTATTGTTCTTTGTTTTTGTTTTTGACGATCTCAATATGAGTACATGTAATTTGACATACTAATGTAATTATATTGTATAAATTTTGGGAAATAAATGAATCTAATCTAATCTAATCACTTTAGCGTTAGACTATTGTCAGCTCAGTCATGCTACGATTATGGAAACTGTAAAGAATCCGAAACGTCAGCTAATAAAATAAAATAAAAATACGCGAGTTAAATCCGTTAATAGTTGTTTCATTCCAATGTGTAATAACCGCGAAGGCATCATAAATTATTATAATAGCTTATTGTCAAACACTGCGTGATTACAATACACCTTCGCCGTCACACTCGGCACGCGCAATGCCACGAAAATGATGCGAATATTTAATCGCTAATTATAATATGACCTGCAGGCTGCACGCGACCTCGCGCAATTTGTTTGCGGTTCTTTTATTTGGAATCTTTTTTCTTATTCAACGCATTGAAATTATTTATATCACACCATATCTGTGTTCGCGAGCTGTCGGCGGCGTGACGCGATGGAGTAAACATTGACAGTCAAGCATAAGTAGTTAAGTGCTTATTTGCCATCCCATCAGAGTGGACGAGGTGTGACGAGCGTCCAGATCATACCGTTATTAACCAGACCAGATATTTAGCGGGTGTAGTGGCGCACTGACCTCGCGTGACGTGCTGAAGGCGCCGCGTGCTGAAGGCGCCGCGTGCTGAAGGCGCCGCGCGCTGAAGGCGCCGCGTGCTGAAGCTGAAGGCGCCGCGTGCTGAAGCTGAAGGCGCCGCGTGCTGAAGCTGAAGGCGCCGCGTGCTGAAGCTGAAGGCGCCGCGTGCTGAAGCTGAAGGCGCCGCGTGCTGAATTTCTCTTGCTGTGTTCCACTAGATCAACAGGACTGAATTCAGACGAGGATACTGCTACAGACTCCAGGAGGTCTATGACGAACATTGATACGACCCACGTCGCTCATATGAACATTTCTAATCGAAGTAGCGTTATGTAGATGTTCGTAATATACTTTTAGACCTATCATTTATTTATATAATTACAATGATGAAATATTTACTACTATCGTATAGTACAGGTATCCCCGGAGGTGTTTGTAGTGATGACGTCACGCATGTGATCGCTGCCCTGGAGCTGCGGTCGTTGCTCCAAGTTCATCTATTTATATATTTGCGTCGCGACGCCGCGATCTAAACAAATATAATCTGTTAATTTAGACGCCGCTACTTTAATTTTAGAACCGCACGCAGATAATTGCGAAAATGACTCGTCTAGTTATTAAAACAATATTTAAATGTTTATCGTTTCTAGAATTTCATCGAAATCTTAAGAAAAGTGCAGCAATATTGTTAACCAACATCTTATTCACAGTTAAAATGGAAAACCTTAGGGAGAGAAAATTGTGTTATCGCGCGCCCGCGCTTTAAAAGACATCAACGCGGCGCCCACGCCACGCCGCTGCTACGAAACTCTTTTTCCGCCAGGATTTTCTTTAGTTTCGTTCTTTTGTTTCCGAAATCCTCCCGAAGGGTTTCAGTCGTGCCATTTAACAATAATTGTATACGTGTCCCACTGCTGGGCGCGGCTCCTTGAACGGGCGACGCAATTTTGTATTGTGGAAATACTTATAATAACCTTCAGATGAAGTACATTGAATTGATTTGATAACAAACAATGTGTTACGAATTTTGTAGCATACCGAAACCGAACGAAATGTATGTGAATTCCATACAATTTTTCTAGGGGCCCAGCTGTGGTCGTTTTTAAATCAAGCGCGTTGCACAATCAAGGAGGGGCTTTCTAGAAATATATCGCACACCTAGATCGAAAGGGATCTAACTCAAAAACCGGAAGATTTGAGTCATGCACACCATCGGATTCCAGCAAAACCCACCTACACTAAAACTGATTTCAGCTAATATAACTCTGCTAGCTTTATTATAAAAAGTATAAATTTATACAGAAAACTCATGCATGCATATGGACATATTAATCAGTTTGTCGCCTCTCCTGAAAAAGTACCTTTTTTGAGTTAGCTCTCTTTAGATCTAGGTAGGTGTGTGATATAGAGAATCAGACCTCAACCAACGGTTTGGTGGATTATAAAAAAAAAGCCTTGCAGTTTTCAAATATTCTTCAACGGACAGATGACCGTTGTGCCTGGACAGCAATTTTTTATAGGTAACATTACTATATGTTTTATATTCTTTTATCTTCTGGTAATCATATCATTATTGTGCTAGCTGTGTCGCTGATTATCAGCCTGGCATGTTGCAATGGGGTATCGGTGTGCCGCGTCATGTCATCAAGGACAGAGTTGGAT
Source organism: Polylopha cassiicola (assembly GCA_038024825.1). NCBI lineage: Eukaryota > Metazoa > Arthropoda > Insecta > Lepidoptera > Tortricidae > Polylopha > Polylopha cassiicola. Next base: position 9,777,649 of record CP149062.1, read on the forward strand.
TAATCAGTCTGATAGCAGGCGGCGCGGCGTCGCACTGGTTTAGCCAGTTAGAACGAAATATGCATGTCCACGGATAACCGCACCGGCGAGTTGCATACAAGTAGGTAGTCTATACTCTATACTAATATTATAAAGAGGAAAGATTTGTATTTTTGTATTTTTGTATTTTTGTATGTTTGTAATGAATAGGCTCCGAAACTACTGGACCGATTTCAAAAATTCTTTCACCTTTGGAAAGCTACATTATCCCCGAGTAACATAGGCTATATAATATCACGTTAGGTCTTATAGTTGCGGAGCAGTAACCGAAAATGTTTCAAAAACGGGGGGAAAAAATCTTAAGTCCCCCCGTGCGAAGCCGGGACGGGCCGCTAGTACATAATAAATTAGGTATATTTAGGTATGCAGTATGCTAGCAGTTTCTTCAGTTGTAATGTTCTTATGTTGGTAACATTTTTCAACACGATGTTCTGAATTCATTTTCATACAATTGATATAGACCCATCAAATTTAAGTTGAAAATTTCATCTTAAAAGATTCTGGATACAATTCTCTTAAAGATATCCTGTATATATGTCGCAGTGATATGATGAAAACAGGGATTTGATCAACTCCCTCAGTGATATGATCAACTCCCGGTAGATGATAAAAATACCACGCGTTGTGTTATTTCCCTAGCGAAATTTAGTGATTTGATCAAATCTCCAAGTCATTTTAGGGAAATGAAAGAATCATAGAAATGGCTGCTAGATTTCTTCATTTCACTTAGTTATTTGATCAAATGCCTGAGCTGTTTTAGGGACATGATAAATCGAGTAATTAAGTCAACTCAGTTTTAACATTTCACTAAACACGTCTAGTGATTTGATCAACTCCCTAAACAGTTTTAGGGAAATAAAAGAATCACAGCAATAACTGGTGGAATTCTTCATTACCCTTAGTGATTTCATCAAATCTCTAAGCTAGTTTAGTGAAATGATAAAACAAGTCTTAGAAACAAGATAATATCCTTTAGGAAATAGGTATTTCTTTCTCGGCTAACAAAATAATAAATTAGAGCCCAATTTTTTGTGTCATTGTCTATTAGCCAAGCACGTGACATACCTTCGATATTCTGGTTAGATCGTTCAATTGACACTTGACTGGCTGGATGTCTAGGTCTGCCATTAACTATCTTGCACGGTGGTCACAATTTTTTTAGTTCTTTCCACACTATTTATTTTCTATAATATTCATAACCCCTATTATTTTGTGTCATAACTATTATTTGCCATAATTACGAAAAAAGCAAATCCAGACTGTTTCTTTGTGCACAGTGGGTATAATGTAGGGGACATCTTATTTATTGGCAATTGAAGGTCTCCTTTAGGTACGACGACGAGCGAAGCGAGGAGGAGTGTTAGGTAGAACTGTGCCCTTGCAGCGCGCGAGCCGAGCGAGCGAAGCGAGCGTGCCGCGGCAGCGGCCGGCGAAGCGTCAGAACTGATACTTTTAATAATAGTATATTTACGACATAACATAAACTAACCAGGTTTTGTCAACTAATAATAATAATCACTAAACTTTGACCGTGTTATGGCAAATAATTATTATGGTGATTGAATTCTATGGCATAGGTATAATTTAAGCACACTTAATAATAGGGAAAATGAGATGTATGGCACACGTATTGCTATGACACTTAAAAGTTATGGCAAATGAAAATATTGCAAATGACCATTATGGCATAGAATATAAAATTATGACAACTGAAGTTCGAGCATGTGAAATTATTGCATTGCGATAACGGCCGAGAGTTAGAGCAAAAAATATAGGGCTGTAGGTAGCTTGGTGTTTATTTTTTAGCCGAGAAATACCTACTTCCTAAAGGGTATTATCTTGTTTCTGAGACTAGATAGTTTTATCATTTCCCTAAATTTGCTAAGAGATTTGATGAAATTACTAAGGGTAATGAAGAATTCCACCAGTTATTGCTGTGATTCTTTCATTTCCCTAAAACTGTTTAGGGAGTTGATCAAATCACTAGACGTGTTTAGTGAAATGTTAAAACCGAGATGAATTAATTACTCGTTTTATCATGTCCCTAAAACAGCTCAGGCATTTGATCAAATAACTACGTGAAATGATGAAATCTAGCAGCCATTTTTATGATTCTTTCATTTCCCTAAAATGACTTGGAGACTTGATCAAATCACTAAATTTCGCTAGGAAAATGACACAACGCGTGGCATTTTTATCATCTACCGGGAGTTGATCATATCACTGAGAAATTTGATCAAATCCCTGTTTTCATCATATCACTGCGACATATATATATAATCTCTTTCATCCGGCATGTAGGTAGACATACAATGTTGAACAACACCACGTCACCGGCGTAATATTATGTACAAGTGCCTGCGTATGTAAATATTTGACAATCACCAGCGCGGCTGATAACCGCTCGCTAATGAAGCGAAAATATTCAGCGCGCTACATTTTGCAGCTTAACATAATACAACAGTACGGAAATTTCCAGGAGTTTAATGTTTCCATATTATAATGTACCTGGTACCTACGTATCAGAAGAGAACTTAAAATCATGCTGACAATCAATGTAGTTGTTGTGTCTCGGTTAAAGTAGTACTTAGTGCAAACGATATTCGCTGATCTCCCGGCTGGCATGACGTTATGATGATGACGCGATGACGGAGGCATGCGCGAGCAGATCGCGACCCAACGGCGACTGCTAACGACCACCATGATGACATCCGGCAATTATTGGACATAGTATCTACCTAGTTACCTACCTTCTCACTGCTCAGGTACCCTAAGTATGAACATGCACAGTCCTTCATTTATAAATAATAGGTAGGTATAGCACCGAGTTATACAGTCCCCTGACGATAGCGTCTCGACGGGTCGCGGAACGGCAGCAGCCCGAACGAATATAATAAGTAACTACGTACCTACACAGATTTGTTAGCAATTCGGGACAACCCGTGGTATATGTCGTCGAGTCAGGCGAATTATCATTTTTGCAAATATGAAGGGCCACTGTAGTTAGTTTACGCACATTATCAGAAAACTATGTTATCACTAGATACGACGATCGATGTACTAACTAGGTGAGCACCTACTGACATGGAGATAGTCCATACTTTCATAAGTGCTTCATAATTACTCGTAGCACTGAGTACTTACCTACCTAATATTACCTACTCAAACATTGTTTACGATATTAACTGATATCGTTTACAATGATAACTCCAGTTTATCAAAACTTATGAAATATGTGTTTTAATAATGTTGAATGTGTCATAATGTATGAGCCGGTCAGCTGCCAGAGCTTCTGGTTTAAATAATAATATGATATCGACTTCAACTCGTTAGAACGACAAGGATTAAGATTATACTTAATACACAAAAACCATTTTGCCCAAGGTATATATTTAACAACATGTGTACAAAATTTGTACTTTCTGATGTTTTCTGTACTTACCTACCTAACAATTTCCTGCTATACTCACCGCCTTGAATAACATTGAACTTGTTCAAAACATTGAGGTAATATAGGTACATAATGTAAATATAATTAAGCAGAAAATTGTTCGGTCAGGGTCACAATTTAGCACAAAATAGCATCAAAAGTATATCGGAGCATCGTGTACCTACCTATTAAGTAGGAATTCTAACCGTATCACGTTTGTATTTGGTTCGTACGTAGCGTATAGCCGCGTCGTTGTTGTCATTGTGTCGTATTTCGTGGTGTAAGTAGATACCTGAATATTATACAAGGAAGTAAGCGAACAATGGATGCAATTCTGCATCACACTCCGCGACGACACACTCGCCAAACGGGTTCCGAAGAAAGGGCCGACCGCGGCTCTCTCGGAGAAAGAGGACCCCCAGTCAGCAGGGCGGAGGAGGCGCGGGGCCGCGGCCGCAGGGCTGCGCGGTGAGCGATGCGCCGGCGCAGGGCCCGGGGGAGGGGGGAGGGGGGGCGCGGTCAAGGCCACGCGGGCCGCGGGGGGGCGGGGCGCCGCCGCCGGCGCAGAGCAGCAGTCGATCCCGCGCGTCGCAACCGAATGTACGCGTCCCGCGCTGTGCAGTGAAGTGAGTGAGTCTCAGTGAAGCGGTACAGTTAGCAGCCGCGGCGGTCGACGACCGCGACATGCCCCCGCGCGCCCCTGGCCAGCGCCGCCGGGACCACTGAGCTGCAGGTGAGCATCCCCATCACCCGGCTCGCCCCGGGCCCATTCCGGGAGATTCCGATATCTAATTCGAATTGACGTCTTATCTGCGAAATATCACGCGTCACCGCTCTCAATAATAACATCGGAGCGAAGTCGAAGACTTGATCGCGCAGGTACCTACCTATTCCAAATATTCACGTCCAGCGATCCGCGGTCCGCACCTTTCGCTCCGATCCCGGCCCCGGCTCGCACTCGCCGCTGTCTAGTCGATAAGAGTGGATGCAAATGTATTCCGATAACGGTCTCTGCCTACTTATCTCCGATTCGTGTCCGCAGGTAGCACTGCGGGTCGGCATCCGACTCGACCTCCAGTGTGAGACCTACAAAATGAAGTCGTTCTAGTGAAAACACACGGCAAATTAAATTAGCCTTTGGTTTAGTGCGATCCCTGCTCCCCGGCCGTGTCCCTCGCGCCTGCGCCCGTGCCTGCGCCCGCGCCGGTCGCGCATGATGGCCGCCGCTCCCGCCGCCCGCGAGCCGGCGCGGGACAGGTTGACGAGGGGACCGTTTAGATTCCAATTGTGAAATTATTGTCCAAAGCGTGGTGGTACCAAATATCTATCTGCTTTTGTATACAAAATATTTGCTAAATGGGTACCTAGGTACCTAGGCAGTGCTGCCAACTCCTAGAAATTCGAGTCGCTAAGCTCAAAGTCAAAAGTCGCCAGAAAGTCGCTGAAACTAAAACATAACCATAAAAAGTTCGGGGACCCCCCCCCCCCATAATGATATACAAATGGAACTTCAATTAAATAAATTTTGAATTTGGTGCGCTATCGCGTTTGTCGTTTTCCGTATCTCTTGGCATGGAATAATTATGTGTCGATTTGATAAAAAAAATATCTATTATTGGCTCTAGAACTGTTTTAATTTGTACTCCAAAAGTCGCCATATAAGTCGCTAAACTATTTTTGTCGTCAAAACTTTTTTTTGGTCGCTAAGCCTTAAGCAAAAGTCGCTAGTTCTAGCGACAAAATCGCTAAATTGGCAACACTGTACCTAGGTGCTTACCTAACTTTGCAACGTTCGAATCGGTGTGGGTCGCAATTAGATCAACCGATCAACCACAAGTAAGGTGATTTCGGATAACTGTATATATCACCATATTTACATATTATTATTTTGTAGTAGGTAGTTAGGTATACTATGCTAACCTACCTTTGCACTTCGTATATAATACTATATAGGTAGGCCCGACGGTATGTACCTACTTACTTAATCATTGCTTTATAATTAGTTAATTACCTTATCACGGATATTTCTTTTTTATGTTAGTTTTCATTATGCAAGTAGGAACATTAAAATACCTACGTACCCCGCTTGTGGTAAAATGATGCCTAAAGCAAACCATATCCAACTATATTAACTATAAGGTTTGCTTTAGGCATCATTTTACCATTTGTCATAAAAAAAAATGACCCGTTCATGCTCGGCCGTACGGCTTTACACTCCTGTAGCATTTTGTGACTAGATCATAGACAAGGAGTTCATGTACTTAGGTATATTATATACATATGTCGCACACCTATTTCATTGATCATCGTATAACCGCTAGGTATAATATTTGTCTGCGCTTGCATTTTGCCTATTGCATGTCGCGGCGGGCCTTGAGCCGGAGGAGGAAAGCGAGTCTGCGACAACCGACTACACTGCAGCTGGACACTATTATGTACTTAACCGTTTCTACTGGTTTAATCACTTTAATACCTATGTAGGTGCCTACGATACCTATACGTCGCGTTCTTGTACCTTATTGCAGTTTGTTCGTCAAGTATGATTTTTCAGATCTGCTTCTGATGATACCTAGGTCCTAGGTATCCAATAGCTGACCAGTCTTTGACAAATTTCAGTTTTTTCTACAAGAATTATCCTTAACTGTTTTTCTTATCTCATCGCAAACGTCCAGCAATTTTTCATTGGATACTTTTTGTGTAAAGTTCCGAGTTAATAAATATTGCACCGTGCCCGGTGCCCCGTCTGTAACGTGTTCAAGAGCGCTTGTCTGTCGTCTTGTCGCTCCGGGTCCGCGCCATACCTCATAGAAGGCTTTTAATTTCCTCTGACGTCACGCGCGTGCAACATCTGATAAAGCTGCACGGCTTGAGAAACCATCTATTGTTGCGAAATGCGTCCGCCGAGCCGCGAGCGGCGCGCCGGCGATGCCAACAAAGACTTGGATGCTTCGATTACCCAAGCTATTGGATCTCTTTATTCACTAATCGTTCGTCTATTAGTCTTAGTGGCATCGTTCATCGAAGCCGAGCGAGCGAGGCGCGGCGGCGGCGGCGGCGGCGGCACGTGGCGCTGGAAGTGGGTCGCAGCTCGAAACACCAGACCACTCGACTCCGTTTTTATATCCCATTAAGATCATGAGTCAAATTTAGCAGTTAGCAACGTCTGTATAGTTGTTCTGATTCAGTCTCGTTCATTTCCTCTTGATTGTTACACAGAGTGAGGAGATTTTTACTACTCCCGTCCATGAACATCTGATGTAGCGGAACTTCAAATGATATGATACTAAACCCGACACGACAGTACTCTGTGTTGACAGTATGCCAGCGCGCCATCAACGCTCGCCGGTTCGCTGCCCCTGTGCCGTGTCGAGTTTTGTTTGTATCAATGTGTCGATAATGTCTTTGTGTGCATGGATTGTTTGAATGTTACTTACTAACATGGATATTTATACCCGCGTGTTGCTCACGGGACTGCTTTACTGCGGAAGCGCCGAGAGGCCGCAACGAGGATAGCGGGAGGGGGCGGGAGGGGGAGGGTGTGTTTGCGCATCTCCGCGCGTTGCAGAGTGCGCAAACATTGCGCGTCGTGTGTTTGCTTGTTCGCGAGCTTTCACGAGCCACCGGCGACGACCCGCGTTATGCAACGACCTCAAGTCAACCCGTGACAAAACATACTACTTCGCTAATTTAATCTGTTCACTTCAGAGCAGCAAAAACACGAGATAAATTTTAATACAAACACAGTCGCTACCATTACGACGTCAGCAATGTGATTTATCTATTTAGTAGTCGCTCGATCACTCGATGAACTACAGCTGCCCATCTGCGCAGTAGCGCTGCACGAGCAGTGACGAGCAGTGACGAGCACCCGGCGCGGTCACTCCGCTGAGAGAATACAGGAAACGCGATCAAACCTGTTACATATTATGTGATATGCGATACGTGTAAACCACAGAAGCCATTTTCAAAGTGATCAAAACAAATTATTATCCATTATACTTGAGCACTGTATAGAGAAATACGTAATTGCTATGAAATTTTCTTTACCTAATTGTGTCGTAAAGTACGTCGATTGTTTTGACGTTATCGATATACGAGACGATCGAACGATATCGCCGTCACGGCTGATGAGCTGCGCACGCGACGCCGACGACCATGGGGATAGTCGAGCACATGAAACGTTCACACACACATCGTAAATTCTTTAATAAGTCTAGTCATACAGAGATCTTACCACGATGTTTAAACACTTTCCAAACTTTCTGAGCAGTTCTCATTACGAACTCCTATTCAATTCTTACTCGACTAACACATTCGAAAAGCTTATATAATTAAATAACTTGACTCTATTCGCTAATAGCTACGTTTGAATCCTAAATTGATGAAAATAATTAGAGATAGCGGTCCTTAATGTTCATTCTCGCCACCGCGCCGGAAACTGGAAAAAATATTGTCGGTACGGCGCCGAGCGTCACGGCTGACGGCCTGGTAGAAGGGCACGCGTCTTGCGGCTTCTGAATAATGATTGCAGGTTCTAATTGCAGTCCGCCGCGCTAACGGCTCGTGTAACAACCCGCTCGACTTTCAACCGCGACCCGCGGGTGCCGATGCCGCATGATGCGCCGTAACATTTTAATTTGATAACGGTAGCGCGACGGACAGCCGGTTGTGTAACCACCGCCGAGGAAGGGAGCAGAGCGCAGTAGGAGCAGGCGCTGCAGCGCTGCCGCCGCGCCCCGCGCCCTGCTCCCGTGTGACAATGTGACGCGTGTCTCGGCGCACTCCGGACGGTAATGCATCACGTCGGTCGGACTGATTAGCACGTGTATTGCGACAGGAGCAGGAGAGGCAAGCGACATCCTTGCTGCTATGGTGCAGGTGATGATGATTCGTCACGATAATTTAAATATTGATTAACAAGGTGAAAGTCAGTCATTGTAAATTGGTTTAACTGCATGTTCAGATATAGTCGTAAGTATTTTGTAAATAAGGGACGTAGTACCTACATACTTAAGTACTTTATGACGTTAAACAAATACAAAAATTATGTACTTACCTATTATGACAAAGTGCGACACGGCAAGCAACTCGTGCTATACCTAATTATATTAATGATCATCATCATACATATCAATAAATATTTTTTCTCAGAATCTGATTGTAGATTCATATACAGAGAGAGATTTTCACTAATCTATCTTCCAATTCTCGAATAGTAGAACCTCGGTCTAGTTACTATTTCTCTTCTTTAATACCTAAAATAACTATGTAGGTATGTACCTATTTAGAATAAAATAAATGTACTTACAGTGTAGTTACATTCCAAGCAGAGATCGCATGAAGCATTGCATCGCTCGTCATGCGCTTCGATACAACATAAGGTCATGGAATTACAAATGTCACCTTTGTTTGTAAATGAAGTATAATCTTTTAGTATAATTTATACTTATTACGAGTATGTGTCAGCTATTATGAGTCGGTGGTCATTCTGCACTTTATATAGATTTCTTGTAAATAAATGGCATCGACGTTACTTAACCGGGCATCGATAGTAAAAGAACATTCCGATGTTTGATTTTTATGTGATTATGCATTCGTAATTTGTGTAAATAACCGTGCGTGCACCTGCACCGTGCACTCCTCGTTGCATGTGCATGTGAGAGCTGCAGTTAGGAAACGCGCGCGGTGTTCCGAGAACAAGCGTCGCCCCTCACGACACACGACACGACACGACCGCTGCAACACGTCTTAATACCCATTATAACATATAGACAAACTACATTATTTAAACATTTGGATCGTCCTAGACAGTCGACCCTCTATTGGCGGTATTTTTTTAAACATTTCATAAATACCTCTTATACAAGCTTTCGTTTACTTGTTATAAGTAGATATCTCCGCAGGCCTGAGCCGTTTCGTACACAAAGTAAGAGATGGGTAAATAAAGTGAAATGGCCGCTGCTCGTGCTATGCAAGAAGTAAAAACATTCACGTAAGTACTTGCGTTTGTAGAGAGACCGATCTCTAAATTCTTACTACTCGTCGGTCGCAGGGTGTAGGGGGAGGGAGGGGTATGCACCAGCGCGGCGCGGGGAGGAGGAAGGGGGGTTTCTGCACGGAACCCGTTCTGTTCCCCTCGAGTGAATGCGGGGTCCCCGCTCGTTGCGCAGGAGTTCTATAAATACTATACGGGCAGCGCGCAGGGTTGACCAGACGAGATCTTTTAAGTTGTCGATCATGTTAGATGATTCCTCTAGGATGTACCTTTAAAAACTATAGCTTGGTGTTAATGCGCGTTTTGTGTCTCGATATGTTTTAGAGAAGTCTCTTGTCATTTTATCCCTATACTTTGCCGTTCAATTATGTGGTCGCGACCCTACTGGGAGTGACACCGGCGACATCCGCGACAAGGACACTTGTTCACAAACACAAACGATTGCACATACAGCAGAGCTCGCGTCATTTGATCTGGCTCACTTGTATTCTTTGTCTATTAGGGCTTATATTATTCACTTTTAGTAGGTATATTTTATTTATTATTTCTTCTCTTCATGAGATGGATCGGGCCACGATTGGTCCTGTCTCGATGATATAACACACCTACTCAAGCAAGAACACCGCAAACCCGGCGAGTACAGCGTTGCCTGCATCGCATTATACCTACTCACTAGTCATCGCCGGATTGCTTAATGTCTCTAAACGAGCAATGAAACTCAATCGATTTAAACCGTCGTTGCGCCCATTTATTTTCTCCGGCGCCGAATTTGTAATCGTTTCTATTTCTCGAAGTGTGTGATGTGACGCGTCGTCCGTCGCGGATGGATGCACAGACTCCCGCAGCTCGCGACATCCTGACGAGATACAAATAGGATTCCTTGCACACACTCCCGGGTCCTGTCGTGTGTGTGCGTGCGCGTGTTTGAGTGCACTTTCCAATAGAAATGCAAAGATCAATGCCGCGCTGCACCGCGCTGCACCGCGCCGGTCTCACGACCAAACTCACACTCGTGATGCGTCTGTAGTTATAGAAGCCTAAAGCGAACTCTATCAGACACGCCGGATTATTTTAACCAAAGCTAGAGGCCGTTCAAACAGCCGACACTCATTCGTCGCGAATTGTGCAACATTGTTCGCGTGCTTGCAACTCGACGTTGGTAAAATTAGTTGAAGATACATTTCCTGTATTTTCAAAGCGTCCTGCCTTTTTACAGTCATTAGCAAAAAATATTTGCCTAAGGAGGACAAGACTATTTTGTTTTTCAGACATTTTTATGTATGCATGAATTGATAAAATGTAATGCTGCTTTAAAATGAATGTCCACTTGTATGGCAGTTTCTGATCTTAGCACAAAAGCACCTCGTGAGATGTCCGATCGAGGCTGCGACCCAGATGCGCGATATTATATTAATCACCGCGCCCGGGCCCGCTCGTGACGCCGCGAACAAACAGATTCAATACTTTTTGTACTCGTATCAAATTTAATGATGGCGTACAATGTACTTGTAGTTTTTACTATCTATTCATTTTCTGTGAAGTGAAACATTGACCGTATGTTAAATACAGTTGATCCTTGCTAAAGTAAAATCAATGATGTTGCGAAGATCATTATAATCTGAGCACCACATTTTGTTGGTTTCCGCGATGGCTTTGAGAGAAGGTGTATTTAGTAAAAATGTAATGTGTCATTGATGGAAATCGGTCAATCGGGATTATTACGTTATCGGCTGAACGGAGTGGCGGAGTGTACGCGCGGGCCGCGGTGCCGCACACTCACGGTGGAACTAGTCGTTAGCAGTGATCGCTGAGCCAAGCCGATGATTACCGTTCGTGTATCGTGTATCGATGTCACCGGCGCAGGCGCCGCCCGCGGGAGAGCGCGCCACTTGCGCAGCCGCCGGGAACTGCCTAATGATAGCGAGCGCCGCCGCGGCGCGGAACTAGTAATTACCGCGGCGTAGCGTGCGCAATCGCAGCGTTTTACGTTTTTTGTTTTAGTAGCTTCGGGTGAAACATAATTATAAACGCAATAAAATTCATGGCTGGTGTCGGACAAAAACCACCAAATCGTGAAACTGCGAGCACTGCGAGCTATCGCCGCGCTTAGAGACAGAGGAACGATGCGCGGAGCTACTCGTTTCAAATACCTAAGTAAGTAGATTAGCTACACTGCTAACGAATGATATCCTAAACGGCTCTCGACGTGACGACATAATAACTACCTATCGTAATTATCATACTCAATGATCTCTTACACATTATGCTAATCGCATCGCAGCGCGCAGGCGTGTGGCGACATGCGGCGCGCGGACTACATCGCGGAGTATGAATGATAATTCTGGCATTTAAATGCGATTCAATAAGTTTATAGACATAGTTATGAAGCGAACGTGATCGCAGCACAGTGAGGAGGATCGTCGCGGAGATCCCGACAGACTCACAGAGCTAGTGCGGCGTCAGGCGAGACTCGGCATCCTAACTGTACTTCGCGTTGATGCAGATGACGTGGGAGACTGAACGCTGGAGCGGTTTTACCCAATAACCGATATCGAGGTAGAACCTCCACTCCACTTTAGATGACTCAGCGGCGCGCGGCGCGGCGCAACACGCTCGCTCTCCGTGGAGGTGTTTTCTTTGGTGATTCATTGTAAAACGATTCGGAACATACTGTAGGCGCATCTAACTCCACGGTCCAGGTTAAGATTTCATCTCGTTTGACATTTGCACCCGCTGCAGCGCTGCAGTGCTGGGTGAAAGTGTGAGCGCGCTTCTCGGCCTGACATCGATTAGTCGTTCCGCGTTTCTAGATTGCCCTTATTGTAAAGGGCGATGGCAACCAGTTTTTCTGATAGAGAAGGAGCTTGTTTGGATTCCGCTCGTTCCTCGATTAGTTCGTTAGTGTCGTGGGTGTGCCGACTGCCGGCGTGCCCGCCCCCGCGCTCCACTGACACAGTTGGCTCGCGCCGCGCCGTTGCATCCCGTGAATAACTCCGCGTTGCATCACCTCTCCCGACCTCTCTTGCACAAAAACATTAAACGTGTCCTTTTAAAGAGGAAGAAACTCTAATAAACATCCGTTAGGAGGTATTGTCTCTGGCCTGTGAGGGGAGGAATGTCAGACGGAAACGACGCATTTGAAAACTTATTACATACAATTCAGCAAAACCTCCAATTCAGCATCAATATTATTACCACCGGAAGTACAGTTAGATACCAATTCCACCAGCCAGAGAGCACTTTGTAAGCGAAATATATCAGCGTAGGTATATGTCGCAATTAGTTCATTTGCATCACTCGCATCGCATTTCCCGTTGCCTCCCACACGACATAATAATTAGTACGTTATTAGTAGGTAAATGACACTGCACAGGAATGTATAAATAATTATTTAGCTAATCTTATGGCACCTTATAAATTATGTTATTGTAAAAAGTTGTATTGTTTATGTAAGTGTGTAAAGTATGATATTTTAGACGCTAGATTATAACTAGGTATACTTATCTTCCGAAGTGACGTGTTAGTTATCATATCGTATCAGTGATATGATGAGATAGCGCCGGCGACGTCGGCGGTGTTCGCGACTCGCGCGGCAGCCGACGCCGCCGCTACTCGCGCCGACTCGCGACGACTCGCGCCGACTCGCGCCCGGACACGAGCCTTCTCAGACAATTACGGAAATAAACAGTTATATAGTTGTGCCTAAACTATAGATTCACACAAACAAAAATAAAACTGCTTTGAAGTAAGTTAGTAAATATTTAGTTTTTTTTTGACAACTGATTAATAAGCTCATTCTTGCAAAGTTTTTAATATCTTGACGAGTGTTAATGATATCTAAACTATCAGTCTTTTGACCTTATAGTTGCCCCGATAAAAATTGGTGCAAAATCAATTAGAAACGTCCAAATGTACAACTTAAATTAGATATTTACAGTAAAGCCGCCCGACAAGCAATCCCAGTTTCTATTACTTATACAGGTTTCAGAAGACATAGAAATATCGTTTTGTAATCTTTGCTTTTCGAGCAACTAATCGTATTATGTCGGGACGAGCAAGCAAATTATCTAAGAAACGGTACGGGCAGCTCCACTAGATAGTTCTATCAGAGGTGTGTGTGTGAGAGTGTGTACGTGTGTATATTGGTGTTCGGAGAAAGGCGACCTCTCGGCACATCCCGCACGGTGTTGTGCAACGGAGCGGCCATCGCGCGCGCCGTCATCCGCAACACTCCTAGTTATCGACAATTAATAATAATTAATTACTATTGTTCCTTAAAAATACTGACTCCGACCGCGACCGACGCACTGTCTTTAGTTTGATAATGTCATCATAACGAGATCACTAAACAACACTGTGATATTTACTCTTTCCTGCTACACTACCCTCTTATGATTCAAAAAGTTTTTACTGCACGATTAGCGCAATCATTTAAACGAAATGGCAAAATTTACAAATCTTTAGAATTAGTTGAAAGTCGTATAATATGCTAGTGCTCTAGGTTCCTAAGGTAAGCGAATTGCAAGCAGACCGGTCGAGAGAAGCGGTCTCGCAGGAGCGCGGAGGGCAGCGGGGTCGTCGACCTCAAGCCCTGCAGCGGAGCCTCGGCACGCTCGCGGCGCGCTTCCGCCGCGGGACGCAGCGCTCGCACTCCGCTTTCATTAGCATAATTAGTCGGCCGTTTATGGAGTGCCATCGATTAGGTTCCTTAATAACGTGACTATCAGCGGACGGCGCGATTGCCCTTCTATCGTGATTGTTCGTTATGATCTCGATAACAGTTTTGAGTGTTAGACACGGATCTGGCCGCTGGCCAAGTATTAGGTGATGCGGTAATAGATTTGATGAATGAAGACTTGGATGGCTGAACCTGTTACCAGACTATTCGTTTTTCGGGTAGCTTGTGCGTGTTTCCTGGTCGGTGCGCCGGCGCCGCGAGGGCCGCCAGGGCCGCGAGTGCCGCGAGCACGTCCGCGGCGCGGCGCGTGCGGCTCGCGAGGGCACGTCCTTGACCGCCGCCGCCGCCGCCGCCGCCGCTGCCTAATCACCACTTACAACACAATTACCCACGTATAAATTCTTCCTGCGAATTTTTACTTACCTACATGAACCTTACCTGTTGAACCATTAACCATTTGTAGAAATACATATATTGCGTTGATGAAGATACATTACATATTTGGGATCCTTTGTACATGGTCCTCCGAGCCGGATTCGGCTAGTGAGGAGTCACTAATGTCTTCTGCGTCAGAAACCATTGCGCACACTGCGACAAATCTAGATAAGTAAATCTAATAAGCGTACATTGCCAATCCAACCTTGAACAATGTTCAAAAAGTTGCCGCGAGCTTTGACCTCGCGGCCGACATTCAACCGCACTGCCACTACTATAACCACTGCACCGCGCTGGATATCCGCTATGCGCCCGCGGCCACATGCTCGAGTTCTCACTCCCATGTTATGCCGACCTATTATTTAATATTATGAAATATTATTTCATATAGGGACAGAAATATGTCAATTAACTTCCTAAAAATTGTACTTACTTTAGTTTATACCGTGAGGTCCATTGGAGGTCAACCAGCTGACCGATATTTATCTAGCGTCTCGAGCGCGGCGCTCAATTAGCCCGCGGGCCGCTGGTAATTGAACTTATCATACGAGTAAATGCAGTTAGATAGTCGAATTGGGACTCAAGTCGCTGGACCGGTTTTATTTGGGAACATGGATCACTATCTCACACTCACCACTTCGCCGACTCAGCGCGGCGAACTAAAGTGACGGCATTCTTTCTGCGAATGCTCGGACTCCGTCACCGCCGGCCGACCTCGAGTTAACTAATCGAACCGAGTTTGCAAATGGATTTGATAAGCTTTGATATGTTTAGGGCCGCCGTCAACTAAATTACCGACGCCCGATGAACACGGCAGAAATCTAGGACATTTGGGAGAAATGTATGAAAGCTAGTCACTAAAATTAGGATAATTACATAGGTACCGCAACAAATAATGTTTGAGAAAATTTATCTCTAATACGTCTTTCGGGACGTCTCCTGGACTTTCTCTCTCCGATTATTCTTTCTTATATCGTCAATTAATAGGCACCCTCGGTTGATTCCAGGCGATGCGTCCCTCGTGCGGGCTGGGCTGGTGCGGCGGCTGGCGGCGCGGCGCGCGCGTGCTGGTGGCGCTGGTGTGCTGGGGCGCGCTGGTGGCGCTGGCGCTGCCCCGCCTGGCGCCCGCGCCGCGCGGCCCCCCCGCCGCGCACGCGCGCCAGCTGCTGCAGTCCGACGCGCAGTCCACCGCGCCGCCCTCCACGCCCGCCGGCCTGCCCGCCGTCGACGCGCGCGTGCTCGACGAGGACCAGCTGCGCGCGGAGGCGGCGCGCCGGCTGCCCTCGCTGGCGCTCGAGTACTGGCACCGGCACCGCCAGGATAAGGACAAGTTCTACAAGAAGAAGGACTGCGCGCCGCTACCCAGCGTGTTCGACCTCGAGTTCCACAACACCTACTGGCAGACCCTGCGCGCCGGCGACGCCGTGTTCCACCTGCACGGCGCCTACCTCGACGTGCGCAACGCGTCGCGGCTCGGGCCCGCGGTGCGCCTGCTGGCCGTGCACGACCGCATCAAGCCGACGCTGGCGACGCACTGCCAGCTGTGGTTCGAGGAGCGCGCCGCGCCGGTCGTCGTGCGCAACCTCGAGTACAAGTACGTGTGGAACAGCAAGTGGGGCAACTACCGCGACCGCGTGCTGCAGCCGTACCTGCTGGCGTGCGTGCTGCCGCCGGAGGTGCGCCACCTGAGGCCCGCCGCCGTGTCGCTCGTGGCGCAGCCCTGCGACCGCGCCGCCAACCTGCTGCGGGTGCACTACGACGCGCCGGAGCCGCCGGAGACGCAGAGGGAGTTCGCCGTGTGCGTGAAGGGGCTCGACTTCCTGCACGAGGACCTGTCGGTGCGCCTCGTCGAGTGGATCGAGCTGGTGCGCCTCCTCGGGGCGGACAAGGTGTTCTTCTACGAGCTGCAGGTGCATCCGAACATCACCAAAGTGCTGCGCTACTACCGCGCCCGCGGCGACGTCGAGGTGGCGCCGATCACGCTGCCGGGCGGGCAGCCGAACCTGCCCGGGCTGCAGCACATGTACCTCAAGAAGAAGACCACTCACAAGCGACAGATGGAGCTGATCCCGTACAACGACTGCCTGTACCGGCACATGTACCGGTACCGCTGGCTGGCGCTGCTGGACATCGACGAGGTGATCGTGCCGCTGCAGGACCCGGACTGGAGCTCGCTGATGCGGCGCGTGCTGGCGACGCCCGCGGCCACGCCGGCGCCCGGCAAGCCGCCGCGCTCCTCGTACCACGCCTCCAACGTGTACTACCTGGACGCGCTGCAGCACGCGCACGGCTGGCAAGCCGGCGCGCCGCGCTACATGCACATGCTGCAGCACGTGCATCGCACGCGCAACTTCACCAAGCCCGGCCAGTACGTGAAGGCGTTCCACGAGACGGGCCGCGTGCTCGCGCTGCACAACCACTTCCCGCTGGCGTGCCTCGGCGGCGCCTGCTCGTCGCTGCCGCTGGACACGGGCGTGGCGCGCCTGCAGCACTACCGCGCCGACTGCGTGTCGGCGCTCAGCAAGACGTGCCGCGAACTCGCCGCCGACTCGGTGCGCGACGCGGCGCTGTGGCGCTGGCGCGACAGCCTGGTGCCGCGCGTCACGCGCGCGCTCGAGGAGCTCGGCTTCCTGCCGCCGGCGGGAGCCTCGGGCGCCACGCCGCGGCCCGACCAGCCCGAGCCGCCCGCGCGGTGACCCGCGCCTGGGCGCGTCCGTTCGCTAGTCAGCCGATGCTCGTCGCGTTCCTGTTTCCGGTCACGTCGGCATCTATATCCGTATCCTAGTGAGTGTCGATCGGTGCCGCGTTTCGCCCTCGACCGTGTAGACGTAAGGCCTCGCGAGTGAGGAGCGGCACATGCACGAGGGACCTGTAATCTGGAGCCGCGCGGCCGCGGCACGTGCCGGTCTCAGTCGAGCGGATGGAGTATGAAGCCTCGTACACCCTCCCCTCGGCTCCGCGGCGGTGATCGTCTCCGCGTCGCGTCGTATCCGTCGCGCGTCTGAAATCTGAAAACAGATTCGTTATGAAGTAGGTACGGGGTACCTATCCTATTATAGATAAACGAAGTGTTATTGAGTTTGCTCAAAAATACACGAAACTTTGTATACTGTTTTATTAAGACAGATAATGTAAACGAGAGGCCAAATTAGTATTATTGTATTTTAGGTGCGACCGAGGTTCCTATTATAATTATGCTGTATGTAGCTGTAGAGGGATCGTTCGGTTCGTCCATCATATATTAACTTCTGTACATTATGTATTTACTTAGGCAAGAAATATTGTCTACGCAAACAAATACTTAGACTGCTGAAGAAACGTAAAGAACATTCTGCAAGGTGATGCAAAATGCAGCCGGTCCTCGGCCGGCGCAGTTCTCATCGCTGCAAGGACGATGACGCGTGAGGGGTGCATGGTGTATGTTTGTCGTGTGTTCTAGTGGAATACCTACATGTGAGTCGTCACTCGGCCGCCAAGTGTCGTGACGACAGAACAAATTGTTGTAATGTAATGCACACTGCAGGCGCGGTGCAAACGGGGGGGGAATCAGAAGAAGTAATATGTGTGTTACAGTATAGTAAATGATGAGCAGGAGTATATAAATAAATTAATTTATCGCTCAATTGCTTTTTTTTCATTACCCATCGATTTTAATATTGATTGTTTCTAAACAATGGATACATTATACCTACCTGCTTCTAGATAAGTACCTACTTATAATGTATGAAATGTATCCATAGTATTATTAAAAAAGCGAGAATACGTAGATATACTCGTATGCTGCAAATTACATTTATTCTAAATAGTAGGTATGGACCATAATATGTAGGAATGTAAGTGTGTTCCTATGTATGATTGTCTGGGTTAAATCTTACAACACCGTTTCAAAATTGTTAGGGGCCATTCATAAAGTAGGTACGTCACACGAAGTTCATGATTTTTTTCCCTTTCCTAGTCAAAGATGGTCACATTTAGTAAGACAGATTGAGCTTAAATTTTGAATGGTAGTTTAGGTGGTATGTAATGCAAAAATGTGTAAAATAAAAAATAAATTAAAAATTTAACAAACCCCCGACATAAAAACTAAAAGGCCCTCTAGAAAGTATAACAATAATAAAATCTAAATATTAGTTACCTAAGTATTAATATTTCTACAAAGAATACGTCATGTCGGGGGGACCGCTTTTCATTTAAGTGTACTTACTTACCTAATATTTACAATCTACCTAAACGGTCCCCCCGACATGACGTTTTCTTTGTAGAAATATTAATACTTAGGTAACTAATATTAAGATTTTATTATTGTTATACTTTCTAGAGGGCCTTTTAGTTTTTATGTCGGGGGTTTGTTAAATTTTTAATTTATTTTTTATTTCATACTTTTTGTAAGTAGGTACGTAGGTACCTACTACATATTATTATTTTTAACTAATTTCCATTTCACATGGAATTTCGTAATGTACATGTTATCCTTTTCCATTTGATACCCCACTCGGGTATATTTGTCGACATTGGGCTTACCATTTACACTATTACTCCCTATATTTTTTGAACTACTTAACCGATTTTGATTATGATTTTAATTTTGTAATGTACACGCGATCCTCTTTCATTTGATACCCCACTCGGGTATATTTGTAGACATTTGGTTTTCCATCCCCAATATTTTTTGAACGACTCAACCGATTTTCATTATGATTTCAATTTTGTAATGTACTCGCCACCCTCTTTCATTGGATACCCCACTCGAGTATATTTGTAGACATTTATTTTTACATCCCCTCTTTAACCCCCCCCTAATTCTTAAACTACTGAGACGATTTTTATAAAACATAGCTAAGAACACTCCCGACATATACATCTTTCAAACAAAAAAAACAGAATCAAAATCGGTTCATGCGTTAGGGAGCTATGATGCCACAGACAGACACACACACACACACACAGACAGACAGACACGTCAAACTTATAACACCCCGTCGTTTTTGCGTCGGGGGTTAAAAACATGACTTGTTTTGGCGCCCAAGGTCTGCTCCAAACGTGGGTTTTCTCGTTGGTAATATAACAACAGAAACGACATGAAATTCTGTACATATTAATCATGACAGCCGTTGCACAGTTACCATAGTCTCGGTGCTATAGGTACTTAGTGTTGATTCCACACGAGGGAACTAATAGTCACGATGCCTTGAAGACCGAGCCGTGAGCGCCTTTCCGAAAGATAGCGCTTGCGGCTCGTTGACGAGTTTGCTATTTTATTTTCATAGGCTCTGTGATAATATTCCCCACAGTAGGTAGAATGAAGAGGAGCGGCTTACTGCTAGCATAACAGCTTATCAGCTTTATTGTAATAAGTAAGTAGGTACATATGTACAATTGCCCGAATAAGTATAATATAATATGTACTTGCTTATAATATTATTAGTTTTTATTTTTAAAATTAATTTAAGTAAGTATATATTTTAACCAAATATAAAAGTGTCAAACCCTATTCTCTTCCTGTTTCATCTGATGATTAGAACCAATCAAAGCTAACAAAAGCTATTTACTCTTTTATAATTATAGGTAGGTACTTTATTATTTTTTTAACACCCGCACTTGAGTGCTCTCATGACTCATAGTACCTATAGGGGATCTTGTTTTCAGCACAAGTGCTTGTTAACTATATCGTAACAAGTGCTCTAATCTAAAATCCCTACGGGTCGAGTTAGTAGGTACTTAGGTAGGTACTACGCTTCAAACTACATATATATACTTACCTAAACTTATATAAGTAGGTACATTAACGAAGTATTCTCAAATAATATAGGTACCTACTTGGGATGGTAATTTGCTCACATTAATTTCCAATGTCTTTGGTAAGTATATTGGTTCATTTTTTTGTAATAGGTAGGTATAGTGACTTGAGTTTATTGCCAGTGAAAATATTTTTTTAAATTGTTATATTATTGTTCCAACTTCATTTTGACAAATAAATATTTATTTTTATTAAATAAATAACAATTTACCATATCAAAGTCACGTTGCATAGTTATATAGTTAAGTTAGGTAGGTAGGTAAGTACCTTTGTTTTACCTAGTGCGGCGCGAAGTTAATATCAATAAAAGTTAGTAGAAATGTGTTGAAAAACGTCGTAAGATAATCGTGTGGATTGATAATTACATAAGTACCCGGCTCTCTTACCGCGCTCGTCTACGACTCGCATTCCATGCCATACCTCCTAGTAGGTTGTTATCAACCACACTTGAATAACAAAGTAGATCCCTACTATTGCGATTCAATACCTAGTCAGAGAATAACTAAGATTTGTTAGCAAAGACAAACAGACGGGCCGATAAACAAACTGGGTGATTAGTATTGTTCAAATTGTCGTATCCGTATATAATGTAGGTCATTGTAGGTACACTTTAGGGTTCCTCGATGGCTGGGAAATTCGTATTGTCCCGGAATCACTAGTATCCTTTGAAAATGCATGCACACAATGCACCTTGCAGCCGCTTCGTTCCGGGAACTGTTTATATTTGCTTATAGGTATAAAACGAATTACGAATCTAGAAACTAGTTTTTTTTTTTCATTATTTACGAGTAGGTGCGATGACGCAGATACCTTACGTGCATACCTGTCGCCGTCTGCATTTTGTGTTTTATACTGCGTTGTAGGTACCTATTGTACGAGTAGGTAATTTAGGTAGAGGCAAGTTAGTTCCATAGATCTAAGTGTAAACGTTATAAGTAAAGTGGTTTACAAAACCAATCATAATATTATGTTTAAATGAATGATTGTATTTAGCAACTGTCTTAATTAATATGTACCTACTGTCTTATTGTGTCCGACGCGATGTCATTGTATGTACCTACCTGATAAGGAAAACAAATTATTTAGGTACTTAACGCAGGAGTGATCACATATATGATGCAATACTCATAGTATATGATATTATAATATAAGTATTTTAAATACCTTGCAGATATAAAGAAAACCGGCACCATAATCTTTAGAAACTACAAATAACACGTTTGTTGTATGGACCCATATTAAGTATATTTCTTTTATTCTATTTTTTATTTCTTTAGTACCTATTGAGAAAATTTCAAAAGGCTGACTATCATGGTTCACAAGATACAGCTGGTGACACAAGGACGGACAGACCGACGGATGGCCGGTTATGAATTCATTAAATACTTCATTAGGATTCTTTTGCCTCCTAAAATATATATTAAGTATTTACTTAATATATTTTTAGGCTTGAAGTTTTGTACCGCGGAACGTTGAAACGTTGCCGTTCCGAGGCTAGAGCACTCGACCTTACCTACCGTTATTGTTCTATAAAATTTAACTGTCCTGGGAGATTTTGTATAGGTAGGTAGGTAATTAAATTGTTGAGAGCCGGGAGAAGATTCATAAATTCGAAAATCCCAGCAACCCCCGCCGCAGCTCCCTCCCTCCCTCCAACCCGCAGCGCTCAGTTATTTTTTGTTCTGTTACAACTTTTAACTACTTAGGTACAGTACCTAAGTAGGTAGTTAAAAGTTGTACTTAACAGTATAACAGAGATTATAAATTTATCTCAAAAAAAAAGTTGAGTGAGATCTTTATCGCTGCAAAATCCTTTGAAAATGCATGCACACAATGCAATAGACACCTTGCACAGGCTTCGTTCCGGGAACGGTTTATATTTGCTTATTCCGCACCGCAGTTACCGGCGACGTAGGTACCTGCCACCAGGTACATGTAACATTTCCTCTTTATAATACAATAGGTTTACAATAGCACCTGCTGAGGCCTCCAGGACAATGATACTTACAGCCTTCTATGGTAACCGTGATAATTACGACTTTATTAACTTTTTGTAACAAGTAAGGTTTAGGTTTAAAGACATTAATATCTATATATACCTACAAATGAATACCAATTCACGGCTTCACGGCAGAACAGCACGGTTGGATTACTCGCCTCGCCCCCGGCGAGGAGCCCCTGGACACCTGTACCCCTGGTCATCATCACGACAGCTCCGGCCGTTATAGATCGAAATCGGTTGCGACTAGTAATAAATAATAAGTAATAAGGAAGATATTCTGAGTATGCTATATACGGTGCTCTGCCTGTATTTGGTGGACAATGAGGTGAGAAGGTACTGTCTGCGCGGGCGCACAGTACAGCTCGCTCGGCGTAGGACCGCGCGCCGCTCGTGCAGGTAAGCACGCCTACATATTATTATCCACCGACCCGAGTTACTTTGTGGCTGCAGATGTTTCCTTACCTACTCTTATTTTGTAATATTTATCTTGTTGGAATTCTCAAGCAGTAATAACAACCACCATGTTTTTATCGTCTGATTTATTGAAGAGACAGTCACAGAAAATATCTACTTATGTACAATTTAGATTTTATCCTTAGTTACTAGCAGATATATATATGTATAAATTAACCTTACTAGCCCACTAAATAGTTTACACTACAGTATTCAGTCCGATTAAATGTGCTCAGATATTCGAACTAGCTTTGTAGCGCGGTTTCACACGCGTTTACTTCGCGGAATCATAGGCGGAATAGAAAGCGTAGGGCTTCATTAGTTGGATCCTGTTGGGGCAGAACGATACAAACTCTAAAACTATACAATAGCTGTTGATCCTATGAGTAAAGTACCTGCCTATAGATAAGCTGGTATTAAAGCGTTCATTTGTTTGAGAATATTTCATGGTAACAGCACTAACAGCAGGGTAGATTATAGCTTACGTAGGCACTTACCTGTCGTAGCTGTGTATTGGTAAACCCGTGCTTACAAAAAATGCTGTCTATTGTGTAAACAACCCCCGGACTCACAATTTTATCTTTGGATTATTCCTATTTCACCTGTTCTTTGTGTTCCTAATTGACTGACGTAATGATATCTGTAACTACGAATTTAACTATGAATTTATAAAATCCTTACTAGACCGAGGTATCGTGTCGCCCGTTCCGAGTGCTCCCAGTAATTAGTCCTAGTGATATTTAACATGTAAACTTTCCTCTTGCATTATTCTATCTATTAAAAAAACCGCATCAAAATCTGTTACGTAGTTTAAATATCTAAATAGGGAAAGATCTTTGTCATGGAACGTTTGAATAAATTTATGTGGAGAAATAAAAAAATAACAATAATTAACTTTTACCTAATTTAAAGTTTTCACTGAAAGCCTCCTTATGTAATACTGATTCGTAGCTCACATGACTTTATAACTTCTTACTGCGAGCGAAATTGGACCTAATATACAATATCTACGATAATCACTCGGTCAATGTTGAAGGATAAGTCCGCATGCAGTGCTGCGCTGCGGTGCACGCGTGCAAAGTGCAGCTGCAAGTGGAATAGTACCGGCGGATTATCTCCGGGCGCAGGTCAATCTAGAAGCTTACTATGTTGACACTCGTTATCGCGCCTGCACCGCCGCCCCGCTGCACCGCTGCACCGCGGCCCCGCTGCACCGCTGCACCGCGGCCCCGCTGCACCGCTGCACCCCGGCATCGGCTGCACTGTTTACTTGAACTGATTACTAATGACACTTCCGCCTCTCTTCGTGTTATTCCGAAGGCTCGTACCTAAACTCTAAACGGATCTGCGATAATACGCGACGTACTTCGGACGAGAGTCACGACTCAATTATCAATTGTTTACACGCCGCCGCAGGTACCGAAGTGATAGGCCAAAAGTAGGTAGACAGATAAAAAGTTTTTTTGGAATTCTGTTGTTTTGTTTTGTAAATTCCGAAACTTTTTATCGTAGAACTATTAAACCAAAAAATATCAGAAAAAAAGGTCAGTAACGGTCAAGTTCAAGCGACGACATCTTTTATGCACTTGTCTGCCATAACCATAGCCGTTTCTACATTGCTATGTACCTGCTTACATTTTATTCACTGATGGTTTAGGAGAAAAATACCTAAAGATTCCTTTATATTAACGAGAGCAGTTCTTGCAAATATATTCATAATTAAATTAGGTACGAGATCGACACATTCTCGACGAAAATAGGTCACGTCGATTAAATTTGAACACTTTCTCAATATAGAGGTCCTGATACTCCTGATACTCCTGGTGGTCGAGAGAGCCGCAGGGGGTCGAGGACGAGGATGATTTCATTCAGAGCGCATCTCGTACAATAGTTACTACCTATACAAACTGAAAGAAATATTATGTACGAAGCAAGTCGCGGACTAAAGCTAGTTTTATAAATAATATTATCGCGAGCGAGGTGGCCGGGTTCAGAGAGTAGGCACTGCGCTCTCCCGCGCGGAGCCGATGCCTAACGTATACATAAATGATGTAATTTAAGATTGCTTTTATTGCCAAACTCGAAAACATTGTGTGTCAACGTAATTTCAATGTAAAACTAAGTACTTACATGGTCGAATCCACCTCGAATTGCACTAGAATGCTGTCTGACACCGCGGATGAAGCAGGTTGTGTTCAGATACTTACATCATTGTTTAGAGAACTAACCAATAAGGTACTAAAACATACTATTAAAAGGAAAACATCTTGTAATGTAGGTACTTAGGTACATACGTAAATCGTGCAAGTATTTATTTAGGTACCTACCTATTATATTAGGGTCGGATGAGGTTACCTATGGCATAAACTTAAACACTTCAGGAAATTTCCATAATACAAGACAACCATAACTTTTAATAAACATGAAGTTTTAACAGAGGAATTTTCTAGCTCACTACGTAAAATAAGTTCAAATGGTATTAGGTATTGTTTATTACACGATTGTGTTATGTTACTCTTGCCTCCGAAACTCCTTGATTTGGATCTTGTTTGAATTAGGTACTTACCAATAAAAATGTGGTTTCCTCGCCAGTCATATTTCAACTCAAGTAATTGTCACTCATAAATGACGTAAGTAAATGGGTAAACTCAAGTATTGTTTAGGAGTTTCGGCGACACGGGTGACCTCTTATCTGGGGTCTTTCATCGAGATTCGCCGAAATCTACCTAGCTACAAGTCATCCACGCTCGTATATTTGTAGAAATTTGGTATTTGATACCCAAAAACAGAATCGAAATCGGTTCACCAGTTAGGAAGTTACAATGTCACAGACAGACAGGCACACACACGCACACAGACACGTCTAATTAATAATACCCCGTCGTTTTTGCGTTGGGGGGTTAAAAAAATATACCGTCGATAGGTACTCTTAGCACTACCTAAGTGTGCCAACTGCAACGCACTATACTAGCTGCATGCGCACAGCATCGCTCGTGGGCGCCTCTAGTGACGTCAGCTTGTCATTAAACACACTAATCATGTTAGAAAGAAACGCAGTAAAAAGATTGAGTACCTAGTAGTAGGTAAGCCTACTAGTTTTTTGCTCGCGTAGAACTTTGATAACTATTAACTTTTTAAGTAAATAAGAATAAAAACCGCTTGCGCCTTATTGAATGCTTAATATATTAAAATTACTTACATTTAATATTTCATACTAAGTACATATTATACCTACATGTACAATCTATTATTAAGTCAACCTTGAATATGCTGTAATTACTATAACAACAATGAAGCATAAGTAAATAAATGAAACTAAAAAATTAAAAGGCGTAAACAGATACCTACGTAATAATTTAATAAACAAGTATGTGGTCTGCACAAACAGTAGTAGGTAGGTGGGTACCTACATGTGGTACATGATTCCTAGTTATACGAACATAAAACACGCATTTTCAACAGTTTTCCCGGAGTTGGGGAAACAAAATAGGCGATTGTCAAAATACTTGCTTAAGTACCTACTTACTTGAGAAATATTATTAGGTTAGCGAACAAAAAAAATGTTTGTACTCAATTTACCCTATAATAATACATTCGACACCATTGGGAACCGAGGCAAAATTCTGTTTCCAAGTAGGATATTTTATTACTTCTTTCGTTTAGTGCAAATCACAGGTAAAGCAACAGTAAGTAGGGTAAGTACCTAAATAGTAATAAATTTACAGTCATTTTTTTATGAAATAATGGGTCGTTGATCCTTTCTTTTAGAAATACTTACTTACCTATGTCCCTATGGATAAGTACGTTTGTTAATCAGTAATCGTACCAGCAATACCAAGCCTCGGGCGATATTTTACAAACACGAGAAAAATAACACCTACCTACGTCTGTATGTTATGTTTATGGCTGGGGTTTCTCATACTGTTCATGATACACGCGGGTGACAGTACTGACAGTCGAGCCTCCACCGCTAGAATCAGAGTATACATTTAAGACTATAAAATATTAACACAGTCTGCCTACCTTCCATAGAAACCCCGTGAGCAGTTAAGGGTGATAAATACCTATTGGCAACATCCTGGTGAGACTTCCGCGAAACGCTTATCGGGAGAGCAGGGTTCAGGGCCAGATGGAATGCGGCAGGTTATCGCGGCAGCTGCGGACACAGCGGCCGCGCTGAGCTCAGCGGGCGACAGCGCCGCCGCCGCAGAGGGCACCCTGCCCGCCTGCACCGCCCGCACCGCCCGCGCCGCCCGCGCCGCCCGCACCGCCCGCGCCCCGGCCTGGACGCGCGCTCCCGCCGCCCTCTATATAAACCCGGTGCCCGCACTCTCTCAATCATTCCCTGTTGTGTTGCAGACCGACTCGCTCTCTACTTACACTGTACCCGCTGCTTCCTCCACGATGTCTGTCAAATTCGTCGTTCTCGTCGCCTGCTTGGCTGTGGTGAGTTTACGATTTGATCTTTCGAGCTCTTTTATTTTCCATTCTCGGTGCTCGAGCATAATATGATCATTTATATATATATATACATTTTTTACTTACTTATTCCTTACTTTGAAACGAAGTGTTAATAATATTTTGGCGAAATGTATGCAAGCACTAAGTATATAATTATGGTATGCAGGCGCACGGCATGGTGCGGCGCGAGGCTCCCACCGCCAACGAGGTGTTCGCCGACATCGAGAAGCACGCCAAGGAGTTCCAGAAGACCTTCACGGAGGGCTGGAACGCCATGTTCAACAGCAAGAGCTCGCAGGACGTCAGCAAGGCCATCAAGGACGGCTCCGACGACTTGCTCAAGAACCTCAGCGCGTTCTCCTCCAGCCTGCAGACTGCCGTGAGTACCTTACACGAGTCTTACTTCTCTTCTACTGATATATACATTGCAAACCGACTTTAGAAAGCAGAGAATATTATTTTCATATTAAGTACCTACTTAATTATGGATAAATGGATGGAAAGGTATATAAGTATAAAAATTAAATATAATTATGACATTGTAAATCGAAATTATTTCAACTCGAACGGGTGGTAGCTATTAGTGGGTTCATCTAGTAACGGCAAATGTAATCGGGTATTTCTCGCCTCCCTTGTACATAAATATTATTTGCAGCTTAAAGTAATTGTAGTTATTTTTTTAATATTTTTTCGTTCACGTTTTTCGATAGGTTTATGTGCTCATGATTCTTTACGAACTATTGTTGTCCCGATACATGCGCCTGATACTTCACCTTCAGCAGTACATAATTATAATAACTAGCGACCTGCCCCGGCGTCACACGGGTTCTATAAACCTTACTCTTGAATAACATTTAAACATAGGGACGGACAGATAGCGACAGCGACTTTGTTTTATAGGTACTATACCTACCTACATCGACCAATCACGGTCCCGGGATTGTGTGTAAAACAAAAAGTGCAACCGATTCTGTTCTGTCACCCGAATACTTATTTTATTTCCACCCATGAGAAGATATAATAAAGCTTAGAGTCAAAATCATGAAATGACTATGGTTTTGTGGTCAGCATAGTCTGGATAGTACGGCGTGATACAGAGTTGTGATGTTGGTTTTGTGACACTTGCAGGCCGCCGACGCAAACGGCAAGATCAAGGAATCTCTGGAGAAGGCGCGCGAGAACATCGACAAGACCGTGGCCGAGCTCCGCAAGCAGCACCCCGAGGTGGAGCAGCAGGCCGCCGCCATGCGCGACCGCCTGCAGGCCGCCGTGCAGACCAGCCTCCAGGAGTCGCAGAAGCTCGCCAAGGAGATCTCCGCCAACGTCGACGAGACCAACAAGAAGCTGGCGCCCCAGTTCAAGGCCGCCTACGACGACCTGGTCAAGCAGACCGAGGCCGTGCAGAAGAAGATCCACGAAGCCGCCAGCAAGCAGTAACTCGACCCGGACCCGCCCGCCTTATCACGTAGATAGTAACTATCACCTCCCCCCCTCCCCCCCCGGCCCCACTATCTCTCTATCACCACGCGCCGCTATGTGCCGCAGCGAACACTCTCACGTGACATTGTAGTTTGTTATTAAAATATTACAAAATCATAAGGCGAATACGCCAAGAATGAGTATTGTAAAACAGCTAAATAAATTATTTAGTTTATATTAAACATTACCTAATATTCAATCGTTTTATTTGTATGTATGAGTAGATAAGACCTGTCTTCTAACTGCGACCATGTTAACTTTAGTCCATTACCTACGTAGGTATTATTAAAACCTGTTTTTCCCAAAAATCAACGTATGCCAGGAGAACCCTGGAGTGTTAGATTTTCAACTTAACTGTTGTTTAACACAACACAACACATATGATCCGGGACAGTCAAGGTTTCATATCCGATTCTTTTCTGTTCGGCATGATGATAAATGACTTGACTAAGGTAAGATGAGCTTAGACTTAAGGTCAAAGGCTCCTATAATTATGTCGACGATTTAAAGTTACCTACGAGTTAGTCTACGGTGTTTATCAATATAATATATACTTACTAGAAAATATAAGTACAAAGTCATTGGATGTGAGGCGTAGGTTTATATAGTTTATTGTCAGTCGGCAGTCGGCCTGCTGTGAGCTGGTGCGTCCTCGTGTGCTGAACATCCTCGTGCACCCCGGAGGACCATGTGAACGCTTGCTGCGCGACGAGCACCGTACATGCTCGCCCAGCACATATTAAAAGGTTGATTCGGTTCGGACCTACTTGTCACCGATGCCTAGGCGCAAATTGAATTATACATGACGTATGCTCGCTCGATATGTCTCCGACCGTTTTTAAAAAACGTATCATATTTGGAATTATAATTTTTCGTAACGTTCCTAAAACAATTCTAAAGTCCACTGAGTTTTCATCTCGAGAAAGTTCTCTTCTTCCCTTGTTTGTTGTCACTTGTGCCCGTCATGACTGTAATTGACACCGTCCACCTACAACATGGTATGTACTTACTTATAGAATGGAATAGGTACTTAAACGAAATTGAAATTCTATTCCCGGTAGTTCGATGTCACCAGAAGTAGGTATGTACTAGTACTTGGATAGTAAATATCATCACTGTCAACAATTAATGATATCCTTCTGCTTCTGTTTCCATGCAAAATGTCATCAAAATTAATTCAGCGGATATCAATTCCCCCATACAACCTACTAAATTATAAAAAACTATCATACGTTGCCTCTAGGATTCAAACTACCTCCGTACCAAATTGTTCATCACTTATACTGTTAGCCACATGTTTTTGTTTTTAAATTATTATTTAGTAGATATGTATTTGATCTTATCAAAATCATTATTTATGTATCATCGTAGCGGCGGAGACGGGAAATAACTCGTTCCTGAGTTATGGTCATTAATGGTACCTAAGCGAAAATATCAAATGTAAGTCTTGTATTTATTATTATACTAATTCGATAAAGATGATAAAGTAATACTACTTTGCGACAATTTCATATTTATTTTTAGGTTTAAATCATCAAAAGGTTCTGGTGTTTATTTCGTTGCCGTAGAAAAGCCGCCGTGCACGTGTCGTGCTCGTGTCGTGCTCGTGTGTCGGTGGCGTCGCTCGCGATCGCTACTCGATGTGCGCAGTCCGGAGGAGTTGCCGGATGTGCGCGCGCGCCACCTTGTCGGTGGAGGTGAGCGGGATCTTGTCCAGGAACACCACCCCCCCGTGCAGCTGCTTGTGCACCGACAGCTTGCCTGAACACGACAACATACACTATGGAGTATAACCGGTGACAATAATAATATGATAAACCTCGCAATACTAAAATATTTGTGTTATGTCCTGACCAGGGCTGCCCATTATTCAAGGTATAACAATATGTACTCACCGGCGACGAGGTCCTTGATCTCGTGCGCGGTGACGGGCGCTGCGCCGGCGCCGGCGCGCTGCGGGCGGCGCACCACGCACGCGACCACGCGCTCGCCGTCCTCCGCGTGCTCGACGCTGCTCACGCACACATCCGCCACGCCCGGGTGCTCCATTATTATATTTTCTATTTCTGGTGCAATTATCTGGAAATAGGATCTTTAATAATTTCTGATGCCATCGCGGTTATTACACATTGGAATGAAACAACTATTAACTAATTTAACTCGCGTAATTTTTTTTTTATTTGCTGACGTTTCGGATTCTTTACAGTTTCTATAATCGTAGCACGACTGAGCTGATAATACTTATGATACTTATGGTGGCTTTAGCGTTAGACTACTAATGGTCATTAACAGTTATTTCATTCCAATAGGTTCTTTAATAGGTTTTTTTTTTACTGTGAATAGGTACTTGTAAAATATTACAGTCGTTATTTTAGTGTAGGGACATAAAGGTTAAGGCCTGGCAGTGATTCCGGAAGACGCGGCCGCCCGCGCCGAGGTAATATCACGATTGCTTCTCACTTTCGACCATAGTGTAATTGGAAGCATAATGCCGCGCGTTAAGGCACAGCTGTGGTTTCGATTCCCACTGTATTCTGGGATCTCGATTTTTCGTAATCTTGGAAGCTCTGCCAGGTTTCGGGTGTTAATAAACAAGTCGATATCGTGTAGGTACCTGGTGTCCTCTGTACTTGATCAACATCTTGAGGCGGTCCACGAAGAAGTAGTCTCCGTGCTCGTCTCTGTACAGGAGGTCGCCGGTCTTGAAGAAGCCATCTTCAGTGAAAGCCTCCTTTGTAGCTTCCGGGTTATTATAGTATTCCTGTAAGCCATCACAAAATTAAGATTTAAAGTGTGGTCGACTTTACCTTTCACCTTTGTGTGCCGTAAATCATTATAATATGTATATCTTTAAATGTGTTGTGTTGATGTGTTAGACATGTTAGGCTTATTTTATTGCAACAGGCACGAAAGCATTCTTACGCAGGTTGTTTCTGGTGGGTAGGTTCTACTACCTAGGTAAGGACTTCGATGGTGTGCAACTCAAACCTTCAGATTTTTGAGTTAGTTCAGACTTTAGATCTGTGTGCGATATCGTCGATGATACTGCAATACTGCGTAAACGACAATTGAATATTGTTTAATTTGCCTGAACATTAAAATAGTTAGCCATCGTAGGTAACGCGGATTTGCAGTATCTTCGATCCCGCTTTAAAATATCGATAGTCGTTCAAGGAAGCCGGAAGAGTGTATCAGTACTGACCGTAAACCGCGGGCCCCGCGCCCACAGCTCGCCCTTGACGTGAGGCTCCGTTATCACTCTCCCCGTGTCCGGATCAACTAACTGAACGAGACAGAAAAAAATCCTTATTAACATCTTTTAATATTTATGTTAGAATCATCCACAAAGCTCGGATCTATCAAATGGATGCAATTAAGGAATTTGCCTCATAACATATTACGTTCTTAACGGATGGGAAATAATGATGAAGGATTCGGGAGACGTACCTTCACTTGGAACGCAGGCATGGGCTTGCCGCAGGCGCCTTCGGGCGAGTTCTCGTCTGGCCTGAGGACTGCTCCGATACTTTCGGTCTGCCCGTAGCTCGCTATGATCTTGGTGTCTTTGCGAATTCTTGACTGCAATTAAAATATAAAGTATTGGGTGTAACGATCAGTGGTCAAGGAGCCAACTCTCCTTAGATAACAATTTGAAAAGTAAATAGAGGTTTGGGTCGGTTATCATCGTTTAACTGATATTAAAAACAGTAAATACCATACCTACCCAACAAGTAGGTACTTTCATTTTGGGAAAACATTGCCGCGTTGCGATGATAGGTGAACGATTGGTCTATGTGGTCGGTATAACGAAAGCACCAACAGCATGGATATTACTTGTCTTGAGCTTTATCCAAATATAATCCAGAGCCGTGGACCGTGGCCGAGACCTGGCCGGCGGGGCCGCAGCGCGCATCGGTACTCTCAATTACCCTCATTTTTAAATTTGGTTGGTTTTTACTTTTATACAGTTTTCTTTTAATTAAGTAAGTGCACAAAATGATTGTTATCACAAGAAATTTATTAAAAGTATTATTTTTTATTTTTCTCCTTTAAATGTGATCGGGACAAAGCGTACGAAACAAAAATTATGTTGAACGCTTACGCGTAGTTTATCAAGGAATTCCTTGTGGTTCTTGGAGCCGCCCGTGACGAGGTAGTCGAAGCAGGTGAGGTCGCAGTCCTGCTGCAGCAGGCGCGCCAGCAGCGGCGGCGTGGTGACCATGGACCTGGGCTGAAGCACACCATTATACATTTAAAATTTAATATATAATGAAATGTAGGTAGGTACATTTAATCCTTTTTCATTTAATACCCCACTCGGGTATATTTGTAGACATATGGTTTTCTATTTCCCCTTGTATCCCCCTTATTTTGGTTTTGACGTCACATAGTCAACCATGCATTATCCTCCAAACTGAACGTGAGTAATTTCTGGCTCAACCGGTTAAAGCCATCTGCTTCAAAATTGAGTTACCAGATTTCACCTACACATTTTACATACATTGCAAGTAAAATAAAAGCAATTGTAATCGCCTGTAAAGTTATTAAATCCTTATGAAATGTTATCGACACACGGAGGAGGGGGAGGGGAGTACCTTGTATTTGTTGATGATGTCAGCGACGTGGCGCGCGGTGGGCGGCGCCGAGGTCTGCAGCTTCACCTGGTTCACCGGGATCGCCAGCGCCAGCATGCACGCCGACAGCCACTGCATCGACGACAGGTGCAGCGCCATCTTCTCTTCACTGTCCGAACAAACACGATCAAATCACTGTTTTCGCTCCACTTACCATCTCGAATACCTTTATGACATCTGAATTAAATCAGTACTTAAATAAAGTTGAAATACCCTTTAGGAGGAGACAAGTCGAAGAATTCTAATCCTTTAAAGACCTCTATGTGTCGTATGGCGGCGACCTTGGGGGTGCCCGTGGAGCCGCTCGTGCTGACCAGCCAGCAGTATATCTTCTGAATGTCGAACTGCGTCACCCTGCAAGTCGGACTTTGTATCATATACCTATTTACCTTACTGCACAAAAGAACATGCGCAATGTATAACTTTTGGGGTGAGAGTTATCGCCTTAAATATAAATAGACATTTCTGTATAGGTTACGGCTGCTATTAGCTCAAGCTATCTTACTCAAACTGTTCCTCGGGAGTGGGGTCGTGGTAGTCCTGCATGAACTGCTGCATGGAGTAGGCCCCCCCCCTGAACGTGACCACCAGCAGCGAGTCCCGCAGGCCGAGCTCCTCGGCTACCTTCGAGAAGGTGTCGTAAGCTTCCGGTTCACAGAACGCTATCTTCGGTAACACAATCTTCATAAACGTCTTTATTTCATCTGAAACAATTTACATAATTAATTGTTATATTGCCAATGTCACTTAAAGTGGTTAATCATCAGTTTTGTGACAATATTGTTTGTCTCGGTATGTGACCGAATCGATGGCTCGATTTAAAGATGGGTAGGATTTTCTGACTAAGTACCTACATAATTTAGTTATCAATTATTCATTAGATGTAGGAATCACTCGATTCATACCATATTTAAACAAGGGATCGACGCCGGCGATGGGCAGCCCCGTCATCATGCCCGCGTAGAAGGGTATGTGCACGTCGAGGTGGTTCCGTCCGCCGAGCGCGATGACGTCACCGGGCCGCAGCCCGCGCCGGCGCAGCGCCTGCGCCAGCCGCGTGCTGCGCGAGAGCACCGACCGCTTGCTCTCCGCCTCGCCCGTTGCAGCGTCTATCTGTTGTTTAAAAGGGGCCGTTTTATTGACACATAATATTTCGACTGAAACAATTAACTGTGGAAAAAAATGCGTTTTGTTATCAAGCAAAGACAATGTGTGGATTGCCATTTATATAAAAAAAGTAAATAACTACCTACATAAGTCATCAAAAATAGCAGAGCAAAGATTAACAACACCCTAATGCCGCCGAACACCCCCCTATAGTGCCCAATTCAGTAACTCAGTAGCACGGACAAAAAATATGATAGAATGATATATTTGAAGGGTTTGAATCATATTAATATAGTAACAGTCATCTATTTCATAGGGCCTCACTTGACACAGGCGGTCCGGCTCGTGAGCCAGGAAGCTCCGCACGAAGTGTCCCACGTGTTGCGCCGGCGCAGGCGCAGGCGCAGGCGCAGGCGCAGGCGCCGGGTCGCTCGCGGACTGCGCGCACAGGCCGCTCATCGTCGCTGCACTGCCGCGGCCGGGTGGAGACGCGAACACCGTCTTCATCCATCCACACCCGATAACGCGTTATCAGGGTATTAAGATTATTTTAAAACATTCTATGATAGGTACACAAGGTTGATGGCCATGAAATAATAGCAAAATTTGAATTCGTAAGAGATTTGGTGAAGGTACGTGCTCAAAGTGCGCAGTGGGAATGAAAGCCCTCATTGCCCCTATGAAAGACTCTTTGTTGATGTTATAGTCCCTTACTGTAGGTACACGTATTCAGACTGCTAGTTTTAATATAAGTGAGCTAATGATGGAAGCTGATGATGAAGGAATATATTGAAAAAATTATACCTCATTGAGTTTATTCTCGATTCTTCTCAAGAGGTTTTTTTTGCTGAATCGAAAAAGAATATTAATTGTAACGATGACATTCACAAGTGCCTGTAAGAGCCTAGCCTGAATAAATGATTATTTGAGTTTGAGTTTGAGTTTGAAGGTCGAAGATAATCTTATGTGGCTGGGCTGATGATGGACGGTCAATGGTTAGGATAATTAGGATATTATTAATAGGAAAAGCTTTTCTGCACGATCTTCGGAAGGCTCTCCGGACGTTGTGATTGTTTCTATCGCTATTATCTTTAGAAGGCCATCATTGTCTTGTTCTGATGCCACACGCCACACGCCACACGCCACACGCCACACGCCACACGCCACACGCCACACGCCACACGAGACACACGTAAGGAAGGCTCACCGTCATGTACCACTTAGGATAGAGCCTGTCTACGATTCTATTTTATATTTATTTAAATAGGAACCGCTAAATAGCAAGAAGTAAATTAACGCTTTTTAAATAAAAAAAAACATAAGGTACCTACAAAATAAATACAAAGCAAACAAAAACTAAAAAAGCAAAAAAATTTTTTTTCATTTACTTACCTACATAATAGGTAGGTACATACTATAATAATTATGATACGATTTCCTACTCTTTGAAATCAGATTTCTTCTCGGACTGCAATAACTAGCAAGTAGCAATACAATAACTACAAAGTTTAAGTAAACCAAAAATTACTTCATGTTTAAAAATATTACTATTATGTTTTCATCCTTCCATAATCCAATTATATCCCGTCTATCCCGCTTTTTATAATGTCGACTAAAATACTAATTAAAACGTTCTTAATTCTTCTATAATCCCATATATATGTACTTATATGTGATGTGACCACTCCATTTATCGGTAATTTACGGAACGTATTTCCGCGAGTAAAGAGTTTCTATAAAATATAAATATTGTTTTAGGTGAGTAGGTAGGTACATAATAATTAAGAGCTGAATAAAAAACAGACGTGACTCACCTTGAAGTCTCTACAATGACACTTTAATAACGAATTGCGATAACGTTATTAGGCACTCATCAAATGTTTTATAAAGAGTTGTATAAAATCATGACAACTCATTTTTGTAAATATTTCCACTTACCTACTACCTTATCCAATTATAAATGAAGTCGTGCATTATTATTATTACACATAAGCGGTGTTCATATTAGTCGCGCGCACTGCAGATGTAGTATATGGACTAGTTAGTTCAGGACGCTTCTGTGAAGTTCTGGACGGCGAGAGATAAAAACGGAAACAACACGCCCAGCTTCCAAACCGTAACCGAGTAGGTACGTAACACCGCCTGATTTATAACTCGAACGCACATCGACCATTCAACAATTTACAAAGCAATTAACATCTCATATTTTTCTACCTTAAATGAAAATCATGTCGCACATATTACACTATTGTTTTGTATTGTTTGTGTTAAGCAATAAATATAATGATGCCAATTTCTTATTCTTTTCCGATCATCGAGCGTCAAGAACGCACGGCAGCGTTCTGGCAAACACTGAAATACGAAATAGATTTAACTCGCATGTTTCGATATTATTTTTACAGTTACCATAATCGTAGCACGACTAAGCTGACGAAGTACTCGAGGTAATTATCTCAAAAAATGACTTTCTACTGACTTTCTCGCGGCATTTCTTCTCAATAATAATGGCCTTTCCAAAGTTCCTTCATCCCAATGTGTAATAACCACAAAGGTATCAGCAATCACTGAAATACGACATAGCGGAATTCTCGCTATGGCATCTGTAGGTACTTTCGCGTTTTGGAAATAACGAAACATGGCCACGTCAGATAATTATCGTCGTTATAGTGATATATGCATTTTTCATTTATGTACTTATTATAATGATAAAATATATTATGTTGAATTGTAGGGTAAATCAATAATGGAGTTGATAGAAGATGACGAAGCCTTCCACGTGGGCCACTTCATCCGCAAGTACATGTCGCTGCGGCCGGACGACGTCGCGCAAGTACCCCGCTCACCACATTACCTACTATATTATAATACCTTCAATTGCATTCTTATATACGAGTATATATATATTCAGAGGCACAATTAACCGTCTGCATACATTTTACGAAAACGAAACAAAAACACTAAAAAGTGTACCTACTTATAATATTATTTTTCACAATTAAAACTGTTAAGTGTTCATACCCGTTTTACTTATTTTGTTAACATAAACATGTACTTTATTGAACATAAGAAAAATCTGAAAATGTATTTGAGTTGGGACCACGAGTCCACAAGTACCTAATGATATATCAAGCCCTCGCCGCCCCAGCCTCCCCGCCGGCTTTCACGTATCACATAATTACACAATTATTTTATGACAAAGTATTTATTTTTATAACCAACTTTGCCAATATCTCTGTATTTTTTCTGTTGCTGTTGTTAGTTGTTCATACCTATTAGATAACGTATCTACTTACATATATTTATATTATATAATACGTATTATGTTAAAAATTTAGTGATAACAATATAGGGCTCTTGCGTATCGTGGCAGATCGACTGCAGCGCCAACTGTCGGCAAGCAGCGGCAACGCTTGCCCACTTGTCAAATTCAAATGAACAGATTATGATCCGCATAAAAGTTGCTGCTAGTTTTACAAGTTTGTTTATTCTAACTCGATAAAAATTAATTAAATGGATATAATGAGCCAGACTATTATTAAATGTGGATTTCAGAATATTTATGCAGACTTTTTTCATGGGAAATCTAAGTCAAAAGGCAAGTAGGTAAATACACAAGCCAGGAAATATATTTTTCAGATTGATTGTGTATAATTTTTACTACGTAAGTACCTATTTATTTATTTATGATAAGATTATCGCACTACTATGAACATGATGTTAAATTAATTAAAAATTATAGGAATAGGGCACACAAACTATCCGAAAGCCATCATGTTCAGGAGGTTGTCGAAATTAATTATGGTGGAGAGCAAATTATCCGCGGGAAAGTTCTCCCAGAGACAAAAGTAAATAATCTACCGTACGACGTGAGAGTTAAGGTATTTGAAATGAATTAATAGTTGAATAATATCCTTAACAAATATATTTTCAGCAAATATTAACCATACATCCAAAATAGATATGGAAAATTAAGATATATTTCTTTATCAAAGATACCTATATATAAAATATATAGAAGGTATAAGTATTGTTCTGAAATATATAACCGATAATCATTTTATTCATTTAAATATGTATTATTTCTTCCTATTTTTAACCCCCGACGAAAAAACGACGGGGCGTTATAAGTTTGACGTGTCTGTCTGTCTGTCTGTCTGTGTGTGTGTGTGTGTGTGTGTGTGTGTGTGTGTGTGTGTGTGTGTGTGTGTGTGTGTCTGTCTGTGGCATCATAGCTCCCTAACGCATGAACCGATTTTGATTCTGTTTTATTTGTTTGAAAGGTGATGTATGATGAAAATCTGCTCAGTAGTTTAATAATTAGGGGGGGTGAAAGAGGGGATGGAAAAATAAAAGTCTACAAACATACTCGAGTGGGGTATCAAATGAAAGAGAATCACGTGTACATTACAAAATGGAAAATATAATGAAATTAAATCGGTTGAGTCGTTCAAAAAATATAGGGTGTCAAAGTGGGGATGGAAAACCAAATGTCTACAAATATACCCAAGTGGGGTATCAGATGAAAGAGGATCACGTGTAGATTACAAAATTGAAATTGTAATGAAAATCGGTTGAGTAGTTCAAAAATTATGGGAAGTAAAAGTGTAAATGGTAAACCAAATATCAACAAATGTACCCGAGTGGGGTATTAAATGTAAGAGGATAACATGTACTTACATTACAAAATTCCATGTGAAATGGAAATTACTTAAAATAATAATTTATGTAGTAGATACCTACTTACAAAAAGTATGAAATAAAAAAAAAAAAAAAAAATTTAACAAACCCCCGACATAAAAACCTAAAAGCCCTTTAAAAAGTATAACAATAATAAAATCTTAATATTAGTTACCTAAGTATTTCTACAAAGAAAACGTCACAAACGGACCGTAGGTTAATGTAGATTGTAAATATTAAGTAAGTAGGTACACCTAATAAATGAGAAGCGGTCCCCCCGACATGACGTTTTCTTTGTAGAAATATTAATACTTAGGTAACTAATAATAAGATTTTATTAGGTATTGTTATACTTTTTAGAGGGTCTTTTAGTTTTTATGTCGGGGGTTTGTTAAATTTTTACTCGGCTGCCACGGCTTGTTATCTTATGTAGGTACTTACTGCAACAAACAAACAGAAAATTAGAAAAAACGGAGTTTGTATGTATTTGATACATTCATTCATCATCATTGGTATTAAAATGTTTCATTTCATCAAAACCATTTAATCATAAACCATAATATAATTATTTTTTTTTATGAAAAGTTCATTGTAAATTTTAGGTTAGGTTTGTTTTATAAAAAATCTAAGAATAAAACGGTTAAATGATAGACACCCATTATAACATCATAATAATTACTTACTTACATTCTTCTAACAGCTTTTATCCAGTCATTTCTTTTTTTAATTTCCCAGCTCTGCCTTGGAAACGAGTAAAAAGTTAATTCTCGACTTCGAGATTGGGAATTTTTACATCCCACAACACAACAGTACCTTTTACTACCCATTTTTTAATATTTTACGGGCAATTTTTAATATTTTTACGTGCACTTTTCAACGTTGTAAACCGTACAGCTGACCGCACTCACCATCCAAGTGTTATGCGCCACTAGCGATACCCAAGAGCCCTATTACGTAAACGTCGCTGCGGGAATACTACCTAGTTAAATTTTACCATATTATGGCAAATATAATTTCCTCACTGAAGATGTAGAAGGTCTCCAGATGTCGAAAAAAGCTTGTGATTCGCACCAAGTTCAGTGGTCCGGCAACATAAGACATGGTACAGTAATGTACTGTACAGATAGACGCAGCGACCGGCGAGGCGGAGAGCAAGCGGTCGGTGCTCTCGCGCAGCACGCGGCTGGCGCAGGCGCTGCGCCGGCGCGGGCTGCGGCCCGGTGACGTCATCGCGCTCGGCGGACGGAACCACCTCGACGTGCACATACCCTTCTACGCGGGACACTTCAACGGACTGCCGATAGCTGGAGTAGATCCACTTTACAAATATGGTAATGTTATGACTGTAATCGTAGACCTCGCCGTGCGAACATGCTCTTCGTATTGTTTAATAGGTGATCGGGTATGTGGAACTTTATTTTTTTTAAACTGAACTGTCGCATTTTTTTTTTCAGAGGAGATAAAGTATCTTTTCAATATAATCCGACCAAAAATTGCCTTCTGCGAGCCCGACTCGTACGAGGACTTCTCCAGAGCGGTCCGGGAGTTGGACCTGGAGACCTTGCTCGTTACGTTCCGAGGAGGCCCCTACTCCATGCAGCGCTTCATGCAGGACTACCGGGACCCCGAGCCCGAACAACGATTCCAGTAAAATAACTATTTACTTAATAAACTTATTCATTGCACGTATACCGGTTCTTTAATGACAATCATCCTTACATACTTAGTAGATTATGCCGCATGACAGTTATTTAAATATAGTGCTTTGTACGATGACTTGTCAAACGACACTGAATTTACTTTTATTTTATTTGCCGACGTTTCGGATTATTTACAGTTTCCATAATCGTAGCACAACTAAGCTGACAATAGTCTAACGGTAAAGTAACGTGAAGAAACGTCAGTAAAATAAAAACATGCGAGTTAAATCCGTTAATAGTTGTTTCATTCCAATGAATACGAACTACTTCTAAATCCTAAAACCAAAAGACACTTAACTCGTTTATTTTCAACGGATGCACGATGCAATCAAATGTAAAGCAGTGTACAAGAATACAGTTCGCGGCACGTGGCTCCAGCTGCCGTACCTACAGCAAACGCCTTTGAAGGAGGCGCTGTCTGCTGCTGTCTGCATGCATGTGGTGTTCCAGGGTGGCCGCCTTCGACCTCCGCGCGGTGCACGCGTGGCTGGTGAGCACGAGCGGGACCACCGGCGCGCCGAAGGTGGCAGCTGTCCCGCACAAAGTTATCCTAGGCTCATTGGAATTCTTTCTGGTGAAACCAAAAGACAAGTAAGTAAACACACAATTATAACATTATCATTATGATTACATAGATAATCGAGTGGAGGAGTAATGCGAGGTCGGTTTGCAGGGAACTCAGAGCTGCACTGAACGTTGCGTCGATGCAGTGGATGTCGGCGTGCTTCCACGCGCTGGCGACGCCGGTCTACCACGTGAAGGTGCAGACCTCGGCGCCCACCACCGCCGACCACGTCGCGCACATCATCGACAAGTATCGCGTGAGTCTGTCGGCGGGACCCGCTCCCCTCGGCTCACCGACCCGATCCCCTTAGCCGTACGGTCGACAGCCCAAAGTATTATTATTTATTTATTGCTCTGAATATATTTATACATTTACATGCAGTTAATATAACAATCAATCCCCATGTTTTAATATTTAGAAATAGGCAATGATAGCGTTTGAATACCCGTGAAATCCACCGTGTTTCAGCCGCGGATGACCGTCACCACACCGACTTTAATAGCCCGAGTTCTCAAAACCGACTGCGATCTCACCTGCTTCGATGTAATCGCTCTGGCCGGCTCCAAGACCCACAACGATTTCCTCGCCAAGTTGAAGGTATCTCTAAGCATCTTCAGTTGATAATATTCGAATCGGTTATGCTTTATATTTATTAAACGATCATGTTCGTTCAGTCCAGAGTTCGCGAGGACACGCAGCTGCCGCAAGCGTACGGACAGACGGAGTCCTGCGGGATCGTGGTGCACCCCACGCCGGACACGCCCTTCGGAGCGCTGGGGAAGAAGACGAGCCGGTACGAGGTCAAGGTAACACGATCGCGCACCGACTACTTGCTAATCGTTTACTATTTTTTGTTAGTTAGTGGCTTAAGTGAGTACATACTGGTTGGTGCCTGTAGGCTGGATACTATGCGTTTGATTACTCAGCCGACCTGCTAGTTTGTGAGTCTACCGATCTGTTCAGGTGGTTACAATTTTAAAATTGGTCTAATTACTATACTGTAACGGGTGTTCGGTTCATTCGGCGTATTTTAACCGACTTCATTCTGTTTCAGCTGGTGAACCCCGACACGGGGGAGGTCGTCGCCGAGCCGCGCGTCGCCGGCGAGCTCTGGGTGAGAGGACCGAGGATAGCGGTATGTATTACATATGTATTTACATAATCACCGAATGATCATCTTTGCCCTTTTACAAAGTATTTTTTACCTATACAATATGTCGAGCTTGATTAACCGTTTCAGGAGTATTACAACGACCCTAAAGCGACTGCGGAAGCGTTCACGCAAGACGGATGGTACAAGACAGGAGATCTGCTGTACAGAGACGAGAACGACTTTTATTACTTCGTGGATCGTCTAAAGATGCTGATCAAATACAGAAATTATCAGGTTTGTAAATATCGTCCAGTCAACTCAATGTTATTATTGTTATTTATTTATTTACACTTTATTGCACAATAAAAAACAAATGTACAAAAGGCGGACTTATTTTTTTTTCTTTCTTTCAATGTTATAAAAAATATACCTATCACTTAGTTTTCTCTTCAACGTTTTCCTTTTTGGTGTGTCAGATAGTTCCTCCAGAAATCGAGGATGTGATTTTGGAGCACCCAGGCGTGGCGGATGTGTGCGTGAGCAGCGTCGAGCACGCGGAGGACGGCGAGCGCGTGGTGGCGTGCGTGGTGCGCCGCCCGCAGCGCGCCGGCGCCGGCGCAGCGCCCGTCACCGCGCGGGAGATCAAGGACCTCGTCGCCGGTGAGTACATATTGTAAATACCCTGATTCATGGTCAGGTCAGGACCTAGGTACATTAGTTATTTTAGTATTGTGAGGTCTATTATGTTGTCACCGGTAATACTCCATAGTGTATGTTGTCGTGTTCAGGCAAGCTGTCGGTGCACAAGCAGCTGCACGGGGGGGTGGTGTTCCTGGACAAGATCCCGCTCACCTCCACCGACAAGGTGGCGAGGCACAAGGTCCGGGAGATTGTCAAGACTGCTCGCATTGAGTAGAGACTGGAACAGTCTAATCTCCTTATTACAGTGGTCATGTAAAAAGTAGCTTGAAATTAACATTGGCATCATTACTTATGTAACTTATACGTATAATCAATAAATGAAATACTTATACCATCCTTTTTCCGAAGCCTTTTTTTTTCCAAGCCACCAGTCTTCACACAGTATCCTGCAAACATGTAGGCTATAGGTAATATGACTTCGATATACAAATCCTCAATAACATTCAATTTGAACTTGTAGTTCTTGTGTTTGAAAGAATTACCTGTCGAAGTTCCTCAGTGTTGTCAAACACTTTATATACCTATAGATTATAAAGTGAGTGTGTGACCATAATTTCATTTAGTAAACTATATTGCTGGTATCTTAAATTAGGTAAGTACACGGAAGCGGTTATGGTGAACGGAGTAAGCTAAATGAAGGGCAGGTGCGAGAGATCCCTCGAGATAAGTGGGGTATCAAATGAAAGAGGGTCACATTACAAAATTGAAATCATAATGATAATCGGTTGAGTCGTTCAAAAACTATAGGGAGTGAAAGTGGGGATAGAAAACCAAATGTCTACAAATATATCCGAGTGGGGTGGAGAATGAAAGAGGACGTGT
This sequence comes from Polylopha cassiicola, assembly GCA_038024825.1. Lineage (NCBI taxonomy): Eukaryota > Metazoa > Arthropoda > Insecta > Lepidoptera > Tortricidae > Polylopha > Polylopha cassiicola. The sequence goes on from CP149062.1 coordinate 9,821,718, forward strand.
AAGTACCTACATTACAAAATTGAAATTATAATGAAAATCGGTTATGTACTTAGTTCAAAAATTATGGGAAGTAAAAGTGTAAATGATAAACCCAATGTCGACAAATATAGCCGTGTGGGGTATGAAAAGTGAAAGGATAACATGTACATTACAAAATTCCATGTGAAATGGAAATTGGTAAAAATAATAATAGGTAGGTATGTATGTAGTAGGGTCCCCCGACATGACGTCTTCTTTGTAGAAATATTAATATTAGGTACTTAATCAATATTAAGTTTTTATTATTATTATAGTTTTTAAAGGGCATTTCGGTTTTTATGTCGGGGGTTTGTTAAATTTTTAATTTATTTTTTATATAAATAAATAACTAGTCGTTGTCAGTGGTACTATGTCAATATTTTCGTTAAGCTTTTTTAATTTTTCTAATTATTTGCACAACTGTTTTTCTTATACATAAGAAATTACAACAAAACAAGAATAAGTGAAGTAGTATTAAGTCGTTCTAGAGCGATGCTGTGACCAAGAGAGGGATTAATTTATAATTATAATATGTCGTAGCGGTGCGATGCTGGCGCCTGGCGCTGCCGGAGGCAGTTTAACAAACTAATTGTCCTGTGGCCGCGATACAGTATCACCATGCGACATTAGATTAATTTTTAGTTTATAGAAACGTCAAGCGGATAGCTTGGACAAAGTCGGCACGAGGCTGGCAACTCTGCGGACAGGTTGGTAGGCCTGACTCTCAGGTTAGCCAACCGTTGTCTGTTCGGGCGCGAGGTGTCGTTTATGCGCGCTGACATTCTCAATCAAGACACCGAGGCGTGCGGACGTGATTCTAACCCGGTGCCGAATTTGCCGCATTTCTTAACATGCCTGTGGATTAAATGAAGGAATCTCCGACGTATATATACATATGTATATGTATCTAATCTTGAAGGCTGGTCCCAATGCCAGTATTTAAAAATAACGCAGATCAAATAATATCTCTAAAAATCAAAGTACTTACCTACATACCCGCGTCTCAGCTCTCTTGAGGTGACTCGCAGAAACCCCCCCCCCCCACACACCCCATGTCGGGTTATTTACCATTGATTAATACAATATATACCACGACAAAGCTAACTCCCCTCCAATTTTCAGCCAAATCGGTCAGCAGTTCTTGAGTTGTAAATAGTGTACTATAACGACTTCATTTTATAATTTTACTAGTGACCCGCCCCGGCTTCGCACGGGGGCTATAAACCTTCCTTAAGAATCACTCTATCTATTAAAAAAAACCGCATCAAAATCCGTTGCGTAGTTTTAAAGATCTAAGCATACATACGGACATACAGCGAAAGCGACTTTGTTTTATACTATGTATTGATACTTACCTAAACAAAAAATAAATCATAATAGGAGTGATGCGTATCTACAGTGCCTTCGCGGTTATTACACGTTGTAGTGAAACAACTATGAAAGGATTTAACGATTATTGAAACTATAAAGAATTCGAAACGCCAGTAAATAAAATAAAATATAGTTCTGTATCAGTGCGACTGAATTCTCGTAACTACTCGCGATGCCTCCGTAATTATAATTTGGTAGGTACCTAATTATTAAAGTGATTAAGCAATAACTTATCTGAATGTTCATTATACAATTTGTTATCGCGCGCTGCGGACGCGCGGAGTCGACCAGAGACGATCCAGTAGTAGTATCGATAATATAATATAATATCCTTCAGCGGCGCGTGATAGATAGCGATGGATAGCTTCCGCGTGACAGACGACCACCACGTCGGCCATCTTGTGATGCAGACCCTGCTGCACCGGCCCGACGATATATATCAAGTAGGTGCACGGCTCACACCCGCTCGCGCTGCTACACTTCATACCTAAATACACAACTTATCATAACAACACAACTAGATCAGCAATTGTTCTATAACCTTAGCACACGACGTTAAAGCTGTCTGCGCAATGCAGGGTGATCGTAAATATCAGAAAATATGTCTAAAAGCTATTTTTGAAGTACCTAATGAAGTAGTATCTCTTTAATTGTGATAGGAAAATAAATAAAAGTTAGTACTAATTGTAGATGTTTGTTAAAAATGTATTGATAACGTATGAAATTCGTGTGGGTTGATAATTATATAGTCGGCTCTCTTATCTCCCCTCTACGACTGGCACTTTTATACCGATTCGTGTGCAATTTAAGGATCAACTGACCACACTTTGTATATAACATTGTTAGTACTATATAGTAATACTTATTAGATCGATGCAGCGACTGGCGAGACGCAGTCGAAGCGTGTGGCTCGGTCGCGCGTGATCCGGCTGGCGCGCAGCCTGCGGGCGGCGGGGCTGCGGCCCGGGGACGCCGTGGTGCTGGGCGGGAGGAACCACCTCGACGTGCATCTGCCGCTCTACGCCGCGCTCATGAACGGCCTGCCGCTCGCCGGGGTCGACGTCTCCTACAAGTATGGTATGTTCGATGTTCATTGGCTTTCTTCGTAAATTATTACTGGTAGACAAAATAAACAAAGACAGGTCTACAAACTGTTTATTATTTTGATTAGGTAATGGGATGTTTTTTTTTAGATGAATTGAAACATCTATTCAGCATCGTCCGACCCAAAATAGTATTTTGTGAACCGGAAGCGCACGAGGACACCTCCAAGGCGCTGGAGGATCTGGCGCTGGAGGCTGTGGTGGTCACGTTCCGCGGAGGCGCGCTCTCCCTGGACGACTTCATGGAGCGGCACCACGACCCGGCGCCGGAGGACCACTTCCAGTGAGTCTCCAACTATCCTGCCGTGATTCAACTATTCACTGCATCTAATTTATTCACGTGCACAGAAACGTCTTTATTTGCTAGACAAGATGCAAAAAACAAGGGTTGGGCATAATACTAGTTAGGATAAAATGTTTTAATATGTACACAATACATATACCTACCTATCTATCACCAAAACATAATTTTTTCACAATCAGGTAAACTAAATAAATAAATAAATAAATATCTTTGGACAATTCACACCAATTATCTAGTCCCATTTTAAGCAAAGCTTGTGTTATGGGTACTAGACAACGGATAAATATACATAAATACATATAAGACATCCAAGACTCAGGTACAGATGCCAGTGCTCATCACCTTGACATCTGCCCCTAGCGGGATTCGAACCCGCAACCTCCGGTTTCGTAGTCAGGGCCTCTGACCACTAGACCAACAGGCCGTCAAACTAAATCTCAAAAATCAAAATTATCTGTTTCGTTATACTCTTTGTTCTTCACAGAATGCTTTCAGTCCGAGCGCCATCTTGTGGTGTTAATCGACAAGAACTACTCGATCACGAGTCGGCATTCAAATGAACTTTACAAGCGCCATCCGACCATCATTTGAGTCAGGGTCATTTGCACTACTCGTCGTCCTAAGCCATGTTTTAATGTATAGAGTTGATTGCAAAACATCATGCAAAAATTGAAGCGAAGATACGAAATACGTTTATCAGTGTTGTCGTAAGTAGGTAGATCCTTGAAGTGGTTTAATGTGTTTGTTTCAGAATCGCCTCGTTCGACGTGCAGCGGGTGTACGCGTGGCTGATCAGCACGAGCGGCACCACGGGCCGCCCTAAAGTGTGCGCCATCTCGCACGGCGCGCTGCTCCGCACGGCCACCGTCTTCTTGGGCCTGCCGAATGACGGGTACGAGGTAACCCTTAGCCTAGGTAGTGCAGTCGAAACTGACTTCGACATCAAATAACTCCAAACATTTCAGACCATGTGTAGGTAGCTCAACAATATTCAACTATTACAATTAAGACTGCCGGGCAGGATATAAATGACATGTCCCCGGAAAAAAAAGTTATGCCTATGGTACCTAATTGGTTCAATAAATAGGCACCTAAATATAAATAATGAGTGTGTGCCGTGACTGTGCAGCGGCGAGGTCCGGCCCGGGCTGAACGTGTCGCCGATGCAGTGGATCTCCGCGTACTACAACGCCGTGCTGCTGCCGGTGCACCACGTCAAGCTGCAGTCCTCGGCGCCGCCCACCCCGGCGCACGTCGCGCACATCATCCACCACTACAGGGTAACATGCTTACCAATATTCACGACGTTTTACTTTACTTACCTACCTATCTAGTTGAACAAAAAAGTATTTCTATACCTACCATGCCATGTACGAAATGAAATAGTACTGTTATTACACCTGATATAACATTAAGTTTTTTAAACCTGGTCCCTATTTGACCGACGCGACAACAGCTGACGAGGTCAGAATTGTCAATAAATGTCGATTCGGTGATATTGCGGCCAGGGCTCGCTTCAAACAATGGACGGCACTTTATATTCGACGACAATGTAAGGAATTACGGATCCAGGATATTTTTTTTAAGCATATTTAAAAGACATAATAAATTACATAGAATAGAATAATCGCATTGGGTTCTTCACTATCGCCAAATTGAAAGTAAACAATTTTGTCACAGAAATAGTTTGCCGGGAGAACTGCTGTTCCCGATAGCTGGGATCATGATGAGAAGAATGGTACCAGCTCGTAGATTGTAACACTATAACTATATTAATATAAAGAGGTTTAATAATTATGTAATAAATATCGCACCTACGCTGCAACAACGTCACTTATGCATTTTTTTTAAATATCTGAGTATGAGGAAACTTTAATAATGACATCATTTATGTTTCCTCATACACAGATTTATTTAATAAAATTTGCACAAGTGACGTTGTTGCAGCGTAGGTGCGATATTAATTACATGAATCATAAACACTTATAATTTATATACTAACTCGGGACAGCACTAAACCCATCTAAATGTAATGCTTCTCTGTCGGACGCGACGGTGGCGATCGCACTGGATTGATGCGATAAACCCGCCACAATACGCCCCGAACTAGATAACCCTTCTAGTTTCGAAGAGCATCCGCGAGAGACGCCGCGTGAGTCGTATGTTGCATGTGTTGCAGCCGCGCTCGATGATGGTCACCCCGCCGCTGCTGGCGGGCGTGTTGAAGACCGACTGCGACATGACCTGCTTCGACTACATCGCCGTCGGCGGCTCGCAGGTGTACCAGCACCTGATCACCGCCCTCCTAGTGCGTATCTGTGTTAAAAGGTTCCTTACAAAAATATAAAAATATAAATAAATTATTGATTGTCTATTTAAAAGTATTAAATTGTATTAAATATAAATTATTCCGTATGACAAATTGTATTGACGACTAATGAGAAAAATCTATGATAGTTAATATACCTATTTGACATTATGTGTATGACAAAATCTTATTGTAATTTTGATGATAATTATTATTTAATCTTATTGTTCTTTGTTTTTGTTTTTGACGATCTCAATATGAGTAGGTACATGTAATTTGACATAATAATAAATGTAATTATATTGTATGAATTTTGGGAAATAAATGAATCTAATCTAATCTAATCTTACATTCACAATGACCGACTGAGTCCAGACTGAGACCTTTACAACTTTTATAAATACGTCGTCCGAGCTTCAATAAGCTAACTAAGTAGATGCGATATTAATTTATTATAGTTATTGTTTTTATTTTTCAGGCAAGAGTGCGGAAAGACACAGTAATCAAGCAAGCATACGGACAGACAGAGAGCGCCGGAGTTTACATGTTGCCACAGGATGATGCACCGCTAGAGTCCTGTGGCAAACCATTGCCAGGGTACACAGTTAAGGCAAGGACGGAAATTATAGATACTTAGATAGATAACATGTTTATTCCATTACAACACAAAACAAACGATTGATTATATATAGTCAAATACACACAGTAATACTAAGACACGTGGTCAGTTAACTAGGAGGTAACCTGGTGGGTTAAAACCTGTCACTACAGTTCTTTTACTCACTGCACGTGGTCTTGTCACACAGCAGACAATACAGCCTGTAGGTGCTGGACATCTCCTAACAAGGTATTAAATTGTAGTAAAGTTAATGTAATCGGTTGATGTGTTTGTACGTCTTGCAGTTGGTAGATCCTGCAACTTCAGAAGAAATAACAGAACCACATAAAAAAGGTGAACTTTGGGTGAAAGGACCAGGAATGACAGTTAGTATTTTTAGTTTATTTTACATTTTCAAAAGAAAATGATAATTGCGCGGTCTGATATCTTTTGACTAACACTAGATGTACATCACTTTTGAATAATTATAAAGATGTGTCGCTAAAACTCAGAGGGCTGGTACCTGGCCCCTGTGCCATCAGATTAAGCAAATTTTAAACGAGTGCTAATCTCATTTTTTCTGAAATAAAATTATTAAACAAAGTGTATTGAAATTAGTAAAATACTTACTCCATTTCTAACCAAGCTGACATATATAGTACATGTTCTTATTTCCCATACCTGGGTAATGACTCTATTAAAGTAGAAATTGTTTATTTCGTTCAGGAATATTACAGAGATCCTGACGCCACTGCGAAGGCATTTTCGGAAGACGGGTGGCTCAGATCAGGCGACTACATGTACAGAGACGAAAATGACAACTACTATTTTGTAGACCGAATCAAGATGGTGATCAAATACAGAGGCCATCAAGTAAGTCTCCATTCATTAGTCAGGGACTGGGTTTATTTTTCTTTTTGTTATTATATATATTGCGACAATATATTATGTAAATGATTTCATCGTTGTAGATAGTCCCGTCGGAGATAGAGGAGGTGCTGGCGGCGCACCCCGGAGTGCAGGAGGCGTGCGTGACGAGCGTGCCGCACGCGCTGGACGGCGAGCACGTGGTCGCGTGCGTGGTGCGCCGCCCGCAGCGCGCCGGCGCCGGCGCAGCGCCCGTCACCGCGCACGAGATCAAGCAGCTAGTCCTCAGTAAGAGCGATCCGCCAGTCCTGTACTCGTATACCGGTCGACAGCCGCTCATGAGAACAAGCAATGTGATAGTTAAGTGGCATTCGTTTCGATCCCCAGGCAAGCTGTCGGTGCACAAGCAGCTGCACGGGGGGGTGGTGTTCCTGGACAAGATCCCGCTCACGGCGACGCACAAGGTAGCTCGGATGAAGGTCAAGGAACTCGCGCTTATCGGGCCTCGCGAATAACTTGGTGCATCGCGTCGATATTTCAGAAAATAGAAATACGCTTCAAACCCAATCGATGTAAATGTTATCTATGGTGTATCGAACGGTAGGTACCTACTGTTCGTTTTGTAAAACAATCTAAAATTATAAATGTACCTACATTAAATATAATTGGCTAATTAGGTACACAATATGGTTTGTTTTCACCAAAACCCTACGACATAATTATCATCCGAACGTAAATTTGTATCGATCATTCCTTATGATATATTCATAGTCAATCAAATCAATCAACCTTTTTCAAATGTTAAAGAAATACCTATTAAGAATTCCCCGTTTTGTCTGTAGTATTGCTAACTAGCGTTTAAAGCGTTGCGGTACATGATTTTTAGTATGACCAGCAGATCTATAGAATAATTAAATTATAGTTGATCATTTTTATGCAAATATTTTCTGCTTGGTAAATGTGAGTTGTGATTAAATGTATTATTTATATTATACCTAAATAATACTTTTCATATATAATATTCAACTACATCATCAAAATATGTTTCTCCGGTCGTAAGTTCTACGGTACCTACCTAATAAACATAAAAAAATACAGTTGCCCCTTTTTGAAGTCGGTTAAAAATATGCACCCACTTTGCCTAGAACTTTGCCATTTTGTTTAAGTATTCATGCTGTCATTGTTATAACATTAATACTGAAATTGTAGTTATTTAGGTATTACGAACAATGTTGTACGAACTACAATATTACGACGTCTGTCGTTCATTTATTTTTAGGTAAGTACTTACCTATGTCTTTTTTTGTATGTTGTGTATGTTGTGTCGCGTGTCATCGTCCAGGTTTATTTAATTCGTAAACCAGCGTCGTGACATTACCCTGACATTACATTAGGTACCAATTACCAATTTTCGTATTTACGAGGTACGCGAGAAGCATCGATCAATAAATCAAATGCAATTTTTTTCGCTAAAAATCGGTAAAGATTGTCGGGAAGCGGCAATTGAATAAAGGGATGAATGTTAAAACAACCAAAATAGACAGCCAAAAGGATTTATTACAATATAAATATTTACAAGGAAAATAAAAGTATTTACAAATAAATTACAAAAAAGAATAAATTACCATGAGGATTTAGGTGTATATGTGTAGTAAGTGGATGAATGTGTGAATGACTGAGAGGGATGAGCGTGGTTATGAATTGAAGAGGTGGCTCGGCGTAGACAGCAGGAGGCAGGGCTCGGGTCGTCGGCGTTCCAGGCCCGCCGCCTCGGCAATCAGGGTAGCCGGGCGGACTGGAAGGGCCCGGGTCGAGCTCCGCTGCAGCCGCAGGTAGGTGAAGCGCAGTGCAGCAGGTAGGTGCGGCAGGACAGCCCCTCAGGTAGTGAAGGCAGTGAAGGTAAGATGAAGATGTACACGGTGACGTTGAGAACTTTAGTTTTAGGTTTTAGATTTAGTTTCTTCAGAATCGTTTCTTCAGAGGCAGATCAAAGCGCGAGATCTAAAGGTGGTCAACTGACTTTGGACCTGTAGAGTCCGGGGCGAGCTGGCCCCGGACAAGGCCTTTAATTTCGGGTGCTGAACTTGGCTCAGCTGCCGTCGAAATGAATCAATGTAAATGAATGAGGTGAACGGTTATATGGAAGTATGGAAATGCAGTCGAGCTCTCGAGGTTAGCCCGCTACAAGATCTTTCATAGATATAATATAAAAATCTTTGGAAATCATAGATTAATGACACGCAAATACAAATTTTGTACAATAGTATTTTTATCCGTTGACGTTAATAAACGTAATTTAAATAAATAAAAATATACTTTCATTTACAATCTGGCAGCAATAACCGACATGTCGTTATAAACGGTTTTCACTTGTGATACTAGTAGTCCTAGTGATTCTCGAATTAAAAATACCTACTTACTTACTTAACGTAATTATAACTTTAACAAACTTTAATTATCTATATATATAAAAGAAAGTTGTGTTAGTTACCCCGTTTATGGCTGAACTGATTTGGCTGAAAATTAGCGGGGAGGTAGCTTAGAGCCAGGAAAAGGACATACGATACTTTTTATCACGTTCCAGTAAAAAAAAAAAGGGCGCGGCGGCCCTCATCACATCATGCGCGCGCGCCGGCGCCGGCGCCGCGGCGGGATATATACGAGCGCGGCGCCCGCGCCGGCGCAGTCCTCCACGGCGGCGCCGCTCCACCTCCGCCACCTCCGCCACCACGCATACACCTGCTTATTACGGTCGTAAGGTTAGTTCAACCTACAAGCTACTTAAACACTTTCACTCATATCAAGTATTTTGTATGAAACAAAAGAAATCTCTGCATCTCCGTTTAAATAACATTAGACCGAGCATTTTTCGTGGAGTACCCACATGTGTGCCGTAGAGTACCTAGGTACCTACAGGTGGGAAATTTGGATAATTTGGAAATAAAAAGAAAAAAATATTTGTAAATGTAAGTAATGTTGTTTTCAATATTTATTAACCAATAGTAAAGAAAAATGTGATATTTTTTGATAGGTTAATATTATGCAGACATTTCTTTTTCCATCACCTTTTTTACTCTAATAACTTTTAAACGGCACAACCGATTTTCATCATAGCTAATAAGAACTCCCTCTACTTATTAACCTTTCAAAAATAAAACAGAATCAAAATCGATTCATCCGCTCGCTCAGCAACGACTCTCTCTCCGCTCAGCAAAGCAAAGGCTTGAAAGCCTCCTCTCAGGGGGCTCGCCAGTCGCCGTCGTAAATTACCTAATTGTATTTAATATATTTTTTTTCTAAAGTCAGGTACCTAATTTGCAATATTTTAAATAATCTCTTATAGTCAGCTTAGTTGGCTTCGAATATGGGAACTGTAAAATTTTCGAGACGTCTTATTTTATAATAGACCAAGCAGGTATGTAATAACCGCGAAATATGCTAAGATCCCGCCTTAGAGCGACCTCCACCGGCACCCGGCTGGTTAATAAACGAAAAGTATTTTAAATTTAATAAAATATAACAATAAATATATGTACACTAACTATTGCAAACGGGTTGACCAAAAAAAATCAGTCCAGGCACATCATCTACTGCACAAATAAATAATAATTTTGTAATCTCATATAGATACTTAGGTAATTTATATGGGTTTATATTTATATATATTTCTTTATATTGCAATAAACCCATAAAGAATCCGATACGTCAGCAAAAAAAATGCGAGTTAAATCCGTTCATAGTTGTTTAATTGAAATGTGTAATAACCGCGAAGGCATCAGAAATGATTAGTTTTCATTCATTAACCAGCCGCGTGCCGGGTGAGGTCGCTCCGAGCAGTCCGAGCAGTCCGAGCAGTCCGAGGCGGGATCTCAGGCCGCAAGCGTCAGACACGATTACAAACACATATCATTGAGTTGTAGAAAAATGATTACATACAAAGAACTGGCCGAGTGGTTCCGTACGAACCTGTAGGGATAGCTATTAGATAAGTAAAAGATATAGTATGTATTACTATTACCAAATTCAAATTTATTTTTATTGTATAATGTAACTTATAACGCCTGATTTTCTTTTATCTGTGTTATAAAACTATGTTTCGTACCAAATATCAACATTCTGAGTTAACGAGAAGGACCCTGTATCGAAGATTTGCGGCAATAATTGCGGCAGTAATAATTAAGATATATTATATTCGTATATAAAAGACGGTATTGTTTTGGCTTGTTAGCTTGATTTTTTCACAGCTCCAAAGGACTTAGTAGATATTTGTTAGTAGAGTTTTACCTATTTAATATAAATTTCAGCTTGATACCTTCACGCATTTCTAAGAAAATGGGTCTTGACAGACAGACAGACAAAGAGACAGACGGACAACAAAGTGATCCAATAAGGGTTCCGTTTTTTCCTTTTGAGGTACGGAACCCTAAAAAACAAATAAATATATTGAAATATACGAATAAAACATTAGGTACTTATTATTATAAAATAAAAAAAACTTGAAATGAATATAGGTACTAATAAATAAATATACTTACAAACGAAAACCTACCCAAATCCAAGTTTTGTTTTTTCGATGTTTGCAGTGAGATTTCAGTGGGTTCGATAATTATAAAAATATCTCGATAACCATGAACTATGGCTTGATATATTACGACGATGACGCCTCCACCTGCAAAACGTTGACTTATAAACTAGTTTGCTGTGTAAACATTCGAATTAGCAATATTATATTAAAATGAAATAATGTCAACGAAGGTCGCGAAAAACTGCCGCCAGTACAGAGACACATCGACAATAATAATATTGTAAGTATGGGTACTTACTGGTCTAGAAGCGCTCCAGCTGTGGCGGTGGTTTTTACTGCTGTTGGACACCTGTAGGTGTAAATAAAGGAAATGAAATATTTAAATTGTATATATATCATTTTTAACTTGAACCACGTACTGCAGCCGACTGCAGGTCAAAGTTGAGAAACAAATGAGAGATTCAGAGAAGATTTTATTTTAGTTTCTGTCTCGATTAGCTGATTCACGAACCGAATCATAATTATAACATACCTACTTAAATCAGACCCACAGGCTCAAAATTAAAAATGATGTATAAATATTATATAATTATGTATAACATATAGCACCTATCTTTATCATTTAGGATATTGGAAATATATTGTCCCCATCCACACCACCTCGCCCTGTACTCCTGAACTTAACCCCCATCACCGGGAAGTTTTAGAACATGTTATAAATCAGCCCATCTCTAGCTACGATCGTTTCAAGACCTCTCCAAGTACGTTTTTCTCTGGACATGTATTTGTTTTGATAGCGAGTGACCAGCATGAGGCACAGCGAGCACCCGCCGCCTACACCGCAGCAGCACCCGCCACCGCCGGCGCTGCACCCGCCGCCGGCGCAGCACCCGCCACCGCCGGCGCAGCACCCGCCGGCGCATCACCCGCCGCCGCAGCACCCGCCGCCGGCGCAGCTCGACGACAGCGAGCATGTTGGTTTCGTCACACAACTTAAATGGAAGAATATCGTGTATTTGTCATTACTCCACACCGTGCCCATCGTTGGACTAGTTTACAATGTGCTCGCTGGCAGATACCCCTACTTTGCGACTGTCTTATTTAGTAAGTGCCGTTATCGTATTGTGTATTTCCATTTTACCTTAAAATTAGGTCCTTACATATGAAATTTGCGTTGTGTCGTACTGACCATCTTGATCTGACTTATCTCCTCTTTGGTTAAGAATACAAAATTCAAATTTATAAATTCATTTAGCTGGTATATTTGAGTTTTGAAAACTGTCATTCTTTTGATTTTTCCTTATTGTTTTTTTCTTTGGCGTCGCTTATTACCGCGCAATGGAAAACATGAAATATCGATATTTTTACGAGTACGAGTTCTACCGTGGCACCAGTGCTGCAGAAACCGCTCGAAGGGTTAATGATGTGTACGGCGCTGGTGTCGCAAAAGAAAGCACGGTACGTTTTTAGTTTCAACGTTTTCGTTCTGGAAATTTCGACCTTCAAAACCAACCTCATAGACGGCCGGAGACCAAAGTGAAAAATGAAGAATTAAAGGTCATTGTGGAAGCGGATCCATCACAAAGCATTTCAGAGACAGCAGCAGGCTTCAGGATAAATGACAAAACTGTTATAATCCACTTGAAGCAAATTCCGAAAGTAAAAAACCTGAACGATGGGTACTCCATGAATTGAGTGAATGGAGCTTGCAAACACGCGGCGACTGCTGTGTTGCTTTGCTCAACCTACACAATAATGAAGGGATTTTAAATTAAATCATTAATTGTGAAGAAAAGTGGATGGGTGCGGGTGGGTTGTAGGATATTCGGAAGCGCTCATCGCAATAGCTAAACCCGGGAGACCCAGGCAAATTCTGCCCTAAACGAAAATTGTTTGTGAGTGTTTGGTGGCCTAGCGCCGGTGTCATTCACTACAGCTTTCTAAAATCTGGCCAAACAATTACAGCAAATATGTATTGTCAGCAACTGCCAACCATAAAGACCGAACTAGCTGCTAAACAACCAAGATTGGTCAATCACTCTAGGTCATTGCTGCTACACGACAACGCAAGACAACAAACTGCACAAAAAACATGCATTTCAGTTAGATGAGCTACAATTGTTATGTCAGCGACATCCACCATACTCCCCGGACCTTACTACAGATTACCATTTTTTCCGGAATTTGGACAAATACTTACTAGGAAAAAAAATGAACTCCTAAGCGGCAGTCCAAACTGCTGTCAAAATGTTTATTGATTCTCGCCCCCATGGATTTTTTAGTAAAGGGATCAATGAGTTACCTATGAGATGCCAAAAGTACATAGATAGCAACGGTACATACTTTGATTAATTAAATATATTTTACAAAAATAAAAATTGACTTCATATTCCTCCATACAAAACGCCAATTTCTAATGTAGGGACCTAATATTATAATTCATATCGCATTTGCATTTGTTTTTATGTATAAGTACGTAGAATCCTACAATTATATTATATTAAGTACTAGCTGTTCCCGCGACTTCGTCTCCATGGAATAGTAATAGTAATTCTTCATAAGACTTCATATTTTCCCCGTTTTTTACACATTTTCCACTGTTTAGATTCTTCGCTCCTATTGGTCGCAGCGTGATGTTATATAGCCTAAAGCCTTCCTCGATGAATGGTCTATCCAATAAAAGAGAATTTTTGAATTCGAACCAGTAGTTCCTGAGATTAGCGCGTTCAAACAAACAAACAAAAAAACAAACAAACTCTTCAGCTTTATAATATTAGTATAGATTATTAATATTATTAACTAATATTATAAATCTGAAGAGTTTGTTTGTTTAAATATATGGGCATTTCTCTACTAAATGGAAAATCGCTGTCCCAAGCAAAATTTGTATAATAAACTCTATCATATCTATTATTTATTGGATTAATATGGGCATAAATTTGGTACTCTTGGTTCGCAATTGCTTATTAAGTAAATAAATATAATTGTTTCCGAGAAAAACAATGTTAAACACCTCAAAACACAGTCCCCTGGTATGTCCTTTTTCCAGAATTACAAGCATTGATACCTATATATTGAATACCTTGCCATTCATAACTGAATAATAATCATATATAGATTAAGAAAGACTGTAAGCATCTTTTAATATTACAAATGATATGTCTATGATAGAAATTTACTTTAAAAATATGTACGAAGGCTGTCCTTAAAATTTGAAAACAGTCCCCTGGTAAAATTTGAAAACGGCACGATATTCGATTTAAGCATTGTTTTAAAACATTATGACCGTGAAATGGAAAGCATTTGGTGTGAAGTTTGTTCGGTTATATAGGTATACAGACAGCAGCCTTTTTTTAAGTAACGTCACTGTGTTTAGTAGTGAAACACGCGTCTCGAACGTTAGAAGGAACAGTCCCCTGGGTGAGTATATCTTCCCCATTTCAAAAGTTTTAAATCATATAATTTGTTTAAAATAGTTTACTTACGAGTATGTCTTCACATCTGTTTTACAAATGTGATATGTTTTAATGATTTTGTGTTATTTCGTTTTTAAGTAAGAAAACCAGTCCCCTGGTCAACAGTCCCCTGTCATTTCATTGCACACTGGGGACTGTTCTTTATCTCTATGCTGTAACATTGATAATAATTACTATTAGATCCTTGAAAGTTGTAATCCAATATGTTTATTGTGATAATTAGGTAGCAAAGGTAATGTTTTTTTTTTTGTTTATTTTTAATTAATAACATTCTAAAAGCTGATTTAAGTCATACAATCAGTATTTTAGAAGGACTGTTTAGTAAGAAGTTGATTTTAGTCAGTTTGTCACAAATGTTATAAAAATGTCTTTTTTTTTATGAGATCGTAACTTCGTTACGATCTCATCGATTACTTATGTAATAATTACACATTGTAAGTGCTAATAAAAATAAAGTTTTAATTATTTATACAAACAAAAATACTAGTTTTTGTTCACAAAAACAGTCCCCTGTCACAATTTTCCACAAAACCGTCAATAACTCAAAAACCCAGAGGAAAATGCGTGGGCTTCTTTAATATATATATTTGATATACTATTGCCTTTCTTTGTATTAAGAGACATTCTCAACATTTAATAAAATTTGCTCAGGACAGCTCTTGTATGGACGAGTTTCCAAATAGCAGAGAAACACCCATATAACATCTATACTTCTATACTAGTATAGAAGTATAGATGTTATATATTTACGCGTTCCCATATTTATGACTACTTACCTACCTAATATGTAGTAGTGACGACATTTAAACGAAGCTTTGACACGTGAAAGCTAGGTACTTAGCTCGAGTGCGCGAGTATCGTGCGAACGCTCTTCCCGCGCTGAGCGCCCGAGCAGCCCGAGCAGCGAGCTCACGAGTACTCACGAGTACTCACGAGTGGTCGGTTCCAGCGTACGCGATGGTGATCGCGGCCGGGTTCGGCGTGACGGGCGGCGCGCACCGCTACTGGAGCCACCGCTCCTACAAGGCCAAGGCGCCCCTGCGGTGGATCCTCCTGATCTGCTTCTCTGCGGCAGGACAGGTGAGACTCGGCCACGTCACCGCGGCACGGAGTCGTAAACGTGCAACGACACTGCGCGACGCTGCGTAAATCCAAGTGTCCGTGCCGTGTACATTTACGACGGCACCCCGAGTGCCGTCACGCCGCACGCTGCGTGGCACGCTCCGCCGCGTGGCACAATGCACGCTGCGGCTCCGTGCATTGCTGTGGTGTCGCGTCGTGGAATTATCCGGCACCGCCGCTGCACGGTGACGGCGCCGCGCCGTGGGCATGTGCCATAATATATATTATATAATTAAGGGTGAACACAATTGTGCGTATAAAAAAAGGTAAGCGGCTGAAAGTGCGCGAGTAACTCGTGCGCGTGTTGCAGAACACAATCTACGAGTGGGTGCGCGACCACCGCGTGCACCACAAGCGGTCGGAGTCCCCGGCGGACCCGCACGACGCGCGCCGCGGCTTCTGGTTCGCGCACGTGGGCTGGCTGCTCATGCGCAAGCACCCGGCCGTGCTGCGCGAGGGCCGCCTCATCGACATGACCGACCTCGCCCGCGACCCGCTCGTGCGGCTCCACACCGAGTGAGATCGCCACTCACTACACTCACACCTACACCGCTACACTCACGAAATGCATGCTACAATAATTAACCCTGTTCCGGCTCGCTTTAAAAAAAAAAACCGTACCTACCCCCGACACCAAAAAGCCCTTTAAAAAAAAATAATTAAAAAAACTTGATATTAAATACTGAAAAATTCCATTATTCTTGTTAAAAAAATAGATTCCTCGTCCTTCATTTATATCATTTTCGGATAAATTGAATGATTGAAATGAACTATAATGTATAGTTTTAGAAATGTATTGCTTCAATTAGGCGCGGTAGGTTCGTATTCCGAGCCATAATTTGATAATGTTTAACTTGATGTATCACCAGATACTTCGGCACGTTCAAGTTGTTGTTCTGCTTCGTGCTGCCCTCGCTGGCGCCGCTGCTGTGGGGCGAGGCGTGGCAGCTGGCGGTGCTGACGCAGCTGCTGCGGCACGTCTACACGCTGCACTGCACCTGGGCCGTCAACAGCCTCGCGCACCTGTGGGGCGACAAACCATACGACCCGTAAATATAAACTCACATTACTTACCTTTATTATTAAATAATAATTACAATTGAAAAATAATTAAATAAATTGAATCGAACCTTAATATTGAATACGATCGAAATTGAAATCGAAATTCGATCGATATTTTTGGTTCAATACCATTAGTACAAAAATATCATTGTATTGAACCTTTATAATTAGCCATCCATCGCGAGGGCGGTGATCCGGCGCAGATAGACCGCTGGTGGCGGGTGCCGCCGGGTGCACGGGTGCCCGGGTGGGATGAGTTATCACGAGGAGAGGATCGATTCCGCCAGACGTAGATAAACTATTCGCATCATTATTAATATAATTATACAAATTTACAGTAATATAATGCCCGTGGAGAACTGGTTCGTGAGCTTGGTGGCGCTCGGGGAGGGCTGGCACAACTACCACCACACGTTCCCGTGGGACTACAAGGCGGCGGAGCTGCCGTACTTGCTCAACTTCACTACCGTCCTGCTGGACGGGTTCGCGGCGCTGGGCTGGGCGCACGGCCTGAAGCGCGCCTCGCCGCAGCTCGTGCGCGATGTTGCTACTAACAGAAACAAACATTACGATAGATAATAGACTTCTCGCATTACACACGGCTCCTTCCACTAAACGATGAAAACGCTGAGATTATACTCCTACACCGCAATTAAGAAAATAATCAAATATGGCATTTAAAACCCGAAGACGGCTCATTAAAATTAAATTATATAATTGTCAAACTGCTATAATAATATGTAAAAATATTGTAGAGGATTCAATTGTCTACTATATTTGTAAAAATATTTTATTTTAAATAACTTGAACCATTTTCAAGGTGGAGGGCATAGTGCGAGTATGATGGGGTTAATTTATTAGGGTTCACCTCGGGCTGGTATTAATAATTCTCGTCAGTTGACCCAAATTGTGCTTATTATAAAATATATTTTGCAAGATCCATTTTAAGATAAGTAGTATTCGTTATATGAATACTAAGTTTTATTAATGTATATGTTATTGAAAGAAATAAATAAAACAGTGGTTTATTTTGAACGGTATTGGGAAAGCATGAATATGCTTGCAACACGCGCATGAAGCATAATAAACCCATAAAACACAGACAAAAACACATTATAATAGCAAAAGGAAAAAGAAGGTGCCAAATGTTCTTAATTGTACCATCACAATTTACCTAACACGCTTTGGTTTGTAAAATTGGCACTGAGATAAAAAATATTTTTTCTGTTCTCCGGCCGGAAAGCGCCAACTTTCTGGCCGCTGCGCTAAATGAAATTGCCGCTTTTTGGCTTCGTCGAACAGAAAAATAGTACATATACTGACCTCGGCCAGTAAAATAAAAAAGCCTTAGATCACATTTTTGTCAACCTCGGCTTCGCCTCGGACGACAATTGCATGTGATCTGAGACATTTTTTATTTTACTGGCCTTGGTGCGTAATGTACTATTTAATTCATTTTGTTAACAAAAAATAAAAGGTTGTTTTAAAAAAAGTTTCTTATTTTCTTTTCTTATAAACTCGGTTTACATAATATATATAAGTACTTTAGGTACGGAACCCTACGCAAGTGATGATAAAAATATAAATGTCTACAAATATACCTGAGTGGGGTATCAAGTGAAAGATGCATCCCTTACAGGCAGATGGTGTTAGCTGTATCGACATTTCAAAACAGCAATTTACAAATGGTTTTTAACAATTAAGGTAATGATAAAAGTATGTGAATAAGTGTATATATCGGATCAGCGGGAAGAAGGCTTTTGATAAAAGCGATATTTTTTTTGGATCGGAGTGAGTGTCCGTAGCCTTCTAGCAACATGTCCACTTCAGCTGGACGGAAGAACAAGGGATCGGCCAGCTGAATATCATAAGGTAAATTTAATTCAGTAATATTCACAGACGTGTTAGGTAAATGACCTGTGATTGTAGGTATGACTAAACATTTTATATTTGTATTAAATGAAGTTGATAATGAACATATATTTACCTCACATCGGTCAGAAATAGGAACTTGAACATTGTTAATGAGATTAGAGATTATTAAGGAGTCGGGATCACGATTAACAAATCCAATTTTATGTTTCAGATTTTCAGTCATAAAGCAAGACTGGCTACCAGCGTCGAGTAATACACGAGCTACGTAGGCTTTGTTGGTTACAGGGTTGATGACGTTGACCAACGCTGTACCGAGAAGAACTTGGCCGGAAGATTGAACCGACAGTGTTTTAGGCGGAATGGATGGAGATTCAATATTATGTGAAGGCCCCGGAAGGGGGTTATCAATATCGCTGCTGTCATTATGTAAAATAGTGTTATGTTTAAGAGTACATAGCCTACAAGGTCCAAAACGACTTGTACTTACATCGTGTCCCTTACGCAGACAGTTTGTACATAGTTGCAAGCGCACAACTTCTTTCATTTTGTTTTCAGCTGATAAGGATTTAAATATATCACAATCAATTATTCTATGCACTTTATTACAAAGTGGACAAGATAAGGTTTTGGAGCTACCAGAAGTGACAAAGCTCTTTGAAAATATTATTATTATTATGTAATGTATTTTTTAAATCAGGTTTATGTGTATTTTCTTTATTATTATGAAACGGAGCCCTTTCACTTCTGTTTGCTTGTGAAGTCTCAAGAATAGCGGCGCGATTACGGAGAAATTCAGTAAATTCCTTTAAGGTAGGTAACTTTGGCAAACTATTTCTAAGTTCCTCCCATTTGCTACCTGTCACTGTATCTAATTTAGTTGAAATCATGTAAATAATAATTGTGTCCCACTCATCAACGTTTTGTCCTAAGGTGGATAAAGCTCTCAAGTTTTTAGTCGCAATATCAATTAAGTAACGAATAGACCTATGCGATTCTCTCGTGATAGGTTCAATTTTGAATAAGGCTTTCATGTGATTATTAATCAAAATGTTAACGTTATTATATCTTTCACCAGTAGTTCCCAGGCTACTTCATAATTCTGAGATGTAAATTCAATAGATTTAATGACAAGTGCTGCGCTTCCCTCTAGTGAGGAACGCAGGTAGTGAAACTTGTTAATGTCAGGAATAGTTTCATTATTATGTATTAATGACTCGAATGTATCACGATATTCTAGCCAAAACAAATAGTTACCATCAAATGAAGGAATTTTGATAGTAGGTAGTTTAATGTTATTATTTTGAGCAGAATGAGAGAGAGTATTTGCCTTTACTGGCTTATGAGACTCTATTAATGACTGAGCGCTCATAATATTTGTATAAAACCTTTTCTCAGTAGTTTCCCTCTCCATAAGCTGTTCATCTAAATTTTCGCATAATAATTTTATCTGAGATTGACATTTCTCAAAATCGACAAATAATTCTTCAAGTCTTCCTTTTTTATGTCATTTAATTCCTTAAAGAAAATTTCAAAATTAGTTAACCGGCCTCTAATGGAGGCACGTTGTTTAGTATAATCTTTAAACGTAGGCTCACAATCGGTTTGTTTGTTATCTTTAGACATTTTAATGTATATCTACGTTATGACACCGAACCACTAATGCATATAATTCGATATGTAAGTCGAGCAATAGTAACACTTGATCAATAAGGGCAGTCAACGTACTAGATAAAGTAAAATTGTGCATCAAACCAGGCAATAATTACAGTCACGCTGTGCAGGACGCAGGCAGAATCAAGTAGGTACACGGCGTGCGCACAGTAGGTAGATACTCGAACAGCCCGTAGAACACGATGGCTTCGATTTTCATTCACGATCGATTCCTGGAATCGTCGGCCAATAATTGTTAATGTTAAATGTTAAATGCAGTTATGACCTTATAAGAACTCAATTTTAGGTAGCTCAAAGGACGAAATGTAGTTAGGTATTTTTTATGATTAATTATGAACTTAAAAATGCTTTATTTTAAGAAGGCACACACAATAAGAAATAATGCTAGTAAGGTAGAATACGTGCTCAATTTTAAGAAGCACGCCCAAACACGAATTAAGGTATTCAAAATGGCGTTCGTTTTAAGCCCCGAAGCCGGAATAAACTTAGGTATTTTAGGTATTTTTATGCATTTAAGTAGGTAATGAATATGATGATCCATTCACTTACTTATTTTAAGCTATAAGTATTTTATGTTTAATGCTCAAGAACATGACAATAAGGTTAAAACACGGATGCAAAGAAACTGATGCATGAATTAGGTTAGAATAGCACAGTCGTATCATTAGCAACACTTTAACACACGAAATCGTGCTGGAAAGGAAAGAGGTTAAGTAAGGAATAAGGAAAGGCACTCCCCTGAATCATGGCACGCCTTGATGAACGCCATCCACCCAAGGTCACAGGTCAGCTCCTCGCGCCTCCTCGCGAAGTAGGTGTTGCATTGGAAATACGACGGTCCTGTCACGGTCGCCAATTTCTTGTCAGTGATTGACAAGAAAAGATATTGTTTTTGGTTTAAATTAGGTTTAATTAACAATTAATTATAAAAGAAAGGAAAAAAGGCTGCGCGTACGTGCGCATCGTCGTTGTTGAATTAGTTCAAGTAATGGCCGCAGCTCGCGGCGTGGCGCTAGTAGCGGCCGGCCGGCGGGCAAAAGTGTTGCCACCGCGCGACCGGTTATTGGCGTAGACACGTGGGTTTGCCGCTAACCTAACCTAACCTAACTTTTTTTACCAAGAAATATTAGGTTGGGTATGGTTTAAAAAAAAAAAAAAAAGGTAGGTTAGGTTACAAAATGTTAGGATAGGTGTTCGGACAGGTCGATCACGGAGAAAGTAGTCACGCTGGGGTACAGGTGAGCGGTGAATCGGCATTTTGAGAGTTATAAGATAAGTGGTAATTTAAGGAATAAGATGATTATTAATATAAGGTTATAAGTGTCTATTTTGAAAGAGGAGGGTGAGTACTATCGATTGGGACAATAATAATTTTTGAGGTGAAAGTGCGTCTGGGGCCCCTTTCTAATATACAGTGGGAGGGGCAAATTTCGCAATAATTTTGTCGAAATCCGGTGTTTTGGGTTTGCAGAAGGCTGAAGGGTAACTAGCAATGGAATCTAAACGAAAATTTTGTGATGAAAATATTAATATTTTGGAAGTTATGAATTTTTTGAAATAATTAATTTTAAAATTTTATGTTTCAGGTGAAAACGGGAAAACGGGTAAGTCGATTTGAAAGGGAGTTGGGAGGGGTGAAAGGGCTTGTCGAGACGAATCTTTGGACGTGCCACACTCTTGGGTGAGTATGATTTAAGTCACAAGTTTTTTTAAATAGGTTAGGTTAGGTTAGGTTATAAAAATTGCGGAGATCTCATGTTTTGAGTGTGCCACAAGCTAGGGGGTAATTAGATATGTAATTTTATATGTATTTTTTTTAATAACATCGGTTAGGTTAGATTTTTTTTTCACATAAAGTGGATATTAACCTAACCTAACCTAATTTTTTTAAATAGGTTAGGTTAGGTAAGGTTATAAAAATTGCGGAGATCTCATGTTTTGAGTGTGCCACAAGCTAGGGGGTAATTAGTTATGTAATTTTAAATGTATTTTTTTTAATAACATCGGTTAGGTTAGATTTTTTTTCACATAACGTGGATGTTAACCTAACCTAACCTAACTTTTTTTTTATCACCAAACCTAACCTAACTTTTTTTAAATAGGTTAGGTTAGGTTAGGTTATAAAAATTGCGGAGATCTCATGTTTTGAGTATGCCACAAGCTAGGGGGTAATTAGTTATGCAATTTTATATGTATTTTTTTAATAACATCGGTTAGGTTAGATTTTTTTTCACATAACGTGGATGTTAACCTAACCTAACCTAACTTTTTTTAAATAGGTTAGGTTAGGTTAGGTTATAAAAATTGCGGAGATCTCATGTTTTGAGTGTGCCACAAGCTAGGGGGTAATTAGTTATGTAATTTTAAATGTATTTTTTTTAATAACATCGGTTAGGTTAGATTTTTTTTCACATAAAGTGGATGTTAACCTAACCTAACCTAACTTTTTTTTTATCACCAAACCTAACCTAACTTTTTTTAAATAGGTTAGGTTAGGTTAGGTTATAAAAATTGCGGAGATCTCATGTTTTGAGTGTGCCACAAGCTAGGGGGTAATTAGTTATGTAATTTTATATGTATTTTTATTATTAACTAAGCTTAGGTTAGATTTTTTCACATAACGTGGATGTTAACCTAACCTAACCTAACTTTTTTTTTATCACCAAACCTAACCTAACTTTTTTTAAATAGGTTAGGTTAGGTTAGGTTATAAAAATTGCGGAGATCTGATGTTTTGAGTATGCCACAAGCTAGGGGGTAATTAGTTATGTAATTTTATATGTATTTTTTTTAATAACATAGGTTAGGTTAGATTTTTTTCACATAACGTGGATATTAACCTAACCTAACCTAACTTTTTTTTTATCACCAAACCTAACCTAACTTTTTTTAAATAGGTTAGGTTAGGTTAGGTTATAAAAATTGCGGAGATCTCATGTTTTGAGTATGCCACAAGCTAGGGGGTAATTAGATATGTAATTTTATATGTATTTTTTTTAATAACATCGGTTAGGTTAGATTTTTTTTCACATAACGTGGATGTTAACCTAACCTAACCTAACTTTTTTTTTTATCACCAAACCTAACCTAACTTTTTTTAAATAGGTTAGGTTAGGTTAGGTTATAAAAATTGCGGAGATCTCATGTTTTGAGTGTGCCACAAGCTAGGGGGTAATTAGTTATGTAATTTTATATGTATGTGGATGTTAACCTAACCTAACCTAACTTTTTTTTTATCACCAAACCTAACCTAACTTTTTTTAAATAGGTTAGGTTAGGTTAGGTTATACAAATTGCGGAGATCTCATGTTTTGAGTGTGCCACAAGCTAGGGGGTAATTAGTTATGTAATTTTATATGTATTTTTTTTAATAACATAGGTTAGGTTAGATTTCTTTTCACATAACGTGGATGTTAACCCAACCTAACCTAACTTTTTTTTTATCACCAAACCTAACCTAACTTTTTTTAAATAGGTTAGGTTAGGTTAGGTTATAAAAATTGCGGAGATCTCATGTTTTGAGTGTGCCACAAGCTAGGGGGTAATTAGTTATGTAATTTTATATGTATTTTTTTTAATAACATCGGTTAGGTTAGATTTTTTATTCACATAATGTGGATGTTAACCTAACCTAACCTAACTTTTTTTTTTATCACCAAACCTAACCTAACTTTTTTTAAATAGGTTAGGTTAGGTTAGGTTATAAAAATTGCGGAGATCTCATGTTTTGAGTGTGCCACAAGCTAGGGGGTAATTAGTTATGTAATTTTATATGTATTTTTTTTAATAACATCGGTTAGGTTAGATTTTTTTTCACATAAAGTGGATGTTAACCTAACCTAACCTAACTTTTTTTTTATCACCAAACCTAACCTAACTTTTTTTAAATAGGTTAGGTTAGGTAAGGTTATAAAAATTGCGGAGATCTCATGTTTTGAGTGTGCCACAAGCTAGGGGGTAATTAGTTATGTAATTTTATATGTATTTTTTTTAATAACATCGGTTAGGTTATATTTTTTTTCACATAACGTGGATGTTAACCTAACTTAACCTAACTTTTTTTTTATCACCAAACCTAACCTAACTTTTTTTAAATAGGTTAGGTTAGGTTAGGTTATAAAAATTGCGGAGATCTCATGTTTTGAGTATGCCACAAGCTAGGGGGTAATTAGATATGTAATTTTATATGTATTTTTTTTAATAACATCGGTTAGGTTAGATTTTTTTTCACATAACGTGGATGTTAACCTAACCTAACCTAACTTTTTTTTTTATCACCAAACCTAACCTAACTTTTTTTAAATAGGTTAGGTTAGGTTAGGTTATAAAAATTGCGGAGATCTCATGTTTTGAGTATGCCACAAGCTAGGGGGTAATTAGTTATGTAATTTTATATGTATTTTTTTTAATAACATCGGTTAGGTTAGATTTTTTATTCACATAAAGTGGATGTTAACCTAACCTAACCTAACTTTTTTTTTTATCACAAAACCTAACCTAACTTTTTTTAAATAGGTTAGGTTAGGTAAGGTTATAAAAATTGCGGAGATCTCATGTTTTGAGTGTGCCACAAGCTAGGGGGTAATTAGTTATGTAATTTTATATGTATTTTTTTTAATAACATCGGTTAGGTTAGATTTCTTTTCACATAACGTGGATGTTAACCTAACCTAACCTAACTTTTTTTTTATCACCAAACCTAACCTAACTTTTTTTAAATAGGTTAGGTTAGGTTAGGTTATAAAAATTGCGGAGATCTCATGTTTTGAGTGTGCCACAAGCTAGGGGGTAATTAGTTATGTAATTTTATATGTATTTTTTTTAATAACATCGGTTAGGTTAGATTTTTTTTCACATAAAGTGGATGTTAACCTAACCTAACCTAACTTTTTTTTTTATCACCAAACCTAACCTAACTTTTTTTAAATAGGTTAGGTTAGGTTAGGTTATAAAAATTGCGGAGATCTCATGTTTTGAGTGTGCCACAAGCTAGGGGGTAATTAGTTATGTAATTTTATATGTATTTTTTTTAATAACATCGGTTAGGTTAGATTTCTTTTCACATAAAGTGGATGTTAACCTAATCTAACCTAACTTTTTTTTTATCACCAAACCTAACCTAACTTTTTTTAAATAGGTTAGGTTAGGTAAGGTTATAAAAATTGCGGAGATCTCATGTTTTGAGTGTGCCACAAGCTAGGGGGTAATTAGTTATGTAATTTTATATGTATTTTTTTTAATAACATCGGTTAGGTTAGATTTTTTTTCACATAACGTGGATGTTAACCTAACCTAACCTAACTTTTTTTTTATCACCAAACCTAACCTAACTTTTTTTAAATAGGTTAGGTTAGGTTAGGTTATAAAAATTGCGGAGATCTCATGTTTTGAGTATGCCACAAGCTAGGGGGTAATTAGTTATGTAATTTTATATGTATTTTTTTTAATAACATCGGTTAGGTTAGATTTTTTATTCACATAAAGTGGATGTTAACCTAACCTAACCTAACTTTTTTTTTTATCACAAAACCTAACCTAACTTTTTTTAAATAGGTTAGGTTAGGTAAGGTTATAAAAATTGCGGAGATCTCATGTTTTGAGTGTGCCACAAGCTAGGGGGTAATTAGTTATGTAATTTTATATGTATTTTTTTTAATAACATCGGTTAGGTTAGATTTCTTTTCACATAACGTGGATGTTAACCTAACCTAACCTAACTTTTTTTTTATCACCAAACCTAACCTAACTTTTTTTAAATAGGTTAGGTTAGGTTAGGTTATAAAAATTGCGGAGATCTCATGTTTTGAGTATGCCACAAGCTAGGGGGTAATTAGTTATGTAATTTTATATGTATTTTTTTTAATAACATCGCTTAGGTTAGATTTTTTTTCACATAACGTGGATGTTAACCTAACCTAACCTAACTTTTTTTTTATCACCAAACCTAACCTAACTTTTTTTAAATAGGTTAGGTTAGGTAATAAAAATTGCGGAGATCTCATGTTTTGAGTGTGCCACAAGCTAGTGGGTAATTAGTTATGTAATTTTATATGTATTTTTTTTAATAACATCGGTTAGGTTAGATTTTTTTTCACATAACGTGGATGTTAACCTAACCTAACCTAACTTTTTTTTTATCACCAAACCTAACCTAACTTTTTTTAAATAGGTTAGGTTAGGTTAGGTTATAAAAATTGCGGAGATCTCATGTTTTGAGTATGCCACAAGCTAGGGGGTAATTAGATATGTAATTTTATATGTATTTTTTTTAATAACATCGGTTAGGTTAGATTTTTTTTCACATAACGTGGATGTTAACCTAACCTAACCTAACTTTTTTTTTATCACCAAACCTAACCTAACTTTTTTTAAATAGGTTAGGTTAGGTTAGGTTATAAAAATTGCGGAGATCTCATGTTTTGAGTATGCCACAAGCTAGGGGGTAATTAGTTATGTAATTTTATATGTATTTTTTTTAATAACATCGGTTAGGTTAGATTTTTTTTCACATAAAGTGGATGTTAACCTAACCTAACCTAACTTTTTTTTTATCACCAAACCTAACCTAACTTTTTTTAAATAGGTTAGGTTAGGTTAGGTTATAAAAATTGCGGAGATCTCATGTTTTGAGTGTGCCACAAGCTAGGGGGTAATTAGTTATGTAATTTTAAATGTATTTTTTTTAATAACATCGGTTAGGTTAGATTTTTTTTCACATAAAGTGGATGTTAACCTAACCTAACCTAACTTTTTTTTTTATCACCAAACCTAACCTAACTTTTTTTAAATAGGTTAGGTTAGGTTATAAAAATTGCGGAGATCTCATGTTTTGAGTATGCCACAAGCTAGGGGGTAATTAGATATGTAATTTTATATGTATTTTTTTTAATAACATCGGTTAGGTTAGATTTTTTTTCACATAACGTGGATGTTAACCTAACCTAACCTAACTTTTTTTTTTATCACCAAACCTAACCTAACTTTTTTTAAATAGGTTAGGTTAGGTTAGGTTATAAAAATTGCGGAGATCTCATGTTTTGAGTATGCCACAAGCTAGGGGGTAATTAGTTATGTAATTTTATATGTATTTTTTTTAATAACATCGGTTAGGTTAGATTTTTTATTCACATAAAGTGGATGTTAACCTAACCTAACCTAACTTTTTTTTTTATCACAAAACCTAACCTAACTTTTTTTAAATAGGTTAGGTTAGGTAAGGTTATAAAAATTGCGGAGATCTCATGTTTTGAGTGTGCCACAAGCTAGGGGGTAATTAGTTATGTAATTTTATATGTATTTTTTTTAATAACATCGGTTAGGTTAGATTTCTTTTCACATAACGTGGATGTTAACCTAACCTAACCTAACTTTTTTTTTATCACCAAACCTAACCTAACTTTTTTTAAATAGGTTAGGTTAGGTTAGGTTATAAAAATTGCGGAGATCACATGTTTTGAGTATGCCACAAGCTAGGGGGTAATTAGTTATGTAATTTTATATGTATTTTTTTTTAATAACATCGGTTAGGTTAGATTTTTTTTTCACATAAAGAGGATGTTAACCTAACCTAACCTAACTTTTTTTTTTATCACCAAACCTAACCTAACTTTTTTTAAATAGGTTAGGTTAGGTTAGGTTATAAAAATTGCGGAGATCTCATGTTTTGAGTGTGCCACAAGCTAGGGGGTAATTAGTTATGTAATTTTATATGTATTTTTTTTAATAACATCGGTTAGGTTAGATTTCTTTTCACATAAAGTGGATGTTAACCTAATCTTACCTAACTTTTTTTTTATCACCAAACCTAACCTAACTTTTTTTAAATAGGTTGGGTTATAAAAATTGCGGAGATCTCATGTTTTGAGTATGCCACAAGCTAGGGGGTAATTAGTTATGTAATTTTATATGTATTTTTTTTAATAACATCGGTTAGGTTAGATTTTTTTTTCACATAAAGTGGATGTTAACCTAACCTAACCTAACTTTTTTTTTTATCACCAAACCTAACCTAACTTTTTTTAAATAGGTTAGGTTAGGTAAGGTTATAAAAATTGCGGAGATCTCATGTTTTGAGTGTGCCACAAGCTAGGGGGTAATTAGTTATGTAATTTTATATGTATTTTTTTTAATAACATCGGTTAGGTTAGATTTTTTTTCACATAACGTGGATGTTAACCTAACCTAACCTAACTTTTTTTTTATCACCTAACCTAACCTAACTTTTTTTAAATAGGTTAGGTTAGGTTATAAAAATTGCGGAGATCTCATGTTTTGAGTATGCCACAAGCTAGGGGGTAATTAGTTATGTAATTTTATATGTCTTTGTTTTAATAACATCGGTTAGGTTAGATTTTTTTTCACATAACGTGAATGTTAACCTAACCTAACCTAACTTTTTTTTTTATCACCAAACCTAACCTAACTTTTTTTAAATAGGTTAGGTTAGGTTAGGTTATAAAAATTGCGGAGATCTCATGTTTTGAGTATGCCACAAGCTAGGGGGTAATTAGTTATGTAATTTTATATGTATTTTTTTTAATAACATCGGTTAGGTTAGATTTTTTTTCACATAACGTGGATGTTAACCTAACCTAACCTAACTTTTTTTTTATCACCAAACCTAACCTAACTTTTTTTAAATAGGTTAGGTTAGGTAATAAAAATTGCGGAGATCTCATGTTTTGAGTGTGCCACAAGCTAGGGGGTAATTAGTTATGTAATTTTATATGTATTTTTTTTAATAACATCGGTTAAGTTAGATTTTTTTTCACATAACGTGGATGTTAACCTAACCTAACCTAACTTTTTTTTTATCACCAAACCTAACCTAACTTTTTTTAAATAGGTTAGGTTAGGTTAGGTTATAAAAATTGCTGAGATCTCATGTTTTGAGTATGCCACAAGCTAGGGGGTAATTAGATATGTAATTTTATATGTATTTTTTTTAATAACATCGGTTAGGTTAGATTTTTTTTCACATAACGTGGATGTTAACCTAACCTAACCTAACTTTTTTTTTATCACCAAACCTAACCTAACTTTTTTTAAATAGGTTAGGTTAGGTTAGGTTATAAAAATTGCGGAGATCTCATGTTTTGAGTATGCCACAAGCTAGGGGGTAATTAGTTATGTAATTTTATATGTATTTTTTTTAATAACATCGGTTAGGTTAGATTTTTTTTCACATAAAGTGGATGTTAACCTAACCTAACCTAACTTTTTTTTTTATCACCAAACCTAACCTAACTTTTTTTAAATAGGTTAGGTTAGGTTAGGTTATAAAAATTGCGGAGATCTCATGTTTTGAGTGTGCCACAAGCTAGGGGGTAATTAGATATGTAATTTTATATGTATTTTTTTTAATAACATCGGTTAGGTTAGATTTTTTTTCACATAACGTGGATGTTAACCTAACCTAACCTAACTTTTTTTTTTATCACCAAACCTAACCTAACTTTTTTTAAATAGGTTAGGTTAGGTTAGGTTATAAAAATTGCGGAGATCTCATGTTTTGAGTATGCCACAAGCTAGGGGGTAATTAGTTATGTAATTTTATATGTATTTTTTTTAATAACATCGGTTAGGTTAGATTTTTTATTCACATAAAGTGGATGTTAACCTAACCTAACGTAACATTTTTTTTTTATCACCAAACCTAACCTAACTTTTTTTAAATAGGTTAGGTTAGGTAAGGTTATAAAAATTGCGGAGATCTCATGTTTTGAGTGTGCCACAAGCTAGGGGGTAATTAGATATGTAATTTTATATGTATTTTTTTTAATAACATCGGTTAGGTTAGATTTTTTTTCACATAAAGTGGATGTTAACCTAACCTAACCTAACTTTTTTTAAATAGGTTAGGTTAGGTAATAAAAATTGCGGAGATCTCATGTTTTGAGTGTGCCACAAGCTAGGGGGTAATTAGTTATGTAATTTTATATGTATTTTTTTTAATAACATCGGTTAGGTTAGATTTTTTTTCACATAACGTGAATGTTAACCTAACCTAACCTAACTTTTTTTTTTTATCACCAAACCTAACCTAACTTTTTTTTAAATAGGTTAGGTTAGGTTAGGTTATAAAAATTGCGGAGATCTCATGTTTTGAGTATGCCACAAGCTAGGGGGTAATTAGTTATGTAATTTTATATGTATTTTTTTTTAATAACATCGGTTAGGTTAGGTTAGGTTAGGTTAGGTTAGGTTGGGGTGTTATGTCGGGTAACCTCCTCGTGTGCCTTGGTGCTGCGGTTCCTTTCTGGATTCGTCCGGGGGGAAGAGCAGCACTCGGGCCGGTGCACCCTGGGCATCGATCAACAATTTCTCCTAGTGGGATATTGATGGTTGATGGCGAATAACCCGACGTGGGGGGGGGGGGGGTTGATGGGGATCGAGGGTGTGGGAGCTGGGGGGGGGGGTTGTTACTGGGAAAAGGGTGGGGATTGGTTGTTGGGGGGCAGGGATGGGGGGGGATTTGGGGATGGTTAGGGGAATGGGGATAGGGGAGGGGATTGTGCTGCCAAGGTAGTACGGGGCGGGTGCTCTTGAAGAGCATGGCGGGCCTGGCGAGCACTCACACTGCCGCTAGGCAGGCGACAGGGGTTTCTCCTGGTGCCACCGCCGTATATCGTAAACCTTGGAGGAGTGTCGTGGACATGTCTCACGGCTTCGAAGAGGAACGAGGGTCTTGCCTTAACCGGCCGGACCGCGAGGAAGAAAACCTCTATAAAAAATTACCCTAATCCCAAGTTTGGAGCACGGCGAGGGGATGAGTGGCTGGAGGGAGTCCAGTCGTTAGTGTTTCCCCCCGTTATTGCACCAGCCGACGCAATAACGGGGTCACGCAATAGGCTTGCCCTGGCAAGGCGGCTCTGCCGGGTGGACGTTTTATACCGACCTTACTCGTGGGAACAACAATGGACACATCAAAAAAAACCAACAAGACGGTAGACGAGGAGGAGAAGGAGGAGTTTAAGGGACGCAGTCGCGTGCGAGGGTTGAGGTTATACATCCCCTCACTAAAACCAGCAGGTGCTCAGTGTCTTGACCCTATCGACGAAGATAAGGGAAAGGCACGTGAGCGGCTAAAACCATTGCCGAATACAGCCGGTACCCCAGGGACTTGCTCCGATCTGGAGGTGTCCGCGGATGTTCCGGATTCAAACCGGCCGGCCGAGAAGCGGACCCATGACGAGGACCCAAAACCGGCGGTGGAACCCAAGGTGGGTACTGCCAAGCGTGGAGGCAGGGCCCAGAAAGCCCCAGGGGCTTACACTGGCCTTGCTAAGGCCAAAGCCTCCCTGAAGGCCAGCGAATTCGGGGACTTCGAGGCCGAGGCGGACGAGGAGGTGGGATACGTTCCCCTCTCCCCCTCTAAGGCGTTCATGAAGCGCCCGGAGAGGGAAGTAGGGAAAAGGACCCTGGCCCCGATGGATGAGGAGACTGAGGACGTCCCTGAGAAGCTGGACGACCCAATAGAAGTGGCACGGCAGGCGGCTCAGACCGTCCTTATTCAAGCCGGGAAGTCGGGCAACCTCAATGGACGAGTATGGGGCCAAATTAATAAGGCCTGCAAAAATATAGTGGCGGCTATGGACCAACTTGAGACCCGTTCGGTAGGCGACGAAATCCGAATCCTGAGGGCCGATCAGAAGAGGCTCCGGGAGCAGTTGGCGATCGCTCAGGCTGAGACGAAGGCGCTCCGTCAGGCCTTTTCCGAGAGGAGGTCCTCCCCCAATTCTGAGGGACAAGACCTAGCGGGACAGGTTATGGCCGCGGTGTCTGACACTCTCACGGCCTTCCGGGAGGAGCTAACGAGGAGCCTCTTCGTCTCGTTAGGGGGCATGGTGAATGCCCGCCTGGACGAAGTGAGGAGTCTCCTCCCACCGGCCCCAGTCCTCCGCCCACCACTGGCGGCTGACCGCAGAAGGGCGTCTGTGGAGGAGGGCCGCAGCGCCCAACCAGAGGTTGGAGCCCCATCCCAGGCTCCCACGCCGAAGCCGAGGGGGAAAAAGACGTCCCCGGCTAATCCTCCCACAGGAGGAGCGCCGGTGACTGCGGGCAGGAATGCCACAACGGGGTCCACTCTGGCCCCACCAGCTAGATCTGCGCCGGCACCGGCGCCGACCCGGAGGAGAGTTACCACTGGGCCTCAACCAGGTCCGTCGTCGGCCCCCTCTCAACCCGAGGCACCCCCCCCGACCGCCCCCGCCCAGTCCTCCTGGAGCGAGGTGTTGAGGGGTAAAAAGAAGAAGGGGAAGGCCCCTCCTCCTTCAGCGGCGCAAGCCACCAAACCCAAGCCGCCGGCCCCGGCACCGAAGACCAAAAAGGTCCCGGTACCCAAAACGGCGGCTGTGGTGGTGGCCATCAACCCGGGGGCGGAGGCAACCTACGCCTCCGTCATGCTGAAGGCGTCCTCCGCCTTCAAGCTGGAGGAGGTCGGTATCGACCACCTCCGAATCAGGAGGACAGCCGACGGATCTCGCATCTTAGAGATCCCTGGGTCGGACGGAGGCCGGGCCGCCGAGGACCTCCGCGCAAGGATGGAGGGCGTCATCGGCGACGTGGCTAGGGTGTACTGCCCGGTCAAGATGGCCAGGATCCGGATCCTGGGGCTAGACGAAGCCGCCACCCCCGAAATGGTGGCGAATGCCTGCGCCATAAAGGGGGGCTGCCCATCGGATCAGGTGAAGGTGGGCAGCATTAGGAGGGGCTATGGAGGGTCGGGGGCAGCACTCTTGCAGTGCCCGGCCAAAGTGGCTAACTCACTGCTGGAGGCCAACAGGGTGTGCATCGGGTGGTCGGTGGCCCGGTTCCAGGCGTTGGACCCGGAACCACTACGGTGTTTCAGATGCCTGGGCACCGGACACACCCGGCCGACCTGCCCCTCCCCGGTGGAAAGAGGGCATCTATGCTTCCGGTGCAGCAAACCGGGGCATAAAATGGCAGACTGCGTAGAGACTCCCTTCTGCGGGGTCTGCCATCATGCTGGCAAGCCCTCTGCCCACAGCATGGGGGGGGAAAAGTGCTCTCCCCCGAGCACAAGAGGAGCTAGCGTCCCCTCCACCAAACCCCCGGTGAGAGAGGCCGCCGCCGCTGCCGCAGCCTCCACTGCTGCTGCCGCCGCCGCCGGAACTCCCACGGAGGGCCCAACATCAATGGAATGTTGAGAGGCCCTCCCAAAGCATTAGAGGTGCTGCAGGCCAACGCCAACCACTCCGCTCGCGCCCAGGACTTGCTTATGCAGGTCATGGCCGAGTGGGGGATTGGCGTTGGCATCGTCACAGAGCCCTACGCGGTGCCACCCCAACCGAACTGGGTTGGGGCAACAGACGGGACGGCGGCGTTGGTGGTGCCCCCAGGAGGGGAGTCCCCCCCTCTCGAGGAGATAGAGAGGGGCCCGGGATATGCGGCTGCTAAACTGGGGGAGGTAATACTCATAGGAGTTTACTTCTCCCCCAACCAGCCGCTGCGGGCCTTCGAAGTCTTCCTCCAGAGGCTGGGGACTCTGGTCGGAAGGATCGCCCCTGGGCCAATGATGGTGCTCGGGGACCTCAACGCCAAATGCGTGGCTTGGGGCTCCCCCAGTACCGACCCAAAGGGGGCGGTCCTGCTGGACTGGACGGTGGCGATGGGCCTGGTGATCCTAAACCAGGGCCGCGTCGAGACGTGCGTACGCAGGCAGGGGGGATCCATCGTGGACATCACGTTCGCGACCCCCGCCATTGCTGCGCGCGTCCGAGACTGGCGCGTCCTGGAGGACGAGGAGACCCTCTCTGACCACCGATATATTCGGATGAGGGTCTCCCCACGCCCATCGCCACCCGGGAGGGGGCGGGCGAGGACCCGGTTCCCAAGGTGGGCTCTGACCCGCCTGGATCGGGACCAGGCGGAGGAGGCGGCCATAGTGGAGGCATGGTGCGCCTCCCCGGCGACCACCTTGGGAGTGGAGGAGCGGGCGAAGAGACTCCAAGAGTCTCTCACTGCAGTGTGTGACGCGGGCATGCCTCGGGTAAAGAGGGTGCCCGCGAGGCGGCAAGTGTACTGGTGGACAGCGGAGATTGCTGCCCTCCGCACCACCAGTAACACAGCCCGCCGCCGTTACGCGCGCTGCAGGAGACGGAGACACACCGCCGAGGAGGAGGAGCTCCTCCACCGGGAGCTCAGGGAGGCCATAGAGGCCCTCAAGACGGCCATCGCGCGGAGGAAAGATGAGGCGCGCGAGGAGTTTCTGGCGACGTTGGATCGAGATCCATGGGGGCGTCCGTACAAGCTTGTACGAAGCAAGCTGAAGTACGCCCCCCCAACGGACTCGATGTCGCCGGAACTCCTCCAGAGGGTCGTCGAGGGCCTCTTCCCACCGGCGGGGGACTTTGTCCCGCCGGTAATGGCGCTCCCTGAGGAGGAGGGAAGCCCTCTCGATTCCGTCGTCCCGCCGCTCACGGACGGCGAGATGGAGAGGGCTGTGGAGAGGCTCCGGGCCTGGAGAAAGGCTCCGGGTCCGGACGGAGTGCCAGGTAAGGTCCTGCACCTGGCACTGAAGCACCTCGGGGACCGCTTCAAACTCCTCCTTGAGGACTGTCTCAAGGAGGGGCGCTTCCCGAGGTGCTGGAAGAGGGGGAGGTTAGTCCTCCTGCGGAAGGAGGGTCGGCCGCCGGACTCTCCTTCGGGGTACCGCCCCTTGGTGATGCTGGACGAGGCCGGGAAGGTGTTGGAGAGGATCCTGGCCTCCAGAATCCAGCATCACCTCAGGGAAACGGGCCCGGACTTGGCCGATAACCAGTTCGGGTTCCGAGAGGGGCGGTCCACGCTGGACGCTGTAGCTCGACTGAGGGAGTACAGCGTCCAGGCGGCGGGAAGAGGGGAGGGTGTCGTGGCGGTGTCTCTGGACATCGCCAACGCATTCGGCACTCTCCCCTACGGGGTGGTGAGGGAGGCACTCAGATACCACGGAGTGCCTCCCTACCTGAGGAGGGTTGTAGAGCACTACCTGCAGGACCGGGTAGTGCTCTACGACGATCGGGACGGCCGAAAGCTGCGCCCCATGGCCTGCGGGGTTCCACAAGGGTCCGTCCTCGGACCCCTTCTGTGGAACCTCGGCTACGACTGGGCCATAAGGGGGGTGCAGCTCCCCCGTATGGTCACCATCTGTTACGCTGACGACACGATGGTGGCTGTGCGGGGCGCGGAGCTCGGGGAGACCCTCAGGCGGGCGGCGGTGGCCACAGAGCTCACCGTCGCACGCATTGGTCTCCTCGGGCTAAGAGTGGCCCTCCCGAAGACTGAGGCCGTCGTCTTCGGGGGGAAGGGATGGAGAGTGCGAGCGGGCCTCACCATCCCTGTGGAGGGGGAAGCGGTCCGGGTTGAGCCCCACATCAAATATCTTGGGCTCATCCTGGACCGCAGGTGGGACTTCGGGGAGCATTTCCGGCAACTTGCTCCCCGGGTCGTTGGTGCAGCAGCGGCACTCAGCCGTCTGCTGCCCAACGTGGGCGGCCCAAACGCCCCGTGCCGCCGGCTCTTCGCCAATGTGGTGAGGAGCATGGCCTTGTACGGGGCCCCAATTTGGGCCGACCGTCTGTCGGCGGCCAACCGAGCGCAGCTCCGGCGGCCGCAGAGGGTGGTGGCCCTGCGCATCTGCAGGGCGTACACCACCGTCTCACATGCGGCCGCGTGCCTCCTCGCCGCCACCCCTCCCTGGGAGTTGGATGCCCAGGTGTTGGCGGAGAGGCACCAAAGGAGGGTAGAGGCCCGGACTCTAGGGGAGAGTCTGGGCCCGGAAGAGGTGGAAAGAGCGCGCCGGTTGGCCGACGACAGACTGAGGGACCGGTGGAAGAGCGACCTGGAGGATTCCCTCTATGGAACCCGAACCATAGGGGCCATCCTCCCGTCGCTCGACCGCTGGTTGAAGAGAGGGCGCGGGGCCTTGAGCTTCCGCATGGTGCAGGTCTTGACCGGGCATGGCTGCTTCGGTCATTACCTGCACCTCATAGGGAGGGAGCTCGGCCCCGGATGCCACGAGTGCGGCGATCCAGACGACACCGCCCAGCACACTGTGGAACAGTGCAGTCGCTGGGCGGAAGATCGCCGCACCCTGAGGCTCGCCCTCGGGAGGGAGGACCTCTCGCTGCACAGCATAGTCGCCGGAATGCTGTGCAGCGACAGGGGGTGGGAGGCGGTGGCCTCCTTCTGCGAGACCGTCATGTCCCAGAAGGAGGCCGCGGAGCGGGAGCGCGAGGATGCAGCAGATGCGCTCCCGCTCAGGCGCAGACGAAGGGGAGTCAGGCGTTCGCGGTATCTCGCCGCGAACCGCCAGATTCCCCTGTAAGGCCGGAGGGTTGGGGACCCTCGGACGGCCTTCGTCTGGGGGGCGAGTCGAGCGTACCGACTTGCCCCCCCATGGCGCGGAAGCCCCGGTGAGATAGACCGGGGCGGCCGGGGGACGTCATGGTGAAATACACTTGATCCCATGCGTCCCCTTAACGGCAGAGCGGGAAACGCCGGAGTGGTTTTTAGTGGGTAGGCCCGGGACTAGCCCGGGAGAGTCCCACATACCCCCAGGTCGCCCCAGGCCTGGGGGATGCGTAAAGCATTTTCCACTCCGTCAAAAAAAAAAAAAAAAAAAAAAGGTTAGGTTAGGTTAGGTTAGGTTAGGTTAGGTTAGGTTAGGTTAGGTTAGGTTAGGTTAGGTTAGGTTAGGTTAGGTTAGGTTAGGTTAGGTTAGGTTTTTTTTTTTTTTTTTTTTTTTTATGTTGCTTTGGTTTTGAAAACCATCAGTCCTCGCTAAGAATACGGGCGACTGCTGGTTTATTACCCTGGGCATCGGTCAACAATTTCTATTTTAGAGATATTGTTGGCCGATGGCTAATAACCCGACACGGGGGTGTCTCTCCGCGTGTCCCTCTTTCTAGAGGGCACTGTGGATGAGACCAGGGGGGGAAGTGTGCTGCCTACTTGTCGTTGCCCAGTGATCTTTCGGAGCTATGCCGGCAGGGTTTCCCACACCGGACAGGTCCAAAGTGAGGGCAGCGCCATAGGCAGTCACACGGCGGGCCCAGCAATGGGCCTGCCTGGAGGGCCAGGCTTGCCCTTTTCAGGGCGAGCCTGTTCTGCGGGTGCGCCCTTCGGGGTGCTCTGCCTGGGCGGCGGCTTGTTTCGGCAGGTCGTCGGCCAACTCGTAACCCTTACTCGTAGAGTTTGGAGCGAGGGCCGCTACCCTTCGGGGTGGGGGCTGCGAGGAGAAAACCTCTATAAAAAATCCATGAGGTTGGGTAAGGGGAGGGGCTAAGCGTGTCTGGCTCTCTTTCCCCCCCTCCTTTTTTGTGCGGGTGCCCGCTAGCGGGCTTGCCGGGGGTCGTCGCGGTGGCTTATGGCATATCCCGTGGCGTCCCCACTAACGGCAGTGACGGACACGTCGGAGTGGTTTTAGTGGGTATGACCGGGAAACCGGGTGAGTCCCACATAACCCCCACACGGCAGAGGGCCAGGGGGTATGCGTAAATGCATTTCCACTCCGTAAAAAAAAAAAAAAAAAAAAAAGGTTAGGTTAGGTTAGGTTAGGTTAGGTTAGGTTAGGTTAGGTTAGGTTAGGTTAGGTTACGCCTTTCGGCTTTTTTGTTTGTGGAGGGATTGCTTTGAGATTTTGTGGGATTGTGGATTTCTGACTTTGGCGATACTTTACGGACTTGGATCTTCTTATTTTGACGTTTTGGCTTGTTTTTATGGTACTTGAATTTTGCATTTTTGACGGTTTTTTGTGAAAAGTTGAAAAATTTTTCCGGAATTTTTTCCGGGCACTTCCGCTGGGCTTTCCGACCCCGGTTTTTGGGGTTTGGTAGTACTCGGCGAGCTCTGTGCCCGCGAATTTTTTCCGGCGAAATCGGTTCAGCAGTTGCGGAGTTATTGACTTCCAAAAGTCAAATTTTCGGCGCCTGAAGAAATTCTTATAGCAACGCCTATGGGGATTCGATTAGCAATTTTTTAAATTGCTAATTCGACCATAGGTGGTGATTTCTTCGGGCTACGGGTCTGATTTTTGGAAGTTTGGTGGGGATAGCTTATCCCTGCCGTTTAGTTTTGGTTTGGGGTGGGTACCTCCCCCCCCCTCTTTTTAGGAAATTTTTTGGGTTCGGCGAAAAATTGTGCGATCTCGCGTAATTTTTCGCTTAACCCAATAAATTAATTTTGAGGCCCCCAGTGGGCGTTTGTATGCTCCGGAGCCCCCCCGCGATGGCGGAGGGCACGGGCAAGATGTGGCGCCGCATTAGGAGGCTGTCCGAGGACGGCAACTCCGATGACGGCTCCACCAGCGAAATGGAACTGGAGGAGGGACAGGTCGTCGACCGTCCCACTGAGAAGCGGGCCCACCCAGGGGACCCTGAACCGGCGGTGGAGCCCAAAGTGGGCACCGCCAAGCGCGGGGGCAAAACCCGAAAGGCCCCTGGGGCCTATACAGGCCTCTCAAAGGCCAAGGCCTGCCTCAAGGCAGGAGAGCTGGCCGACTTTGAGGCGGACGCAGACGAGGAGGTGGGGTACACCCCAACCTCCCCGTCCAAGGCGTTTCTGAAGCGCCCGGAGAGGGGGGCGGGGGTCAAGACCCCCAACCTCATTGAGGAGGTCCCGGCCCAGGAGGTCGAATTCGTGGACCCTGTGGAGACGGCACGCCAGGCGGCCCAGACCGTCCTAACTCAGGCCGGGAAGTCCGGTAACCTGAACGGACGGGTCTGGGGCCGCATCAATGAGGCCTGCCGCTCCATAATGGCGGCAATGGATTGTGTGGAGGCCCGGGAGCAGGGTGAGGACCTCCGGGTCCTGAGAGCCGACCAAAAGCGGCTAAGGGAAGAGCTGGCCCTGGCTCGCGCCGAGACCAAGGCGCTCCGCCAGGCCTTCTCGGAGAGAAAATCCTCTCCGAACTCCGGAGAGGGAGACCTGGCGGGCCAGGTAATGTCGGCGGTGGCGGACACGCTGGCCGCCTTTAAGGAGGAGCTCACCAGGAGCCTCTTCGTATCCCTAGGCGGGATGGTTAATGCCCGCCTAGACGAGGTGAAGAGCCTCCTCCCGCCGGCCCCAGTTCTTCGTCCGCCACTAGCGGCCGACAGGAGGGCCGCTGAGGCTGGAAGCTCCGGAGCGGAAGCGTCGCCCAGGGAGCCTGCGCCGGTGCCGAAGGGGCCCAAAACGGCCCCAGCCAAGCCCCTCAGGGGGGCGACGACAACGACGGTGACCCCAGCACGAAGGGTCACCACTGGGAGCACACTGGCCCCCCCGGCGAGGCCAGCGCCGACACCGGCACCGAGGCAGAAGAAGGCAGCCTCTGGACCGCAACCGGGCCCTTCGACAGCTCCTCCTGAGGCCAATCCCCCGACCAACCCAGCCCAGTCCTCCTGGAGCGAGGTGGTCGGGAGGAAGAAGAGGAAGGGGAAGGCGAAGGCCTCTCCTCAGGCTTCTCCTCCGGCGGCACAGGCCTCGAGGCCTAAGCCGCCGCCCCCGGCACCGAAGGCCAAAAAGGTCCCGGTGCCAAAGACGGCGGCGGTCATTGTGGCCCTGAACCCCGGGGTGGAGGCGACCTACGCCTCCATCATGACGAAGGCCGCCACCGCCTTCAAACTTGAGGAGGTGGGAATTAACCACCTCCGAATAAGAAGGACGGTGGATGGAGCCCGCATCTTGGAGGTGCCCGGGGCGGACAGCGGTCGCGCCGCCGAGGACCTCTGCTCCCGGCTCGAGAGGGTAATCGGCGGCGAGGCCAGGGTCTACTGCCCCGTGAAGACGGCTCGGCTCCGCATCACGGGGCTGGACGAGGCTGCCACCCCGGAGCTGGTGGCTGGCGCCTGCGCCATCAAGGGGGGTTGCCCACCTGAGCAGATGAAGGTGGGCAACATCCGCCGGGGTTTTGGCGGTTCCGGCTCGGCCCTTATTACGTGCCCGGTCAGAGCGGCCAACGAGCTGCTGGCTGCTGACCGGGTATGCATAGGGTGGTCGGTGGCCCGATTCCAGGCACTGGACCCGGAACCTCTCCGGTGTTTCAAGTGCCTGGGCATCGGCCACACCCGGCCCACCTGCCCGTCGCCGGTAGAGAGGGGGCACCTCTGCTTTAGGTGCAGCAGAGAGGGGCACAAAATGGCGGACTGCCAGGAAACGCCGTACTGCGCAGTCTGCCATCAGGCGGGAAGGCCTTCAGCCCACAGCATGGGGGGAGAAAAGTGTTCCCCCCCCAAGGCCAGAGGAAACAGTGCCCCCTCCAATGCACCGAACAGGGGAGCTGCCGGTGTCGGCGCCGCTAGAGCCGCCGGCACCACCAGCGCTGCCACGGAGGGCCCTTCACGCATGGAATGCTAAGAGGCCCTCCAAAGCCCGTCGAGGTACTGCTGGCCAACGCCAACCACTCCGCTCGCGCCCAGGACCTGTTCATACAGGTCATGGCCGAGTGGGGGGTTGGCGTTGGCGTCATCTCCGAGCCGTACGCGGTGCCGCCCCAGCCCAACTGGGTTGGGGCTTCAGACGGGACAGCAGCGCTGGTGGTGCCCACGGGTGGGGAGTCCCCCCCTCTCGAGGAGGTAGAGAAGGGCCCGGGTTACGCGGCGGCAAAGGTGGGGGAGGTAACACTCATCGGAGTTTACTTCTCCCCCAACCAGCCGCTGCGGGCCTTCGAGGTCTTCCTCCAGAGGCTGGGGACTCTGGTCGGGAGGATCGCCCCTGGGCCATTAATGGTGCTCGGGGACCTCAATGCCAAATGCGTGGCTTGGGGATCCCCCAGCACCGACCCAAAGGGGGCGGTCCTGCTCGACTGGACGGTGGCGATGGGCCTGGTTGTCCTCAACCAGGGTCGTGCCGAGACGTGCGTACGCAGGCAGGGGGGATCCATCGTGGACATCACGTTCGCGACCCCCGCCATTGCTGCGCGCGTCCAGGACTGGCGCGTCCTAGAGGACGAGGAGACCCTCTCCGATCACCGTTACATTCGGATGAGGGTCTCCCCACGCCCATCGCCACCCGGGAGGGGGCGGGCGAGGACCCGGTTCCCAAGGTGGGCGCTGACCCGCCTGGATCGGGACCAGGCGGAGGAGGCGGCCATAGTGGAGGCTTGGTGCGCCTCCCCGGCGACCACCTTGGGAGTGGAGGAGCGGGCGGTGTGCTTCCAGGAGTCCCTCACTGCGGTGTGTGACGCGGGCATGCCTCGGGTGAAGAGGATGCCCGCCAGGCGGCAAGTGTACTGGTGGACTGCGGAGATTGCTGCTCTCCGCACCACCAGCAACGCAGCACGCCGCCGTTACACACACTGCAGGAGGCGAAGGCACACCGCCGAGGAGGAGGAGCTCCTCCACCGGGAGCTCAGGGAGGCCATAGAGGCCCTCAAGACGGCCATCGCGCGGAGGAAGGACGAGGCGCGCGAGGAGTTCCTGGCGACGCTGGATCGAGATCCGTGGGGGCGTCCGTACAAGCTTGTACGTAGCAAGCTAAAGTACGCCCCCCCAACGGACTCGATGTCGCCGGAACTCCTCCAGAGGGTCGTCGAGGGCCTCTTCCCACCGGCGGGGGACTTCGTCCCGCCGGTAATGGCGCTCCCTGAGGAGGAGGGGAGCCCTCTCGATTCCGTCGTCCCGCCGCTCACGGACGGCGAGATGGAGAGGGCTGTGGAGAGGCTCCGGGCCTGGAGAAAGGCTCCGGGTCCGGACGGAGTGCCAGGTAAGGTCCTGCACCTGGCACTGAAGCACCTCGGGGACCGCTTCAAACTCCTCCTTGAGGACTGTCTCAAGGAGGGGCGCTTCCCGGGGTGCTGGAAGAGGGGGAGGCTGGTCCTCCTGCGGAAGGAGAGTCGGCCGCCGGACTCTCCTTCGGGGTACCGCCCCCTGGTGATGCTGGATGAGGCCGGGAAGGTGTTTGAGAGGATCCTGGCCTCCAGAATCCAGCGTCACCTCAGGGAAACGGGCCCGGACTTGTCAGAAAACCAGTTCGGGTTCCGGGAGGGGCGGTCTACGCTGGACGCTGTAGCTCGGCTGAGGGAGTACAGCGTCCAGGCGGCGGGAAGGGGGGAGGGTGTCGTGGCGGTGTCTCTGGACATCGCCAACGCATTCGGCACTCTCCCCTACGGGGTGGTGAGGGAGGCACTCAGATATCACGGAGTGCCTCCCTACCTCAGGAGGGTTGTAGAGCACTACCTGCAGGACCGGGTAGTGCTCTACGACGATCGGGACGGCCGAAAGCTGCGCCCCATGGCCTGCGGGGTTCCACAAGGGTCCGTGCTCGGACCCCTTCTGTGGAACCTCGGCTACGACTGGGCCATAAGGGGGGTGCAGCTCCCCCGCATGGTCACCATCTGTTACGCTGACGACACGATGGTGGCTGTGCGGGGCGCGGAGCTCGGGGAGACCCTCAGGCGGGCGGCGGTGGCCACAGAGCTCACCGTCGCACGCATTGGTCTCCTCGGGCTAAAGGTGGCCCTCCCGAAGACTGAGGCCGTCGTCTTCGGGGGGAGGGGATGGCGAGTGCGAGCGGGCCTCACCATCCCTGTGGAGGAAGCGGTCCGGGTTGAGCCCCACATCAAATATCTTGGGCTCATCCTGGACCGCAGGTGGGACTTCGGGGAGCATTTCCGGCGACTTGCTCCCCGGGTCGTTGGTGCAGCGGCGGCACTCAGCCGTCTGCTGCCCAACGTGGGCGGCCCAAACGCCCCGTGCCGCCGGCTCTTCGCCAATGTGGTGAGGAGCATGGCCTTGTACGGGGCCCCAATTTGGGCCGACCGTCTGTCGGCGGCCAACCGAGCGCAGCTCCGGCGGCCGCAGAGGGTGGTGGCCCTGCGCATCTGCAGGGCGTACACCACCGTCTCACATGCGGCCGCGTGCCTCCTCGCCGCCACCCCTCCCTGGGAGTTGGATGCCCAGGTGTTGGCGGAGAGGCACCAAAGGAGGGTAGAGGCCCGGACTCTAGGGGAGAGTCTGGGCCCGGAAGAGGTGGATAGAGCGCGCCGGTTGGCCGACGACAGACTGAGGGACCGGTGGAAGAGCGACCTGGAGGATTCCCTCTATGGAACCCGAACCATAGGGGCCATCCTCCCGTCGCTCGACCGCTGGTTGAAGAGAGGGCGCGGGGCCTTGAGCTTCCGCATGGTGCAGGTCTTGACCGGGCATGGCTGCTTCGGTCATTACCTGCACCTCATAGGAGGGAGCTCGGCCCCGGATGCCACGAGTGCGGCGATCCAGACGACACCGCCCGGCACACTGTGGAAGAGTGCAGTCGCTGGGCGGAAGATCGCCGCACCCTGAGGCTCGCCCTCGGGAGGGAGGACCTCTCGCTGCACAGCATCGTCGCCGGAATGCTGTGCAGCGACAGGGTGGGAGGCGGTGGCCTCCTTCTGCGAGACCGTCATGTCCCAGAAGGAGGCCGCGGAGCGGGAGCGCGAGGATGCAGCAGATGCGCTCCCGCTCAGGCGCAGACGAAGGGGAGTTAGGCGTTCGCGGTATCTCGCCGCGAACCGCCAGATTCCCCTGTAAGGCCGGAGGGTTGGGGACCCTCTGACGGCCTCGTCTGGGGGCGAGTCGAGCGTACCGACTTGCCCCCCATGGCGCGGGAGCCCC
Source organism: Polylopha cassiicola (assembly GCA_038024825.1). Taxonomy (NCBI): domain Eukaryota; kingdom Metazoa; phylum Arthropoda; class Insecta; order Lepidoptera; family Tortricidae; genus Polylopha; species Polylopha cassiicola. Next base: position 9,865,588 of record CP149062.1, read on the forward strand.
GGTGAGATAGACCGGGGCGGCCGGGGGACGTCATGGTGAAATACTCATGATCCCATGCGTCCCCTTAACGGCAGTGCGGGAAACGCCGGTGTGTTTTTAGTGGGTATGCCCGGGAACTAGTCCCGGGAGAGTCCCACATACCCCCAGGTCGCCCCAGGCCCGGGGGATGCGTAACGCATTTTCACACCGATAAAAAAAAAAAAAAAGGTTAGGTTAGGTTAGGTTAGGTTAGGTTAGGTTAGGTTAGGTTAGGTTAGGTTAGGTTAGGTTAGGTTAGGTTAGGTTAGGTTAGGTTAGGTTAGGTTAGGTTAGGTTGGGGTGCTATGTCGGGTAACCTCCTCGTGTGCCTTGGTGCTGCGGTTCCCCTTACGCAATTGGAGGTGCGGGGGGAAGAGCAGTACTTGGGCCGGTGCACCCTGGGCATCGGTCAACAATTTCTCTTTTAGAGATATTGTTGGCCGATGGCTAATAACCCGACAAGGGGGTGTCTCTCCGCGTGTCCCTCTTTCTAGAGGGCACTGTGGATGAGACCAGGGGGGGAAGTGTGCTGCCTACTTGTCGTTGCCCAGTGATCTTTCGGAGCTATGCCGGCAGGGTTTCCCATACCGGACAGGTCCAAAGTGAGGGCAGCGGTCATAGGCAGTCACACGGCGGGCCCAGCAATGGGCCTGCCTGGAGGGCCAGGCTTGCCTTTTTCAGGGCGAGCCTGTTCTGCGGGTGCGCCCTTCGGGGTGCTCTGCCTGGGCGGCGACTTGTTTCGGCAGGTCGTCGGCCAACTCGTAACCCTTACTCGTAGAGTTTGGAGCGAGGGCCGCTACCCTTCGGGGTGGGGGCTGCGAGGAGAAAACCTCTATAAAAAATCCATGAGGTTGGGTAAGGGGAGGGGCTAAGCGTGTCTGGCTCTCTTTCCCCCCCTCCTTTTTGTGCGGGTGCCCGCCAGCGGGCTTGCCGGGGGTCGTCGCGGTGGCTTATGGCATATCCCGTGGCGTCCCCACTAACGGCAGTGACGGACACGTCGGAGTGGTTTTAGTGGGTATGACCGGGAAACCGGGTGAGTCCCACATAACCCCCACACGGCAGAGGGCCAGGGGGTATGCGTAAATGCATTTCCACTCCGTCAAAAAAAAAAAAAAAAAAAAAAAAAAAAAAAAGGTTAGGTTAGGTTAGGTTAGGTTAGGTTAGGTTAGGTTAGGTTAGGTTAGGTTAGGTTAGGTTAGGTTAGGTTAGGTTAGGTTAGGTTAGGTTAGGTTAGGTTAGGTTAGGTTAGGTTAGGTTAGGTTAGGTTAGGTTAGGTTAGGTTAGGTTAGGTTAGGTTAGGTTGGGGTGCTATGTCGGGTAACCTCCTCGTGTGCCTTGGTGCTGCGGTTCCCCTTACGCAATTGGAGGTGCGGGGGGAAGAGCAGTACTTGGGCCGGTGCACCCTGGGCATCGGTCAACAATTTCTATTTTAGAGATATTGTTGGCCGATGGCTAATAACCCGACACGGGGGTGTCTCTCCGCGTGTCCCTCTTTCTAGAGGGCACTGTGGATGAGACCAGGGGGGGGAGTGTGCTGCCTACTTGTCGTTGCCCAGTGATCTTTCGGAGCTATGCCGGCAGGGTTTCCCACACCGGACAGGTCCAAAGTGAGGGCAGCGGTCATAGGCAATCACACGGCGGGCCCAGCAATGGGCCTGCCTGGAGGGCCAGGCTTGCCCTTTTCAGGGCGAGCCTGTTCTGCGGGTGCGCCCTTCGGGGTGCTCTGCCTGGGCGGCGGCTTGTTTCGGCAGGTCGTCGGCCAACTCGTAACCCTTACTCGTAGAGTTTGGAGCGAGGGCCGCTACCCTTCGGGGTGGGGGCTGCGAGGAGAAAACTTCTATAAAAAATCCATGAGGTTGGGTAAGGGGAGGGGCTAAGCGTGTCTGGCTCTCTTTCCCCCCCTCCTTTTTTGTGCGGGTGCCCGCTAGCGGGCTTGCCGGGGGTCGTCGCGGTGGCTTATGGCATATCCCGTGGCGTCCCCACTAACGGCAGTGACGGACACGTCGGAGTGGTTTTAGTGGGTATGACCGGGAAACCGGGTGAGTCCCACATAACCCCCACACGGCAGAGGGCCAGGGGGTATGCGTAAATGCATTTCCACTCCGTCAAAAAAAAAAAAAAAAGGTTAGGTTAGGTTAGGTTAGGTTAGGTTAGGTTAGGTTAGGTTAGGTTAGGTTAGGTTAGGTTAGGTTAGGTTAGGTTAGGTTAGGTTAGGTTAGGTTAGGTTAGGTTATCCCATGCGTCCCCATAACGGCAGAGCGGGAAACGCCGGAGTGGTTTTTAGTGGGTAGGCCCGGGATTAGCCCGGGAGAGTCCCACATACCCCCAGGTCGCCCCAGGCCCGGGGGATGCGTAAAGCATTTTCCACTCCGTCAAAAAAAAAAAAAAAAAAAAAAGGTTAGGTTAGGTTAGGTTAGGTTAGGTTAGGTTAGGTTAGGTTAGGTTAGGTTAGGTTAGGTTAGGTTAGGTTAGGTTAGGTTAGGTTAGGTTAGGTTAGGTTAGGTTAGGTTAGGTTAGGTTAGGTTAGGTGATGTTAGGTTAGGTTAGGTTAGGTTAGGTTAGGTTAGGTTAGGTTAGGTTAGGTTAGGTTAGGTTAGGTTAGGTTAGGTTAGGTTAGGTTAGGTTAGGTTAGGTTAGGTTAGGTTAGGTTAGGTTAGGTTAGGTTAGGTTAGGTTAGGTTAGGTTAGGTTAGGTTAGGTTAGGTTAGGTTAGGTTAGGTTAGGTTAGGTTAGGTTAGGTTAGGTTAGGTTAGGTTAGGTTAGGTTAGGTTAGGTTAGGTTAGGTTAGGTTAGGTTAGGTTAGGTTAGGTTAGGTTAGGTTAGGTTAGGTTAGGTTAGGTTAGGTTAGGTTAGGTTAGGTTAGGTTAGGTTAGGTTAGGTTAGGTTAGGTTAGGTTAGGTTAGGTTAGGTTAGGTTAGGTTAGGTTAGGTTAGGTTGAGTTAAGGTTAGGTTAGGTTAGGTTAGGTTAGGTTAGGTTAGGTTAGGTTAGGTTAGGTTAGGTTAGGTTAGGTTAGGTTAGGTTAGGTTAGGTTAGGTTAGGTTAGGTTAGGTTAGGTTAGGTTAGGTTAGGTTAGGTTAGGTTAGGTTAGGTTAGGTTAGGTTAGGTTAGGTTAGGTTAGGTTAGGTTAGGTTAGGTTAGGTTAGGTTAGGTTAGGTTAGGTTAGGTTAGGTTAGGTTAGGTTAGGTTAGGTTAGGTTAGGTTAGGTTAGGTTAGGTTAGGTTAGGTTAGGTTAGGTTAGGTTAGGTTAGGTTAGGTTAGGTTAGGTTAGGTTAGGTTAGGTTAGGTTAGGTTAGGTTAGGTTAGGTTAGGTTAGGTTAGGTTAGGTTAGGTTAGGTTAGGTTAGGGTAGGTTAGGTTAGGTTAGGTTAGGTTAGGTTAGGTTAGGTTAGGTTAGGTTAGGTTAGGTTAGGTTAGGTTAGGTTAGGTTAGGTTAGGTTAGGTTAGGTTAGGTTAGGTTAGGTTAGGTTAGGTTAGGTTAGGTTAGGTTAGGTTAGGTTAGGTTAGGTTAGGTTAGGTTAGGTTAGGTTAGGTTAGGTTAGGTTAGGTTAGGTTAGGTTAGGTTAGGTTAGGTTAGGTTAGGTTAGGTTAGGTTAGGTTAGGTTAGGTTAGGTTAGGTTAGGTTAGGTTAGGTTAGGTTAGGTTAGGTTAGGTTAGGTTAGGTTAGGTTAGGTTAGGTTAGGTTAGGTTAGGTTAGGTTAGGTTAGGTTAGGTTAGGTTAGGTTAGGTTAGGTTAGGTTAGGTTAGGTTAGGTTAGGTTGGGTTAGGTTAGGTTAGGTTAGGTTGGGTTAGGTTAGGTTAGGTTAGGTTAGGTTAGGTTAGGTTAGGTTAGGTTAGGTTAGGTTAGGTTAGGTTAGGTTAGGTTAGGTTAGGTTAGGTTAGGTTAGGTTAGGTTAGGTTAGGTTAGGTTAGGTTAGGTTAGGTTAGGTTAGGTTAGGTTAGGTTAGGTTAGGTTAGGTTAGGTTAGGTTAGGTTAGGTTAGGTTAGGTTAGGTTAGGTTAGGTTAAGTTAGGTTAAGTTAAGTTAAGTTAAGTTAGAATTAAATTAGGTTAAGTTAAGTTAAATTAGGTTAAATTAGAATTAAATTAGAATTAAATTAGGTTAGTTAGAATTAGAATTAAATTAGAATTAGAATTAGGTTAGGTTAGGTTAGAATTAGAATTAGGTTAGGTTAGGTTAGGTTAGGTTAGGTTAGGTTAGGTTAGGTTAGGTTAGGTTAGGTTAGGTTAGGTTAGGTTAGGTTAGGTTAGGTTAGGTTAGGTTAGGTTAGGTTAGGTTAGGTTAGGTTAGGTTAGGTTAGGTTAGGTTAGGTTAGGTTAGGTTAGGTTAGGTTAGGTTAGGTTAGGTTAGGTTAGGTTAGGTTAGGTTAGGTTAGGTTAGGTTAGGTTAGGTTAGGTTAGGTTAGGTTAGGTTAGGTTAGGTTAGGTTAGGTTAGGTTGATTAGGTTAGGTTAGGTTAGGTTAGGTTAGGTTAGGTTAGGTTAGGTTAGGTTAGGTTAGGTTAGGTTAGGTTAGGTTAGGTTGAGTTAGGTTAGGTTAGGTTAGGTTAGGTTAGGTTAGGTTAGGTTAGGTTAGGTTAGGTTAGGTTAGGTTAGGTTAGGTTAGGTTAAGTTATGTTAGGTTCTGTTAGGTTAGGTTAGGTTAGGTTAAGTTAAGTTAAGTTAGGTTAAATTAGGTTAAATTAGAATTAGAATTAAATTAAATTAGAATTAGAATTAGAATTAGAATTAGAATTAAATTAAGTTAAGTTAGAATTAGAATTAAATTAGAATTAAGTTAAGTTAAATTAGAATTAGAATTAGAATTAAGTTAGAATTAGAATTAGAATTAGAATTAGAATTAGAATTAGAATTAAGTTAGGTTAGGTTAGGTTAGGTTAGGTTAGGTTAGGTTAGGTTAGGTTAGGTTAGGTTAGGTTAGGTTAGGTTAGGTTAGGTTAGGTTAGGTTAGGTTAGGTTAGGTTAGGTTAGGTTCTGTTAGGTTAGGTTAGGTTAGGTTATGTTAGGTTAGGTTAGGTTAGGTTAGGTTAGGTTAGGTTAGGTTAGGTTAGGTTAGGTTAGGTTAGGTTAGGTTAGGTTAGGTTAGGTTAGGTTAGGTTAGGTTAGGTTAGGTTAGGTTAGGTTAGGTTAGGTTAGGTTGGGATTAGGTTAGGTTAGGTTAGGTTAGGTTAGGTTAGGTTAGGTTAGGATAGCTTAGGTTAGGTTAGGTTAGGTTATGTAACTTTAGGTTAGGTTAGGTTTGGTTTGGTTAGGTTAGGTTAGGTTAGGTTAGGTTAGGTTAGGTTAGGTTTGGTTAGGTTAGGTTAGGTTAGGTTAGGTTAGGTTAGGTTAGGTTAGGTTAGGTTAGGTTAGGTTAGGTTAGGTTAGGTTAGGTTAGGTTAGGTTAGGTTAGGTTAGGTTAGGTTAGGTTAGGTTAGGTTAGGTTAGGTTAGGTTAGGTTAGGTTAGGTTGGAACTTAGGTTAGGTTAGGTTAGGTTAGAATTGGTTAGGTTAGGTTAGGTTAGGTTAGGTTAGGTTAGGTTAGGTTAGGTTAGGTTAGTATAGGTTAGGTTAGGTTAGGTTAGGTTAGGTTAGGTTAGGTTAGGTTAGGTTAGGTTAGGTTAGGTTAGGTTAGGTTAGGTTAGGTTAGGTTAGGTTAGGTTAGGTTAGGTTAGGTTAGGTTAGGTTAGGTTAGGTTAGGTTAGGTTATGTTAGGTTAGGTTAGGTTAGGTTATGTTAGGTTAGGTTAGGTTAGGTTAGGTTAGGTTAGGTTAGGTTAGGTTAGGTTAGGTTAGGTTAGGTTAGGTTAGGTTAGGTTAGGTTAGGTTAGGTTAGGTTAGGTTAGGTTAGGTTAGGTTAGGTTAGGTTAGGTTAGGTTAGTTTAGGTTAGGTTAGGTTAGGTTAGGTTAGGTTAGGTTAGGTTAGGTTAGGTTAGGTTAGGTTAGGTTAGGTTAGGTTAGGTTAGGTTAGGTTAGGTTAGGTTAGGTTGGATTGAGTTAGGTTAGGTTAGGTTAGGTTAGGTTAGGTTAGGTTAGGTTAGGTTAGGTTAGGTTATGTTAGGTTAGGTTAGGTTAGGTTAGGTTAGGTTAGGTTAGGTTAGGTTAGGTTAGGTTAGGTTAGGTTAGGTTAGGTTAGGTTAGGTTAGGTTAGGTTAGGTTAAGTTAGGTTAAGGTTAGGTTATTAGGTTAGTTAAGTTAGGTTAGGTTAAGTTAAATTAGAGTTAATTAGAATTAAGTTAAGTTAGAATTAGAATTAAATTAGAATTAAATTAGAATTAAATTAAATTAAATTAAATTAGTTAAGTTAGAATTAGAATTAGAATTAGTTAGAATTGGTTAAATTAGAATTAGTTAGTTAGGTTAGTTAGGTTAGGTTAGGTTAGGTTAGGTTAGGTTAGGTTAGGTTAGGTTAGGTTAGGTTAGGTTAGGTTAGGTTAGGTTAGGTTAGGTTAGGTTAGGTTAGGTTAGGTTAGGTTAGGTTAGGTTAGGTTAGGTTAGGTTAGGTTAGGTTAGGTTAGGTTAGGTTAGGTTAGGTTAGGTTAGGTTAGGTTAGGTTAGGTTAGGTTAGGTTAGGTTAGGTTAGGTTAGGTTAGGTTAGGTTAAATTAAGGTTAGGTTAGGTTAGGTTAATTAGGTTAGGTTAGGTTAGGTTAGGTTAGGTTAGGTTAGGATAGCTTACGTTAGGTTAGGATTAATTAGGTTAGGTTAGGTTAAATTAGGTTAATTAGGTTAGGTTAGGTTAGGTTAGGTTAGGTTAAATTAGGTTAGATTAAATTAGGTTAATTAAGTTAAAGGTTAGTTAAATTAAGTTAAATTAAGGATTAAATTAAATTAAATTAAATTAAATTAGATTAAATTAAATTAAATTAGAATTAGAATTAGAATTAAATTAAATTAGAATTAAATTAGAATTAGAATTAGAATTAAATTAGAATTAAATTAGAATTAAATTAGGTTAGGTTAAATTAGAATTAGAATTAGGTTAGAATTAGAATTAAATTAGAATTAGAATTAGAATTAGGTTAGGTTAGGTTAAATTGGTTAGGTTAGGTTAGGTTAGGTTAGGTTAGGTTAGGTTAGGTTAGGTTAGGTTAGGTTAGGTTAGGTTAGGTTAGGTTAGGTTAGGTTAGGTTAGGTTGAGTTAGGTTGGGATTAGGTTAGGTTAGGTTAGGTTGGGTTAGGTTAGGTTAGGTTGGGTTAGGTTGGGTTAGGTTAGGTTAGGTTAGGTTAGGTTAGGTTAGGTTAGGTTAGGTTAGGTTAGGTTAGGTTAGGTTAGGTTAGGTTAGGTTAGGTTAGGTTAGGTTAGGTTAGGTTAGGTTAGGTTAGGTTAGGTTAGGTTAGGTTAGGTTAGGTTAGGTTAGGTTAGGTTAGGTTAGGTTAGGGTAGGTTAGGTTGTGTTAGGTTAGGTTAGGTTAGGTTAGGTTAGGTTAGGTTAGGAGTTAGGTTAGGTTAGGTTGGAGTTAGGTTAGGTTAGGTTAGGTTAGGTTAGGTTAGGTTAGGTTAGGTTAGGTTAGGTTAGGTTAGGTTAGGTTAGGATAGCTTAGGTTAAGTTAGGTTATGTTAGGTTAGGTTAAATTAGGTTAGGTTAGGTTAGGTTAGGTTAGGTTAAATTAGGACAGTTAAATTAGAATTAGATTAAATTAAATTAAATTAAATTAGAATTAAATTAGGTTAAATTAAATTAAATTAGAATTAAATTAAATTAGAATTAGAATTAAATTAGAATTAGAATTAAATTAGAATTAAATTAGAATTAAATTAGAATTAGGTTAGGTTAGGTTAGGTTAGAATTAAATTAGGTTAAGTTAGAATTAGGGTTAAATTAGAATTAGGTTAGGTTAGGTTAGGTTAGGTGAGGTTCGGTTAGGTTAGGTTAGGTGAGGTTAGGTGAGGTGAGGGGAGGTTAGGTTGAGTTAGGTTAGGTTAGGTTAGGTTAGGTTAGGTTAGGTTAGGTTAGGTTAGGTTAGGTTAGGTTAGGTTAGGTTAGGTTAGGTTAGGTTAGGTTGGGATTAGGTTAGGTTAGGTTGGAAAGGTTAGGTTAGGTTAGGTTAGGTTAGGTTGGGTTAGTTGGAGTTAGGTTAGGTTAGGGTTAGGTTAGGTTAGGATTAGGTTAGGTTAGGTTAGGTTAGGTTAGGTTAGGTTAGGTTAGGTTAGGTTAGGTTAGGTTAGGTTAGGTTAGGTTAGGTTAGGTTAGGTTAGGTTAGGTTAGGTTAGGTTAGGTTAGGTTAGGTTAGGTTAGGTTAGGTTAGGTTAGGTTAGGTTAGGTTAGGTTAGGTTAGGTTAGGTTAGGTTAGGTTAGGTTAGGTTAGGTTAGGTTAGGTTAGGTTGAAGTTAGGTTAGGTTAGGTTAGGTTAGGTTAGGTTAGGTTAGGTTAGGTTAGGTTAAGTTAGGTTAAGTTAGGTTAGGTTAGGTTAGGTTAGGTTAGGTTAGGTTAGGTTGGGATTGCAGGTTAAGATTGGAGGTATTAGGTTAGGTTAGGTTAACTAACTATTGTGTGGCTGTGCTGGCACACAACAATGGCCCAACTGTGAGCACAACTGGTTAGGTTACACAGGTTCTTAGGTTAGGTTCAAGGTTAACGGTGGCACAATACCCTGTTACTACCAGCTATTTAGGTTCAACTGGTTAGGTTAACTGGCACAGGTTAGGTTAGGTTAGGTTAGGTACTAACCCACAACCTAACTACAACTGTTAACTGGCAACTGTGTAGCGCTGGCACAACTAACAGCTAGCTTGGCCTGCTTTAGCAGCAACGTAGCCCTAGCCTGGCTGGCTTCTTCTTCTTTGTAGCTTCTAGCTGGCACAGCCTAGCCTTCTTCTTTAGCCTGCCCCCTGTACAGCTAACTTCTTCTTCCAAAGCTGTATGCTTCTTCTTTAACAACTGGCAACAACAGCACAGCCTAGCTTCTTCTTTAACTATACTGTATGTAACCTTCTTCTTTATGGAAGACTAACCTTCTTCTTCTTCTTCTTCTTCAACAACACAACACAACTCTTCTTATAACACAACTTCTTCTTCTTACAACACAACTGGCAACAACACAACGCTTCTTCTTCTTACAATACAACCTTCTGGCCTTCCCTAACACAACTAACCTAACCTAACAACAACTGCTTACAACTAGCTGCTATGCTAACCCTTCTTTAACTGGCTAAGCACAACTGGCCTAGCTATGTAGCTACAGCACAACTAGCACAACAGCTAGCCTTCTTGTATAACTAGCCTTCTTCTTCTTCTGTAGCACAAGCACAACTGCTGAGAGTCTTCTTCTTCTTCTGCCTAACAACAGCAACAGCCTAACAACTGTACAACTACAACTTCTTCTTCTTGTACAACTAACCTAGCTTCTTCTGCTTCTTCTTTACAACACAGCACAACCCACAACTGCTTCTTCTTCTTGCCCACAAGCTGGCCTGCCCTAGCCTAGCTTCTTCTTCTTCTAGCCTAGCCTAGCTTCTTACAACTGAAAGCACAACCTAGCACAACACAACTGGCAACGCTGAAACGCTTTAGCCTGGCCTGCTTCTTCTTAACACAATACAACCTAGCCTAGCCTGTAGAAAAGCACAACAGCTTCTTCTTACAACCCAACTGGCCTAACGCCTGGCCTGGCAACAACGCTGGCCTGGCACAACTGGCCTCAGGCCTGGCACAACTGGCCTGGCTTCCTTTCTTGGCCTGGCCTGGCCTGGCCTGGCCTGGCCTGGCCTGGCCTGGCCTGGCCTGGCCTGGCCTGGCCTGGCCTGGCCTGGCCTGGCCTGGCCTGGCCTGGCCTGGCCTGGCCTGGCCTGGCCTGGCCTGGCCTGGCCTGGCCTGGCCTGGCCTGGCCTGGCCTGGCCTGGCCTGGCCTGGCCTGGCCTGGCCTGGCCTGGCCTGGCCTGGCCTGGCCTGGCCTGGCCTGGCCTGGCCTGGCCTGGCCTGGCCTGGCCTGGCCTGGCCTGGCCTGGCCTGGCCTGGCCTGGCCTGGCCTGGCCTGGCCTGGCCTGGCCTGGCCTGGCCTGGCCTGGCCTGGCCTGGCCTGGCCTGGCCTGGCCTGGCCTGGCCTGGCCTGGCCTGGCCTGGCCTGGCCTGGCCTGGCCTGGCACAGCCTGGCCTGGCCTGGCCTGGCCTGGCCTGGCCTGGCCTGGCCTGGCCTGGCCTGGCCTGGCCTGGCCTGGCACAGCCTGGCCTGGCCTGGCCTGGCCTGGCCTGGCCTGGCCTGGCCTGGCCTGGCCTGGCCTGGCCTGGCCTGGCCTGGCCTGGCCTGGCCTGGCCTGGCCTGGCCTGGCCTGGCCTGGCCTGGCCTGGCCTGGCCTGGCCTGGCCTGGCCTGGCCTGGCCTGGCCTGGCCTGGCCTGGCCTGGCCTGGCCTGGCCTGGCCTGGCCTGGCCTGGCCTGGCCTGGCCTGGCCTGGCCTGGCCTGGCCTGGCCTGGCCTGGCCTGGCCTGGCCTGGCCTGGCCTGGCCTGGCCTGGCCTGGCCTGGCCTGGCCTGGCCTGGCCTGGCCTGGCCTGGCCTGGCCTGGCCTGGCCTGGCCTGGCCTGGCCTGGCCTGGCCTGGCCTGGCCTGGCCTGGCCTGGCCTGGCCTGGCCTGGCCTGGCCTGGCCTGGCCTGGCCTGGCCTGGCCTGGCCCTGGCCTGGCCTGGCCTGGCCTGGCCTGGCCTGGCCTGGCCTGGCCTGGCCTGGCCTGGCCTGGCCTGGCCTGGCCTGGCCTGGCCTGGCCTGGCCTGGCCTGGCCTGGCCTGGCCTGGCCTGGCCTGGCCTGGCCTGGCCTGGCCTGGCCTGGCCTGGCCTGGCCTGGCCTGGCCTGGCCTGGCCTGGCCTGGCCTGGCCTGGCCTGGCCTGGCCTGGCCTGGCCTGGCCTGGCCTGGCCTGGCCTGGCCTGGCCTGGCCTGGCCTGGCCTGGCCTGGCCTGGCCTGGCCTGGCCTGGCCTGACACAGCCTGGCCTGGCCTGGCCTGGCCTGGCCTGGCCTGGCCTGGCCTGGCCTGGCCTGGCCTGGCCTGGCCTGGCCTGGCCTGGCCTGGCCTGGCCTGGCCTGGCCTGGCCTGGCCTGGCCTGGCCTGGCACAGCCTGGCCTGGCCTGGCACAGCACAGCCTGGCCTGGCCTGGCCTGGCCTGGCCTGGCCTGGCCTGGCCTGGCCTGGCCTGGCCTGGCCTGGCCTGGCCTGGCCTGGCCTGGCACAGCACAGCACAGCACAACTGGCCTGGCACAGCACAGCCTGGCACAGCACACAGCCTGGCACAGCACAGCTGGCCTGGCCTGGCACAGCAACTGCTAGCACTGTACAACTGTGGCCTGGCACAACTGCTGGCACAATAACTTCTTCTTCTGGCACTAGCCACAACACAACCTGGCTAGCTGTTTAACCTAACTTCTTTAGCTAACTTCTTCTTCTTCTTCTTCCCACAACCTAGCAACTGTGCTTCTTCTTCTTCTATTCCAGCTGTAACTGCTTCTTCTTCTTCAACACAACAGCAACACAACTGTAACTGCTTCAACTTTAATAACAACTGGCTAACACAACCTAGCCTAATAACACAACCTAACTGTAAGCTAGCACAACAACACAACTGTAACTGCTTCTTTAGCTGGCACAACTGGCACAACCCAACTGGCTGCTTCCCTGGCAGCGCTTCCAGCCACAACAACCCCAACTGGCTGCCTGGCACAACTGGCCTGGCCTGGCCTGGCACAACCCCTGGCACAGCTGTACAGCTGCTAGCACAACTGGCCTGGCACAGCACAACTGTAGCCTGGCCTGGCTAGCTGCTAGCACAACTGGCCTGGCATAGCCTGCTTCTTCTTCTTGTAACAACTGGCCTGGCACAACTGTAGCCTGGCACAAGCTGTAGCACAGCACAACTGGCTGGCACAACACAACACAACAACTGGCCTAGCTTCTTACAACTGCTTCTTACAGCACAACACAACACAGCACAACCTAGCTAGCACAACCCTAGCTGTACAGCACAACTGCTAGCCTAACTGCTTCTTAGCACAACTTCTTCTTGAAAAAAAAAAAAAAAGGTGATAGCACTGGGCCTGGGGCGACAACAGAGTATCATTTTACCTGCCGCTCTTGTTATGAGGACGTAAGATAGCTATGCCTAGCCCCTAGCACAACCTAGCCTAGCCTAACTGCCCTAGCTAACTGCTAGCCTAACTTAACCTTTTTTTTTTTTTTTTTGACAGTGGAAATGCACTATGCCGTGTGGGGTGGTCCTGGTTTTCAATACCCTGCCACTCCGCGTGTCCGTGCTGTAAGGACGCCACGGGATATGCGCCATACGACGCCGCTGAGCACCCGCACAAAGAATCACCTCGCCGTTTTTATATTTTCTCTTGGCCCCGAAGGGGCCCTCGCTCGAAGCTCTGTGAGTAAGGGTTGCGAGTTGGCCGACGACCTGCCGAAACAAGCCGCCGCCCAGGCAGAGCACCCCGAAGGG